>BTPG01000002.1:299541142-300141142 GCA_036245525.1 Semisulcospira habei
TGTGCTGAAGCGGATTGTCCTGTGTCTAAATGAACCGGCATAGCTAGACCTGTGTGTAGCGTTTCGTAACCATCGAGGATCGGAAGTGTGTATTTGAACAGTTACGGCGGTAGTGGGCCTTCAACCTGCTAAAGATGGCCAGACACGGCTGACATCTCGGGCAGGCTTTGAAACGCTTCTCTGCTACATCTCAACAGTAGTGTCTGCCTTGGCCCCTATGGCCTGCAGGCCGGCATTACTGTTGAGCTGTAATAAGTAGGCTAATGCGTCCCCCAGTTGGCGGCGCTTAAAATAAAAGGAACCGAGGAGGTGCTAAGGTAATCAGGCACTGCATATGAGCTTTAACGATCCACCCGACCCACAGTTGGCACTGGAAATTTAACCCCTTGGCCGCTACCGGCGATACCGTTCAAAGAAAAAGACGCGTATCTACCAAGCGTCTTTTCCGTCGAACGATATCGTCGGTATGAGAGGAGAAGTTAACCCATTTAGCCCCACGGTCGCATTTCCTACTGAAATGTTGAAGGTGTCACCCAACGACCATGCAACAGATACATTGACCATGCTAATTCAAGTGTAGTGACAGATTACCTTGGCGGCGCCGCCAAGGGCGCCAAGCTAACCCGCTTGCACTACCCTTGTTGGGCGTCGGGGCTAAATGGGTTAAACTGAGGAGCAGTTTATAGTGTGTATCGGATGGTCAGTTTCATCAGTTTTAACTTACCTGGTCATTCCGCTTGACTAGCACTACCCTACAGCTGTAACGCTGGAGCCATCGCTCACTGTTGACGTTGGAAGTTAAGAGACTAAGCTATTAACGGAGCTGCCGGGTGGTGTGTCGACAGGGTGGTGGTGGGTTTTTTTTAACCTTGGCGTTCTGCATGACTGGACCTTTCCTTGTTTTGTTCCGTGTCATCTCTTTCAGGGTCACCGGCCGCCTCCCTATATAAACTGCATGGCGAAAGATAAAAACAAGTCTATTGTAAGCTATTGAAAGGAATAGCAAGATGAGGATTTCATCCCAAAGTCTACCATATTGTTTGGAGCTCAGATGCGTTTATCTTTTAGGAACATTCAGAGTTGGTCATATTTTGGGGCACATTATGCTGATTCATTTCCCTCCTCTCTAAGCCAACCTCTGATCAACACACACGTCGGCGGCAGACAAATAAAGACGGACACATGGCGCTTCCCGCCATTAGTACGCTCTGTGGGCTCGTGAAGCGACAGGAATCCATCTCCTTCTACTCTAACCCACCCTCTGATCCACACATACTGGCACACAGAAATAAAGACGGACACACGGCGATTCGCGCCATTTGTATGCCGCTCTGTGTCTGGCGTACCATAGCTATTATGAAGAAGAATAATAGCACGAGCAGCGAAATGAAGTCACTTCAAGCTTCACGCACGACGCCGTGTTCATAGTGACGACTCGATGTTATACGTCCCTCATCACAGTACTAACATTTGACGTATCAGAGAATCAACTTCGCAATTTTCTTGCTGATTTTCACGCCGAGGGCTTACAGGTCACAATTTGACCTCACTGATCCTACTCCAGGACCGGGACAAACACTTTTTATAAAAAATCATGCGGGTATTAATAAGAAGATAGTTTGTTTCGTAAAAGAAAAATTAAAGTTTTGTTAGCTGTTTTACAAATGACTCCGAAAAAGTCGTGCAGACAATTGTCTGATTTTCACACCTAGAGCATACAGGTCACAATTGACGCCGTCCGATGGCCTTTTGCGCATTGGGTATGTATACGTCCCTGTAATGAAATAGTTGCTTGTTGTGGGCAATTATACTTCCGGCATCCCAAACGATATGCCACTTGGCAAAAACTGGTCAGCAGTTCCTCAGTTGTGAGGACTGAGTCTAGGCATACTGTTGAGTTTGCTACGTAAGTTCAGCTAAACACACAAAACATTGGCAGTCACAATTAGGCCTACCTCACCTTGAGGTGCGGATCTGTGTCGACGCAAAATATAACAATGTGCATAATTCTGTATTGGATTGATATTACTGTAATCTTACATCAACGACATAACATTGAATAATATTTCAAATCAACAAAAGTCAATTATTTGCGTTATGTGTGTGTGTGTGTGTGTGTGTGTGTGTGTGTGTGTGTGTGTGCGCGCGCTCGCGCGTGTGTGTGTGTGTGTGTGTGTGCGTGTGAGTGTGTGAGGGGGTGAGGGTGTGTGTGTGTGTGTGTGTGTGTGTGTGTGTGTGTGTGTGTGTGTGTGTGTGTGTGTGTGTGTGTGTGTGTGTGTGTGTGTGTGTGTGTGTGTGTGTTACCTTGATCCTTGAGAGGGGTCACTGCAATCATTATTTATAAAATGGCCTTGCCACAAAGTATCCTTGGGCCAAGTTTGAAGACTATGTCTTGAATAGCCTCCGAGAAAATGCTAAGGTTATATTTTACTACAGAATTGGAGTAAATTCCTCCTGGAAGTAATTCTGTCTTATGTGTGGGGAGTAATTTTCTAGTAAGGGGAGTAAATTCCATGCACGAAATATTTACTCCGGAGTAAATCTGTCGTGGATAGCAATTTCCTTGTGTTACACCGGTGCGTAAGGCCGTGCAAATACGTCGGCCCGATGGCCTTTTGCGCATTGGGAGGATTGTATACAGTCTCTTAGTACAGTCATATTCACACTCGGTCTCTTCCGTGTACAATAATCAACTCGCACACCCTCAACGGTCCGCGAAACTGTAAATCACGGTGACCTAATTGCATCGGTCATACCTCGCACTCAGTCATACCCCCCACCCCCCCCCCCCCCCACCCCGCGCCACCAAACAAAAGCAAAAAAAGAGCCCATAGTAAACACACTGATTTAGCCTGAGTAACTCTATTCACGCGTAATACTGTATTTGAACAAATTTCGCTTTCCAAGCAAGATCATTTTACCCATCTACCCCATTATAGGGCTCGGGAAGTTCCCCGCCGGCGTTGCCTAGCAGCGTCGGCGCGTCAGCCGCCATCTTAAGAGGATAAAATAGCCTTCAGATAGTAGCGAAGTAGTGTTTTAACACGTTTTTCTTCATGTTTCTTCCTCTTTGGAAACAAACAAAAACAGATTCTGGTTAGCGGTTTCCTACGGTGATGGCAAGACTTGCTGATATTGCCAATCAGGACATTCCTGACATTGTCCTGACAGCGATTTCCCTATGAGGGCCTTATCAGTCGCAAATCCTCTCAAGATGGCCGCCAGGACTAGCGTGATGACGTCAGCTTCCCGAGCCCTATACGTGCCAAGCATAGACATGGGAACATATGGGAGCGCAGATACAAGGCTGCCGTGCGCAAGCAGGCCGATTTCGCTTGAGCCCCAGCACGGCCAGGCCCACCGGCATGCATTCGACTTCAAAGTCCACTCAAGTCGGCCGCTGACCCCACCCTAGATCCGCTTTTGCAAGTCAGCCATGTCACTTTAAGTGCCCAGTCCTCAAATTTATGACGGTATGCCGGATCAAGCGCCGCAAAACTTGCTGAACAACTACAAATTTGTCACACATTTTGACATCATTGCGCCCGGAAGCATATGGGGAGCGGGAGGGGATGTGCAAGCGACGGGATGGCAAAAAATCTCGAAAAGATCTAGACTGACATTTCTGTAGCAAGGGCCGGTGGTATGATATCTTGATTATACTGCAGGTTTAACTTCATACCTGACATATGCTAATGGTCAAAACGTAAGGGCCACCTCGCTTTTTTTGTGTCGTTGTTTATCGTCGCAAGTAATCCAGACCAAAAAGGTGACTGCCAAGCGTGTGAAATGCAAAGAAGTACCCAACGGAGAAAGAAACACGCTTAGAAAAAACGGTACAACACAATTTATTAATATTTCGGGTAAATACCCTTTGTCAAAATAGACAATTTTTACTTTTTTCTTTTTACGTCACCTTCAGTTGCCACATTCCTTCTGCATCTGAAGATAAGTAGCAAATAATGTCTCTGTTTGTTTGTCTATTTTGACAAAGGGTATTTACCCGAAATATTAATAAATTGTTTTGTACCGTTTTTTCTAAGCGTGTTTCTTTCTCCGTTGGGTACTTCTTTATCGTCGCAAGTAGGCTAATAAAATACAATGTTCTTTCGATCCAAATGGGTTAAAATTTGACCTTAGACAGTCCACTGTACAAGGAACAATAGACAACAATTCATCAATTTCCACGAACGTGTCAAATGCACGTGAAACATCGTCAGTTTTTGTAAAAAGCTGTGCGATATTGGCAAGCGTACCAAAGGCAGGCAGGTGGAAAATCTCGGTAAAGTCGTGATGCACGTGCTAAAGGGGTCAGTCAAAAACACTAAGCACGTCTGTTTCGCTACAAATACCGGTACAATAGGGGTATAATTGTCACTTTCCTAACCATGCCACCACGACGAAGCCTAAAGCCAGTAGATCAAGGCTGGGCGCTAGCATGGCTGCAGGATGGAATTTCCGGACGAGAAGTTGGGAGACGTCTTGGGGTGTCCCATTCAGTGATCCAGAAGCTGCTGGCACGATTCCAAGAAACTGGAAGGGCAGAACGACGACCCTGCTCAGGACGCCCGCGCTGCACCAGCAGAAGGGAGGACAGATACCTCTGTGTGGCGGCTCTGCGCGACCGAACTGTCACGTCAACCACTCTGCGACGTCAACTGATGAAAGCTGCAAACGTTAACGTCAGCAGAAGCACAGTCTGCCGACGTCTGCGCGAAGTTGGCCTGGCTTCATGCAGAGCAGCAGTGAGAATACTCCTCACTCCAGCTCATCGCAGAGCTCGGGTTGCCTGGTGTCGTCAACATGTGAGGTGGAACAGACTCCAGTGGACTCAGGTTTTGTTTACTGATGAGTCACGGTTCACTGTGTCTTTTGAACGACGGCAGGGTGAGGGTCTGGAGACGATTCACGGATGGATGCGTCCAAGAGGTGACTTCAGCAGGGAAGGCAGGACCCCCCATCCACGTCATCCGAGGCACCATGACTGGACTGCGCTATCTGGACGAGATTGTGCAGCCCCTCATCCAACCAGCTCTCCAAGCCATAGGCGACAATGCTGTTCTGCAGGACGACAACGCTCGACCGCATCGCGCCCTTGAGCAACGGGGCATCATGAGGATGGAGTGGCCAGCTCGTTCACCTGATCTGGCTCCGATCGAGCACCTCTGGGATGTGCTGGGGCAACGTGTAGTCAGCAACCACCCCCCACCTCAAAGCGTCCCCCAGCTGACTCAGTTCCTGCATCAAGAGTGGGAAGCGATCCCCCAACATGTTCTCCGAACCCTGGTTAACTCCATGCGTCAACGCTGCATTGAATGCTTGTCTGCAAAAGGTGACTACACTCGCTACTGACTGGACCAGTCTTGTGTGACTTTTCAAATGCCGTTGTTACAATTGCTTGATTTACTCAAAACTTAAATGAAATTGTTACTGATAAAATTAGCAAAGTATTGACTCCAAGTATTGTTACATTATTTGCGTGGAGTTGTCGGTGCGTCTGCGATAAAAAGTGGCCCTTACTTTTTTACCATTAGTATATATGCATTAACGCATTCTACACCAAGGACCGAAATCCCCAAATTTTGAAGTTGCCCTCTGAAGGATTGTATTCCACTTCTAGAGACAAATCGAGCATGATAGTTCAAGGGTGGCGCCAGAATAGCTTGGCGCCTATGTGCGCCAAGCTATTCTGGCACCACCCTTGAACTATCATGTTCGATCCACGTCTTGCTGCGGCGTGTCGGGGCTGAATGAGTTTAAAGAAGCAAGGCATGGGAATTGAGAGATCGTGACAGTTTAACCATTCAAGGCACTCCGCATCAAGTTGCTGCAGAACGGCCATATAGTGTGTTGCCGGCGGCCACGCTGTACGACAATTTCGCAGGTAATGATGCGGGGCGCAATGAATGAGTTAACCCCATCGCCGGCCCATGCGGCCACAGTTGCTGACTGAAAACGGTATCTGCGCGGGCTGCAAGCACAGGAAGGTTAACGCTTTTAGCACAACGGGTGCATTTCCCAAATTTGGAAGTGTTACTTAACGACTGTGCAGGAGGTGGATTGTCAATGATAATTCAAGGGTAGTGCCAGATCAGCTTGCCGCCTGAAGGCGCCAAGCTAATCAGTCTGACACTAACCTTGAATTATCATGGACAATCAATCTCCTGATGTATGGTGTTGGGGCTAAAAGGGTTAAGCGCAGTGCTTCATGAGCTTAGCGTCTGGTGAGTGTCAAGCAAATCAAACTCTACCCTTCAACCATCATGATCCAGCTATCGTTATTTTTATTTTATTTTTTTCCACACAGCCTTCACGTGCACAAATCAGCTACTCAACAAGAAGGGTCGAGGAGTGTGTGTGTGTGTGTGGGGGGGGGGGGGCGGAGTCAGTCAAGTTTTGTTTAGGACTTTATGGCAAAATATGACGGAACAAGAAGAAAAACTGTGAAATCTTTAACTGAACAACAACACAATTTATGGGACTGGAATGGTGGGTAGATTGGTGATAGTTTCATTAACCCATTTAGCCCCGGGACCCTGCAGCAGGAGATGAGATGAATTGATCATGATAATTCAAGGGTAGTGCCGGATGAGCTTGGCGCCTTCAGGCGCCAAGCTCATCTGGCTCTACCCTTGAATTATCATGGTCAATCCACCTCCTGCAACTGGTACATAGTCGTTAAGTAACACTTCCAAACTTTGGGAAATGCACCCGTGGGGTTAAACGGGTTAAGAATCGGCCACTACCGCCATTTTAACTTTTTGTTTACTCCTTATCCGATCCCGCTTCTGTAGGAATCGACAAAAGTAGCACATATATGCTTCAAAACAAAGCAGGAGACATTGTGATTTCTATATTACGATTCATCCCAGATCATCCCGGCCGCTGACCCCTCCCCAGATCCGCTTTTGCAGGTCAGCCATGTCATTTTAAGTGCCCAATGCGCAAAAGGCCATTGAGCAGACGTCGGCCGACGCCGCTGTCTCGCGCCGCATTGCTGTGACGGTGAGCGGGCCAATGGGCTTGATATTGCCTAAATAAGGATTCTAGTGTCCTTCCCTATGCCTCGAGACAGATTCAGCCGTGTTCACATTAGTACTTTGCTCTCTTGGATACTCTTCACATTATGCGTCGAACAGATTCGGCTGTGCCGCCTCATATTAGTACTTTGCTCTCTTAGATACTCTTCAGTAGCACTAGTAACCTGTGATAACAGCGTATTTGTTTGAACTCATGTCTCGCACAAACTGTGCTACGGTCGTTGTAAAGAATTTTATCTCAAGGCTAATGCACTGTTTGATTTCGCGTCCGGTTAAAGTAATCCCTGATCTACACGAGACACCGACGTTGCTGGAGCTCTAGTAGTGAGTATCTATACCTCTTGTGGCGCCATTCACATCTGAATCAGTCATTCTTGAAGAAGAGGATGTTTGGCAGGAAACCTGCGATGTCTGATTTCCCCCAAACAAATTCCTACTGGCAGTGAAAGTGACAGTGGCAGTGACGGGGTTAACCTGCTCAGTGCCAAGAAAATGGGAACACCACCCAACTGCAGGAGGCATAGATCCTCATGAGCCCCCTTGCTGACACAACTTTGAATTCAGTCGTGTTCCAGGGACAGATAAGTTTTGTTGTGTTGAATTATCGAAGATCATAGTTGTGGAAGCAGTCTGTGTCAAATGGCACAGTAGAACGCGTGAGTTGAGAAGGGCATGTTTTTTTTTAAGTCCCTTCTATTTACAGAAGGGACTTTTCAGGACGGGTCGCGGTGGGGCGGAATTTAATAGCATGTCCATGATGTCAAAGGCGGGCAGGCTAAACCTCTAACACAAGATAAAAATTAAATCATGTCTAGTTACGCTAACCTCGCTGCTGAACGTACATTTGGCGCGAAGCGCGGTATGTGTGTATGTATGTATGTGCGTATGTATGTAAACAAGAGAATCTCCGATATTTCTGTACACCGGCACAAGCTTAAACTTGGCGAAATACTTTCTTAATTGGGTGGCTAAGAGAGCCTCCAAGCATATTGTAATTGAATGTCTCATTGAAGATATAAACAACCGTTTATAGGAAGTCGGTTGACCCAGATTAGAGACCGTAATTTTTGTCATATTTACTTGAACCTTTGCATATAGCTAGTTTGGAGAAAGACATTGAATGAGTTCGTTAGCCAGCTTTGTATCCTTTCAACTTCTTTAGTAAAAGTTAATTCGCGAGCGCGGCTCTCTCTCACACAAACATGCGCGCATCTTCAGGAGGAATAGATCCTCATGTGCCCTCCAGGCGAATGAGGATCTATGCCTCTTAAATATGTTTGGAGCGCGCGCGCACCCACGCACACACATCGACGCGCTTTCAGAAGAGCATGCAGGTGACCCGTGTACTTAATATATCACGTAGCTAGGTAAAGTCAACCTGCTTTCACACAAATTATAGTAAGACTGAAATTGTACCGTGAAATTCTAGTTTTGTCACCATTTTCTCAAGCCTAAGAAGCGAAAGTGAAACTCATATCACGTAAAATATAAAATTATGTAAAAACTAAAACTTACGTCATGACAAATGACGTTTGACAAATCAATGACGCGTATGTCCTGCGCCCCTCATAGAACTCACTTACGCATTGGCAGATCTGCGAGACTTTTTCAATAGGAGATAATTCAACATCAGAATCAGGTCAAAGACAAAAGGACAGCTCTCACATATAACTTTGTGGGTTATGGTTAATCGCATCGTGTCCTGCTTGCTACAGCGTCGGTGGTTTGGTTAAGCCTGTCAAAGGTGATATTGGGGCCAGAGACGCAAAATGATAGTGATTACATCGTTCAGTAACTCATTTAACCCAACGGCCGCATTTCCCAGAATTTAGAAGTGTTACCCTAACGATCATGTACCAGTTACAGGAGATGGATTGATCATGCTAATTCAAGGGTAGTGCCAGGTTAACTTGGCGCCTTTGGGCGCCAGAAATCTGGCACTACCCTTGAATTAATGTAGTGCAGGAGATGGACTGATCATGCTAATAAAAGGGTAGTACCAGATTAGCTTGGCGCCTTCCGGCGCCAAGCTATTCTGGCACTACCCTTAAATTAGCATGGTCTGTCCATCTCCTGCTGTATGGCGTCGGGGCTAAATGGGCTGAACGAACTTGTTTTAACCTTCGTTTCCGTGTGTTAGGCGCGATGGAAACTGCAGTGCCATATGATTCAGGATTTGTACATTCAATCGTGGTGTTGATATTTATGTTGAGCTTAGCTCCAGAAAATGTACACTGCAGGTGTCACTTTTCGTACAATGACCGACACTTAAAAAATTTCAGTGAAGTGTTTGATCACGAAGCATTTCGAAATGATTCACTTGCACCAGCTGACACGAAACTGCTGAACGTCTGTGACACCTCTCAGAGCCAATGCCTTGCGGTTGATCTTTCCAGAAATCACCTGAATGTTCTGCCAAACGTGTTGTCTAATAGTGCATGCTGGTGGGCAGTCGTTTCTCTGGATCTGTCGCACAACGAGTTAAACCAATTACACCGTGGGATGTTCAGACAGTGGACCGTTTTAGAGGACTTGCGCGTGTCACGTAACATAGTGACCTCTATTGAGGTCAATGCTTTCCCTGTGTCGATCAAGCAGCTGGATCTATCACGTAACAAACTGACTGTGCTTCAGCCCGGCATCTTCGACCAACTGACCAGTCTCTCACGACTCGATGTGTCGAACAATGCCATCGCCGACATTCAGCCGGGTGTGTTTCATCAGAGGATGCCACGGGTTGTCTTTGCGGACTTCTCCTTCAACCAGCTCACCACATTCGAACCGTGGCCATATCTGTTTGCCATTTACGTGCACGTGAATCTAAGCCACAATCGGATCTCTACATTCACTAATCGCATGAACATGACACTCGCTCATGAGTTAAATAACGCTGAAATTAACCTAAACTACAACAATTTAACACACCTAAGTCCAGATATTTTGAGTATATATTACCAAGGTCGCGTACCCATTGCTGTTGATATCCGAAATCACTGGTTTCGACTCTCAGAGAACCCTTGGGTATGCGACTGCCACCTGTACCCTTTAGTTGCCGCTATGCTTGACAGTTACTTTTTCAATCATATGTTTATCGAGGATTACCTGTCCTGTCAGAGCCCGCCACACTTACGTGGACGTTCGTTCGGAGACCTGATCAGGCAGCCCGGCGTGTTGGAGTGTGGGGTGGAGGAACAGTGTCCTGTCGGGTGCACGTGCCATGACCAGCCCCACAACGGCTATATCCGGGTAGACTGTGACCCCGCTACACATCTCTACACTCAGCTGCCTCCTGTCATGCCGCTACACCACACTGGTTACCTCCCGAAACCCGCACAGCGCGTAGCGGATCGAAGGATGCAACTAATCTGGCCACCACAAAAGCCGCTCTACCTCAACCTCTCCGGGCACACGCTGCATGCGCTAGACTATGTGACCAATTACGTCAGCAGGCTGCACACCCTGGACGTCAGCAGGAATAAACTGGCCTACTTGTCTCCCCTGTTCCTGAAGATGGTCGCCAACCTTACCCTGCTCAACGTGAGCGAGAATCAGTTGTCAACACTACCGGAGGACATTCGCCGATTGTTTTCGGACCGTGTTGACTTCTCGGGAAACCCCTTTCACTGTTCGTGCGATTTCATCTGGTTTGGTGATCTAATTAAAGCCACCAGCACTCACACCGTAACAGATGTCCAGAATATTTCTCATATTTCAGATGGCACTGCTTCTGCACATAGTCTAACAGGCCATCCGCAAACTGAGTCACCACGGACGGACGTGGCTAACCCTATCACAGGCTATGGCCGTCAACAAAACGTTGACGTGCGACAGTCGCATTTGTCTCTCATGTGTTCCTTGGACAACAGCCATCAGATCCCTATTGTGGACATGCCTACAGTGCTGCGTGGCAGCTGTCACAGTGGTCTGCTTCTTTCCTTCGTCCCGCTTGTGGGAGGGGTTATAACATTTCTGCTGGTCATTGCTGCTGTGGTGGTCGTCTGGCGACGGCACTACGAACTGAAGGTCATGGCTCACTGGATTTGCTTCAAACTTCCAGGTAATGACGCAGTAAGTTAACTCGTTCCATTCAAGGCGCCCCATTTGAATAGCAGCCAAAGTGCAGTATGCGACACTTACGCAGCTATTGATGAGGGGCGCCATGAATGCGCTAAAGCTCGCTTACGGCTGTGTCCGGGCCAACTGCGGCTGACATCAGCCCGAAGACCTTTTGCGCACTGTCAGCAGAAAGAAATGATGTCTGATCAATCAAGATTCACTGCTTGATCTGGATGAGACACGTGAATGCTTGCATTCGTGCTTGTAACAAGCTGCTTTTTGCAGTTTCATCGCCCCCCCCCTCCCCCCTCCCCTCCCCTCCCTCCCCCCCCCCCCCCACTGCCCCCCCCCCTCCCCACTGCTGAGGCTTTCTGCTCCCGGCTCAGCTACCGACACCACAACCTGCAGCTTCCCAGTGCGCAAAGGCCATCGGGTCGATGTCGGCCGCCGTCGGCCCGCGCACGGTCATGCGCTGGCCAAAGGCGGCCGACGACCTTTTGCGCATTGGGTAGGCTCCAGCATCCCATAAGCCCCTGCTAGCCATGTAATTAGTTTTAAACTTTTAATTTGTGTAATCGACCCCACTGCCCAGACCACCTCACAACACAACGGTCGCCACGCAGTCTTAATACGCTCCGCATGGACCCCCAACTCTACCACTACCAGAAAAGAAGAAGAAAGAGAATGAAGCAAAGCAAGAGTCATAGATCCATTCTCATGAGTTCCTGCATCTACGGGGGCTCATGAAAATCTATGCGGCCTCTTGCAGTTGGATTCGGTTGATTCCTGAAGAAATCTTCGCGTCAAAAACCACTACTGACAGCCAAAGGGTCAGGTGAGAAATAACCCCATGAACTGAAGGAAATAGAAGTGAAATCACCTTTTGTCGGGGAACGTACATGAAATTATCAGAGGTTTTATTTGAAGTGATATAGCTGTATTTTTTGTTTCTACCTCAGCATGTTGCCAGCGCACACCCCCCAGAAGACACAATAACGCTGAAGCGAAAAGAGACCCCGATCATCCGACGAACAAGAATGACACAGATCAGGTGGCATCCCACAGCTATGACGTGTACATCTCTGTGGACGAGGATGACAGGGCAGCTGTTGACTGGGTCGTGGAAGTGCTTCTGCCCATGTTGGAAGGACAACTGAAGGTCTACCTTCCCCTCAGAAACGAGACACCGGGTGTTTTCAAAGCACAGGTGATAATGTTAAACCCTTAGGACAAGGTGAACGCTACCCAGCTGCAAGAGACATAAACCCTAATGAGCCCCCGCAAATTTTGGAGGTGTCATCTAATGACTGTGCACCAGTTGCGGGAGATGGATAGACCATGATAATTCAAGGGCAGTGCCCGATTAGCTTGGCGCAGACAGGCGCCAAGGTAATCTGGCACTACCCTTGAATTATCATGGTCGACCCATCTCCTGCTGCAGTGCGTCGGGGCTGAGTAGGTTAAATGAGCCCCATCTACATTTATGGTATTCACCCAAATGTCGGTCAGTGTGCAATTTATGATCACTGCCAGCGCAGGGATTAAACACAGACATAGTACACAGATACTGATATAAATGCCCAATCAGATTCTCTGTGTAGTACTGATATGTAAATCAGGCAAGCAAGGAATATGCATGTGCGAGTTGCAACAGATGCTGGAGCACATGATGATATATGCCTTTCGTTGCAGATCAGTTTCTAAGTAGTTTCACTGAGAGACCGTGATCGTTCTTACTCGTATACTTCTTGACCTGTGTCCATTTTTCAGACGCTCAGCAAAACCTCAATCTACGGGAACAGCAGGGGCTCATCCTGGTCAGCACGAAAAATAGATGAGCCCCTGCGACGACTTGAAACTGTGTTTTGCAGCTGAAAGGGGCTGGATGGTACAGTGTTGACTAGTTCAGTAGTCTATCCATCCGTCCGCCCATCCATCCATTCGGATTCCTTTAATCGTGTGTTTCTCCACACATTATACTGGCTCTCTCCGATTGAGGAAAAATGGATACAAAGTGATTTTAGCAAGAGGCATAGATCCTCATGAGCCCCCGCAGTTGCGGGGGCACATGAGGATCTATGTCTCTTGCAGTGTTATTGTGTTCCTTCTTTCTCGGCAGTGAATGTGTTTTTTTGTTTTTTTCATTTCTATTTCAGGCTCGGGTGGAGCGTATCGAGGACAGCAGAAGCACGTTGGTGGTGGTGAGTACAGGGTACGTCCAAAACACGTGGTGTCGTCTTGAGTTCGACCACGCTTGTCGACTCCTGCAAGATGACCGCGCCGGAAACCTCGTCCTCCTCGTCATGGCTGACATCTGCGACGACGACACCGAGGACGAAGAGGAGGATGAAAACGAAAGTGTCACTGACATGGATCTGGTCGAGCAAGGTTATGGTAATCACGGTCGAGGTCACCGTCATTGTCACGCTGCAAAAGGCCAGGGGAGTAACGATCAGGGAGGTCCAGACGCTCGCCGTCAGCGTTGTCAGGTTGACTGCGTTCGAGGTCTTGCAAGTCAAGGTCAATTTAGTGAAGGTCGAAGCGCCATTAACATGCCTAAGGAGGGAAGACTCCTCTGCGGACTTGAAACATGCGCTGCGTCAGATTCTGATGATACTGACGCACGAAATAATTGTGACGGTGTCCGAAAGAAGTGCAAGCCAAGCGAAATGATAGAATACAAGAAGTGTGAAAAGTGTTCAAATGGCCAAACTCGTAATAATTTCCCACTAAGTGAAGAAACCATGGACAGAGATACAGAAGAAAAAAGATCATTCCTCAGACACCCAAACTCCGATGCTATTACAATAGATGAAGACTCCGAGCCGGGGCATTCAGAAAGCAAAAGCATACGCGGTACAAACAACCCATACTGCTGGTGTTCCGATAGTTTACAAGATAAAAGACAGTGTGTATGTTTACGTGACGAACAGCAAGGCATCAGTGACGCTAGTTCAACCATAAAAGAACTAAATAAAATTCATCATAAACACAGTAAATTTAAATATAAAGAGAATCAATTTGAGGGAGACAAGCATTCCACCCACAAGATAAAACGGAACGCAGTAACCAAGGTACAGTTGCATGATAAGGCGTGCACCCTGCGCAAGCCATTACGCAAAGAGCGCCGCTGCTGTGGAGGCGGAATTTACATGGTGACTTGCGGAGGGTGTACGCTTTCTCGTGCAACTCAGCCCAGAAACTGTCGCTTAAGTGATGCCAGGTTGGGTCGTTACCTGGAGTCGGATGGCCACGTCGAGACTGTGGAACCACTCAACACGTTTCTGGCGAAAGGTCGCTACATAAGAGCCAACGAGCGCTTTGTGAAACAAAAGCTCTTTTACGAACTCTTGCGCTGAATGATCCACACTCACGGTGACATCAACCAGGTGACTGTTCCCAACGCGCACAATGTCATCGGGCCGACGTCGACCGCCGTTGGCCCGCGTACGCACGTACGCGGGCCAACGGAGGCTGATGTCAGCCCGATGACCTCGCGCATATGGTTGACGCTACGTGGAGGAAGCATCTCCAGGGACATACCCAAGGGCGTCACATTATAATTGCTCGTCTCCAGAGCAGAGATGTGGAGATAGGCAGCAGCCGCTGGTAACGAATAAGAGAGATCCTTAGTGAATCAGACTGTTGTCAAATAAAAAACCTTCTAAGGATTTAACACGTATATATAAGCTGCTTTTTTCCCGAACGACCCATCTTGACTGCTATGAAAAGAACTGATCATTATAAGACATAGTGACACATTCTAAACACGTCCACAATTGTATTCCTCCCCCCCCCCCCCTTCCTCTCTCTCCCTCTGTCTCTCCTGTAGCCTTAAAAAAAATGATATCCTTTCCTTAGAGATCGGGAAGTAGTGTTTAGACAACTTAAACTCGGCTGTGTAAGCATGCTCAGTGAACATGTGGCCATGTTGTCATTGCGCTGCCAGTTTGTTTGTTATTTTAATATTTTACTGTGTTGCTCGATGTATATTTATGTGTGTAGAGTAGCAGGACAGTTTGTAAGAGAGGCATTTGCAAGCCTAAAACTTTATCCTGAATAAAAACGTTTCATCATCATCTCTCTCTCTCTCTCTCTCTCTCTCTCTCTCTCTCTCTCTCTCTCTCTCTCTCTCTCTCCAGTCTCTTCAGTCGCACCTTCAGGGAGCGTCAGCACGCATTCATATCGTGCTCCAGCTCGCAGTGGATTCATGTGTCTTAAGTGAATTTGCCAAGTATGATATTTGGCACACGGGTTTGTGATTGTGTCTCCTACATTCTGACGATTTTTCACGCGAGAGGATGGAGTTTTTCGTGAGTAATGACTTATGACTGTTTTCTCATATATGATTTCCACTGAACTCTCTTGTCTTCCATTTTCAAATGTTGTACACGTGTGCGGTGACTCATATGGCCTCGAGTGTTTTGTAGACAGGGGGCGTCAGACCTGGCTACGCCTGTCATCATAGTCCCATCACTGTGTTAACACACCAGCGCAGATGCCTGGCCCAGGGGTCAGGGGTCTGACCTCATCATCCGACCGCCTCTATATCTGTCAAACATAAAAGCAGAGATAGGAGAAATAAGAGTTTCAACTCTCGTGGAGCCCTGGGTTTGTCAAAATTGGCCGCCGAAGACAACCCAGTGCAAATCATTGTAAACCAGATGTTGAAGTGTCCGGTACTGTGTAACGGCGACTAACTCTGAGCTGATCAGCAAACATGTCGACACCCCGAGTATAAACTGATTATGGCGGCACCGCCATACTTTCACTATGCCAGTCACACGCTCCATTGCGGCCAGCTCAAGACTGTCCTTAGAAAAGATAATACGGACTAACAATCCAATTCAAGTGACTTTCGAAACTGAGGGCTGGAAGATACCCCTGTGGAGGAGAGCCCTACACAAATTCTATGGCGAGGAGCCTATGCCGCCTGGTGTAACCCTCTCTTGGAGAGACAGAGATAAAGACCATGAAGCGTTGAAAACCAGTGCTCCAATCAGCCCTCCCTACCCCAGCGAACTTTATGAAACTATCATTCAGCTGTTAAAACGGGACCCGGAAACTAATTACAGTAACACTGTTCTATACCACCGGGACAGGCCTAGTCCAAGGCAACTGCTGTAAAACTTGGGTTGACGACGAGTTCGGCGCACTGAGGGACAGCGTTGCCAAGATGGCCAGTGCTCTAATCTCCCAGCCCCCTCATGCCAGTCCTTCGCCCCCTCTTGCCGTTGATCCTGTCTCGGCTCAGTGCAGCTCAAGCAATGAAGTGTCAGACACCGCAGCGAACCCCGGACACCTGCCCTTAACGTCCAGCTCGCCAGGTGTCTCCGCCCAGCCAGCCGTGGAGAAATCCCCGCTCGCCTGCGACTCGACCCCCACCGTCCGCCCAGCGGACGAGGGTAATCCCATTACCCCACCTAGAGGTACCTCTTCCCCCAGCGGCCCTAATGACCCCCCGCCGGTCAAAGCACTGGATCAACCTGATCAGGTCACGCCGCGCCTTGATGTCATCAGTCCTCTCAACGCTAACCTCATCACCCCGCCATCTATCGAGCTCTCTGCGCTGTGTCAGGGGCCTGTACTGGAGTGGATGCTCATGATGCAAACCACCATCCGCACACTACAGGCAGAGCTACATCTGACGCGGAGAGAGCTATCAGAAGTGAAAGCTCGCTGTGCCTCCTTGTCTGACAGTCAGGCACAGCTCGACAGTCTCGCCCGCGACAGTGACGTCAAACTGAAAAACTATTCCAGGGCAACAGACAGATTTGTCACTGAAGCGATCAACTCATCGCTAGAGCCAGTGGCAAAAACACAGCAAGGCCATACCGACCGCCTAAACCAGCTGATTTCCTGCAAAGACAGCCATGCCAGCAAGCTACACGACATGGAGCGGAAGCTTACGGCACTGAGTGTGGCAGCAGAGTCAAACAAACCCAAGCCTGCTCTCTCCGCCTCTCCCACCACCACACCCAAACCATCCTCTCTGAAGTCGACATTCCCCAGTTCCCCCAAATCTTCAGGAAATAGTACTGTTCAGTACACCCCCCATCCTGACGTCATCATCGAGAACATGTTTGAAGCCCTGTCAAATGGCGACGGGAAGGAGCAGATTCCAGGTGCTGGTACTGACGACGGTGCCGCACTCAACGCTGCCACCGACTCCCGTGAGACCAATACCTCAGGATCACCAGTCACCCCGTTGGACAATCTGCAAGCCCAGACCATCAGGCCCGACGTTAACACGCTCCTCATCGGCGACTCTGTCCTAAAAAGGGTCGATGCCCGGAGGATGTCTGTGGACGGCGCCGTCGTGCAGAACATGTCGGTGTCGGGGCTTAGTGTCAGCGAGCTGGCGGAATGGCTGCGCAATCAGCGCCAGTCACGACACGTCCGCAGAGTTGTGTTTCACGTCGGCATCAACAGCTGCATGCAACAGGGCCCTGTCACCAAGCCGGCGTGGATACAGCTCATCCGTCTTCTGACCTCCGTTTTCCCCAATGCCCGCATTCAGGCCTCTGCCATCATGCCCCCGAGAGGTCAGAACCAGCCCCTCTTTGCCCCCGCCTCCATCTCCAATGACGCCCTAAGGGAGGCCTGTGAGCAGATGAGGATTCTGTTCACGGACCACACCTCCATCTTCCTCACAGCCAACAGAGCCCCCCGAAAGAAGCTCTACCAGGACGGCACCCACCCGAGTACTGCTGGTGCCATGAAGCTGGCACTGAACATTCGCTTTGCAGGTGTTCCACGCCAGCCCCACAGCGGACACAGGATGGAGGAGAGCAGCCGTGCCAGCAGCCAACCTCTTTTCATCTACAATCAGAAGCAAGAGTCCCTCAGGCCATTCAGCGGAGCCAGACACCAACAGCAGGACCTGAGACGTGGTAGAACTCTGCAGAACTACGAGCAACCACAGCGCGACCAGCTTCAGGCCTACAACACCCGCCAGCCTGGCCACGCCTTTACCCCGCGTCCTCAGCAAGGTCAGGGCGGACCAGTCGTGACGTCACAGGGGGAATTTCCCAACATGCCAGCGGCTAGTACTTACATACCAGCCGGTCACCCCTTCGCTGCGCCCGCCGCAGTTACAGCAAAAGCGCCGCCCAGAGGGTGGGAACAATCGCCACCAACCGAGACAACCCCTCCCAATCCCCTACAGACAATGCAGCTTATGGCACAGCTACTGCTGCCGTATCTACCTGCATGTGTTTAATTGTTTACTTCGTCAATACCGGAACGCAGAGTGTGACCTCTGCTGAACGAAACTAACTTGACAATCTGAATGCTAAAGGCACAGTTCCTCATGCGCCCCTGCTGCTGCACGGACTCATGAGGATGCATGCTGACTAAAAAATACAAATGCAAGAGGCATAGATCCTCATGAGCCCTTGCAGCTGCTCTGGCTCATGCGGATAGATACCTCATGCTGACCGCAAATTCTAAATGCAGAGGGCATAGATCCGCATGCGCCCCTGTAGTTGCACGGTCTCTGGAGGATAGATACCTCATGCTGGCCGCGCCAATTACCTGTTCAAATGCAAGAGGCATGGATCCTCGTGAGCCCCTGCACATGCACGGGCTCATGAGGATAAATACCACATGCCATCTACAAGCCTCAAATGCAAGAGACATAGATCCTCATGAGCTCCTGCAGGTGCATGTGCTCGTAAGGATAGATGCCTCATGGAAGTTACACTCACATCTGTGTTTCTCACGAGTGTAAATTAGTACCTTTAGTACTGCATGATAAAAGTGTGTATGGTGCCGTATTTTCATAGCTTCTGTTGATACACGACTGACTTGCCCGGAATTCTGGACTTCTCTCACATTTTTTGCGGACTAGACTGTGTCTTAAGTGAACGCTGCGTTGGTGTAGCGCTTTCACTTACATTCCACTGAGCACCTCCTTGTCGAAGCTTTATTTAAGCGTTCTCACCTAAATCGGCGTTTATTAAGCCGTACTATAGACTGTCACGTAACGGATGTGACATGTTGTTTTATTTCTTTCGCCAAGTCGTTTTTTTGTTAATAAATGTAGATCGCCGAATTCTGTAAATAGCCTTAGTTTAGGGAAGTTAATAAATGTAGTGTGAGCGTAATCGTAAAGCCCGTGCAGCAAGCTTAACAGTGAGCGATTACAGCGGTTGCACGCTTTAGCCAAGGAGCTTTAACCGAACAGTGTTCAGAAGTAAAGTTAAACTGCAAGGTGGCAGTAGGATATTACAGTCAGTCAGCGGAGTTAGCCAGCGAAGTGAGAGTCTGGGTCAGGGTGCGTCCTCGTTTGGAGCCCTTGACAAGCTGTGTGAGGGTTGTTTTACCCTCCCTGCAAGACCACGGCCAGTGTTCCTGGGTGTGGGTGTCCCGAGAGACTTGTGACCACGGCTGCTACTCACCAGAAGACCCCTCCGGTTCGTCTTCGTCTTGTTTTGTCTCGTCCTGCCGGAGGACTCACCAGTGACAGGTATTTACTAATGCCATTTTCCTCAGTTAGCTGCTGTGCTCTCGGGTGTGTGAATGTGTATATAGGTGCGGAAGGGTATGTTCGTCTAGTTTTTTAGTGATGTTTTAATCGAGGCTTTAACCGTGTTTTTTAGGTTGGGTTGTAATGCGGGGGGTGTCGGATTTAGTTGTTTATATTCGGCTGTCGCCGAGTGAGTATATTTAAAGGGCCATGTTGTAAAACGAATTAAAGTGGGTATCCTTTCAAATATATTGGTATTAAGTCCTAGATGTAATGTAATAAGATTGTCACGTTGGGCGGTTGCTGGTGATTATTTCATATCTTTGTATGTACATCGGGATATTTTGATAATGTTGGTTTTAGCAGTGGCAATTTTATTATACAAAAGTGGTTGTGCTAGCTTAATGTTAGTGTAATGGAATAGTGCAGACCTGGTGAATGTTGAATGTACATAGGAAGCTTTCATATCCATGATTGTATATTTAATATGGCCAAGGCAGGTATTAGGGTGAGACGAGACACAACTCACGTGGTTTGTGAGTAGGTGCGTGTCAAATAGGCCAGAATTAACTGTGTTGGCACTTTGACTGACAATGCGCCCTTTTCCAGTGCATTGGCTTCGAAGATTGGCTTCGAAGATTGGCTTCGAAGACTTCGTCCTTCGATCTCTTCATCTTCCATGACCAACGGTGACGCATCATCGGGAGTCGGAACGCCTTCGCTAGCCGGTCCTGTTGGACAAGTACGTTGGGCTACAGCAGGCTGATTCTACGTTCTGAGCGTCGGTCACAGGCGTGCGTGGGCAAGCGCGGCTACGGTGCTCTGTGGTGTAGGGGTAGTAGTACTCTTACGTTTGAGCCACCCTGTCTAGTGTGGGACAGAGGACACTGTACAGAGACAAAGTTACCCGCCTTGTATAGCCGTTGGCCATATTAGTCATTTTCACTTGTATAGCCGTTGGCCATATTAGTCATTTTCACTTGTATAGCCGTTGGCCATATTAGTCATTATCACCTGTTAGTCATATTCACCTGTTAGTCATATTCACCTGTTAGTCTTATTCACCTGTTAGTCATATTCACTTGTTAGTCATTTTCACTTGTTAGTCATTTTTTATATGTTAATCTTTTTTAAGTGTTAATACGTTATGAGTGCATGTGTGGGTATGTGTGAGTGTGTGGGGCGTTAGTGGGTTGGGTTGGGAGTTAGAGTAAGGGTAGGTAATAAAAGGATTTGTTTGTTTATCACTGGCGTTGCGTTATTTATTTAGAGTGGGTGGGTTTTCTCGAGTGTCTGCACTCATATTGTCCACGGCGCCCTGACTCCATCAGGCGTGTCGTGACATAGACATTGCAGGAAATTTGACTGTGAACACTGATGGACTGTTTTATTTACAGCGATTTGTCTTATTGTGAGTGCTCCGCGGCGTAAGTTCTGTTTTTGTCGTCGTTGCATGTATTTATCCGCGGCAACAAACAATTCCTAAACAGACGTAGAGTATTTTTGACATTGCTCCTTCAGGGTAGCGTACATTGATATTTCCCGCATACACTTCAGTTGTGGGAGAGTTTTTTGCAATTTTCGTTCATTCACTTCGAATTTGGATAGCTAGCTTTGAAATAGACGTTGGATGAGTTCGTAATCCAGCGTTGTCAGTACCTCTTCAACTTTTTGAAGTCAAGAACTTTATCAAGTCAAGAAACTTTATTCTTCCAAATACATGTTGCCACCTACAGGAAAATTTGTTTCGCCACCTCAGGTGCAACTCGCAATCACCCAAACTCACACAACATTTACAACAACAAATGGACAATGGTTCAGGGCGGGTGAAGCCCGTCGCCAAGGCGTCTCATGGCCGGCGCCAACGGCCCCAACCCGACCTGAACCTCCCTAACACAAAGCAAACTAAGGACAGCCCTATCATAGTATCTCTTAAACACGTGCAACCAAGATTCTTCAGAAAAAGATGATCCTTAATTAACACCCATTCCTTCTTTCAGAAAGTAATACCAAAAGGTTTTCCCAAACAGTTTAAAAAGATATTTATTTTCACTATAACATCGATAATAGATCAGTTAACCGGTTGTATGGCAACACAAAGACATCAGTGACTAGAGACAAAATAAAGCATGAGAGAGCAGACTGACAGCAACCCGATCCGTGGACACTGTAATAACCAACAAAAGATATATGAGGTGCCATAACATAAAACAAAGGCAATAGTTGTTTCCCATTACAAATATTCAGACTAGAAGTAGAACATATAATTGAGCACACCGTGGGACCCACATACAAAATAGATCCTTCGATTTGACTCCAAAACCCCTTGCAGCAAAAAACACAGTATAATAGGGTCATGTTATGCCCGTTTGATTTGGCCCGAGCAGCTCAAGCGCAACGAGGCTATACAAATCGCCCTGTTTAAACTTATTCCGTAAGTTTAATACATGTCGGTTAATACAACAGCCCTACGCGCAATTGAATCATCCCAACATCAAGAAATCCACCCTGTAAGCCCCATTTAATATTACAAACAGTAATCATAAAAATATATATGGCTAAAAATACCCAAGATGTTACCAATTCCACAGATACATGCTGAGACAAAGATACACGTGGTTCTTGTACTATTACAATCCGGCCTAGGATATCCCCTGCATCACAATGTAATTCGCATAAAAAGACATTTATCCTATAAATTTAATGCAATCCCTAAATGAAAGCAACAATATTTCTTAATTAAAACACTTTACCAACCTGAATTAGCATCCGAGAACGAGAAATCAGTGCATGCTCTCTGTCCCCCGCTCAACAATGAAATGCCAGAGGAAGAGGAATTGTCAAAGAGGAAATTGCCACAACAGGAAGTAAAAATCGGAACCAAAATAATTACTAAAATATTACAAATTACACCAAGAAGTATTGTGGCAATATTATTACAAGGTCATTTCCAAAACCAAAACTCAAAAATATGCTTGAGGAAAAAAGGAGAATTTATTGGTCTCTGTCTAAAAAAGGAAAACAGCAAGAACAATTCTAAGCTTACTCAAAATACAACTATTAACCTATCACAGGGGTGATATAGGTTACACACGTAATATAATGTTTTTACACTTCCTGCTTGGCTGAGACTAGTTTCACAAATAAAAGTTTAAAAAAAAAACAAAAAAAAAACCGCATAAACAAAACAAAAAGACAAATTATACTTCCACAGTTGCTACCTGGGGGCCCGTCGCTATAGATCAGCGCCGGCTATTAGACAGACATTCGCTCTGGCATAAACAGTCACCACACCTTAATTATAACTTAACTTGCGTAGTATATAACTACACACCTACTCATTTTGAAGCAATAATAATAAAACTACAACATTAAGGTGAAAAGCACGTTGTTCCTAATCCACAGTACACACATGCACACGCTGTTAAGTGTTGTAAAAAAACACAGTCACTGTGTCGGGGAAGTGTCCGTCATCACATCACTCGGCTGGAATGTGGGGCCCGAAGCCTGCCGGCACTCGTCTCGATGCACGCACGCCACTCCTCTGGTGTTGAGCGTGGCGTGTGAAGAGCCACTCCTGAGATGATTAAAAGGGGAGAAAAGCACGTTGGTTCTTTGCCACAGCATAATGCGCGCTGTTCTTCTGAGATCCGATTTCCATGGTACTGCCTATCAAACTATCAGCCGGCCTGTCACCAGCATTGCACTGACGGCGGAGGAAACTACCGTTGAAAATCCAATTAAAAGCCGCAGCACAACAAATTCACAAAAGTCATCAAACAGAAACACCAGTCATGATGCAACATTGCAGGGCCCGACATCATATATCAACGAAGGTACAATGACTGATAAAATACTGCGGGTGGCGACTATTTCTGCCGGAGCGGGCGGCCGGGAGGTGTTGCATGGCCGCCATCTTGTCTGTCTGTGAATAATAATTAATTCATTTTTGTAAGTTTTGGATCCAGTATATACTCCCAACAAACAGTCAGCCCTGGAAGAGGCTGTGTGGAAGAAAACAGTCAGCCCTGGAAGAGGTTGCGTGCCTTTCGGATGAGTGACGTGAAACATCAAATGCGTCACTGTGTACACAGCGTCGTGACTGAGACTAGCGATGCCATCACGTCAAAGGTATAGTGACGTCATTTTGCTGCTCGTGCTATTATTCTTTAGAATTCCTGTCGCTACACAAACCCACAGAGCGTACTAATGGCGGGAAGCGCCGTGTGTCCGTCTTTATCATTGTGTGTGTGTGTGTGTGTGTGTGTGTGTGTGTGTGTGTGTGTGTGTGTGTGTGTGTGTGTGTGTGTGTGTGCGCGCGCGCGCGCGCCGGCATGTGTGTTGATCAGAGATTGGCTTAGAGAGGAGGGAAATGGATCAAAAGGATAAGCTTAAAAATATGAACAACTCTGAATGTTCATAAAAGAAAAACACATGAGAGCTCCAAACAATACGGTAGACTTTGGCAGGGCCGGATCACTAAGTCCAAACACCCCCGGAAAGGAACTTTATGATAGCATTTTAAGGAATTTTGGGTCGGGAGGGGGGTCCAAATTCCCCAATGTCCCCCCCACCCACCCACCCCCGCCCAGATCCGCCCCCATTTGGGATAAAATCTTCATCTTGTTTAGCATTAGCGCTAGGTGTGTGATGATCATGTCTCTGTTTATTTCAAGTTTTGGAAGGGGGGGGGGGGGGAGTTCAGAACTTCTGGCAAGGCTTCTTTTGTGGCCTGTAAGAGCGCGTCTTGGCTGAGGACTGTGTACATATTTGACACGTAGTATACCAACAATTTTGACGTCCCTCTGGAATGCCTGACGACTGCGAATCAGTTGCAGGAGATTCATCAACCATGATAATTCAAGGGTAGTGTCAGATTAGCTTGGCGCCTGACCCTTGAATTATTATGATCGTTCAGCAGGAAGCTGTAGTGCATCGGGGCTAAATGGGCTAATAATATAAGCTTTGGTGAAAACACTCTACCCACACAAACACACGCACACGTTCTAACAAAGCCGTACAAACGCAACATATGCCTAACGATTGTGTGTAATTTGTCTTCACAATTAAAGCAGTCACATCAATGTCAGTGTCCTTATACAAACTAATGCAAATCTTGAGTCGAAACATTGATAACAGTATAATTTAACGATGAGTCGAGGTTATATATTCTAATTGCCTGGCCAACATGACCGCCTAATGCTCCCATGTTGTACATGGTCCGCCGGAACGAAACACTGAGAGCCATGCCCCTTTGCATTTGCGGGGGCTCATGATTATCTACATACTTCTTGCTGGTCTCATTCACAACTGTAAGCTTTTTTTATTTCAGGCAAAACAATTTCAAACCAGTAAAATGATATGGTGTGAATTTGTTTTCAGCAGAAAAATGTGTCAGATCCAAATTGCATAAGGAGTTTAACAGGGACAAATTCTAATGAAGTAATAATATACAAATCTCATAGAGCACAGTATCCCCCCCCCCCCAAAAAAAAAAAAAAAAAAAAAAAAAAAAAAGGCCCAAAGCAATGAACATGATTGTTTTCTAAGAAAATCTAAAGAAAGGACTTTTAAAAAGATGATTACAGTGTAAGAAAGAGCTTCCATAAGCACATGCACATCAGAATTTCAAGAACCTGAGAAGATGTATGTAAACGAACAGGTTGCACCAATCCATTTCAATAGCAAGATCAGATTGAAAAGCATAGAGGACTCTTGACTTGTATGTCACAGGCGATACATCTTCTGGCATTAACATGATGGATTAACTCTTAAACTCCCAGAACTATATGACTTCCATTCTATAGAAATCATGTCAGGTAGTGTACTTGAATTTTGATTTTGACAGCCCCAAAGCCAAAGTGATCTGCCTTTTATGTACACCTCCCTATAGCCAAAGGAGGAGCGTAACATGCTTAGCCCTGGAGTTTACGCGAGCTTTAATTAAAGTGTCTTACGCTGGTAAGGCGATTGACTGATTTTTTTTTATTTTGACAACCCAAAGCAAAAGTGGTCTGCCTTTTCACTACACATCCCTAAAGCCAAAGTAGGGGGCGTACTATGCTTAGCCCGCAGTTCACGCGGGCTTTAATTAAGTGAGTAAACCAGGTAAATTGAATTTTGGTTTTGACAGCTCCAAAGCCATAGGTCTGCCTTTTATGTACACGTCCCTAGAGCCAAAATAGGGAGTGTACAATGAACAGCCATGGTGTTTACGCGGGCTTTGATTAGCTGGTTATGTGACTGAATTTTGATTTTGACAGCCCCAAAAGAAAAGTGGCCTGCATTTTCTATACACATCCCTAAAAACTAAAGTTCTCGCGGGCTTTTAAGTTCATGCCCCAAAGGCAAGCTAGTCTGCCTTTTCTGTACACATCCCTCAAGCCAAAATAGGGAGCGTACCATGCTCAGCCCTATGTTCTCGCGGGCTATAATTAAATTGTCTTACGCGTGTAAGGCGATTGAATTTTGATTTTAACAGCCCCAAAGCCAAAGTCTTCTGCCTTTTCTGCACACATCACTTAAGCCAAAGTTCTCGTGGACTTTATGTAACTGAGCAAAAGAGGTAGATTCATTGAATTTTTATTTTGACATCATCAAAGTCAAAGTGGCTCCTAAGCCAAAGTGGTCTGACTTTTATGTACACGTCGCTAGAGCCAAAAAGTAGGGAGTGTACAGGGGGCGGTCCGTGGCGCAGTGGTTAAGGCGCCTGCCACCAATACTAAAGGTGTGAGGTTCGATACCGGGTTCCGGCGTCAGACTATTCTCCTCAAGTAAGTGACACCGTTAATTCGGGCGGACCGTCGGGGGTTATTTCTCCGGGTACTCCGGCTCTTCCTCCCCCACGGTATCAATTTCAGCTCACTTATAAAATTTCAAATATAAAACAAGATCAGCCCGAAGTTCACGCAAGCTTTAAGTAAACGAGTTAGGGTAGCTGAATTTTGATTTTGAGAGCCCCAAAGCCGTGGCCACTCTGCCTTTTCTGTACACATCCTTCAAGCCAAAGTAAAGAGAATACACTGCTCAGACCTAAGTTTATGCATGCTTTAATTAAGTGAGAAAAAGGGGAATTTTGGCTGAATTTTGAGTTTGAGAGTCCCAAAGCCAAAGTGGTCTGCACTTTCTGTACCCATCTCTGAAGCCAAAGTAGGGAGCGTAACATGCACAACCCTCGGGTTTAGACGGGATTTAATTAAAGTGTCTTACATTAGTAGGGTGATTCAGTGAATTTTGATTTTGACAGCACCAAAGCCAAAGTGGTCTGCCTTTTATGTACACATTCCTAGAGCGAAAGTAGGGAGTATACCATGCTCAGCCCTCAGTTTACGCGGGTTTTAATTAAGTGAGTAAACGAGGTAGGGTGATTGAATTTTGATTTTGACAGCCCCAAAGCCAAAGTGGTCTGCCTTTTCTGTACACATCCCTCAAGCCAAAGTAGGACGCGTACCATGCTCAGCCCTAAGTTTTCGAGGGCTTTATTTAAGTGAATACACTCGGTAGGGTAAACGAGGTTGGTTAATTGAATTTCGATTTTGACAGCCCAAAAGCGAAAGTGATCTACCGTTTCTGTACACATCCCTCAAGCCAAACTTGAAGTAGTAAGTGTACCATGGTCAGCCCTATGTTTTCGCAGGCTTTATTTAAGTGAATAAACTTGGTAGGGTAATTGAATCTTGATTTTGACAGCCCCAAAGCCAAAGTGGTCTGCCTTTTCTGTACAAATCCCTCAAGCCAAAGTAGGGAGCGTAGCATGCTCAACTCTAAGTTTTCGCTGGCTTTATTTAAGTGAATAAAAGAGGTAGATTCATAGAATTTGGATTTTGACAGCCCGAAAGCCAAAGTGGTCTGCCTTTTCTGCATACATCCCTAAAGCCAAAGTAGGGAGCGTAGCATGCTCAACCCTAAGTTCTCGCTGGCTTTATTTAAGTGAATAAAGGAGGTAGATTCATAGAATTTGGATTTTGACAGCACCAAAGCCAAACTGGTCTGCGGCTTTTCTGTACACATCCCTAGAGCCAAAGTAGGGAGCGTAACATGTTCAGCCCTCAGTTCACGCGGGCATTATTTAAGTGAATAAACTCGGTAGGGTAAATAAAGTAAGGTGATTTAATTTGATTTTGATAACCCCAAAGCCAAAATGATCTGCCTTTTTTGCACACATCCCTAAAGCCAAAGTAGGGAGCGTAGCATGCTCAACCCTAAGTTCTCGCGGGCTTTTTTAAAATTTTATTTAAGTGAATAAAGGAGGTATGGTAATTGAATTTTTATTTTGACAGCACCAAAGCCAAAGTGGTCTGCCTTTTCTGTACACATTTCTCAAGCCAAAGTAGGAAGCGTACCAAGTTCAGCCTTGAAGTTTTCGCGGGCGTTATTTAAATGGATAAACTCGGTAGGGTAAACAAGGTAGGGTAATTTAATTTTTGATTTTGACAGCACCAAGGCCAAAGTGGTCTGCCTTTTCTGTTCAAATCCCTCAAGCCAAAGTAGGGAGGGTAACATGCTCAACCCTAAGTTCTCGCGGGCTTTAATTGAGTGAGTAAACGATGTAGGGTAATTTAATTTTAATTTTGACAGCCCCAAAGCCAAAGTGGTCTGCCTTTTCTGTACACATCCCTCAAGCCAAAGTAGGAAGCGTATACCATGCTCAACCCTACGTTTTCGAGGGCTTTATTTAAGTGAATAAACTAGGTAGGGTAAACGAGGTAGGGTAATTAAATTTCGATTTTGACAGCCCCAAAGCCAAAGTGGTCTGCCTTTTCTGTACACACCCCTGAAGCCAAAGTAGGGAGCGTAGAGTAACCGGACTGGGTGTAGGCGACTTAATAGTTAGTAGATAGTCAAGAACTGACCATCTAATACAGTACTCAAGTACCCAGTTTAGTGCGCATCCCTTTTGTGGTCTAGGGAAGGGCTGGAGATTTATGTGGAAAATAAATTATTTAGATAAGTCTACCCTAGTCTCGCATGCGCACAAAATCCGTGTTTTAGTATTTGCCTCGCGTTGTGTTCAAAAGTCAAGTTACCTGCACAATGGACTAACCACAGTATCCAGAAGAAGAAAAAAAAAAAAAAAAAACTATCCATCCTTGATTTTGTGTTTGCTGCTGTTCGCGTTTCTACTGAGTTACCAACGTGCGCTCGCACGATTAGTCACACATGCAGTCATACCGGACAGACGTACACACAAACAAACCTCTCGCACGGACACACGCACAATCTCAGTCTCGCTCTCACTCCAGCTGAGCATCATGAGATGGAAGTAAGGTTACGAAGTTTATTTACACCAGAAAAGTATTCATGAAGGAACAACATAATCAAAATTAGCCAAATCAATACAAGTCCTAATAACCTTAAACACCTTCCAAAAAACAACTTCAGTAGCTCGCTTGAGCTTGCCCTTAGCACCACGTGAATGTTCTGTGTTTACGTACAGTGTGTGAGTGAATGCGCGTGATTCACGTGAGCGTGCTTGTTGGGTTCAGTTCGCGGCTACATTCTGCGCATTGAGTTATATTATAATATGATATACCACCACCACCACCACCACCACCACCATGGCTTGACTTCGCGAACGAAGATTCTGTAGGGCTTGCCCACGTCGTCTGCAGGCATTTTCGTGACTGCGGAGGCCAATCCGGGACAGGCAGGTTCGACCGCAGTGGCTGCAGGGGAAGGTCTGGTCAGGGTTCTGAGTTACGACAACTCTGTTTTTTCTCCTGAGCCGCTTGTCCTTGAGGTTAGCTCTGCGAGAGTCCTCAAAGGAGACGGCTGCCTTGTGAATGGTGGAGCGATGATAATATGAGAAATGCGCTATATAAATACCATGTATTATGTATTAATTTTTTAGGGCTAACACCTATACCTTCGAATACGACACCTAGCAAACCTAGCTCCTATGTCTAACACCTATAACGTTGAATACGATTCCTAGCTCCTAGGCCTAACACCTATACGCACTTACCGATAAAACCTACGCACTGTCCTAACACATCCTAAACCCCATTTAGGTGAACTAGAACTGAACTGAAACGCTAATGTCCCTATTGGGTAGGGCCGGGGTGGTTGAGGAAATCATTATTCACAATTGCCTCATTGGGTAGGGCCGGGGTGGTTGAGGAAATCATTATTCACAATCGCCTCGTGGGGTAGGGCCGGGAAGTGTAGGAGATAATAATAATAATAATAATTATTATTATTATTATTATTATTATTATTATTATTATGAAGCGCAAACTCCCTGCAGTGCAGGCTCTAAGCGCTGTACAATGCAAATCAAAGTTAAAACCTAAACACAAATCAATAGACAGCAACAACACAAAATACAAATATTACAATACAAATTCTAAAATGAACAGCACATAAACACACCCAAAACACAAACAACCATCGCAACAAGTACTGGCACAGGATCTTCATGATGTTATAGTGAAACAGAAAAGAGACTGGAATTTGGTAAGACTGAGTAGTGAGACTGGAAAAGATGTGTTTTAAGCTGACTATTGAAAGAAATTACTGTCGGGGCATCACGACTGAATGTGCTTCGGAAGCGAATTCCAAATGACTGGGGCCTGGAAACAAAAGGACCTTTGACCAAAGGACTTTGTATTCAGTATTTTCGGTACTTTCAAAAGATTTTCTCTGCTAGAACGTAAGGTGCGGGAAGCTTGATAAGTAGTTAACATACTGGAAAGGTAGGGAGGCAGTGTACCATCGAAATGACGGAAGGCGAAAGTAGCTACCTTGTACTCAATCCACAACTCAGTTAAACACATAACCTGCAGGCGCCGGGACTTAGAAACTAGCGATATGGAATGTATCTGGATAGAGATTAGGCAATCCGAAATCTCCTCCTTTACTTGTTGGGTTTCTTTACAGAAATCCTGCGGCCACTTTTGAGTGGTATGACAACTTTGTACGCACTTGATTGATAACTAAAACAGATATTCATAAAGCGAACTTCTCCTTCTAGGGGATTTTAACATTGACACTTTTAAACCTCACCCATCTTGGGAGTGTACCACTACCTTAGTCGGCCTTCAACAAATGGTAACATCGCCCACTAGTGTTACGCCATCATCAGCCACTGTTATAGACCATATTTATACAAATAAACCTCCGGCAGTTAGTAACGTTCAAGTTGGTAGTCTTAGCGTAAGCGACCACTATCCGGTGAGCTGCACGTGCCTGTCCAAGCTTCCAAAACTAAAAAAGCAAGGACATACGTGCATAACATACAGATCATGGAAAAAAATTCAATGAAAATTCCTTTCTGTCTAATCTAGCTTCTGCAGAGTTTTCTGAAGTGTACAATGACACCTACCCAAATAAAGCACTAGATACGTGGTATCACATCTTTCTCAGAGTGCTAGATAAACACGCGCCATTGAGACAACAAAGAGTTAAATACGCCACTTTACGCCCTGGCTGACTGCGGATCTTATCGAAGCCATGGAGCACAGGGGCGAGCTGAGAAGAGAGAAGCGTTTCACCGATTACAAAAAAGAACGTAATCGATTAAAATCCATGGTTCTGAAGGCAAAGAAATTACTTTTCGATAAAATGAGTTATTCATGAAAGTAAAGACTGTGCCACAATATGGCGTGCGATAAATTTAGTTATTAGAGGCACGAATAAAAGCACATCTCCTTTACCGCCGCATCTCACAGCAAACAGCTTCAGTACAGCCACTTCGTCTCCGTAGAAGAATCATTAATCCCGCCGGGAACTAAGTCGCATGACTATGTATGCCCGGACAACCGTTAGTCGATTTCTGCAAGCAGAAAACTGCCGGCAAAAAAGAATTTCGTCATACCCACTATAGCGGTCCATAAAGTTGGTAAATTGAATACATCCTTGGAAAATAAAACATCATCAGGACTGGATGAGATTAGTGCTAAAATACTCAAGATATCCCTCCCATACATTGTAGAGAGTATCACTTATATCTACAACCTCTGTATTAATTTTAATTGTTTCCAGACGCATTTAAAGACGCGAAAGAAATACCTCTACCTTAATCTAAAGATCTTAGTGAAATTAATAATTTCAGGCCCATATCACTTCTACCTGTTCTGTCCAAACCCTTAGAACGGCATATTCACAAGCATCTATCTATATACCTGGAAAGCCGAAAATTAATCTGGCATTGCAGTCGGGCTTCAGATCAGAACACTCATGTCACACTGCGCTGATACGGATGATAGACACCTGGTTATCTTCCATCAACGACTCAAAACTTACAGGAGTTATGTTTCTAGATTTTCGTACAGTTTTTGATCTGCTAAACCACGAAATACTTATCAAGAAAGTATCCATGTATACCAACAACTCGGCGTTGTTTCTCAAATCCTACCGGCTCGGAGGTAGAAAACAAAAGGTATTACTAAATGGCTCATATTCGAATCAAGGGTTAGTAAAGCATGGCGTACCACAGGGCTCTATTCTTGGTCACCTTTAATTCTGCTTTTTCATAAATGATCTTCCTCTTGCGATAAAAAATGAAAGCGTTACATGTGATATGTTTGCAGATGATGCCGCAGTACACACGCCAGATAAGGATATATCAAACATCATTTCATGACTGCAAAACACACTGCAAGATATTGATGAATGGTGCAGTCATAATAATATTATTTTAAACCCGGCAAAAACGGAGAGCATGGTAATTAGCACCCACCAAAAACACCAACTCGGCTCTCTCTCACTCAGTCTGTCCCTCCAAGGCAAAACCATCAGCCAAGTTACTAACCATCGCCTGCTAGGAGTCACGTTGAACAACCAGCTTAGGTGGTAGCCACACATCAGTACTGTCTGTAAATTTGTCTTCAGAAATTTGTACATCTTAGCAAAACTTAAACACATTACTGATATGGAGACACGTCAACTGTTCTTCAATGCCTATATTAGATCACATAGGGACTATGCCTCTACTGTGTGGGATGTCTCTACATCGGAGAGCTGCCAAACTAATACTCCCTGATCCCAGCTTAACTACTGACCAAAAGTTGAATTGGCAGCCTTAAAAATTCTGCCCCGCCCTAAAAGATCATTTAACTTACAATAAGGGAATGATTATGTTCAAGGCATTAAACGATAAGCTACCCTGATATATCACAACGCTATTTACCGTCCAGTCATCAACATACTCCAGATCAAGAAAATCCCTTATTGTGCCGCGACCAAGAATTGAAATCTATAAAACGAGTTTGACATTCTCTGTCTCTAGTCTTTGGAATACCGCTAGAAACGTCACGACATTAGCTACTCTCTCCTCGTTTAAAGTCAGTCTCATCAAGTACTTATTTTTATCAGCAGCATCCCCGTGGCTGTGCACATATTGAAAAATACTATTCTGATTAGATCATTAATTGAGTGTATCCCAGGTTTCTATGACTCACTTTTATTCGGTACAGCGTGTGTGTAGCCAGCTACTCATATGACTGACTGACTTGATTAACGTCCTAACCCGCGCAAGCGCGTGTGTGTGCACGTGTGTGTGTGTGCGTTTGCGCGTGCGTGTACATACGTGTATATTAGAGACAGAGAGTGTCGTGCTGAAATGTGCATGCGTTATGTATGCGTATTATGTTGCGTGTGTTCTTATAATATTATTTTAAACCTAACAACATGTCATTATACCCGACCAGTAAAGCTGGTAATTCCTATGTCACTTCCCCCTTACATTGTTTTCTTCTCTATTGGCTTGTGTTGTGTCAAGTAATTTTTTCCCCTGTTCACTGTAGTAGAAAACAATTAGTGCGATAGTAACTCAGTACTGAATCAGTAGATTAGCAACGGCAAGTTCGAAAAATCGTTGTTACTACCAAAACATTTACCGTTGTCAAATAAAGGAACATTGTCAAGTTGTCATTGTCAATCCTAGCTTTGATGGGAAGCCAGTGAAGTTGGTACAGCAAGGATGACACATGATCTTTTTTTTTCTGAAAAATGACGCGAGCTGCACTGTTTAATATTCTCTGAAGTCGAGCCAGTTCTTCAGATTGCAGGCCAGCAAACAAACAATTACAATGATAGTCAATGCGGCTCAAAATCAGTGAAGACACAAGCTGAGTGGTGGCAGACTGAATCAAGAAATATCTTACAGAGCTGATTTTCTTCAGCTGGAAACAGGCTGCCCTACAGACAGTAGAAGTGATATGGTCATGCATAGACAAAGTAGAGTCCAAAAGAACACCAAGGTCAGTCACGAACACAGCGTTTGAAAGGTAAGCTAGCTTCACCAACAGTCAAGCTGCTGCAGGTGACCTGGGAAAATGTGTGTGACGCGACACACATTGACTCAGTTTCAGTTACCATCATTCAGCATGAGCTTGTTCATTAACGTCTATTTTTTAACACTGAGATGATCAATATACAGAGTTCGACTTCCTTAATTACAATTGGGACATCACATGTCTTGGAGTCCCTGAGCAGCTGTGTGTCGTCGGCATATTTGTGGAAACCACAACTATGCCGACTCACGACAGATGACAGGGGATGAGTATACATTGAAAACAGTACACGGGCCCCAAGACAAGAACCCTGGGGCACGCCGCAACGCAGAGGGAGTGGTTTTGACTTTGCACCTCCAACAGTCACACACCTCGATCCAACAGATCATTATTCACAATCGTCCACGGGGGAGGGGGAGGAGGAGGGGGCGGGGGAAGGGATCGGAAGGGAGGGGAGTGTGAGCAGCGGCAATCCGCATTATTCACAATCGCTCATGGGGGTGGGGGGTGGGGATGGGGTGGGGGGGGGGGGAGGTTAGGGGGGAGGGGGGGGAGGATATGGTGATCAGCCTCTTTATAAGCTCGCCAGCTTCTGGAACCGGAAACTATGTCACTGATCTTCGCGCGTGTAGTCCGCTACACACCGACTACACTGAAAAGTCAGCAAAATATGAATACTCGCACACAGTGCGCCAAGCGTGCACTAAACCACTAAACTCTGACTCACGGGTAGTAACTAGCGATAGCAGAGGGCTCCCTAAGTTCAAGTTCTCGCGGGCTTTATTTAAGTGAATAAAGGAGGTAGATTCATAACGGTGGATGTCAAGTTTTGTTGTGTTTCATGTGTTTTATGATGCTACATTTCAAAACCCAAACATAACTAGAGTTATTTCTTAATTATTTCAATTTCGTGATTGCCATCCAAATGACTTGACTGACTTGCCGAAGTCCATTCTACAAATTATCATTTTGTCCGCCCATGTTAGAAACACCGTAATTTCCACATTTATTATCCAAACTACTTTAAATTTTGTAGAAATGTAGCGGCTAAATATACAGAAAACATATACGAATACATTTATCGATATCTTACATACTTTGCAGGACCATGCGTTCTTGAAAATGCGCCTTTATTCAATATGATCAGCTGTACGCGTGAGCCTATCTCTGCTATCGATTTCCGCCGGAAAACAGTACAAGTGTTTACAATCGCATTTCAGTGAATACTATATATATATATTGCTGAGCGGCTCATTTCTGGCAACCATCCAGTCATTGGTCGTTACATGGCAAAACTTACATGATTTCAGTTGCATTTTCAGGGGCAGATCTGGGGGTCCAGTGGCCGTTCCGGAAATACCCCCCCCTCCCCCCCCCTCCCCCCCCCCCCCCCCCCCCCCCCGTTTTTTTTTTTCTCCCCCATAGACCCAAAATTCTTTAAAATGCTATAACAAAGTCCCTTTTGTGGTGTTTAGAATCCCCCCTCTCCTCCCCGTTAGATATTTTCTGGAGTTTTCACCCCCACCGAACCCCCGTGATCTGCTCAGTACATTGGGCAATGTTTGGGCGATAAAACTGTGTCGGTGTGGCCGAGTTACTGAAAAAATACTCTCTCAAAATAGAAGACGATGAATTCCGGTGCCCAATTCCAATTTTGACCGGTAGAAACTGGAAAACGCTCTAGCAATGAAATAACTTTTTGCAACTGAGAGGGGAAAAAAATTCTAGTACGGGTGGGGTTCGAACCCACGCGGATATAAATCCATTGGATCTTAAGTCCAACGCCTTAACCACTCGGCCACCGTACTGATGACATATTAAGCATGACTTAAGCTCTATAATATCAGACCTAAGTGATGAGGCTTATTCGTCTGATCTTCTGCATCCTCCTTTTTTTTGGAGAGCATTAATGTGCGTGAAACCTTACTGTTGTCTTTATTTTCCTTTCTACAACCTCGAATGGACAGAATAAACGTTCAGATACGTCCGAATATACACCGGAAATGTCAGGTACTTGGTGATCCCAAAACGAGGCTCATAAACAACATGGCGACCTCCACAACGGAAAGCGGGAGATAAGATTTGTTTAACCCCAGTTCAGTCAGACTTTCAAACACTGGTCTGCATACCATGGCAGCATCGTTTAGAGCATCTATTGCTTCAACAGTCTAGCCGGTCGTACCAGAAAACTTTTCTTAGGATTCCGTCGTACGAGCGTAAGTACTTCGGCTTGCTTGGTGCATCTCGCCCCCAACATCATCTCGCCCAGTTAATAATTAATAATAATAATGAAAACTTACTAATCGCTGAGAATAGCTCAAAGAGCATCACAAGAGACTAACATAACATCCAACTAATAGGCTGATGATGATGACGATGCTACTACTATTACAGTATTAAATTTTACCTCCACTGCAACGTATAGTGAGCAGATAAATGACTGACTATTTCAAATTTAAAGGCCCTCACCACTAACTAGTGATCATAGACTACCAAAATGATGATGATGATGTCCATTTATACAGCGCTTGTGTCCATAAACACACACACAAAGGGGGAGTGCAGGTCTGTGGAACATCATTAATAAACAGCTAATTAAAATGAAACAAAATACATGTATGTGAATTTTAAGACAGGTACAGAAAGACTTAAAGAGTATGAGAAGTTAATTTGAGAAGCTGAGTTATGTGAATTATGTTGCCTTCGGCACAGTGGAAAACTGTACAATTGTGCAGCTGTACAATGCCTTTTTTTTTCCGATTCAGTTACATATATTCACTTTGTAGGTACAGATACACAAATATGAACATAGCTGACAGCGTTTAAACCAATAAGTTGAATCTGCAGGGGAAATTTTGTGTGTTTGGCTTGTCCGTCATTTTCTTATCCATTACTCAATTAAGTCCACATTTCCACAGAGTTGTTAAACTTAAGTTGTTTTTTCTTCCAAACAAATGAAGACATCTGTTCAAATCCCTCTGAAATAAAAATTTAAAAAAGTAAACATTGATTGGTCCTGCACATGATGTTTACTTTTAAATAAGCCAAGTAGAAGACCTCGCTCCAAGCACAATGGCAATTATTTGTATAGCATATTACCGATAAATATCAAACACAGCCACAGACACACACACACACACACACACACACACACACACACACACACACACACACACACATACACACACACACATACACACACACACATACACACACACACACACACACACACACACACACAAACACACACACTCACACACACATATGTAACGAGAGAGAGAGAGAGAGATTTTGAAAATCCTATTAGGGTTTGAAAAAGCGTACAACAGACTAAAGAATCATTGTTGGATTAGTCCATAATTTTTATCAAAATGAAAAACCACAACTTTTGTAGAAATGTCAACTTGTCATACAGTTAGTTGCCTACAGATCAAAATTATGTTCAACACACACAACACCCTCCTAATGAGATTTTTTAAAAAAAAAGATATAAAAGGTCACATTGAAACAAACAAAAACAAACAAAAAAAAACAATAAAAAGTTTTTTGACAAAAGCAGAATTTACTGACATTTAAAATTACTCTCTCATACTCCAGTGAGAGAGAAAAAGAGAGTATAATACAAAGGGATTTCACAGTAATAATATTGGTAACCACATGTCTGCAGTCTGAAAGCAACTATTGCAGGCTACTATTTATTTCCTTTGGCAGTTTTCTTAACTACATGACTCAAGAAAATTACACCCAACAACTTTCAGGACTAAAAGTTCAACAAATTAAAAGCATGTGGCTGGGAATTGACCAGTATTCCTGCTTTCCATCCTGGTAAAGTCAAACACAGTTTCTTTTCAAACAAATCGCTATTTTATTCCTATTATGCCAAAGTCGCTGTGTGTTAAAAGAAAACCCAGAACACAACAGATTTTTTAGTTCGACTTATCCATGATTGGAAACACATTTGATATCTAATTCAACTTAACAGAGCTGACATCATTTGTAAAATTAGTTATAGATCAGCTTTTGTCATTAAAAAATTGGTTTGACTTCTAAGTTTGGAAAAGAAGAAGCACATTCAACTTATGCAAAGTTTCACTTAATCCAAACTGGACAGTTTGAGTGATACATTAAACTGTAAAATTAGTCCTGGAAGAGCAGCTTTGGACAGGACAAAAATTTGGCTCCATCTAAGCATTTTTCAACTTATCCATGTTTGCAGACTTAGGCGTATGGAACTGTATTTTTGTATTAGTTCAACTTCTGTGAGTTTGGAATGGAGAAGCACATTTGACTTATCTGCAGTTCAACTTAATCCGTTTTCATCCTAAGCATGTGGGGCTGTATTAATTTACTTTTGCGTTCTAGCTTAAAACTTGACATATCCAGACCTAGTTTAGTATAATTCGTATTGAAACAGTTGTGGTCTGCTGGGCATATGGCTTCAGTAAGGAGATTTTAATCGGCAGTGTAGTAAAAGTGTGTAGGCGCATTCAGCCAATAGGGCTCTGGAAGATGATGTCATCATGCTTAGTTGCGGCGGCTGTCTTTTGAGGATACAGTGAGTGGCAGTCTTCCTCAATCGCTGTGTCAGAACAATGGGAGGAAAGTCCTGACGTTATATATATAGGCAATAACAGCAAATCTTGCTATAATTATTTTTTTGTTTGTTTTTGTCTCCCAAAAGGAAGCAACATAAAGGAAAACATTAAGAAACCTGAAGTGACAAGGGTCTAATGATGAGAGTGTCACTATCAGTTGTGAGTCTGATTAACATCACATCAATCACATCTTGATCTATGAATCTTAGTGATGCCATGAAAGTCTCTGTTCTCTTAATTTTAGGGGGAGTTTTTGAAAGAGGTTACACATGGAATTCAACACATAAAGATGTTGCCTCACATCTAGGTGCCTTTCCTTCTGCAGGAATGGAAAAGATGCTACTTTCCCAGATAGGATTGTGACTGTCTGCTGTACACTTGCAAACATGTGCCTTTGTAAATCTGTACCGATTTGAATAGTGACAGCTGCCATCATCATGAAGTGTGTGTGATATTTGCAAAAGAACTTTGTGCGCTCCAATGTCAAACAACCTATACCAATCTCCCTGTGCTGATGAAAATGAGGTGTCAAGGTATGCAAGGAGATGCAAAGATTCCATGGATTAACTTAGAACTATATACATGATTGACATTGTTCATTCCTATCACGCTTATTTAAACCTCAATATCCTTCATTTGCTTAATTTTTACATTTTTGGGCCAGTGTGAAATTGAAATGAAAAAGAAAACATCACAGATGTGTGTGGCTGGTTGCCTGCTGATGTATTGGTACTTTTGCAGATATTTTTATAAACCTTGGCAGTAGTATAGCTGATGATAAGACCTTCCTACACATGCTAATTTGGCTGAACACTCATGAAGGCAACGGGTTAAGGGAGGTCAACAAATGCACATAATTATGTTGACAAGACATAGGATTTTGCAGGAACGATTTATATTTGCCATTTGAATTCTTGCTAATAATGAGTGACCTGTTAGAAAGGCCAAGATCAAAGGTCAGATAAAAGATGCAGATCAGTCATGTATGTGAGCCATATGAAGGCTTTGCCATTTTTGTTTTGTGTGTTGGGATTGGAGGGTCTTTTTAAGTTTCATTTAAACTATCTCTGGTTTTATCTTTCAGGGTGATCATGCCTCGCAATGTACCATGGCGTCGCAATCTGAGCGACTTTGCATGTGCGAGCCAGGCGTTTGCTGCCAATGCTACCATCTACATTCTACGCCAGACAGGGCCCACTGGGTTTCTGCTTAAGGAGGAGGGGGAACCTAAAGATGTTAAGGTGGATAATTGCTAGAACAAAGACTTGTAGCTCTCTAAAAGTAACTCATTCAAACCTAAAGTGATTTTATATGCACACACACACACACACACACACACACACACACACACACACACACACACACACACACACACACACACACACACACACACACACACACATGCACTCATACATTATGCATATATGCGCACAGACACATGCACACACACAGAGGAAAGAGGACACTGATTAAAAAATTTTGTTGTTTCTAAATTCTGATGAATAAGCCAAACCTCACTGTTCAGATAATGTTCTGACTCTGACACTCTCTATTGCCTTCTGTAGGTTTTCCTTGGTGATCCCCACAGTTGCACATGCCCTGCTTTTCGCAAAGAGAAAGATCTTTGCAAACACATCTGCTGGGTCCTTCTGAAGAAATTCCGCATGGACAGAGATGATCCATGTAAGTAATGCTTTCTGTAGGTTTGGTTTAACATACAGTTTTGACATGATTGCCTTATAACACATGTTTATACATATTTGTCATGTTCTCATAAGTATGCTCAACTTAAAGAAGATGTAGCCAACCCACATTAACCCTCTTAACCCCACAATCGCATTTCTAAACTTTTGGAGGCATTGTCTTACAACTATGTACCAGTTGTAGAAGATGAATCGATCATGATAATTCAAGGGTAGTGCCAGATGAGCTTGGCGCCTTCAGACGCCAAGCTCATTTGGCACTACCCTTGAATTATCATGATCAATCCATCTCCTGCTGCAGGGTCCCGGGGCTAATTGGGTTAACCAAGGGATGCTTGTATGAGTGCTTCATAAGTGCACCTGTAATTTTTCGCTCATGTGCTTAGCAAAAGTGAGTTTATGTTCTAGGCCAGTGGTCGGCCGTCCGTTGGCCGGCCTCTGTCTCCACCTGCTGTCGTCCTTGGTAAACTTTAACGTTAACATTTTCTCGGAGATTATTCAAGCTACAGTCTTCAAACTTGGCCCAAGGATACTTTGTAGCAAGACCTTTCTAAACATACCAATTTCAGTGACCTCTCACAAAGGTCAAGGTCACAGGGGATCAGGAAACATATCAAAAATAGCTACTTTTGGATATAATTTATTTTTTCTCAAATACTATTTACAACTTCAAACCCAAACTTGCTACAGAGGTACCTGATGGTAAGACCTATCTATGCATACTAATTTGGATGACCTCTCAGAAAGGTCAAGGGTCACAAGAGCTCAGGAAATAGGTAAAAAATAGCCATATTTTGACATAAATGTTTTTTCTAAATTACTATTCACAACTTCAAACCCAAACTTGCTACAGAGATACCTGATGGTAAGGCCTATCTATGCATACTAATTTGGATGACCCTTTGGAAAAGGTCATAGGTCACAAGAGGTTGACAAATGTGTATAAAATGCCAATAATTGTAGTTATTACCAACATTTTTGCAAACTTTTCAATCAAATTTGGCACAAAGGTGGCTGACGACAAGACCTTCCTATGTATCCTAATTTAGTTGACTCATTGCAAAGGTCAAGGGTCACGGGGGTTTAACAGATGTGTGAAAACTGATTAAATTTTGAGAAAACATGGATTTTGTTAGTGCAGAAGCCATCCTTTTACTTATTGTCAGACGTGTGGATCGGTCATACACGTGAGTCATAAGGGCTTTGCCTTTCTTGTTTCCTAAAGCATCATAAAAAGGATTTAAGAATATTTCCCACTCATTCTGTCTGCTAAGCTAAGTTATGACTTTAAGAATTGCAAAGTTCTATGTTGCAGTGTCATGGCAACTTGGTCTGTCTGAAATGGAAATAAACGAAGTCTTGCGTGGGCCTGTCATCCGACATCGACTGCAACAGCAACAACAACAACAACAACAAACGTTTTCACAGCAGATCACAGATGCAAGTGAAGGACGTCCTATGGTTGCACAACGAGACATTTCTGATGATGATGTTTGCCCTATTTGCCAAGATGAGCTACTGGAGAAAAAGCTGCCTGTCACTTACTGCAAGTAAGCATCATATTTTTTAACCTTCATGTGCATGACGGACTATAGTTTAAACTGATATTTTTCTCTGATTTTTTACTAGACTTGGTCTCAAGTAAAAATAAGATGGAAATGTTTTATCAAAATTTGCTTTTTTAACTATACACACACATGGTGCATGCCAAGCAGCTGATGTTTACCTAAGACAATTAAAGCTTTCTGGAACACTGACATGAGACCAAACGCCATAAAAAATTTCAAATTCTTGGTCGTTCTTGCTGGTAGTAGAATCACATCTTTTTCAATCTAACAATAATAATGAAAATAAATAGATATGTAAATGGATGAACCTACCAAGGAACGGATGAAACTGTATTGTATTGTATGACTAGCATGTTTCATATGATTTAAATGTGTTTTCTTTGTCATACAGATTTGGCTGTGGTAATAATGTACACATAAAATGCATGAAGGTGTGGGCGGAGCACCAGTTAAAGACATCTCAGGACCAAGTCATCAAATGCCCCATGTGTCGAGAGGACTTTGGGCCTATCATGCTTCTGAAGCAGGAGATGCGAAATGCTGCTGGGTCAGATGTGACATCACCAGCTGTGCTGAATCCCAACCGCATGGATCGCCATGTTGGGCTAGGGTGCAGTAACTGTCGTGTGGCTCCTATAGAGGGAAAATGTTACAGGTCTGTCGCTTTTTAACCCATTTCCTCCTGAGGCAGATTTTTTTTTAAATGCTTATTGTCCTATATATGCTACATTACAGACTAGGAGCTAGCTCAATCGTTTTAGTTCAAGGCTGGTGACAGAATAGCTTGGCACCTTAGGCGCTAAGCTATTCTGGCACCACCCTTGAACTATCATAGTCAAATTTATTTTAAGCAATGGGTGTATCAGGATGAAAAGGGTTAAGGATTTTATGCACAGCAATTAAAGTTCTGGATTTAAACTATGCAGCCCTGACACACTCTATAACCATCAACAAGAGATAGAACGACCATGACAGTTTACATGTGGTGTCAATATACGGTGGCTTGGCGCCTACAGTCACTAAGGCTAAGTTGGTATACCTCGCCCTGTACGTAGGTTAAACACACCAGTGGCGTCATTGTTGCTATTTTTGCACCAGACCAGTCGCTCAGACCGGTCATGTGCACCAGAACTGCACACGCAGGTAGGCTTCTGCACTTGTAGCCTGTGGTCTCGTACATTCACGCGGAAGATTGTGATCGCAGTCGAAAAACGGTTTGTTTCCGGTTTTACTTTTAGTGCCTTTTACCTCCCCTAACACGCCAGTTTTGTGTAGAGATGGCAGAGGCTTGTGTCACGCCCCACGCCCCTGAATCAAGTGCATTGTACTTGTAGTGCGCTCATCTCTTGTACTTCAGCTACGACAGTGCTTTCTGCCGCAAAGCAACGCAGATGTCGCAAAATCACCACCATTGTGGAAAAAAACTAATTTTCAAATCTGCCAAATCGCGTAGTTTCTCGGTGCTAGCATAAGGATGCATTATTGCCGGATTGCATATGGGTAAGGGTTTATTTTTTATTCATCTTATTTTGCAGCAGTCAAATGACGGTCACGTGATTCTTTCTCCAAGATTGTTCATTACAGGTGCAGAAAACACACACTCTAAACTGATCTGGTGCACATGACCAATCCGAGCCACCAGTCTGGTGCGAAAATAGCAACAATGGCACCACGTGTGCATTTAACCTAGGCATAGGGCGAGGTACACCAACTCAGCGTCACTGAGCTTGCTGGCACCACCTTTTACCTAGAGGCACAATACTAACATCCCATCATGCTTGAGCTGTCATGAGCTGTCTCCGGAACTGTAATGTAGACTTGAGAGTCCTGAATTTGGGAATCATCCTTAGAATGCGAGAGCCAAAGGACAGCAGCCTTAACTTACTGACCCCTATAGGCTTCAGTCTGTTGAAGCTGCTGGCCTTTGGTTTGCACAACTTGTCCATGAAATATTTACAACAGATGATATTGGTAATGCCTAGGTGAAGTCTTTTTTGTGCAGCTGTCACTGAAATCTAGCCTCATTAACTCATTCAAGATATGCTGCAGCCAGATATGCACCATGAAGCCATATGAATCTGAATGCTGCTCGTCTTCAATGTATGTGTTAAAGAAGGTGCAATGCTTATAGGACCTTTGATCTTTGGTTTTCCAGGTGCAGTGTTTGTGCTGATTTCTACCTGTGCCAAGCTTGTTTCAACACTCCTGCACATACACACCACTCCTTTCAGTTTAGAAATGTAAGTTTTACTCCTTTGTATCTGATATTGCTGAGAGTGGTGTTTCATGTAGGGAAATTGGTCATGCTTCAACCGTTGACCAGCATAAATAAACATGTGTGCAGTCCTGACATGTCATTTGAATCCTAATAATAATAATAATAATATATAACCCTTCTATAGCGCAATATCCCCACAAAGAAAGGCTCAGAGCGCTTTACATCTAGATAATCTAACTGATTGAATTAACTAACAACATACAAAAACACAATCATTCATAGGTCCAAATGCACACCAACACAATACTAAAATAATAAACATAACATTTCAAAAGCCTGATCAGATAATACATGTTGATGGGAAAACGTAGGGTTTATCAATCCCTTTCAAAGGCCAGATTGAAAAAAAAAAGGTTTTCAATCTAGCCCTGAAAATGTCCAAAGATGGTGCATGGAGAATATCATGGGGAAGACCATTCCACACTTTGAGAGCTTGGAAAGAAAAGGACTGCTGTCCTAGCTGTCAGAGCAAAAGCATAGCACTGCTGCGCTGCAGCTGTAGCTGAAGGTGTACTTTGGGACCTGATCCTTTAAAAGCTTAATTGTTATGCCTGCAGACTTTGGCACCATGTCCATATGCCAACCTTATGCCACTTCCCTTGAGCTTTTGTGGTTGTATTTTTGATATGTTGATGAAGTTAACCAGTTCAGCAACAGATTTTGCACATTACATTTATTTTTATTTGTGCTGTTTTAAAGTTTTACATTTATTTTTGTCTTTACCAGTGGATATATGCACAAGGGGTGTAAGCATTTATAAGAATTGCTTCTAGTTTAATTAACCCATTTAGCCTCACGAGTGCATTTCCCAAATTTTGTAAGTGCCACTTAACGACTATGTACCTATTGCAGGAGATGGCTTGACCATGATAATTCAAGGGTAGTGGCAGATTAGCTTGGTGCCTGAAGGCGCCAGGCTAAACTGGCACTACCCTTAAATTATCATGGTCAAGCCATCTTCTGCTGTAGGGATCCGGGGCTAAAAGGGTTAATATATTTTAATGGGACACATTCTTTTTAGAAACGGAACCAGAGGTGGCGGAATGCTCAGAGAACTCTTGGTGCCGCTCTCCCAGATGCCATTATCAACAATATGATGAACCGCAATCTGTCCGAAGCAGACTATGACCTCCTCCTACAGTTAGATAAGTATGTCCATCTCTGTCTTCATTGATTGCAATTTTTTTGTTTTCAATACATACATCAGGCAGAATATCGATCTGTTCAGTCCATAGTCCTTTGTATTCTCACTGTTTATTTTTAACCCAATGCCACCTAAAGCAATGTCCTTCCACTTTATATTCATCCACAAAGCAGAGGCAGGATGGGTGGGGGGGGGGGGGAGGGTTAAAATAGCTCCTGTAGCTCTTTGTCAACTTCAGTTGCTGTGAGATTACTTCCACTGGAACACTCTCGGTGGTAAGATCCACCTGGCCAAGGTTCGCTGGCAGTGCTTGTGCTTGGCTATTTTTAGCGCCGAATGTGTCATTAGAAGCCACTACTTTGCATGTGCACATGATCCAGAAATGAACTTTAGTGGCAGAGTACATGATACAGAAACTTTACTTAGTAGGCAAAGAGTTAATTCATAGCAGATGATCTGCTCAAGTAGTTCCTGTCATGGTCATGGAGGGTGGAATAGGGTCCCATTTAGGGTAATGCAGGGTGATATAGGTGATATTGGGCTACCTATTGTCTATGTTGAAAAGTCAGCAGTTAATTAATGCTGTTGGTGTTGTTTGGCTTGTTTGAATAGTGAAGGCGTGAACTCTGTATAAATTTAGTGTATATTGCAGCACACCTACAGAGCTGAGTGACCTGACAGAGGAGGTGGTTCAAACATTACCTGTAGAGAGAGTGAGAGAGAGGGGGGCTCTGCTAGTGCCAGGTGCCCAGTGTCGTGTGTGTCTACGGGGGTTCCAGGAGGGGCAGTATGTCCGCAAGTTGCCATGCCAACACAAGGTGGGTAATTTGCTAAAATATACTATAAACAAGAGTAATGAAATATACTGTGTTTGGACTTCAGTTGTGTACTTCATTTCATAGGTGAAATAGCAAGACACCTTACTGATAAAAGTTTAATTAACCCCTTTGCTATCATTGCTCATGAATTTTGCATCTGAAGTGACTGCACACTGACTGAAATTCGTAAAGATAAAGATGTGAATGAGATAAAAATAGGCAAAAAACCCCCAAAGAGCTAACAAGAGATATAAATCCTAATGAGCCCCTGCATTCGTGGGGGCTAATGAAGATTTATGTCTCTTGCATCTGGATAGTGTTTTCCTAGACCCGGCGGTTAAGGGCTTAAGAACTAGATAATTGAGAGCTCCCAAAAGGGACAGATAATGGCCAAAGTCATAAATTCATGAAAATGGTCAGTAGAAAAAAAGTGTATATAAGTGTATGTGCTTTGCAGTTTCACAAGGAGTGCATTGATGGTTGGTTGCTACACACTCGGCCTACATGCCCTATTGACGGATCAGCTGTGTTCACCAACAGGCCGCATTCAGATACTAACAACAGACGAGCTAGAAGGTACATATATTATCCGCGTGAGCAAAGGTCCTTAGGCTGACGTTGGCAGTGGCATGGATGTGCGCTGGCCCACTGTAGCCGACATATTCCTGAGTGCCTTTTGCTTACTGGGATAGTACATACAAAACCATTTTAGGTTTAGTCTTACAATATGCCTTACTTGACCCCTTCACTCCCAGAACACGCATAAAACACATGCAAGAGGCATAGATCCTCATGTCCCCACAGTTGCATTGTACATGTACCTTGTGTGTATGCAAGCACTGTGGAACATTCTCCAATTTCACTAGATGTACCACTTTGAAGCCCCTTATGCAGGTACTGATGGTTGAGTACACAAGGTGTTAAAAATTAAAAAAAAGAGGAAATCAGTATAGAAATTATGAGAGCTAAACATCATCCATACAATTATGTTTTACTCACCAGACATCCAAATTTGTCAGCGGGCTCAGCCGGGGACACAGCCAGTATCATCAGTGGACACAGCGGGCGCGATGAAGTTCGTTCTCTTTCTGTCCCTGCCCTTGGGGTGACTGCTGTGCGACTGGGTGGTTCAGGAGAGGGTGATGGGCGGAGAGAGGGGGAGAGAGGGCTGTTGGTGAGGCGTCCCCCTCGTGACCCTCACCTTCCCCACAGACCCCCAGTGAGACTGGAGCTCACAGGCACCAGAGTTGGTGGTGATGAGGGAAATGTAAGGTAAGTGTCTTTCTCATCAGTTTGTAGGTTGCCAGTAACTCTTCTTCTTGGTGTTCACTGTTGAGATTACTCTTCCAGTCTGTTGCACAAATCAGGCCTCTGCAGCTCCTTTAAGTCTGCCAGTAGCTCACTCCCAGTGTCAATTGTGTGTGGAGGATATTGATGGGCCCTGGAAGCTCGATGGTATTGCCCCTGATTGTCCTGTCAATTTTGCTACAGTCAGTCAGTCAGTCAGGCATTACACATCAGTTAGCAGGATCATCATCAGTGAATAAAAGGTCCTCATTACGCCTGCTGCAGCGGGTCTGTTCACAGCCATGTGTCAGTTCGATGACATGTTGTCTACTGAGTGTCCGTCTTCTGCTACTTCTTTTCAGTGGCTTAGAACAGATGTCAGCCAGCTAGCGCTGAAGTAAAGTTGGTAGTCAGGTGTAGTCTCATTTTTTTATGCCACGCAGTCCACCGGATTCATTCTTCACATGCTTGGGTAGACAGATCCCAACTCACCATGTTGCATGCTAACAGCTTCCGGGAGCCACTGGTGAGGTTTACATGTGACAGGTTGTACTGGGTTACATGGTTACCAGTAACAGGGAGAAAAACCCTGACCTTACAGAATCCGGCGGCCTGCGCAGAGGAAACCACCAAATGGTTCAACGGGCAGAAAGGCAGACCTAGCTACACGCTGTGGAGCGCTAAAAGGGCACAGTGAGACACAAGAGACACTGTTGGCCATCCACTGCATCTTTACCTATCTCCAGTCATCTCGACTACGTCTTCCCACTGGACCAAGATAGGCATGGACGAGAGAGTGAGGCTGACGATTTGCGCAACTCTACCTCACTTTAATCCAAATTTCGCGCAAGTCACGACATCCCTACCCGCACCTCAAGTCCTGTGGTGACGGGTGAGCGGCGTAGCAGCAGGTGTGGATGCACTGGGAGCTGTAGCCGCAGACCTACATGCAGGCGGCTCAGGCCATAGGGTCGCTTTCCCTTGGGACTGAAGCAGCCACCTGAGCGACAGAGCAGCCCTGTTTAGGACCACACTGCTCTCCTCCCTAGCAGAGAAAGGGGTTAGAAAAGGTGCTCTAAACATTGCCTGCTTCTCATCACCCTGGCCAGCATGTCGCAGCTGGTGGAGATCCCTCCATTGTGGTCGAAACAAGAAAAACTGCAAACAATAGGTGACGCCGCTCAATATTGGATCTTGGAATGTGCGAACTCTCATGGATATCGCCAAGGCTGACAGACCAGAAAGAAGAACCGCCCTGGTGGCAAACGAACTGGAGTGTTACAAGATTGACATTGCAGCTCTCTCCGAGGCGCGCTTAGCCAATCAAGGTCAAGTTACAGAAGCAGGTGGCGGCTATACATTCTTCTGGAGTGGACGCAGTGCTACTCATCATCACGACGCTGGAGTTGGCTTCGCCATCAAGAAGCTCCTGGTTCCCAAGCTCTCCAGTCTCCCCAGGGGACTCAACGACCATCTGATGACTCTGCAGCTCCCCTTGAGAGGCAAGCACAGCATCATCCTGATCAGTGACTATGCCCCACCATGATCAACTCAGAGGAAGTCAAAGATAAGTTCTATGAAGAACTCGACTCTCTGATCTCAGCTGTACCAAAGTCAGACAAGCTACTTGTACTTGGAGACTTCAGTGCCCGAGTTGGAAGGGATTACGAGGCTTGGGATGGTGTCATCGGCCAACATGGAGTGGGCAACTGCAACAGCAATGGTCTGCTTTTGCTGAAAACATGTACCATGCATGACCTTCACTAACACAGTATTCCGCCTACCAAACCGTAACAAGACGTCGTGGATGCATCCCCGTTCAAAGCATTGGCATCGTATCGACTACGTCATCACCAGGAGATGTGACAGGCGTGACGTCAGAGTGACCAAGGCCATGTATGGCGCTGACTGCTGGACTGACCACCGACTGATTGTGAGCAAGCTCAGCGTCTGTGTCCAGTCCAAACGACGACCACAAGCTCGGAAAATAACAAAAAGTCTCGACGTGGGCAAGCTGAAGACAATTTCCACTGCAGACCGTCTTGCTGAAGTTCTCGAATCCAAGCTTGCGGACATCCACCTCAGTGGCAATGCTGAAGACGACTGGGCCACATTCAAGGGCTGGCTTAACTGGGCGAGACAAACCCGAACCATGTCTCGGCGAGACACCCGAGACAGTCAATGCGAGATACCCGTTCCACCCGTTTATTAGGTTCGGCACGTCTGATCATGTCTCGGAGAGTTCGCCGAACCTAATAAACGGGTGGAACGGGTATCTCGCATTGACTGTCTCGGATGTCTCGCCGAGACATGGTTCGGGTTTGTCTTGCCCAGTTAAGCCAGCCCTTTAGAGACAATATCTATGCTGTGTCTTTTGGGGTTCTCGGGACCACTTCAAGGAAAAGTCAGGACTGGTTTGATGATAACGATGTGGAAGTAAAAGCCCTTCTCCACGAAAAGCATAGGCTACGCAGAGCCTACCAGAATCATCCCTCTTCCGTCTCCAAAAAGGCAGCCTTCGTAAGCACCCACAGAACGGTTCAAGCCAAGCTCAGGAAGTTGCAAGACTCGTGGCTCAGTCAGAAGGCAGATGAGCTCCTGAGTTATGCAGAAAGTCACGACTCCAAGAGATTCTTTGATGCTCTCAAGACTCACTACGGCCCTCATTTTTCTAGGACCTCCCCCCTCCTGAGCTCTGATGGTAACACACTCATAACTGAGAAGGCCAAGATCCTGGACAGATGGGCAGAACATTTTGAAACCGTGCTGAACAGACCATCCAGGACAAACGATGAAGCGATTAACCGCCTCGATCAAGTGGACTTAAATCATGAGCTGGACTCTCCTCCCCTTGCAAGTGAAGTGCAAAGAGCTATTGACCAGCAGTCACGCGGAAAAGCTCCTGGAGCTGATGCCATTCCAGCAGAGATCTACAATACTGGTGGATCGGTGGTCATCGGCAAACTGACTGAACTCTTCACGACTTTCTGGAACAAGGGCGAGATCCCCCAAGAGCTCAAAGACGCGTCCATCACTCACCTATACAAGAGGAAAGGAAACCGTCAGGTCTGTGATAACCACAGAGGCATTTCACAACTCTTCACAGCAGGCAAAGTTTTCACTAGAGTCCTACTGAACTGGTTAAATGCCCACCTAGAGAAGGGCCATCTCCCAGAGTGCCAGTGTGGTTTCCGGAAGGGAACAGGAACTGTCGACATGATATTTGGTGCCTGCCAACTCCAGGAAAAGTGCCAGTAGCAGAACAGACAGCTGTACACAACGTTCATCGACCTCACCAAGGCCTTCAATACCTTAAACCGAGAGGGCCTCTGGAAGATTATGGCGAAGTTTGGTTGCCCTGACAAGTTCATCACCATGGTCAGGCAGTTTCACGATGGAATGACGGCCCGAGTCTTTGATGACGGCGACTGCTCTGATGGGGTCAAGCAGGGCTGTGTTTTAGCTCCCACCCTCTTCAGCATGGTGTTTTCTGCTATGTTGATTGATGCTTTTAGGGATAGCCACCAGGGAGTCCGTATCAAGTACAGAACAGACGGGAAGCTGTTCAACCTGCGCAGACTTCAAGCCATAACAAAAGTTAAGGAAACTGTGTTGCGAGACTTTCTTTTTGCTGATGACTGCGCTCTTAATGCAGGCTCTGAGCCAGAGATGCAAGCCAGCATGGACCAGTTCTCCTCAGCATGCGACAACTTCAGCCTAACCATCAGCACCAAGAAGACCGAAATCTTGCACCAGCCAGCACCAGACCAACCCTATGTTGAGCCTTCCATTTCAGTGAATGGACAAAAGCTCTAGGCAGTTGACATACCTCGGCAGTACCCTCTCCAGAGCAGTCCACATTGACGACGAAATTAATTGTAGGATTGCAAAAGCCAGTGCCAACTTTGGGAGGCTGCGGGAAACTGTTCGGGAGCGTAGGGGAATCAGTCTGGTGACGAAACTCAAGGTATACCGTACAGTTGTCTTGCCGACCCTCCTGTACGCCTGCGAAACTTGGATGGTGTACAGGAGGCATGCATGCAGACTGAACCACTTTCACCTAATACGCCTGCGCAAGATCCAGAAGATAAGATGGCAGGACAAGACTCCAGATACTGAAGTGCTCCTTTCTGCACAGCCAAAGCAGAGAGAAAGCGTCTCCAGAGAAAAGGACGAGTGGCAAGCACCTCCAATGCTGCACCATCTCACATGTGCCCCACCTGTGGGAGGCACCTCCGTGCCCGGACTGGCCTTTCCAGCCATCTACGGACACACCATTTTTTAAACACAATGTAGTTAGGGATGTTAGTGGTCCTCATCGCCTGCGATGGACGCACATCATCATCATTTTTTATGAATTGTTTATGAATGTTGTAAAAGAAAGCCATCCTTCACATCTCAGGCATGCACACGCCTGCATCTTCAAGATGGAGCATTTTAGAAGAAAATAACCAACAAAACAGTTTACTGTTGACCTTGCTCTTATTTCTGAAGCATATCTCCATAAAGTACAGCTTTAGGTGACCTTGACTTTTAAATAACACCTTTCAAGGTCACTCGTCGAAAACACTGAATCGTTTATGTTTTCATTGATGATATATTATAACATTGGTATGTTTGTTTTCATCATAGTATGCAAAAGATTGGTAAGGCCATTTCACAAATAATGAAAGATAAAAAAGATAGCGCCGTGATGACATCACCATTTTGCTTTATAGACATTGAATCATTGTAAATGTAAGGTAAATGTATTCTGTTTCCAAAGATACCAGTCATTTAGTTTTGTGTGGGTTTTTTTTTACGGGAACTGCATCGTTAACACCAACCCTACCCCCAAAAGCAAAACATATGGCCCAAAGAAGGAAAATATGACCTTAGTACATTTACCTTGGGAATAACCCTCGCCTGAACCCACAACCCATGGGTTATGTGACTACAGCTCATCACACGAACACTGGGGGTATCAGGAGGGGGGCAGCCCAGCAGGCAGGTGGGGGGGGGGGGGGAGGGGGAGATGTTCACTTCCTATTTGACGACCCATTTCCTTGCCATCAGACATACATTTTGTTTCTGAAATATGTGTTCTCTGGATGACCAAAAGCCACAACTGTCTGAAGAACATCGTATAGACGCAAAGTGGTGTCAGCAAGGGGCATAGATCCTCATGAGCCCCCACAGTTGTGGGGACTCATGAGGATCTGTGACTCTTGCAGTTGCCGGATTGCGGCGTTTACTTTTTCTCGTCAATGAAGGAGTTAATTGTCCTTGTTGTTTTGAAGTGTGCTTTTTTCTTCCGTGTTGCTTTTTTGCATTATACACACTTGGCACTCACCTTTTGATTCGGATTTCAGGACAGAGGCGCAGATGTCCAACGTGATACCTCCAGGCAGCAGACTTCTGCAGCAGGCCATGCAGCGGCGAGCTCGTCTCAACCAACACCTGGCAGATCTCATGCTAGACAACTCCTCTCCGCCTCTTGCTGAGGGTCATCCAGCTGAATTTGCTGATGAGCACACCAGCAACCAGGCTGTTAGTGCCATGCATGCGTCTGAGTATCAGGTCAACGGGCATTTTGTAGAAGTATCACCATTGCAAGTTGCGGCTGGCCTTGCAGGCCCCGATGGATTGTTTGATTTTCCAGAGAATGGTGGTCGGCGAAGAAGCACTGGCTCTGGATCTTCCCATGCAGGTATGTTTCTGTTATACGTGAATTTTTGTATGCATGTTCTACTTTTGGCGCACATGTGATAGCATAAGTGAGTCTATGTACTGGGCCATCTGTCGTCTGTCTGTCTTCTGCCATCTGTGGTAAACTTTAAACGTTGGCATTTTCTTGGAGACTACTGAAGCTACAGACTTCAAACTTGGCCCAAGGATACTGTGTGGCAAAGTCTTTCTAAGCACACCAATTTCAGTGACCTCTCAGATCAGGGTCACAGTGGTCCAGAAACAGGTTCAAAATAGCCATATTTTGACAAAATAGTAAGTTTTTTTTTTTAATTCTATTTTCACCTTCAAACCCAAACTATGATGGTGAGAACTTTCTATGCATACTAATTTGGATGACCCATTGGAAAGGTCATCGGTCACAAGAGGTCAGCAAATGTGTGAAAATTGCCAATATAAGGTAGATTGTTTTGTTTTTGCAAATTTTAAAATCAAATTTGGCACAAAGGTAACTGATGAAAAGACCTTTTAGTGCGTGCAAATGTAGCTCACTCTTGCAAAGGTCAAGAGTCATGGGGTTGACAAATGTCTGAAAAATGCATAAATTTTGAGAAAGCATTGATTTTGCTGACACAAAAAGCCAACCTTTCACTCATATTAAGACACCTGAACACTTGCTCATTTCAGTGACCTGTCAGAAAGGTCAAGATCACAAAGAGAGATAAGAGAATACAGATTTCTGAGACAATTGCCATTGTCTTAAGTTGACCCTAATTAATTAACTAATTAAGGTCATTAACGCCCACATGGTCGTTTCTCTCAAAACAAACCAGATCCCATATAATGCACTAGGTAAAAATATACTAAAGACATTTTAACCCCCACCTAAATTAATAATTAGAGAATTACTCTCCATTGTCTCCCAATACTGACAGTCGATTTCTGAGGAACGCAATTTTCTCAGTCAGATACAATTTCTCAAAAACCGGCAAGGCTTACTAACTCTTCTACCATGCCCATACACAGTACCCTGTCCTATTTCTTTTCATGCCATGCATGACAAGACAGGGCCTTTAGAAATTTTCAGTGCAGACAGGTTCGAATATGGGTAGGTCGTCGTGACTTGACTACAAAGACAGCTAAGTGCAGACAGGTTCAAGACTCTTTGAATCGGCCCTGCATGGGCACGGCTCCCGAACATAATGGCTTGTTATGACAAAAGCTGTCCTGGTGACTGTGTCACTGACTTAAAACAGGACAGGTAACACCTTTTCAGCACAGGTACACTGTTCCCTTTTAAGTCAGGTCTCCCACAGTGAGTTAGATTGACGGTATCTGGCTACCTCACTGGTCCCGCCTGCACTGAATTAAAATATGCAAAGTTCAACAGAGATATGTACCCGTTCTTATGAGCAATCACTCGTATGCACAACTTAGACAATTTCTGAGGAACTGCCAAGACTGGAGTCAACCCTCCATTAGCTCCTTACACACAGAGAGAGAGAGAGAGAGAGAGAGAGAGAGAGACCTGACATAAAGTCAGTGTACAAATGCTTTTTTACCCACCCTATTTTAAGTCAGTAGTTATGACAACAGACATGCAATGGTGAAAAGCATTACCTGGCCGTTTCTGAAAAATTGACAGACGAAACTCAGTGGCGGTGTAGGCTTTCAACTTGATGTTGGCACAGTAATTGATTGCCGCTTTGTGAATACACAGGCGTGAGCGACATGAATTGAGTTTTATATCTCTATGTGTTAGACTGCCTGGGTTTGCCCTCTAATATTAAACGCCTTCTATAAGCGCCACCCTTCAGTCCAGTCCAGTCATTCGACAAACGTGATCATGAAGCATAGGATGTCTTATGTGTTTCTTGTAAAATGTGTTTCGCTAGCGAAGAATTAAGTGTTAAGAATTTATCTTAAACAACCGAAACATAAGGTAAGTGCTTAAATTTTGTTTCACTTTTTATTTTTTAATTATAAAAATGAACCAAGACGAATTGCTACTCTTAAGCAATATCAGCGCTGTAGAAGACTTAGACTAAAAAAAACAGCGCCTTTTGTCTGTAGTTGTTTCAGGCAAATCCAAAGCTTCTCTCAGAAAATGCTATTCCACAGATGATATTGAATCTCTTAGCGTAGAAGAGCTAATTAAACTACACACCAAATATGATAATCACATCGCTTCACTAATGACTCGTGATCTGAGTTGGTCTCTAATATCTCTTTATTCAAAAGCGGTGAGTCAGTTTTTGCCAGTCGAAAAAGAAAGTCTAAGTAATGAGCTTAAAAGCAACACTATTGTTTCAAGTTCAATTGGTAAATTAGCATGCGTCATGTTCTACAAGTTTGGTAATTACCTTGCGCTTGTGGTAACTTTGCTTGTTACTGGGAGCCATATTGATTTTTCTAAATTAAATTTTTCTGCTGATCAAAATGGACGACCCACAGACGACCCCACAACTAAACCCCGACCCTGTTCCGACTCAGATTCAAACTGTGACCAAAACTAAAAGTCCAGGTCGGATAGAGGCAGAGGAAAAAATTAGCCGAATGGAACAGGCAAAAAAAATTGCAACTTCAGGCGTTAACAGAAAAGACTCATGTAACTGACCCACCATCAGGACCATCAACAGCACCAGCCCCAGCACCGGTGTCACTACTGTCAGGACCAACACCCTCACACCCTCAACAAAAAATACCCTAGGCTTGTGCAGGTCAATGATGGATCTGAATTCAAAGATGCCATTAATCAGTTATTTGCTAAGCATGGCATGCTGGTTAGACGCGGGATACCTGGCGTGCACAGATCACAGGCAATTATTGAGAACTTTAACAAACAATTATCGGAGAGACTTTTCAGCTACCAGTATTCTAAGGAACTCATGCATGACACACGTAACACTGAGTGGGTAAAGAGATTACCGTCTGTGATAAAAGCAATGAATAATGAAGGACAACGCTTACACCCAAAGCCCGCTGACGCTATTAAATTAAAATCAATACCGTCAGGACCGCAGGCGTTAGACACGGGGCCAGGGTTAAAAACAACAATACCAGACACAAGTTTGTTTACAAAACAGGTGAGATATTTATATCAACCCTGTGAATCTGAGAATGATGTGAGGCGCAGGACAACCAACCCCATTTGGTCTACGTCTGTACACAATATAAAAAAATAATCCCCAGCACTGGCCCTGGCGGCCCATCAATTTATTATTTATATGAGCCTGCCCCGCAGAGGGCATTTGTCAGAGAAGAATTACAGATTATTCTCCCAGACACTGTTACTCATTTCAGTAACTAACTCATCAATTAATTCATCAACTAATTGATCAGCTATTCCTTCAGATAACTTAAGTTTGTAATGCCCAGGTGCATAAGCCTTTTCCTTAGTGTAAAACACACGTTTTGTGTCTCCTACTGCCAGTGACTTTTTATGTGTTTGGATCATTTCAAGATTGTGTTTATTTGACCTCAGTGACTTGTTTGAATAATCAGGCATTAATGCTCCATCTAAAACGTGCTTGTAATGCTCATGACGGATGTCTTTATTTTTTATCGCTGTTTTTTTAAAAATTCCTTTGGCTTTCGACTGACTTCCCTTTTGGTGCAGTATAGAATACATTTTTTACTTCAGTCCAACGTACTCAACTATAGGCACCCCATTCAGTTCATCCTTAAACTTTCCAGGCACTTTCTTGTTTTGTGTGCTATACAGCAGGTGGTCTTTAGGGTAGTCAGACGTGTCATACATGTGTAACTCTGTTTTCATGTCTTCATAAAAGTCTTCAGTAGGCACATCTATGATCATAGAGTCAGTGTCAGTGTATAGCAGTCGACATTCAGGATACTTTGGTTTGAAGTAATCATAATAAAATTCAAGCATCAATAATTTTGACAACTCAAGTATTGCCATACCAATGAATACTGGTTTGTCCAGTTTAACAATCTTTTTTTTTGTGTTTTGTTTGAGTGTCACTGCATACAATGACGGATGAAACTCTTTATACCCTGTGTATTGTGGCTTGCCTGTAAGTTTAATTGCGCCTGATTCAGTTGTGACCAGTCTCACATCTTTGCAGTGATGAGGATTTTTCATCGTCTTTCCAAAAGAGGCATTGTTCATAAGCTTAAAGAAGTCTTTGTCAAATGCAGTGTTGCCATCTCTTGCACGCAGGGTTGTGTTTTTCATTATGTGGTTCGGCATCCTGTCTCGGAAGACAATGGAGTATGCGCTTGCTGGGTCAGTCACTGGAGTGACCTCGCCAGTGCGCAAGCCTGGGCGAAGTGTATGGAGATCCTGGGATGCCCAGTCGTCAAGATCCCCCTCTCGGCCTCGCTGATGTATCCAAAGGAATGCAAAGCAGTACGTTTGGCATCAGTTTGGCTGCAGGAGCTGCCAGAACAGTGCGTGAATACAGGCAGCTGTCTGCCTTCGGGGCTCCACTCCTGATTTGAAGGGTTTACTCCCCCACATTTGGCCGTTGGATCCAACCTGATCTCCTCCGTCCTCTAGCCGTTGGCTGTCAGAAACAGCTCATCCGCCTAGTGGTGCAATGTGAACACCACCCCCTCACGTGGTTTAGCCCACCAGCTGAGGTGGTTTGCCAGGGTGTGGCGCTTGGAGCCAACACGTGAGAGATTAAGGAGATGGATGAGGACCAGTGATGCCCGTCCGTCCTATGTAGGACGCAGCTGCTGAACAGCAAAGGTACTACCTCTATCCAGAGCCCCCTACACCTTTCATTATGTAATCTTTCATGAAAACACACTGGTCAAAGCTTATGCCTCTGTGAACTTTCTTTAGTACTAACCCATGCCTGATGTAAAACTACAGTAAGTGATAGTGACAAACGTAATTGAATTTGTCATTCGGATTTGGCACAAGTTTAGTGTCTTCTTTTTTTCCCGTCAATGACATTTTCTCAACATCCAATGGATAATCATTGTGGTAATCATGTAGATGGTGTGGGTACTCCAGGTCTTCTTCAAAGATCCAACCCTTTGCATCATTCCGGTCATGATTCATAATATAGTTTGTTAAGTCTGTTATGTCATACTGTGACAAATCATGCAGTTGAAAATTTTTCAAGGGCAATAACTCACACATCGCAAATCCGTACAAATTATTAGCATCCACGTACGTAATGAATGACCTTGACCTTGAGGAGTCAGAGTCAAGGTCATCAAGATATTTGTTGTTGGCTTTGGTATAGTTGTTTGCGGCTATGCTAATACCTCCTCTCAATCCACATTCCACCATTTCACCCATCGTGCGATCAGACAACAGGTCAATAGATATCTTACTGGATTTTAAAAATGCATCCCATGTCATGCCAGGACTAGTTATGTAGGTAGCTAGCCGAATCAAGACCGTAGTGTAACAAACCCTTTTCACGGTAACTTTCAAATATGTCTGCCAGCAAGCAAACGTCAGCTTTCAAGTACTGGTCATGATAGTCACCAATCATTTGACAACCTAGTTTACCCCATGCATCGAGAGCATGCTGGTATTCAGAGTCAGAAATACCTTTTCCATTTAAAGTAGAGTAAAATTTCTCTTTTGGAGGCAGTCTCCTTTCCTCAAACACAACCCACTCACTGATGTACTCGTAGGGATAGACTCCTTTCTTAATTAATTCTGGCTCAAAATATTTACTTGTTATTGGAAACGATGTCAGACCTTCTGCCAGACTAGCAAGACCTACATCGCATCGTCAAGGCTAAACACTTCCTGACCTTCAAGTTTAACTTTAATAGTCTTAATAATTGCTCTGCCAAGATTGTCAACTAGTGTTCTGTTCACATATGTGTCTGATGAAAGTTTGGTATTAAATGCAAGGCGTGCACTGCCAGGAACAATAACATCACTGGGACCTAGGTTCAGAAACTTGACAGTAAGAACTTGGTTTTGGTCTATGGTACTTGGATTGTTTGTAATGACAATTGATTACCTAATGCCCTTAACACCAAGAGACTCACATAGTTTTCTATATGGATCTAACTTTGATCCGTAAGACGATGTCATTTTATTATGCAAAAATCAAAAATATTAAATTAATAAAAACGATGGCAGTGGGAGGATTTAATCATAATGATTTTGAAATGGATGTAATGAATGTCTCTGATAATACAACAGATATGGCTGGAATGGTAAATACTTCTCCTATGTATCGTGAACTGTTAATAGACAAAGTAAACTCATTTTATGAAAGTGTTGGTGCCCACCCAGATGTAATAGATCCTAATCAGTTTGAATATGGAAAAGGTCACTTATTTGTAAATACAGAAAGAGGTAAAGTACATCTAACACATAAAAATAACCCTGCTAAGTTCAGAGCTTTAAGTACAATTAAAGGAGAAGTCGGTGGTAACTCCGGGTTGGCAAGGTACCTTGGAATTGGGGGGTCCCCCAGTCGTCACGTGCCATCTCGACTTGTTAGCGCTCTTCATGACATGCAAACAAGGTTACCAATGGGACAAGAAATTGAAATGACAGAAGTAACAAGCCTGCCTGAAATAGCAAACACGGTAATACAAGCAACCTCATTTACAGAAGGACAAATAAATGACGCTATGAAAACAATAGAAGACACTCCTTTGACAATGTGGGAGATTATGGGCTTGGATAAATCACTGAAGTCAATCAGAGGTGAGATGATAAATAATGTAGCCAAACTAGGTGAGCTTGATAAACACATAAAAAGAAAAAAGGAAAAACTAGCTACAGCAGACAATGGGAATCTTAACACAGAAATAAAAGAAAGAATACAACACAGATTAAATGATTTGCAGATAGAAAGATCAGGGCGATTAGAAGTGATTATTATTGGAAGAGAACAACTGAAAACACAGGTCAACAGGATTAGAGAAACTATTCAGAAAATACTTCACGAAGACACAACTTTGGCTGAGAGATTGAGAACACTTTTCAGAGAGCAGGGTATCACTATTGCAAGTTTAATTACTGCTCTTGGATTTATTATCAGTACTGTTGTAATGGCTGTGACGGGTGGGCCAGGGGGTAGTGGTGGTAGTGCCCTTCCTCCACCGGCCCCACCGGCTCCATCAGACCCAAAAGATTTACAGTTAAGGGTTAAAAAAAACCAGTTGTCTCACATATCAGACTTGCTTCAAAAATTGGCTGTGAAAGCAATGGATGCATTGCCTGGCATAATAGGGAGTGTTGTCAGTTGGCTGATCAATACTGCAGCGAAGGTAGTTAGGTTTATGACGGAACATGTGTGGGTCTTTTTGGTGACAGTAGGAGGATTAATAACTGGTTATTTAATGAAACAGACAAAGAAGTACTATCCCTAATCCAGTAAGGCCTGTTACCAATGCACCCCCCAACCCGGGTCTGCCATGGGGGACTTGGGTGGGGTAATTACTTTTTAGTTCCCAGGGTCACCCTGGTCAGCCCCACAGGGTGGGTTTTCTTCTGTATTCTGGGGCATGTGTTTCTGACTACCCTTGGTCCATTCACCTGTATTTTCCTTTTTCAACTCTCCCTGTCTGCGCTGCCTGTAGCTCTTGATATTGGATGTGTTGTGCTAAATGGTCTTAGCTTTATTTAGGCCCCATGTCATAGGTTTATTTAACGTATTGGACCAGCTGGCGACATACATTCAATATTCTGTTGGGGTTTTTTTTCACACACAGTGCAGGCACGTCCTGAGAAAGCCTTGTTGCTGTCGGGACGTTAAGCAATGTACAATCAATCAATCTATTACCAATGCAGTTCTCTCTGACTCATGTGTGTTTACCGGAGGGGCTGAGTCAGGGGTTAGTGACGGAGTCGGGGTTACTGGCTGTATGGCGTTCAGGGTTGGAGCCAGGGCCAGGGCTGTTACTGTCTGTACAGGCATTATTAATGGTTTTAATGTCTGTAAATGTGTAGTTGTTGCCCCCAAGTTTACTGATTGATTGAGTCCTAATTTTGGTCACGCCCTGCAACAAATATTTCATTATTATAATTTGTTATTGTCCCCATTTGGAGTTGAAGGTCAGATGGTAACATGTATAACCCGATGCCAACTACAAAGTCAACTTTTGATCTAGCATTTCTGAAAACGTCTTGGTAGCATTGTGTGCTTCATGGGAGATCTATTACTGAGTTTACCGAGTCTTCTAGGTTTGCAAGAAACTGTTTTTGTGCTTCAAATTTGCCACTCACGTTTAAAATGTTTGATTTTGTTAGTGATTGTGCTCCTAGTATACACCACACATACGTTCTGATAGACTCATTTATGCGTTCAACACCTGCTTGAGTAAACCCGTCACTCTTATCTAAGACAAATGTGGTCCAGGCATTAGACTGTTTCTGTTCTATTGAGCCTAACCAGACTTAAGATTTTGACGAGAATGACGTGTAACCAGGGTAGTCTTGAGGATATTGTCTGTGACTCATAGCATAATACAATGTACCTATGCCGCGGTGATCATCAAGTTTTTGTGCAAAGTTATACCTGGTGCTGGTACCGATGTTAAATTTCATTATAAATCCATTCAAATGCTTTCATATCCATGGGGTTGTTATATCTGTTGAAACTGGATTCAGTGGGCAGAGTTCTGACAGTATTCTTCTAAGCTGGTAATACATGTGAAAACGATAGACAGACTTAATCAGTTTGTTTGGGTGATTCAAATGGTCTGTAAAAGAAACACCACAGCCAGTAGTTGAGCATAGTATAGCAAAGTTAAGCTGGTTTTGATACATCTATTGTGGGCTTCCCCCACCCGGGTCTGCCCTGGGGGACTTGGGTGGGGTTAGGTATATTTTAGTTCCCAGGGTCACCCTGCTCAGCCCCACAGGGTGGGTTTTTCTCTCTATTCTGGGGCATGTGTTTCTGTCTACCCTTTGTCCATTCACCTGTGTTTGCCTTTTTAAAACTCTCCCTACTGTCTGCACTGCCTGTAGCTCTTGATATTGGATGTATGTTGCTAAATGGTCTTGGCTTTATTTAGGCCCCATGTGTTAGGTTTATTTAACGTATTTGACCGGCTGGCGACATACATTCAATGTTCTGTTTATTTTTTTTTTTTTTTCACAAGCAGTGCAGGCACGTCCTGAGAAAGCCTTGTTGCTGTCGGGATGTTAAGCAATGTACAATCAATCTATTGTGGGCTTGATGACCACTTTCTTGCCGTTGAATCATCTGTTATTGGAGGGTTTAGATATTGGTCAAAGGGTTTGGGAACCTTTACTTGAAATAAATCTTTTTCACTTACAGCTATGTCGAGCTGATTTAGTTGAATTATTTTCTGTTCATAAGTTGGTGCAATATTGTACTTGGCATCTATGTTAAATTGAAACGCGTTTGTAGTGACGCTTGTTGGAGATTTAAATTCCATTGTGCTTTTTTATGAGATAATTAAAATGTTTATAACCTTAAGAAATCTTAACAAAAGCAAAGCAGTGTGGTTATATAATGGGATTGATAATCATGATGGTAACAAGGTTGTAGCTATCCATGAAATGTTTTACACTGTAAAGTGGTTTAATGTAGAAGATGATATAAATCATCAAGTATTTTTTTGTGGTAAGACTGAAGCTCGCATAGCTTCAGTCTTACCATAAAAAAATTACTTGATAATTACTGGGTATTATGACTTTTGTACTATAGCTGAATGGTTTCAAAGTAAATTTAATATTAAAGCAACTTTAAATCCAGCTAACCTACTTGTTACATTAGAATCTTCAAAACAAGATTTGTTAAAAATATCAGGCAGATTTGCATATTTACTTGGTTATTATTTGGATGAAGATTGGTTTATATCTGACGATACTGATGAAGCTATTTTTGGTATTATGACATTGAAGTTAAGAAAACTTAAAGTAACTGGAAAACATCCTGTTCATTTGTCAGTACACACAGTACTAAATGTTCATTTGAAAGAACTAAACACAACTGAAAATGTACACAATGGAAAACCTTCAACTTTGTTGAGATGCTTGCCAGCTGGAACTGCTCCCTATTGCGAAAGTGTGGTTGTTAGATTTCCTGTGCAGTTTAAGAATTAGGTTCCAGTTTCTTTGAATCGCTGTGTTTATCTGTAACTAATCAGGATGGTAAACCAATTCTGATGCATGATTTTAGTGTTGTGTTGGAAGTTAAATAATTTTATTTTTGTTTATAAAAATGAGTGTTGGCCCAAAGCCAAAAATTATTCCAGTTGCGTGTCCGGTAACAGAGTTGAAAGATTTGGCTGGCGTACAGGATTTTGATAAAGAGGGGGAGGTGGGGGAGGTATATGGTTTTGAACTTGATTCATTTGGTATGTACAAGCAGAAAGTAATCGATGACATGAAGGATGGAACAGAGACACCGATTCCTAAACTTGGTCAGCTTCGTGATGTTGCTGTTCCTACTCCTGTAAATAATGTGCCCTACAACTTAAAACATGTGGGTAATAAGTGGGTAGTTTCGCTTGTGCCTACGCCAGCACCAACAATTGACTAGGACATAAAGTTTGAATTTATTAGTCCTTATGTATATACTGATGATGAAGGAGCCTTAGTATTCAGAAAAGTTGTTAACTCTGGACCATTGATTGTGAGTCTTGTTCCAAGCTTTACTTTAGACAACAATAGCAGAGATAAACTACAGTACAAGAGTATGAAAAACAGAGATATCTTCTTACCAGTAGAAGGGGCAGATCAGATACAGAAGTTGTGTTTGTACCAGCAAACTTTACCATAGCAAAAGAAGCGACAGTAGTATTTGAAATTATTACGAGATCTGTGACTTCTGTAAAAGAAACAGATATCGCACAGGGAATCAAACTTACGTGGAATGACACAGTGACAGAGGCAACAAAAGTCTTTATTGCTATTAGAAAAGGTGTAGATGTAGACGTATTGAGTAGTAACTCAGCTGTTAAGGTAGTGATCAATAAAACAACTCTGGTTTTTTCTAAGTTACATAAAACTGGAACACATAGATCTTGTTTCATTTTATTACGCCAGCAAATTGTATAGCCTTGAAGAGTTGCAAAATGTAATCACTGATTAAATAATAAACAAATATTTGTCAATAAAAAAATGGTAAACTTGTATTCGCAACTACCACCGACTGAGATGCTTGCAACGAGTAAGACGACTGAGCCAATAAATTGTATCTGATAAAACATTACAGACAGACACATTCTGATTAATAAATATTACAGATACATTGAAATATTTGGAAGGTGAGGAGGCCAAATACTCCAGGTGTAAAAGACGGTATAAAACAGTTTTCAATTCTGTTCAAAACACACCTATGGCTGTGGGTGCAGTTTCAGCTAAATGTTCTGTGGGGGGTATTGTTTTGATATCAACTGGAATTGGTAGTTTAATTGGAGTTGGTCTTGAAGGAGCTAGGATTGCCACAGGACTGGTATGCTTTGGTTTGTAAGCTCTTAACAAAAGATTTCATACAAAGTTGCAGAAGCATGAAGCATTGAGTACGCTTGCTGGTGCTGAACTGAGTAGTATGAAACTTATTATTAGTAGAGCTTTGGAGGACAATTTTATTGACAACGAAGAATGTAAGAGAGTGCAGGATGATTTAAACAATTACAAACAGCAGAAGTCTGAAATTCAGAATAAGATGTGTAGTCAATCCCCCGTGAATGTTGAAGAACTGAATGCTACTTTTTTAGAGAGAGGAAAACAAATCAGGGTACAGGAAACCACAGAAAAACTTCAAAATCTACTTTTAAGCAAATAAAGATCAATTTTGGTAATCGTTTAAGAATGACATACACTTCACAGAAAGATGACATGCCATTTACATGGCTTAAACCTGCTTTAAATTGCTAAGTTCTTATGATAAGTAATTAATAAGTTCTTATGGCAACTAAGTTTTAAGAACCTGAAGAGGTTACCTACAACTTGTAAATAAGTATAAAGTCCACTTGACTCCAGTCGTGGCAATTCCTCAGAAATCAAAACACCAGTTTCACTGTCTACTTTGTTCATACGAGTGATTGCTCATAAGAACGGGTACCTTTGCATATCGCTGACGGCTGGGGAGATTTATATCAATACCCTTATTGTACGGAACATATCTCTGTTCAACTTTGCATATTTTAATTCAGTGCAGGTGGGTCCAGTGAGGTAGCCAGATACCGTCAATCTAACTCACTGTTGGAGACCTGACTTAAAAGGGAACAGTGTACCTCTGCTGAAAAGGTGTTACCTGTCCTGTTTTAAGTCAGTGTACACAGTCACCAGGACAGATTTTGTCATAACAAGCCATTATGTTCGGGAGCCGTGCCCACGCAGGGCCGATTCAAAGAGTCTTGAACCTGTCTGCACTTAGCTGTCTTTGTAGTCAAGTCACGACGACCTAACCATATTTGAACCTGTCTGCACTGAAAATTTCTAAAGGTCCTGTCTTGTCATGCATGGCATGAAAAGAAATAGGACAGGGTACTGTGTATGGGCACAGTGGAAGAGTTAGTAAGCCTAGCCGGTTTTTGAGAAATTGTATCTGACTGAGAAAATTGCGTTCCTCAGAAATCGACTCTGTCAGTATTGGGAGAAAATGGAAAGTAATTCTCTAATTATTAATTTAGGTGGGGTTAAATGTCTTTAGTTTATTTTTACTGAGTGCATTATATGGGATCTGGTTTGTTTTGAGAGAAACGACCATGTTGGCATTAATGACCTTAATTAGTTAATTAATTAGGGTCAACTTAACACAATGGCAATTGTCTCAGAAATCTCTATTCTCTTATCTCTCAAAGTTCAGACTAATTACGTGGATCAGTCATACACGTGAGCCATAAGGGTTTTATTGCCTTTCTTGTTCTTGTCAAAATAAAACTGTGATGTTTGCACTTAGTTTTACAATTGAAGTGCTTAGTTTAATACAGGACAGTGCTGCATACGTACATGTAGTATTTCTTCTATACAGTATTAATAGACATGTTATCTATGATTTTTTCATTGCAACTATCTATGCAAGTCCCCACTCTCACAAATGTTCATACAGATTCGACTGGCCAGACAGAAGTGCAGATATATATGTCTGTTCATCTGTCTGTCCAGTCACATCTGTATAAACATTTGATTGACCTATCCCACTGCCCACCCATGAGCAAAAGGCCATTGGGCCAACGTTGGCTGAAGTTGGTCCCCTGAGCAGAGCTGTGTGCAGGCCAACTGCAGTTGAGGTCATGATAAATTCATTTAGATGAGAGGCAACAGTTGCGTCAGACGTCCTTAACCACTTCAACTTCAACCACTCATCCAGCCACATGATTTGATATGCCTCACTTGCAGAGAAAATGCTTAACAGGCGACATCCCCCAAACCCTAGAACAAACGCTGGACTTCGCCAGCGCTCCAACAGTCATGACAGAACAGGGGCCATCTTTACTCATCCATCATCGATGCAGGTGATCTTTTACACTTGTGTGTTAACCCATATCATACTGAGGCTAAAAGCTTCAAATTTGTACCCTGCCATATGCACGCTACAATATAGTACTTACACATATGGCTTTAGTTCATGGGTAGTGAAGCTTGGCGCCAAGCTATTCTGGCACTACCCTTGAACTATTTTAGTCAAATTTATTTTACACACTGGTGTATTCCGAATGATAAGGGTTAAACCCAATTAACTAACAATATTACACATATGTGACTTCCTCGGTGATCACAGCAGTCTTCTTGTTATAGCCAAAATTTGTTGTAAGCAAAGTAGTTCACATAGAATTAGAAAGAGTGCTTGTGAGACCTCTGAACAAAGTTGTTGTAAACTTGTATCCAACTTGTGTTATATCCAACCTTATTATGAGCAAAGTGGACTGTATCGGACTTTCGATTTTTCCTGCCTTTTAAAAAGTTTACTGTACATATATGTATTTAAGCCTGTGACAAAACATTGTGCGTCTAACAAACAACATATATTTATTATAAAAATCCGCATTACAACAGGAAATTAGTTCTTTTTGTAATTCTGCTATGCAGACATTTTGGTTGGAACACTTACATTTCTCTCAGAATTTCCATTTCACCAAAATGGACCAATGTATAGTTGGTTTTCATGTTTATGTCCAATAGTATGTCCATTGTGGCAATTAACAAACATTTTCCTCTGTAAAACTAAGTGACAGGAACATATAATTTGTATTTCTGTTATCTCATCTACAGACTATGTCTGTATGAAGGACTTTTGTTCATAAAAAGTGGTAATCGAACAAGGAATTTTTTGTGATTTAAATTGATTGAGTATATATTCACCATAACAACCAACACTGAGTGTTAAAGAAAACCTAATTTCAAAAGGAACAAAATGCTTTAAATACTTCCATCTCTGAGCACAGGTAATAAAATGAATTTATTTTGAAAGAAAATAGTTAAAAACGAAAAACTGACAATGTGATCATATTTATTACTGTATGTCCACTGTAACAAGTCTTTTCAGAAAGAGCCAGATTTAAGTATATTTTGTTATTCTCTGCTGGAAATCATCTGTTTCTGCATTCACAAGTCTTTAATTTCACATGCCGCCCACATGCCAGACACATCAAAACTAACCAGTACCTAAAATAAGCCAATTTTAATTAAGGCATCTCAGTTGGTTGTTACTTTGGACAGTTCTGTTGGTTGTACTTTTAGCACAAATGACCTTTTGCCACAGGCTTATTTATGTTCATGTTTGTTGTTGTTTTTATTTATTTTATTTTTTTTCAGCTACAGGATAAATGTTTAATGTTTCAGGATCTTTACCTTGGGAATAACCCTCGCCTGAACCCACCACCCATGGGTGATGTGACTGCAGCTCATCACACAAACACTGGGGGTATCAGGAGGGGGACAGTCAGCAGTCGACACCAGCAGGCAGCTGCCAATAGGAGGAAAAACAGGACAAACAACAGGGGTGTAGATATGGCTTTAGAAGGCAGTGGTTTTGAAAACTTGACTCTACGTGACTTATTATAGGACACAGTGTGATTTTTCAATTGAACCCTTTAGTGCATGCAGCCATGTACTGTAAACAGTACCGCTGGTTGTATGCATACACAAAGTGGTAACCTTCCCTGTAGAAATGTGTGTCGTGATCTTTCCATAGGTACAGAGACAATATATCTATTAAGGGTGTTGTGGGATGGGAACAGAGATAGGGATAGTGGTGGTGGTAATAAATGGTCTATGTAGTTGTGTGTGTATGTATTTCTGTGTGTGCATGTGGGTATGCATGTGTGTGCGTGTGCTTATGTGCATGCCTATATGATAAAGAGGGAGAGAGAGAAAAATTATAACCATTATTTTGTAGGAATATACATATACTCTTGGCTTGACTTCGCGAACGAAGATTCTATAGGGCTTGCCCACGTCGTCTGCAGGCATTTTCGTGGCTGCGGAGGCCAATCCGGGACAGGCAGGTTCGACCGCAGTGGCTGCAGGGGAAGGTCTGGTCAGGGTACATATACACTATTCCCATAACTGCACATTTCTGAAAGACAAGGGGTATTCATACCCCTACCAAAATTATCAGGGGTTTTTCATTCTGCTGAGTATCCAAAAATAACACTTAGTTGGACTACCTTGTACTGATATCGAGAGCATACCTTAATGATTTATGTAATGACACTCTTTGTCCATGTTCATACCCCTTACCATGAGTCGCAATACGTTTCACACCTTTTCAGCCGACCTTCGTTCCGCGATCGGGTATTCGTAAAATACCCTCATTTTTATGCTTTGTGCAACCCTGTAAACATGAAGATATTGTGAGAGAAAGAGATGCTGAGCAGGATTTTTGCTCATATGAATGTGCATGCATCTAAAGACCATGGGTGATTACATGTGGAATTATTGACTACAATAGACGTACATATTTTTCAATTTTTGTCATAGTCATTAATAGTATATTTGCCTGTGCTTGTTTGAATCAGCATTTTATGTCAGTGTAAAATGATGCAATTAGTATTATTGTTTGTATTTAGGCATAAATCTAAATGTACCAGCGTGAATCTACCCAGTGGAAATATATGTACACAGAATGAATACATCCAGGCATTAATTTGCTGTGCCATTATTCCACCATGTTTAGCCCATTACAGTCGGAACCCATTAAGTTTATGTGATGGGGTGAGCAGCAGTAGAAGTAGGATTAGGATTTGATGGTGGTGGTTGGACTTAGTGACTTGGAGACGTGGTCATGTTGAGCTAAACTTTATTTTCTAACAAAAATCAGAAACAGAAAGCAGTACTTGTGGAATAAACAAACAGGTAATCAGTAATGGTGCCAAGAATACAATGAACAAGGCACATAACTAAACTAAGGCATATATCATCATGCAGTGAATGTACAACACTTTGATTTCAAAGACTCTGATAAAATCAAAGTGATGGTCGTGTAACATATAGAATGTGTAATAAAATACCTGACGGCAAATAAAATGAACAATAAGTAAGGCACAATACAAACTACAAATTCATGCAACTTACTTACTTACTTATGCCTTGCACCCCTACTGGGGCATAGGCCGCCTACAAAGGATCTCCAAGAGTCTCTGTCCCGGGCTCTCCTTTCCACTTGGTTCCAGGTCATCTTCATGGTCTTACGGTCTGCATCCAGTTCCCGGCGCCATGTGTTTCTTGGTCTGCCTCTTTTACGCGTGCCCTGTGGATTCCATGTTAGGGCTTGCCTGGTGATGTTGTCTGCTGGCTTACGTAAGGTGTGCCCTATCCATCTCCAACGTCGTTGTTTAATTTCGTCTTCTGCAGGCAGCTGGTTGGTTCTGTTCCAGAGTTCGTTGTTGCTGATGGTCTCTGGCCAATGGATATTTAGGATCTTGCGCAGGCAGTTGTTAATGAAGACTTGTATTCTCTTTGTGATGGCAACTGTTGTTCTCCAAGTTTCTGCTCCGTATAGAAGAACTGCCTTGACATTGGTGTTGAAGATCCTGACTTTGGTCTTGGTTGATAGTTCTTTGGATCTCCAGATGTTTCTCAATTGTATAAATGCTGTTCGTGCTTTCCCTATCCTTTGCTTGACATCTGTATCTGAGCCTCCCTGTTTGTCGATGACGCTACCCAAATAAGTAAAGGCATCCACCTCCTCCAGTGCTTCTTTGTCAAGCGTAATCGGGTTGGTGGTGGCTGTGTTTGTCTTGAGTATCTTACTCTTGCCTTTGTGAATATTGAGGCCAACCTGTGCGGAGGTATCTGCTACTCTGGTTGTCATCTCCTGCATCTGCTGCTGAGTGTGTGATAGTAGGGCCAAGTCATCTGCGAAGTCCAGGTCAGTTAGCTGCTTCCAAGGTGTCCACTGGATTCCATTTCTTCTCTGAGCTGTAGAGGTCTTCATAATCCAGTCAATCGCCAGTAGAAAGAGGAATGGCGAGAGAAGACATCCTTGTCTGACGCCTGTCCTCACCTGGAATGCCTCAGTGAGTTGCCCTCCATGTACCACTTTACAACTTAGATCCTGAGTTCCTGATAATGGTGGAGATTTTTTTCAGGTATCCCATAGTGCCTTAGGAGCTTCCATTGGGTCTCTCTGTCCACGCTGTCAAATGCTTTCTCATAGTCAAGGAAATTGATGTACAGGGGTGAGTTCCACTCTAACGACTGCTCAATTATAATTCGCAGCGTGGCAATCTGGTCAGTGCAGGATCGATTTTTGCGAAAGCCAGCCTGTTGATCTCTAAGTAGGGCGTCGACTGGGTCTTTCATTCTGTTCAGCAGAACCCTATTGAATACTTTCCCCGGCACTGATAAGAGCGTGATCCCTCTGTAATTGGTGCAGTTACTAATGTCTCCTTTCTTCGGAATCTTAATAAGATATCCCTCTTTCCAGTCAGCTGGTATTTGTTCCTGTTCCCAGATCTTCTTAAATAGTGGGTATAGCATTCCCACTGTTGTTTCTAAGTCCGACTTCAGCGCCTCAGCTGGGATGCTGTCTGGTCCTGCTGCTTTTCCATTCCTGAGCTGCTTAATGGCCATCCTAATTTCTTCTCTTGTGGGTGGGCTGTCCTCTATAGGTAGGTACGCTTCAGCAGGTTCGATGTCTGGTGGGTTCTTCGGTGCTGGTCTATTCAGGAGCTCTTCAAAGTGTTCTTTCCACCTGTTTCTCTGTTCTTGATCGCCCATGATTGGTTTTCCTTCCTTGACCGGACGTTTGGGTCTACGGTACTTCCCTGCTAGCTTCTTGGTGGTGTTGTAAAGTTCTTTCATGTTGCCCTCTCTAACTGCTTGCTCTGCTTTGGTTGCCAGGTCGTCCACATATTTCTGCTTGTCTGCTCTAATGCTCTTCTTCGTTCGTTTATTTGCGTCTGTGTACTCTGCTTGTGCCTTGGCTTTCTCTGCTCTTGTTCGACTGTTGTTGACGGCCATCTTTTTGTTCTTCCTCTCATAAATTTTACTCAGTGTGTCAACCAAGATCCATTCTTTATGTTGGTGCTTCTTGGGACCAAGCACTTCCTGGCAGGTTGATGTAACTGCTTCTTTAATTCCTTCCCACTTGCTCTCGAGGGTACCTTCCTCCTCTTCCAACAGCTCCTGTAACACTTGAAACTTGTTGCTGATGGTCAACTTGAATTCATGCAAAGCACAAGTCAAAGAATAAAGCAGAGCACCAATACGCAAGTGCGCTATGCAGTCAGACCTGGTAAGGCGAACACGCAAATGACTAACAAATGGGTAGTCACTCCGACCACATCAAATTGAATGCAAAGTACTAAAAGTGACATAGCAAAAGTAAAATACAAAATTAAATCAGAAGCCATGCCAGCGGTAAAGTAACTATGTGACTAAGCACTAATGAATAGTAAATGGAAGAAAACTAGTATAAAGGGGAAAGTAATGTGTGAACATGACACAAAGTGAACTCACAATACAACCAACTTACTATCAAATGAATAAGGACATACACACAACCTCATCATTTCACTTGGTCTTTATTACATTTGCACCGCAGATACAAGCACAAATGTTGAACGTCAACAAAGAATGCAAACATCTACATGCACTGCAGTCATTCATGACAAAGAGGAAAGACAGGCAGAAAACATGTGTACATGAAGGGGGATTATGTGTATGTGACATAAGATAGCCTAGAGTAAAGTGTATCTACTAAAATGCAATCTAATGAATGTCACCATGCACTAAATAGAGGCATGATCCACTTAATATGGCTACAAAGCACCTTTAAGTTTCATACACATAGTAGTGAACAATGACCCTTGAGGTTACATAACAGAAATGTCCTGTATTTCTTGCAGTCACTCAAAGGCTTCACTTACTTATTACACATAGTAGTGAACGATGACCCTTGAGGTCGCATAACAAAAATGACCTGTATCGCTTCCAGGCAGAAAACATGTGTACATGAAGGGGGATTATGTGCATGTGACATAAGATAGCCTAGAGTAAAGTAGATCTACTAAAATATAACCTAATAAATGTCGCCATGAAATAAATGCATGGTCCACTTAATATAACTACAAGTACCTTTAAATTTCAAAGTCTGCTTCTTACATATAGTAACGAACAATGACCCTTGAGGTCGCATAACAGAGATGTCCCGTATTTCTTGCAGTCACTCAAAGGCTACACTTCTTACACATAGTAGTAATAACAAAAATGACCTGTATCGCTTGCCGTCAGTCAGGCTCATGCCTGTCAGTGAAGTGCACCAAGCCTAAGTATTATGTCAAGTGAAATACCTAATCATTAAATAGGAAGCAAACAATGACTAAAGTCAAAATAAATAAAACAAAGACCTGTGAACAAATAACTAAATGAATGGAATGAGTGGCTGAATGAATGAATCAATCAATCCATCAACCAGTCACTCAACCCATGGCTAGGCATGGCATACGGTAAGACATTCATTCATTCAGTCCTCTCTGCGCCGTCTGGTGCTTGAGGCGACGGCAAGGGAACGCCACTTTTGTCTGTCAGCTGCTATTTTGGGTGCTGTTTGCAGAGTAAGGCCTCGGTTCTTGAGCTCTCGCTCCACGGTTCGGCGCCACGTCTCCTTTGGTCGCCCACGGTTTCTCTTCCCCTGTGGTGTCCATCTCAGTGCCACCCTTGGTAATAAGTCGGGTGACATTCTGCAAATGTGGCCTAGCCATCTCCATCTCCGTGTGGCGATGGTTTCCGCGATGCTGTCTGCGCCTGCTTTCTTCCGTAGTTCCTCGTTTGTAATCATGTTTGGCCAGAAGACCTTCATGATCCGTCGCAGGCACTTGTTCTGGAAGACTTCCAGCTTGCGTTCCGTAGCAGTAGTGGATTTCCAGCACTCTGACCCATAGAGAAGGACACTCAGCACGTTACTCTTAAAAATACGAAGCTTGGTGTGGATGCTCAGGTTTGTAGTCCTCCAGATGGGTTTCAGCATTGCGAAGGCTTGGTTGGCTTTGCTGATTCTTGTGGTGATCTCCCTTGTGCAGTCTCCATCTGTGGTAACCTTGCTGCCCAGGTACGTGAACTCGTCCACCTCTTGCAGAGGTTGGTCATTGATGGTGATTGGGTCGCCCACTATGGTGTTCTTCCTCATGACTTGAGTCTTCCTAATGTTGACCCCGAGACCTATGGAGCTTGCTGAATGTGTCAACTGTTGTGTCTTCTGTTGCATGTCCTGGTTTCTGCTTGCCAGCAGCCCGATATCATCGGCGTAGTCGAGGTCATCCAGCATTGAGGTCAGCGTCCACTGAATTCCCTGCCTTCTTCCCTCTGTGGTGCGGCGCATGATCCAATCAATTGCCATTGAGAAGAGGATCGGCGAAAGAATACATCTTTGTTTCACTCCGGTTTCCACCTTAAACGGTTCGGTGAGCTGGTTGTTGTGGACGACTCTGCACTCAAAATTCTTGTACAGGGACCTGATGACGTTGACAAGTTTCTGGGGGATTCCATAGTATCGCAGGATTTTCCAAAGGGAGTCTCGATGCAGACTGTCGAAGGCCTTCTCAAAGTCCACAAAGACCACATAGAGGGATCCATTCCATTCGTTAGACTGTTCAAGGATCTGTCTCAGGACGAAAATATGGTCAATGCAGGACTTGCCTTTCCTAAAGCCTGCCTGCTCCTGGCGAAGGATGCCATCCACTGCTGTCGTAATGCGTTCAAGGAGAATGCGGCTGAAGATCTTGCTGGTGAGGGATAGTAAGGTGATGCCTCGCCAGTTGTTACAGTTCCCCAGGTCTCCTTTCTTCGGAAGTTTGACGATGGTGCCGGTCTTCCAATCGCTCGGCGCTTCTTCAGTGTCCCAGATCTTTTGAAAAATCTGACAAAGAAGCTGCGGCGTTACCGTATCTTCTACTTTCAGCATCTCGGGGCACACTCCGTCATCGCCATGTGCCTTCCCGTTCTTCAGCTTTTGAATGGCCTGCTTGACTTCCGCAATAGTAATGTTGCCGAGGTTAATGTCCAGGTCCTCCTCCGCTTCAGGAATGTCAGTGAGGGTTGGTGGGTCTGAGCGGTTCAGGATGGACTCGAAGTGTTGCTTCCATCTCTTCAGCTTCTCTTCCTCTACTGTGACATGAGTTCCATCTTCAGCTCTCACTGGGAGGTCGTGGTACTGCCCGTAATCGCCCTTCAGCTTCTTGGTGTTCTGGTATACTGTCTTCATGTCTCTCTGTTTTGCAGCTGCCTCCGCTTCTTCTGCCAGCCTTTCTGTGTGCATTCTCTTGTCTCTTCTCGCTGATGTCTTCACCACTTGATCTTTCTCTCTGTATTCTCTTGATATTCTTTCCTTCAGTCTTGGTGATTTGGCGTCCAAAAGTTTCTTCTTGATCTGTCTTCTCTCTTCTATGCAAGCCCACGTGTCTTCTGAGATCCACTCTGTCTTCCTGCTCTTTCTGTATCCTAAAACTTCCCCTCCTCAGTGTTTCCTTCATGGCTCTGTTGAAATCTTCAATAGTCAGCGCTGTCTCATCTTCCAAAACACTAAATCTATTCCTGAGGGCCAACCTAAACTCTTCTTTCACTTTTGGGTCTTTCAACTTGGCCACGTCGTAGCGGTGATTTCTGGTGTCTCCTATCTTTACTTTCCTAAGCTTCAATGTCACCTTCCCCACCAGAAGACTATGGTCGCTGCCAATGTCGGCATGTCGCATCACTCGCACATCCTGCAGAGAGTGCCTCCAGCGACCGTTAATGATGATGTGGTCGATCTGGTTCTGGGTCTTGCCGTCTGGTGATTTCCATGTGAGTTTGTGGATCTCCCTATGCGCAAACAGGGTCCCTCCTATGACTAAGTCATTTTCCTCGCAGAAATTGACCAGCCTCTCCCCGTTGTCGTTGATCACACCCGCTCCATGTCGTCCCATGGTCCTCTCTCTTGTCTTCATTGTCGCAGCCGACCTTAGCGTTGAAGTCACCGATCAGCATCAGCACGTCATGTCGAGGGATGTCTTCCAAAACAGCTTGGAGGGCGTCATAGAATGCATCCTTATCCTCTTCTTCCGCGTCGTCTATCGGTGCGTAGCCCACAACAATAGACAGCTTTGCGTATTTGGCCGGAATTCATCCTGACGTACAGCAGGCGCTCGTTCACAGGTTTCCACTGTAGAACGGTGTTGGCCTTGCTCTTATTGATGATGACAGCAACTCCTTCTCGGTGTTCGTTGTCTGTTCTTCCAGGCCAGATGATGACTTCTCCGGAGCTCAACCTCTGTTTGCCAGCACCAGTCCATCTTGCTTCTGTTACTCCCATGAGGGTTAGTTTGTGGCAGTTCAGTTCACTTACTGCTTGCGCCAGCTTTCCAGTCTGGTAGAGCGTTCGCACATTCCAGCATCCAATTCTGATCCATCGTTTTGGCGTCAGGAGTTCCGCTATCGGGGTGGAGACGTCCTTGCGGCTTTGGTCCCCATCCGTCATAAGTCCAGTTTCCTGGTCTGCTTCGCTCCCACCGCCGGTTGTCGCTTTTTTCCTTGTTGTCGTTTCCGTAGCAAGTTTCTTTTTACAGGGTGGAGTCGCTAGCCCCACGCCTAACCCTCCTCCTTTATCCTGACTTGGGACAGGCAGTTAAGCCCCCAAAGGGGCCTCCCTGGTGGAGTTTACGGTAAGACATAGCGACGTGTAAACAACCTAAGCAGAAGTTCAAAATCAATTGATTGATTGTACATTGCTTAACGTCCCGACAGCAACAAGGCTTTCCGCTCAGGACGTGCCTGCACTGCTTGTGAAAAAAAAAAAAAAAACTAAACAGAACATTGAATGTATGTCACCAACCGGTCAAATACGTTAAATAAACCTAACACATGGGGCCTAAATAAAGCTAAGACCATTTAGCAACACACATCCAATATCAAGCGCTACAGGCAGTGCAGACAGTAGGGAGAGTTTTAAAAAAGGCAAATACAGGTGAATGGACAAAGGGTAGACAGAAACACATGCCCCAGAATAGAGAAAAAAACCCACCCTGTGGGGCTGACCAGGGTGACCCTGGGAACTAAAAAAGACCTAACCCCACCCAAGTCCCCCAGGGCAGACCCGGGTGGGGAGTTCAAAATCAAAACAAACATGGTGGCTGAGAGAGTCAGCTGTGAGTGACGTCACCAGCGCGGGAACATCAGACAAAGGCTGCCCTCCCTAGCTCAGTGATAGGCAAGGGAAGAGTCAAGAAAACATAGAACTAAATAAAATAAAAATCATCCTAACTATGAAATACTTTAAATCTCTACCACAGCAACAACTAAACAATCAACAAGTAATGAATAGCATTAAATGAACAAAAGAAAATGCGCACATTATGGTGCATTCACAATGCAAGCAATGTAGTGAATTGTCATGATTGCCATTCATTTTTGCAAGACCAAACTTAGCGAATCATTTTAATTAAAGGCATAAGTGCACTCCCTTTTACTCCCTTGGTTATGCGCCGCTAGTCACAACCGACCATGTGCGGTCATGTACGTTAAGCATACACAAATTTCCACACTTGCAGCATTACATGGAAGTTTACTACCGAGTAGATAATCGTCTAGCAGAAAACAAATGGAATCAAGGTAGCCTCAAAGAATGGCTAATGCCGACCGGTCTGGCAATCATGTCAATTCACATGCTCAAGAAAGTCATCAAAACATCCAGCATCGCAATGTCATCAAATAATACAAAAAATAATAATGCACCAAATACGATATAAAAACTGAGTACTTACAGGGTCTCCAAAACCCGCAGTTATGACGAATTGGGAAATCTTTGTCCTCCAAGGCACCGGTGCCAAAATTAAGTCGGTCGCTATAGTTTAGGTGCTGGTATTAGGTCTCGCGTGTTAAGTAGAGAAAAAAAGAGCGCCACGCGAGCAGCCCTATTTATAGGCGCATGTTAGCACCCGCTGTCTCCACATCGTTGCTAAAGTCCACGGGGGTCTAGCATAGTGAAAATGGCAAATCTGCGTTTCTTGCCAGCCCTAAACTAGAATATCTTCTGAACTATCTAATGCAGAAATATAAACTTTGAATATAAAAATTAGACCTTTTACCAGCTTTACTCTAGATTAATTTTGGGGTTAGTATGGGATGTTAGCGAAAAATTTATATATGCATTTTTAAAGTAGTCTCAGAAGGGTCACAGAAAATCAAAAAGGCTACTAAATCGCAATTATCACCCTGATAAATTACAATTAACCAAAAGACATACATCATTAAAACTATTACTGGGCCAAATTCTAACCATACTAAATACTAAACAAAATGGTGTTGTAGTTTGGCTACAATACAGGGTAAAAAATATCAAACACAACATATGCACTGCGAGGCTATCGCGTACACATTCCTAACGCTGCCTTTGGCAAGGCACCGTGAACGGTGCGCGTTATCGCTAACAGTTGACTCAAGTGAAATCCGAGAAGCAATGGTCATAAGTGCTATTGGCCTATGAACACAGAGGAACATCAGGTTCACTCTGTTACATATTACAGCGACCTCGCTGAATGAATACCAAAACCATAAATCCAAAAACACAAATACAAGAACACATTTGGCCCAATGATGACATAACAACAAAACACATTATCAAACAGTACCATCCACATGGTAAACCACAAATATAGCAAAATAGCACTATTGACCAAGGCTCTCTTGTCAACACTATTATACTGTACACTTGGACTCACACAGTCATTTCCAAATGTGGCCAAAAAGTGCTGTTGCGTCAGGGGGTGCCACAGGGGGGAGTCCTGTCACCGACCCTGTTCATACTTTTCATCAACGACCTTGTGCCAGAGCTACCAAAAGGAGTACACGCAGCCCTGTACGCAGACGACCTGGTACTCTGGTGCACAGAAGAGTATGCAACAACTGCTACATACAGGAGGCAGCTAGCCCTGGACAGGCTGACAGACTGGACCAACAACTGGTGTGTGACCATCAACACAGAAAAATCATCAGCCACACTCTTCTCTCTCTCCAACAAGGCAAAGGCTGGCAACCTAACACTGGGCAACACCCCGCTGCGGTATGAAGACCAACAGACATACCTGGGAGTCACCCTTGACAAGAGGCTGACGTGGAAGCCGCACATTTGGAATGCAGAAGCGAAAGCTAGAAGAAAGCTGCACATCATGAGAAAACTGGCTGGAACACAATGGGGAGCCAATGAAAAGATCCTCAAAAATGTATATCAAGGCACAGTGAGACCACACCTTGAGTACGGATCTAATGCATGGTTGACGGCAGCCCAGTCACACCAGCAGACCATTGACAGAGTTCAGAACCAGGCACTGCGTATCATCACCGGCGCAATGAGATCCACACCAATTGTTGAAAAGATGGAAGAGACAACAGGCATCCCACCCCTGCGCATGAGAAGAGATTGCAAAGCCTTGATACAGTCCACAAAGATATCGTCTTCCAAAGACCATCCTATGAACGCTAGGATGAAACAACCAACCTCAGGGAGACTGAAAAGATCAAGCTTTGTGAAGGAGACGAGAGCACTGCAGAGAAAACACCAGGCAAAGCTGCCTGCGCAGGTAGAGGCTCTGAATCCTGCTAGCGACCTTCCACCTTGGGAAAGTAAGCCAGAAAACATCACCATCTCTTCCACGGTACCCTACATCACCACCAGAGATGAGCACAGCACTGTGAGCAAGAAAGCCCTGACACATGGCCATGCTCGAAGAAAAGTATCCCCAGGAAGCATGGATACGGGCATACACCGATGGATCAGCCACAGATGCAGTTCAGGATGGAGGGGCTGGGGTGTACATTCAGTACCCAAACGGAAAATGGCAGGCAGAGGCAGTACCAACAGGCCTTCACTGCACAAATTACAGAGCTGAGGTGGAAGCCCTGGTCCACGCAGCTAACACCCTTAGTGGCACTGCAGACCCTGATGCCCAGATTGTCTTCCTTACTGATGCCATGTCTGTCCTTGAGGCAGCAACAGCAAGCAAACTGCCACGTCTACAAGAGGCACTGCAAAACATCAAGTGCACCAGACTGGTGCTGCAGTGGATCCCTTCACACTGTGGCATATACGGCAATGAAGAAGCTGACAGAATGGCAAATGCGGGCGCAGAGAAAGAACAAGATGAAAATGGAGTCAGCTTCACAGAGATGAAGACCATCATTAAGTCTGTGTACAGACCACCACAACGGCCCATAGACAGTTACCATCAGCTGTCCAGACAAGAGCAGGTGACCATCTTTCGTCTGAGGACTGGACACAACCGACTCAATTTCCACCTGCACAGACGCTTCCACCTCGTGCCATCTCCCCTGTGCCCTTGTGGAGAAGCAGAGCAGACCACAGAGCACATCCTCCAGGACTGTGGCGCTACAGAAGACCACAGATTTCATTTTGAGAGCCAAACTCCAAGTGTGACGGCGTTCGAGAAGAAGAAGAAGTCATTTCCAAACTAAGTTATGCATAGCAGAAAACTGACATAGGATATATCATTTGGAAAATACCTACGCAGCAGACTAAGTTTGAAAATGAAATCAACTGCACAGCTGATGTGTACTAGAAAGACGCAGATGTACTGATGCCTTCATTTCCAATATTCATTGAAGACATCAAAATTCAAGGCATTGTACTACTTGAAAACACAGTACCGGTGCCTTGGATTCCAATCCATTACAAATCAAAATCTGATGCACTGTACTAACTAGAAATCTAATAATTTTAAGTTAACCTATCACCTTAAGCATTCCTTCACCTAAGACAGTCCTTTCGAATAAAAAACAAACAAATAAACCCAAAATAATTAACTCAATATAAAGTTGTCCTATTTTCCTAGCACTAACAGAGCATTCGGTGTCTTGGAGGAATATTGAAGCTTTAATGTGTCTTGTGGGCATTTAAAGTTGCAGAGGCACACCTTTAAAGGCCCACTGTCCACATTTAAGCTGTCGATGTTACAACAAACTTCAATGGCTTCTGTTGCAAGCGTCCAGACCGACGCAGAGGTGTAGACGTAGCAGCGTGTACCTTGTTCGGTCTGACACTCTTGGGCTTAGCACGGCATGCAGTGTCCACAATTGTCCCCATGCTGGTGTTGTCTCCGTCGCCGCTGAAGGAGGGAGAAGGGGTGCAGGATGCAGGCTCTAATGGATGACTACTTGTTCTACCGGTCCTGGCTGTTCCGGTCCCGTGACATGGACAGCTCTGGGCGGATGATTCACACCACCAGCTTCTGCATTGGGCTGGGCGCCCTCTGCATCTCCTCCCCGAATTTGTTCGGCGACTACCCTCTGCCATGGCTGTGCTTTGCTGCGTCTTACTGCCACTTTAAAGTTCAGAGGTGCATCTTGTCCCTGCACTGCTTTCAGTCATGCACGTCTCCTTACATCCAACTATCCTGCTCGCAGCGCCATTTGTGATGGGGTGAGCATTAGTAGAAGTAGGATTAGGATTTGATGGTGGTGGTTGGACTTAGTGACTCGGAGATGTGGTCATGTTGAGCTAAACTTTATTTTCTAACAAAAACCAGAAACAGAAAGCAGTACAGGGTCTCCAAAACCCGCAGTTATGACGAATTAGGAAATCTTTGTCCTCCAAGGCACCGGTGCCAGAAATTAAGTCGGTCGCTATAGTTTAGGTGCTGGTGTTGGGTCTCACGTGTTAAGTAGAGAAAAAAAGAGAGTGCCACGCGAGCAGCCCCATTTATAGGCGCATGTTAGCTCCCGCCGTCTCCGCATCGGTGCTAAAGTCCACGAGGGTCTGGCATAGTGAAAATGGCAAATCTGCGTTTCTTGCCAGCCCTAAGAACTAGAATATCTTCTGAACTACCTAATGCAGAAATATAAATTAGGACTTTTTACCAGATTTACTCTATATTAATTTTGGGGTTATGGGCTGTTAGCGAAAAAATTTATATGCATTCTTAAAGTGGTCTCAGAAGGGCCACAGAAAATCAAAAAGGCTACTAAATCGCAATTATCACCCTGATAAATTACAATTAACCAAAAGACATATACATCATTAAAACTATTACTGGGCCAAATTCTAACCATACTAAATACTAAACAAAATGGTGTTGTAGTTTGGTCAAATACACGGTAAAAAATATCAAAGAAACACACACGTACACTGCAAGGCTATTGCCTACACATTCCTAACGCTGCGTTTGGCAAGGCACCGCGAGCGGTGCGCATTATCGCTAACAGTCGACACAAGTGAAATCCGAGAAGCAATGGTCATAAGTGCTATCGGCCTATGTTCACAGAGGAACATCTGGTTCACTCTGTTACATTTATTAATCCTAAATCTACAAAGTATGAATCCATATAGGCTGGACTATCAGCAGCACAAATTTACACTTGGTAGATTTACTCCCGAGTGGATTCACGCTGGGTTGATTCAGCGTTAGTGGCATTATCATACTGTTTTCCTGCTGAGCATCTCTAAATGGGCTGACTGGAACTCTGGTCAAGCATCCAGTAATTATGTTGTGTGGTTCAGACAACATCAAATGTAAGTTTTGATACAAATTTGCATGCACATAATATACATGTAATTAATTAATTTTATATTTAAAATATGTATGTCCCACTTTCTTCCGCCAAACTGCTCCAAACAAACAGATGGCGAGCTTTGATTGCTAAAATTGATACAATGGATTATCAATGTTGTCTTGCCTCATCTTAAGACATTTCTATTTATACCCTTTCTTTTCACAATTCATGTGAGCAGGCACATGTACCAAAGTTTTCCACTGCCTTTAACGTGTAACAGACGGAACTGTCCTGCATACTAAGGAGAAGGAGAGCAAAAAAAAAGTCTTTCATTTTATGACATTCAAACTTCAAATTATAATTAGCCCTTTTCTCCGTTATTATTGTGGGACATACTAGGGCTGAAGGGGTAACCGTCATGTTCTTTTTAGGATATTGTACCTCGGGTACACTGTCCTATAGTACACTGTACTGGATGTATGCTGTCCTGTTTCAAATTGTACACGGTGTACTACATTGTCAGACGTTGATTTATATGAAGTTTTCAAGTCTCGTTTACAGTACACGAGTGCCCATTCAACCTGCCATGATTTTTTGACTGACTAGTTGTGTAGAAAGTTAATTGGCATAGTTCCACGGGCTTTGAGGAGTGTTTTAGGATCTATATACATGAGTATGTTTTTTACTGAATATTGTTCAGACTAATTATGTGGATCAGCCACACTAAGAACATTTTTAAAGGAGATATTGCGATCTGTTAACATTTACTGCATGCAACAGGTTAAAAATGCTTTGAACAGTTTACGTGAATATCCTTGGACTAAAGGGGTAGATTTTTGGTAACTTAATCACACCAGTTCGGTAACACTAACAGTGAAAAACACTGTGTGCAAACACTTTGCACCCAGTGTTTTTTACTGTTAGTGTTACCTAACTGGTAACTGGTAATTTTTTTTTAAAGGGCAAACACTGGAAAGGAAAGTAGCAGCCAGTGGACAATTTATTAGAACTGTGAAATATTGATTGAGGAGAAGAATACCAGACTTACCAGTAACAATGTAGTTGTGATGTAAATTTGTGTGTAAAATTATTATTAACTCTTTTCGTCCCGATACACTACTGCTTGAAATTAATTTGACTATGATAGTTCAAGGGTGGTGCCAGAATAGCTTGGTGCCCAAGGCTTGAACAATGGTTGATCTATCTCCTAATCTGTAATGTATATGCCTTCATAGGACAATAAGCAAATTAAAAAAAAAAAAAATCAGCCTCAGGATGTAAATGGTTAGTTGGCAGTTTTTGGGTGTGAAAACACTTTGTGCATCAGGTAATAATAGAACCACCACCAAGAATCTACCCTGTTTGCATAATTTCATATCACATGTATATATTGGACCTAAACAGCATTTTCTTGTTCGTTGTTCTTTTTTATTTATACGACGCCAAACAAAAAAGAAATATGTATATAATTATGCAACTATTTCAGTCCGTTTACCGTTATCAATGAGAAAATAGTAGCGCAACAACTACTGAATTTGTCTCATTTGCTGCATTTTTTACGTGCAGTTTGTCTGCTGTTTATGTCAGGGATTTGATTTTGATGTGTAAACTAAACCATGCAATATAAATGCAAATTAGTTATTAATGATGTTGGCTGATGTTTCTGATACGGTTTGATGTTCAAAGATTTGATAAAAAATGAAGGAGTTGTTTGTAAGTGTGTGTGCTGTGCTGACAGAATAAAACCACAACTGCGGCTATCTGGTTGAAGACAAATGCATGTGTCCCAAATTAAGTGATATACATATACAAAATGATGATGTGTGTGTTCATTACACGGCTATGATTTTATGCAAAGAAGTACCCAACGGAGAAAGATCTTCTTATCTACTTATCTTCATTTGCTGAAGAAATGTGGCACATTCCTTCGGCGATTGAAGATAATTAGTGACTGATCTCTCTGTTTGTCTATTTTGACAAAGGGTATTTACCCAAAATCATTATGTAACCGTCTTTTCTAAGCGCGTTTCTTTCTCCGTTGGGTACTTCTTTGCATTTTACACGCTTGGCAGTCACCTTTTTGGTCTGGATTTCTTTTATGTATTGATTTTATGTTCGCACTTTTTATATAATTTAAGAAACATTTATAATTCTGGCTGATAAATAAATGTGTTTTTGAATTTACATGAGTTAAATTTATCACATGTATGCATGCACACACTGCGCAGGCACGCACACACTGTGCCAATTTGTTAAAGGATAGTGCGCATTGTAAGAGTGATTTTTATTATTATTACATGTATTATTATTAAGTCAGTGTTACTGTTACACAAGAGACGTGATCACACACACACTTACTGTAACACACGAGTTAACACAAGACACCTGTGCAGCGTCCCAAAATATATGACATGACCATTTCAGCTGTATTAAGTTTTGCCATTGCATAGGTTTTATGGGGATGAATTGTTTATCGTGTGTGTGTGTGTGTGTGTGTGTGTGGGGGGGGGGGGGGGGGGGGGGGGGGACATAAACTGTGGAAATGATGGATTCGGCTTGGGACGAAAGTGTGCGAAAGATGGCTGAAGTTTGGTTTTAGTTCAGTCTGCCTAAGAACTCGCATTGCCACAGTAGTAGCGTATTTAATTATATCTGAAACAGATAGACGTTTAGATGAATTTCTTCTAGTCAAACATAGAATCTGTAACTTAAAAAGTCTAGAAAAATTAATAGAGGCACAAATATAATACCGTCTGAAGCAAATACACACACACACACACACACACACACACACAGATGACGTCAACAGATTATGTGTAACCGTATAGGATAATTCCCCAAAAGAACACAAAGACTAGTGACGAATGTGGATAGAAGGGAGGCTGACGATTAGTTTGGTGCCCCTGCAAACATCAATGATCTTGAACAATTTTGGAGGTATGTCAAAATCTAGTTGAAAGGAATTAATTCATTTAGTCTAAACGAAGTAAACCATTATAGTCACATGCTGCACGGAAACAGGAAGAAATGGGAATGTAAAGAATAAGACCCTGCTTCCCGTTTCTTCGTAGTTTGTAGTTGTACTGTAAACCACAGGCTTGGGTGGAGAAATTCGTTTTCACTGTATGTGTATTTTTATGTACAGCTGTCAGAGTTGTTGATTGAACTTACAAAGTACCATAACACTGTATGAAAATGGCTCCAGTGTCAGATATTCAGCCTGATTTTGCTCCGATTTATACTGACCCGATTGGTGGTTAATGGTTAGCACACGGGATTTCAAAATTAAAGTTATTCCCAATCAGCCAGCAACATGCACAGCCCTTGATAGTCAAGCATTCAAGCACTGAAACAAAAAATACATGGACCGTTTTGCTTTGTTATGTGACGCAATCAATAACATTGTAGAGCAAAACTATTACCATTTTGGTGTATAGTTAAGAATAAGTGGATTGTGGAGAAGTGTATAGTTGAAGTCAAATACTGGATGACTTGCAACAGACTAAAGTTAAATGATGACACAACAGAGAGCATGCTTGTTGGTACTGGAGCTAGAAAATCTGTCTCCAACAGTGATCACATTTCCATAGGTGGCCATGACATTTCTTTCAAATCCGATGTAAAAAATCTGGGTGTATTCCTGGATTGGAGTTTATCGATGGAAAAACAGGTTAGCCATCTTTGCTGCACTGCCTATATCTGGTGCTCCGCAGAATAGGCATGATCAGATCCTTTCTGACAGAAAAGACTACTGTCCAGCTCGTATGCTCTCGCCTTCTGTCCCGTCTAGATTACTGTAATTCCCTTCTTGCTGGTATCTCATTTGATCAACTCACTCGCATTCAGCGTATCCAGAATAATGCAGCCTGGTTGGTCCTTCGCAAAAAACGCACTGATCATGTCACACCACTGCTAAAGCATCTCCACTGGGCTACCTGTCAAGCAGAGAATAGAGTACAACTACAAGCTGGTCACTTTGGCATACTGACACTATGACAATACACTTACCTCTGTCTTTTTCCCTCGCATTGCACAATCCTAGTAGAAGTCAACGCTTAAGCTCACAGAAACTGCTTGTTCAGCCCAGGGTCAGCCTAAAAACTGCTGGTGGCCGTTCGTTCGGTTATCAGGCCCCTCACCTCTGGATTGGAACTCACTTCCACTGCATGTCTGTCTATCCCCTACCCTGATGACCTTCAAAACAAATTTGAAGACCCATCTTTTCCAGGTAGCATATCAAGATTAGCTTAGTCTGGATGTCCTGCCTGAAAATGTTGGCTGTTTTCTTATATGGGTAGCCCATGTAGGTAGGCTGCGTATGTGTGTGTATGTGCGTGTGTATGTGCGTGTTTATTTCGTGTTAGGAATGCGCCTACATGGTGTGAGCAGGTGTTTATTTAAAGAGTGAGTGCGTTCTAATTTTTCTCCTTTTTAAAATTATTTTTATGTGCTGTAAAGTGCTCCGAGCTTGCGGTCCGTGGGGAAGGGCGCTATATAAAAACTATGTATTATTAAGATTGTTTTTAGGTGACTTTCAGTTTCATTATTGTTTTATTTCTCTGTATAACTATAAATAATGTCTGATAATATTAATTGTAATGTACATTTGTTTTCAGAGAACTGTGGACTGAGCACAGTGACTCATAGTGAATAGTCATACAGACTCACCAGTATAAAACTGCAGTCACGGTTTCATCCTGGCTGCCCATATTTTTGATAACCGTTACCTGAATCACCATGACAACATATTTGTTGATGCTGTGTTAGATGATCTTACATTCTTTCTGCTACAGGCTAATATTAACAGGTATGTACTTGACATTATTTTGTACACATACTGGAATAGCTAATAGCCCTTTCTTAATGTATTAACTAGTAATATAAATCAGCTAAAGTAGCCAAGTATGGTTGCAGACACACACCACACATAGATGTACACACACAAATGACACATGCACTCACGATTAACATTTATTTACAACAATTTTTGTTTGATGGTAATTTGCTTATTTTTGGCTAACATGTGATACTGATAGCAAAATTGAGTCATCCTACAGCTGTCTGTCCATGGTAAACTTTAAAGCTTAGCCATTCTTGGGTCATCCATCAGCTGTCAATCTGTCTGCAGTAAACTTTGACGTTGGCATTTTTTCGGAGACTATTCAAGCCATGCCACTGTCTTCAAAGCTGGCCCAAGGATACCTTTCTAAACATAACAATTTCAATGACCTCCCTCATAGAACTTTACATTTTGACCAAAATTGTTTTTTACTCACATACTATTTTCAACTTCAAGCCCAAACTTGATATTCTGTTCTGTGCACACATACCAATTTGGGTGACCCCTCAGAAAAGGTCAAGGGTTGTGGGTTGCAAGATTTTGACAAATTTGTGAAATGCCTTTTTATATAGAATGTTTAGCTTTGGCTGAGTCAAGCACGTGAGCCGTAATGGCTTTGACATTCTTTTTTAAACAGCAATTCCATTTATTATTTTTGCTGATTTTGTCCACAAGCATTGTGATCAATGACTAATGAGTTAATCTTTGATGGCTTTAAAACAGTATGCAAACAGACATCAGTTGACATCAGACTAATAGTATATTATGGTATAAACACTATTGTGGATGTTTAATTCTTTTTTCCTTGTTTCTGCCAGAGTTCTGCTATTTCCTCCTGTTGAAAGTCGCTACAGGTTTCTCATTCACAAAACAGTAGAAGACTTCCCGACCCTGACCAGTTTTTCAATTGGGGAAGGAAACAGTCGTCAGACTGTAGTTTGCTTGGAGTCATCATTGCAGCGGTATGTACTCAACCTGCTGTATGTGCAAGAGCTGAGCGACTCAGTCTTTGTAATGAGCCATGCACCTTGAGTTACAAGTATTCTCTGCAGTAAACCGTTACCCCTTTGTGCATGCCATGACTGGTGCTGTTTACAGTACCAGTGGCTGCTTATACAAGGGGGTTAACCCATTAACCCTGAGGCCACATTTCTCAGATTTTGGAGGTGTCATCAAACGACTATGTCATGTACCAGTGGCAGGAGTTGGATCGAATATGATAATTCAAGGGCATTGCCAGATTAGCTTGGCGCCAATCTAATCTGGCACTACCCTTGAATTATCATGGTCGATCTATATCCTGCAATAATGTGTCAGAGCTAAATGGGTTAACTTAAATTTTCTGAATACAAGGAGGAAGTTACTTAGCGTGTGCCTATCTACTTGCTTAATTTTACCTTGTATGACGCAGAAGAGCTACAAGAGCTGGGTTAATTTTGCACAAGAGCTGTTAATGTTTTGGGCTTGTGCGACAGCAAAGGTGATTCTGTTTTCTGGACTAGTGTATACCAAGTGTGTACCAAGGTACAGTGCTTGGAGTCCTTGCTATGTTAAAGGGCTCCTACCGCCGTAACTGTTCAAAGACACACTTCTGTAACAGATGGTTACGAAACACTACATACAGGTCTAGCTATGGTTCATTTAGACACAGGACAAACCAGTTCAGAACACGGAGTCTTTGTATCAAGTGATCTGACAATGACACCACTCCATTCTAGAAATACAATGCTATCAGTGCGAGGAACAGCTAAAAATGGACTGACATGCCAATGGCAGCGCAGAATAAATAAGTGTGATTACGCATGTGCTTTTGCTGCATGTCCAAACTGCTGTTGATCACTTGATGTTCATTAGGTGTGTCGACAAGGCATAACAAACACAACTGATGCTGAAATTTTGTTTTCAGATTTATACATAATGGTACTTTAAAAACATGTAGGAGTTGTGGCACGGTGCAGTGCACAACCCGCTGACATTTACTGCGATGTGAAAGATTTCTGACCTCTCGCCATTGTGTCCACAAGTTTTGGGATAAATAGATTCCATGTCAATATATAATGATGGTAACAAGAAAACATTTATGGAGTTAAACTGCAGAAACACGTCATATTCTTATAGTCAGTGCATAATTTCTTTGATGTCGCATTCTTGCCGTATGTAATTCTTTGAAAAAAACTGTACTCCTTGAGAAAGCTCTCTGCGAGGAGAAAAGGGAAAATTATAAGTGATTTGGTACCACCAGTTATTATTTTTACCCATGGCGTCTGCTGGGGAGATAAATACATCATGTGTTCAAAATGGAGTTTTGTTGGAGTCTAATCTTCTTCTTCTCGAACGCCATCACACTTGGAGTTTGGCTCTCAAAATGAAATCTGTGGTCTTCTGTAGCACCTCCACAGGCCCGTACAGTTTCTCTTGTAGAGTGGCAGGCTTCTGCCATATCTCCTCCCTCAGCAGCTGGTGGTTCCCACAGTCCTGGAGGATGTGATCTGTGGTCTGCTCTGCTTCTCCACAAGGGCACAGGGGAGATGGCACGAGGTGAAAGCGTCTGTGCAGGTGGAAATTGAGTCGGTTGTGCCCGGTCCTCAGGCGGAAGATGGTCACTTGCTCTTGTCTGGACAGCTGATGGTAACTGTCTACTAGGGGCCGTTGTGGTGGTCTGTACACAGACTTAATGATGGTCTACATCTCTGTGAAGCTGACTCCATTTTCATCTTGTTCTTTCTCTGCACCCACTTTTGCCATTCTGTCATCTTCTTCATTGCCGTAGATGCCACAGGGTGAAGGGATCCACTGCAGTACCAGTCTGGTGCACTTGATGTTTTGCAGTGCCTCTTGCAGACGTGGCAGTTTGCTTGCTGTTGCTGCCTCAAGGACAGTCATGGCATCAGTCAGGAAGACGATCTGGGCATCAGGGTCTGCAGTGCCACTAAGGGTGTTTGCAGCATGGACCAGGGCTTCCACCTCAGCTCTGTAATTTGTGCAGTGAAGGCCTGTTGATACTACCTCTGCCTGCCATTTTCTGTTTGGGTACTGAATGTACACCCCAGCCCCTCCATTCTGTACTGCGTCTGTGGCTGATCCATCGGTGTATACCCGTATCCATGCTTCCTGGGGATACTTTTCTTTGAGCATGGCCAGTGTCAGGGCTTTCTTGCTCACAGTGATGTGCTCATCTTTGGTGGTGATGTAGGGTACCGTGGTAGAGATGGTAATGTTTTCTGGCTTACTTTCCTAGGGTGGAAGGTCAATAGCAGGATTCAGAGCATCTTCCTGCGCAGGGAGCTTTGCCTGGTGTTTTCTCTGCAGAGCTCTCATCTCCTTCACAAAGCTTGATCTTTTCAGTCTCCTTGAGGTTGGCTGTTTCATCCTGGCATTCATAGGATGGTCTTTGGAAGACTTAACCTTTGTGGACTGTATCAAGGCTTTGCAATCTCTTCTCATGCGCAGGGGTGGGATGCCTGTTGTCTCTTCCATCTTTTCAATTGGTGTGGATCTCATTGCGCCGGTGATGATACGCAGTGCCTGGTTCTGAAAGTCTCTGTCAATGGTCTGCTGGTGTGACTGGGCTGTCATCAACCATGCATTGAATCCTTACTCAAGGTGTGGTCTCACTTTGCCTTGATATACATTTTTGAGGATCTTTTCATTGGCTCCCCATTGTGTTCCAGCCAGCTTCCTCATGATGTTCAGCTTTCTTCTCTAGCTTTCGCTTCTGCGTTCCAAATGTGCGGCTTCCACGTCAGCCTCTTGTCAAGGGTGACGCTCAGGTATGTCTGTTGGTCATCATACCGCAGTGGGGTGTTGCCCAGTGTTAGGTTGCTAGCCTTTACTTTGTTGGAGAGAGAGAAGAGTGTGGCTGATGATTTTTCTGTGTTGATGGTCACACACCAGTTGTTGGTCCAGTCTGTCAGCCTGTCCAGGGCTAGCTGCATCCTGTATGTAGCAGTTGTTGCATATGATACTCTTCTGTGCACCAGAGTACCAGGTTCTTCTTCTTCTCGAACGCCGTCACACTTGGAGTTTGGCTCTCAAAATGAAATCTGTGGTCTGTAGCGCCTCCACAGGCCCGTACAGTTTCTCTTGTAGGGTGGCGGGCTTCGGCCATATCTCCTCCCTCAGCAACTGGTGGTTCCTACAGTCCTGGAGGATGTGCTGTGTGGTCTGCTCTGCTTCTCCACAAGGGCACAGGGGAGATGGCACGAGGTGGAAGCGTCTGTGCAGGTGGAAATTGAGTCGGTTATGCCCGGTCCTCAGACGGAAGATGGTCACCTGCTCTTGTCTGGACAGCTGATGGTAACTGTCTTAGTCTAGGGGCCGTTGTTGTGGTCTGTACACAGACTTAATGATGGTCTTCATCTCTGTGAAGCTGACTCCATTTTCGTCTTGTTCTTTCTCTGCACCCACTTTTGCCATTCTGTCAGCTTCTTCATTGCCGTAGATGCCACAGTGTGAAGGGATCCACTGCAGCAGAGTACCAGGTCATCTGTGTACAGGGCTGCATGGACTCCTTTTGGTAGCTCTGGCACAAGGTCGTTGATGAAGAGTATGAACAGGGTCGGTGACAGGACTTCCCCCTGTGGCACCCCCTGACGCAGCAGCACTTTTTGGCCACAGTACCCATCCACTGTCACATGGGCTCTGCGATTGTGCAGGCATGACTTGGTCCACCGATACATGTTCCCTTGGATGCCACTGCGAAGGAGTTTCACAAGGAGACCATCCTTCCACACCTTGTCGAAAGCCTTCTGTAGGTAAATGAAGGCAGCTAATGTCACCTTCTGATCTTGAAAGGCATCTTCTATGACCTGTGCAAGGTGTGTTTTCTGGTCTTCTGTACTCTTGTGGCTTCTGAAGCTGGCTTGCTCTGGCACGATAATGCTCTCAGAGTCCAGGTACCACTGCAGGCGCTTGTTGATGATGCGCTTCATGGTCTTGCACACACAACTTGTCAGGCTGATATAACTGAGGGCTTTGGACTTATTCTTCCCTTTCTTCAAAATTGGGATCATCCTGGCTTCCTTCCAGCACTGGGGTACCTGTCCTCCTCTCCAGCTGTGGTTAAAGATGTCCAGTAGCTTCGTGTAACATTTCGTTTGAGATGCTGTCTGGACCTGGAGATTTTTTCTTCTTCAGCTGTTTGATGCTCACAAACCAGATAGGTGAGGCTAGCGCTGGCAGAATTGTACACAAACCAAGGGGAATCACTCAGTGCTGGACAGAAACAGTTAGATCCCCTACCCCCGCCTATCAGGCACCCATTCACCAGCCAAAAGAGAAATACGCAGGTATAGAACAAGACGATCATCTACATCCTAGGGATGTAGATGATCGTCTTGTTCTATACCTGCGTATTTCTCTGATGTAGATGATCATCTTGTTCTATACCTGCGTATTTCTCTGTCGGCTGGCGAATGGGTGCCTGATAGGCGGGGACAGGGGATCTAACTGTTTGTCTGTCTAGCGCTGAGCTGTTTGATGGCCATCTTCAGTTCTGGAAGGGTGGTGTCCTTCATTGCTTCATGGATGTTTGCATCTCTTGTTCTCTATCTTTCTTCCTGTCTGATTTCTTTCTCAAGCATTTGTGGGAGAGTGATGTTACTTTCTTTCGCATAGATCTGTGCGAACATGTTTGCAGCTTTCCTACCAGTCGGTGCTTTTCCATCTTCTTCCAGGGTGATCTTCTGTTCCCTGGTGCCCTCATCGTTCAACGCCTTGGTCAGTGTTACGATTGTGGTTGTGTTGTCCTGTGAGAGCATACGATCCGATATTTATTTGAGCTATCGTGGTTATGATTCATGTACCTTTTTAAGTAACATTTTTTCGGTCACGCAGAGCGTAATTCACTTCGTTATGATACGCGAAATTTAGTCCAGAACGTTCTAGAAAGGTCGCACTGTCTAGTGACCTTGTATGTGTGACGTTGGTAAATTGGCGACATTTAGCAACAAGTTGTTTACTGTGCACGTGAAGCCGTCAGCCGTTTTCTTGTGTGATGAAGGATCGTGGTAATTCTCAAAATTTCCGACTAGTTTGTGAATTGCCTGCCATACTTTTGTGAGATGTCATTTTACCAAGGATTTGGAGCTGAAGTGAGCAGCCAAATTTGTGTAGCCTGTTGTAGTTTTCTAGAAGGTTCATTTTTTTTTTGTTGATGTTTGTGAGTTTCGGTTGCGTGTCCCGTTCTGATTGGATGCGTTGTGTTTATTCATTGGATTATTCTAGTAAGTTTTCATACTATAAAAACTTTGTGCTGGGAAGCGCGTACATACATTGTCTTGCATTTGTCAGTTGTAGAGACCCGCATCTATCGTAGGTACGTGGCCCGTATAGGGTGTACATTGTGAGAGATACAGCGTAACGGGGGTGAGTTGTGCTCACGATCGACGTCACACAGTTGAAGAGCGGCTCCGCACATTTTTAGCATTTTGCAACATAATTACTTAATGAGTGACTTTAGAACAACGACAGGGTGATTCAGCTCATCATGCCGATCAGTTCGGTAGCTTTTTGTGCCATCTGCGGTACCTTTTACTGGACTTTTCAAAACTTCATGGCTCGCAAAGCACAGAGGAAGGCAGCCCTACGTTACCGCACTGTCAGTGTCAGCGGACCGGTGGCAGTCATTCTCGTGTTTTTGGTCGGCTTTCTGCTCCGGTGTGGCGATGTCGAAGCGAACCCAGGCCCACCGAAACGACAGACTCTTTTGACATGCCAGGGGAACCAAGACAACCAGTCGCCCGGGGGTGAGGCAAACGCAGTGTCTGAGCCGACCATTGCTGATGTGTTTAAAATGTTGAATGTGATGGACAAAAAGATGGACAGTATGAAAGCTACAATGCAGGAGCAAATGGACAAAATTCAGAGTGACTTTACTGCGGTGATGAAAGAAAACAAAGAGTTGAAGGAGAAAGTTACGCAGCTGGAGGATAAGCTGGATGATTTGGAGGGGCGGAGCAGATGCAAGAATCTTATCTTTCACGGAATCCCCCACCCCCAGGGGCGCTCAGAGACTTGGGCGGACTGTGAGAAAGCTGTCAAGTCAATGTTGAAGGACGAGATGGGCATAGAGGAGGAGATCGAGGTGGAGCGTGCCCATCGTCTGAAGGGGGGCAAGGCGCCCCACCCCATCATCGTGTGCTTCAACAAGTACAAAGACAAGGAGCGGATCCTGTTTGAGCGAAGAACGCTGAAGGAGAACAAGTCCCGGGTCTACATCTCTGAGGACTTCACCCCTCGGGTGAGGGACGTGCGCCGCAAGCTGCTACCCTTCCTCAAGGAGGCCAAGCAGGCGGGGAAGAAGGCCTTCCTCCGCTTCGACTCCCTCGTTGTTGAGGGAAAGACCCACGCATACGACGCTGCTACCCAGAGGCCTGTGGAGCGCAGGGGGCAGAAATGAGGGGCAGGCCGGCATGTTGACCCAGCAACCAGGAGAAGACAGCCCGTCCCTCATTCAGACCCCCAGGACCCCCACCATGTGTCTTCCAAAGACGACTTACCTGCACACACATGCGCTCAAGTGCCCATACTCAAACCCACACCCGCACACTGTGATGATGAAAGTGGTAGTGATGAAAGTGGTAGCTCTATGTTTCGCATCATGGCATGGAATATCCAAGGTCTTGTAAATAAGCTGAAAAGTGTTTCTTTTAGGCAGTTCTGTGAAAAGTGTCAAATTTTTGCATTTTCAGAGATCTGGTCGTGTAAGCAAAATGTTATAGAGGATACCTTTCCAGAGTATCAGGTGTTTTTTTCACCACGTACACAAAAGTTAAAAGGGGGCGTGGCCGTGTGTGTACATAAATCTATAGCCTGTCATGTGTTGCGTTTAATGCAGGCAGCTGAGGATATTGTGTTTCTAAAGATCGGTAAGTCTGTTTTGAATTCTGCATCTGATGTTCTGGCAGCATTTGTGTATGTGGCTCCAGAGCGTTCTGTTGTATATGGTGAAGATAACGTTGATGGTTTTGAAGTGTTAGAAAACTACATGTCTCAAGTGTTAGGTGCTCACCCTGAGCTGCCTTGGCTATTATGTGGCGATTTTAACGCCCGCACTGCCGGTCTGTCTGATACTGATTTTATTGATGACAATACACACGTGCAGCCTTTACTGGAATTAACAGATTTGCTAGAGGATGTACCACAAAGCCTACGGAGGTCAAAAGATATTGGCGTAAACAGTTTTGGTCGGAAACTGATAGAACTATGTCAAGAGTACTGTTTGTTTATTGTCAATGGCAGAACGAAAGGTGACAGTGAGGGAGAAATTACGTGCGTGGCCAACAGAGGCAAAAGTGTGGTGGACTACTGTATTTGCTCTAAATCCGTGTTTGACCTAGTGACCGATATGTTTGTTGCAGACAGGTGTGAGTCAGACCATTTCCCCATTGTAACCACGTTTACTTCTATTCAGTCTGTTTATTCATGTGATGATGATGATTTAAATGATGATATAATACTAGAGGAAGGGGTTAAATTTGTTTGGAAAGAAAACTACGCTGAATCCTTTTGTGCATACATTGAAGATAATCAGGAGACTCAGTTTCAACACTTTTTGTCAGCGCTTGACTCGAGTGTAGAAGAAGGGTCGGCCTGTTTTGTAGCATTCATTCAGAAGGCAGCTGACAAAATGAGGTCAGGTAAGAAGGTAGGTGAATCCCGTGCACAGCCGCCGTGGTGGGACTCGGACTGCGAGTTAGCAAAACAAAACAAGTACATACAGTTAAAGCAGTTCAGACACACAAACACACATGACGACTTAGGGAAGTATCTTGACATGAAGAAAGAATTTAAGAAGTTGTGTAAAACAAAACAAGTAGAGTACAACGCACGGGTTTTGAATGAGCTCAACGATGCATGTAATGATGCAAACTCAAGAACATTTTGGCAAAAAATAAAGTCTCTGACTGGCGTTAAAAAGTTGTGTTCTGATGTCATTTCACCACGCGTGTGGTATGATTGGGCAGTGGGCAGATGTTCACATCTGCACGGGACATAGACGACCCCGCCCCCACGAGTCCCCTGCTGCCTTGCAGGCTTGGCCGCTTGGCTGCGGAAAGGCTAAGGGAGGAAACCCCTGACATCAAAGCCCCCGTGTCTCCGGGGAAGGCTTTTGAGCCAGAGACTAAGACAAGGACAGTCTGATATAAAACCTACGACCCGAGGACCTCGATGCCACCGTCCCAGCTTGCTAGGCCATGGCAAACGAACCAAGGGTTTAAAGGGTGGGGCCAGTACTGCGCACACTGCACTCCACCAAAAAGCTCCACCGCGCAGGCTTTAGGAAACGCCCACGGACTATGACACTGAACTTTCCAAGTCCTGTAGCGATGGGCAAGGGGCAAAACGGCAGGTGAAAGATGTCACTGGAAGCCGCAGTCTCAAACCTGCATGCAGGCGGTTCAGGATATTGGTCGCCTGATGTTGACCTGGGGATGACAACGTCACTCGGCACACCCTGAACGACCAAGCAGCCTTCTCTAGGGACAGCACTGCTTGCTCCACACGGAGAGGGGCCTAGAAAAGGTGGCCTAACCAAAGCTCATCCCCTCGTAACCCAGTTGGCTAGCCGCGGTCAACGGGCATCTTCCCATGCGGTCAGAAAACAAGAAAAAAACAATGGATCCACTCTCATGACGACCACGACCGGACTCAACGTTGCATGCTGGAACATCCGAACCATGCTCGACACAGCAGACAGCGGACGCCCTGAACGTCGCTCCGCCCTCATTGCCCATGAATTGCGGAGGTTAAACATCGACATCGCCGCGCTCAGCGAAGTACGCCTTCCGGAGGAAGGCAGCCTCCAAGAACTTGGCGCTGGCTACACCCTCTACTGGTCAGGCAGGCCTGCATCAGAAAGACGGCTCTCAGGCGTGGGCTTCATGGTGAAGACCCACATTGCGACTAAGTTGGAAAACCTACCAACGGGTCACTCCGACCGCATCATGTCCATGCGCCTCCCACTGAGACACCAGCAATACGTCACCCTTCTCAGTGTGTACTCCCCAACCCTCCTGGCAGAGCCTGCAGAAAAAGACAAGTTCTACTCTGACCTGCGCAGCCTCCTACAGAGCACCCCTGCAGACGACAAAGTCATCATCCTTGGCGACTTCAACGCCAGAGTGGGCCAAGACTCTGAAGCCTGGAAAGGAGTCCTCGGCAAGCATGGCGTTGGGAACTGCAATGACAATGGTCGCCTACTGTTGGAGCTCTGTGCAGAGCAGCAACTTGTCATCACCAACACTACTTTCCAGCAAAAGGACAGTCGAAAGACCACCTGGATGCATCCTCGCTCCAAGCACTGGCACCTTATCGACTATGTCCTAGTGCGTCAGAGGGACCGCAGTGACGTCCTCCTCACCAGAGTGATGCCCAGCGCAGAGTGCCACACTGACCACCGCCTTGTTCGCTGCAAACTCAGGCTCCGCCTCAAGCTGAAACCCAAGAAAGGGGGCCCCCCCAAGAAAAAGCTTGATGTTGCCAGCCTTCAGCGTGACGACAAGAAAGCTGCCCTTCAGGCCGATTTACAGCGCATGCTCAAAGATACAGTTGATCCAGCAGACTCCTCCCCTGAAACACTCTGGGAACAACTGAAAACTGCTATTGTAAAATCTTCTGTGGAAGTCTTGGGCTTTGCTAGAAAGAGGAACAAAGACTGGTTTGACGAAAACGACGTAGAGATCCAGGAACTTCTAGCAAAAAAAAGAGCCGCCCACCAGGCCCACCTAGCCCAGCCTTCCTGCCCTGTGAAGAAGTCTGCCTTCCGCCTCATCTGCAGCAGTCTCCAGCTCAAGCTTAGAGAGCTCCAGAACGAGTGGTGGTCCAGACTCGCACAGAGGACCCAGCTCTGCGCTGACAACGGTGACTACAGGGGCTTCTACGAAGCACTGAAAGCAGTGTATGGCCCTAGGCACCTGGTACAAAGTCCCCTGCGAAGCGCTGATGGACAGGCACTCCTCACAGATAATACCTCCATCTTGAACCGCTGGTCGGAATACTTTCAGGACCTCTTCGGCGCTGAGCGCACTGTTCAAGAAACAGTCATCCTCCAAATCCCACACCTTCCACTAAAGGTTGAATTGGACGAACCGCCCACCGCCGAAGAGACCCTCACAGCCATCCACCAGCTCAAGAGTGGCAAAGCAGCAGGCATTGACGGAATCCCGCCAGAGATCTGGAAACATGGAGGCCCCGCACTGCACAACAAGCTCCACGACCTCTTTCTCTGCTGCTGGGAAAAAGGAACACTACCAAAGGATCTCCGTGATGCAGTCATCATCACCCTGTACAAGAACAAAGGAGAGAAGTCTGCCTGCTCTAATTATCGTGGAATTACCCTGCTGTCCATTGCCGGGAAAATTCTCGCAAGGTTGCTCCTGAATCGGCTGGTACCTGCCATCGCTGAAGACCACCTCCCAGAGGGCCAGTGTGGCTTCAGAGCCAACAGGAGTACCACCGACATGGTCTTTGTGCTGAGACAGCTTCAGGAGAAGTGCCGCGAGCAGAACAAAGGGCTGTACGTAACGTTTGTCGACCTAACAAAAGCGTTTGACACTGTGAGCAGGCAAGGTATGTGGCAGATCCTGGAGCGACTAGGCTGTCGCCCAAAGTTCCTCAACATGATCGTCCAGCTCCACGAGGACCAGCAAGGCCAGGTCAGACTAAACAGTGACCTCTCAGAACCATTCCCCATTCGCAACGGCGTGAAGCAAGGCTGCGTGCTGGCACCGACCCTCTTCACCATCTTCTTCAGCATGATGTTGAAGCAGGCCACAGTGGACCTCGACGATGACGACGCAGTGTACATCAGGTATCGTCTCGATGGCAGCCTGTTCAACCTCAGACGACTGCAGGCCCACACGAAAACCCTAGACCAACTGATTCGTGAGCTGCTCTTTGCTGATGACGCTGCCCTCGTTGCACACACAGAGAGAGCCTTGCAGCGCATTACGTCCTGCTTCGCAGATGCCGCCCAGCTCTTTGGACTTGAGGTCAGTCTGAAAAAGACAGAGGTCCTTCATCAGCCGGCACCCAAGGAAGAGCATCGCCCTCCCCACATCACCATCGGCGAGTCCGAACTGAAGTCTGTACACCAGTTTACCTACCTTGGCTGCATCATCACGTCAGACGCCAAGCTGGACAAGGAGCTGGACAACAGGCTGGCAAAAGCGAACAGTGCTTTCGGGCGACTATTCAAGCGGGTGTGGCACAATCAACAGCTGAAAAAAGGCACCAAGATCAGCGTGTACAGAGCTGTCGTCCTCACCACCCTGCTGTACGGTTCCGAGTCCTGGGCCCTCTACCGCAGCCAACTACGACTCCTCGAACGCTTTCACCAGCGCTGCCTGCGTACCATCCTGGGCATTCACTGGAGTGACTATGTCACCAACGTCGAGGTCCTTGAACAGGCGGAAACTGTGAGCATCGAGGCTTTGCTGCTGCGGACACAGCTTCGCTGGGCGGGGCACGTCTCCAGGATGGAGGATCATCGCCTACCCAAGATCACTCTGTTCGGCGAGCTCGCCACTGGACACCGAGACAGAGGGGCACCAAAGAAGAGATACAAAGACGGTCTCAAGAAGTCACTTAGTGCCTGCCAAATCGACCACCACCAGTGGTCTTCGCTTGCCGCGGACCGTGACACCTGGCGCTCCACCATTCACAAGGCAGCCGTCTCCTTTGAGGACTCTCGCAGAGCTAACCTTAAGGACAAGCGGCTCAGAAGAAAAAACAGAGCTGTCGTAACTCAGAACCCTGACCAGACCTTCCCCTGCAGCCACTGCGGTCGAACCTGCCTGTCCCGGATTGGCCTCCGCAGCCACGAAAATGCCTGCAGACGACGTGGGCAAGCCCTATAGAATCTTCGTTCGCGAAGTCAAGCCAAGAGAGAGGTATGATTATTTTCGTAATTTGCTAAATGTGGATCAGAATGTTGATGATTCAGGTTTCAGCAGACAGGCCGAGGGTGTTTTGAATGACCATATATCTGATGATTGTGATGGTTGTCATAATGCAAAATTTGACGAGGAAATCACACAGGATGAAATTCGCAGTGCTATTAATAGCATGAAGAAAGGGAAAGCATCAGGCCCTGATGGCTTGCCCACTGACCTTTTTCATCATGCAGGTGAGATCCTTGTGAAATTTCTGCATCCTTTGTTCAATCGTGTGTTTCAAAGTGCGGAATACCCTGAAAGCTGGACCATGGCTGTGATATTTCCACTACACAAAAAGGGTAACCCTAGAAATGTTGACAACTACAGAGGAATTTCTCTTCTGAACGTTATCAGTAAGTTGTACAGTTTTGTCATTAACAACAGGTTGGTGCGTTTTTGTGAAGAGAATGATTGTATTCCTGAGGCTCAAGCTGGCTTCCGTAAAGGGTACAGTACTATAGACAACATGTTTTGCTTACAGGCACTAGTGCAAAAGTATCTTAGCAAGCAGGGTGGCCGTTTTTACACCATGTACGTAGATTTTTCTAAAGCTTACGACAGTGTGCACAGGACAAAACTGTTGTATCTCTTGTTACGTAAAGGAGTTCATGGAAAGTTGCTTCAGACACTTGAGAGTATGTACAAACATGTAAAAGCTGCTGTAAGGGTTGGAACCAAAGTTACCGACTACTTTGATTGCATGTCAGGGGTGCGACAAGGTTGTGTGTTGAGCCCACTGCTGTTTTCTATCTTTCTTTCAGAATTTGAGACAGAAATATCATCGTGCGGTGCACGTGGCATTGATATTTTTGCAGACCCACTGGGTATTTTCCTTCTTATGTATGCTGATGATATAGCCATTGTCTCTGACTCTGTAGCAGATCTCCAAAAGAAAATTAATTGTTTAGAAAAATACTGTAAAAAATGGGGTCTCACTGTGAACATGGACAAGACAAAAGTGGTGGTCTTCAAAAATGGAGGTTTTGTGAAAAATTGTGAAAAATGGTTTTATGCTGACAAGCAGATTCAAGTCAAGTCCAGTTATACTTACCTTGGTGTGATATTTTCCTCTACTCTGAACTGGGCTAGATGTGTAGAAAACTTAGCTGGAAAAGCCAGGAGAGCAGTTGCAGGTATCAAAAGACTATACTTTAAATTACAAAACTTGCCAGCTGACACTGTTTTTCACATTTTTGATGTCAAGATTAAACCCATTGTGCTATACGGGTCAGAGGTTTGGGGTTTCCAGAGACATGATGTAATTGAGCAGGTTCATATAAAGGTTTGTAAAATGGTCCTTGGTGTTGGAAGAGATGTAAAAAACAATATTGCGCTGGGTGAGTGTGGAAGATTCCCTATGTATATTGATGCCTATGTTCGAATGGTGAAGTACTGGTGCAGACTTCTTACCATGTCAGAAAACAGATACCCAAGACAGTGTTACACGATGTTATGTATGCATGATGCTTCAGGTAGATCGAACTGGGCTACGCAAATAAAGACTCTATTGTGTATGCACGGGTTTGGGTATGTATGGGAAATGCAGTCAGTTGGAAACACTCCTCTGTTCATTCAGATATTCAAAGATCGGCTGATGGATTGTTTCCGACAGGACTGGCATGCATCTCTTTCCTCAAACACAGAATACTGCCATTACCACCCAGAAATACTTAGAGCCAGTTACATAGGGCAGCTGAACTCTTGTGAACTCAGGCGGGCAATATGTTTACTTAGATGTAACCGTTTACCTTTAAACGGAGTATCCAGATTTGGAAAACCCATCACTAATCCAGAATGTAATTCATGTGATTGGCATAAGGCTGAAGATTTGTGTCATTTTCTGTTCGAGTGTCCAAAATATTCCCCTTTACGTAAAAAGTACATTCCACTGTTTTACTACAGATTCCCATCCGATCTTAAAGTTCAGCTGCTGTGTGGAAACCTACATGATAAACTGGTTTTTAAAGTTGCTATGTATATTTCAGGTTGCCTTAAATTAAGGAATTAGAGGGATTTGCCTTGAACTTTTCTTGTTTTTTTTGTTTATTTATGTGCGCTGATGTAATGCTATATGAGTGTGTTTTACAACCACCTTCCTGTATTTTCTGGTTGTAAAGTGTATTTTGTGTTCATATGGGCCAGATGGCCTGCAAAAACTGAAATAAATTTATTATTATTATTATTATTATTATATACAGCGTAACAGTGTGGTGTATGTTGTGTGAGGAACTTTGTGTCGGCAGTGTGGACATTTAAAGAAGAGACTTTGTATCAGTGTTAGTGCATTTGGAAATGCATTGTGTGGAGATTGCATGGCTGAATTAAAATATTGTTGGAACTGTTACTTCAGTATTGTCTACATCCTTAAGCCACGTGTGACGGATTGCAGCTGAATGAAGTTTATTTAAAAGAACCTTACGTGGGTGCGTCTGGTGTGTTTATGATACTACGACTATAACTCCACCACTTAACAGTCAGTCTCCACAACTTGGTGGTGTCCCTCTCCATGTTCAGTCTTGCAGTCTTCTCTCTCCAACTTCTTCTTGTGCACTCCAACTTCATCTTCAGATACTGGGCCTTACTGTGTTGTAGCTTTATGTTGTTTTCTTGGCTGGGGTTGGTTTCAGTGTCTTCTCTGGCCCTAGTGAGGTTGTCATGTGCTTTCTGAAGATCTGCGGTCCAGTATGGGGTGTAGTTTTTCCGGACCCCTCAAGGTATAGTTTCCTTGGCTGCCTTGCTGATAATGTCTTTGAACTCTCTGACCATATTGTTGATGTTCCTTCCAGACACAGCGAGGTCTTGCATTAGCTCATTTGTTCGGATATTGAACAAGCGCCAGTTTGCCTTTCGGTACTTCCATCTTGGTCGGTGTGGCGAGCTAGCTGCTGTGCTTCCTTTTAGGGAGGACAGGGCGGTGGTCACTTCCTCCTTACTGTGGTCCTACTGTTCTGCTGAGGCGCTTATGAACATCGTCAGTGCAAAGCGCCAGGTCCGGTGTAGTGGTGGTGTGCCAGCGGCGAGAGTAGAAGGTAGGTTGGTCCTCAAGGTCATTGGCAAGTATCAGGTGATTTTCATCTTGCCACTCCTCGATGTCTTCTCCTCTCTTGTCAATCGTGTCATTTCCTCAACTCTGGGACTGGCTGTTGAAGTCACCAGTGATGAGGAATCCACTGTCCGGGACCTGGATAGTGTCAAGGGACAGCAGCTTATCATTAGGGCAGTAGTAGTTGACCAGGTCAAGGGTGCTGTCACTGGTGGTTACCTTGACCTGGATGTATTCTGCCTCTTCTTTGAATCTCCTGGTTTTGCTGGCATTCAGGTTGTTTCTAACTAGGGTCATAACTCCCCCTTTCTTCCTCCCTTGGCGATCACTTCGGAAGACCTGATATCCTCTGACCTTAAAGGGTTTTCCTTCTTGCAGGTGTGTCTCTTGTATACAACAGATGTTTATGCTGTTTTCGTACAGAAAGTTCTCTAGTTCTGTTTTCTTGTAGGTAACCCCTTTCTGCATTCCAGTGCATGATGTTCACATTGGCTTTTTCTTTGTCTCTGGTCTTGTTTTTTCGCTGGCCAGTCGCTCTACTTCCCCGTCCTCTGGCTCCTCGAGACGGTCAGGAAGGTCCTCCAGTCACTGGGGGTGGGCTCCGAAGAGGCGCAGAGCCCAGTACTGCACCTGTCTGGAGAGACTCCACAGGGCGAGCGCGATTTCTGTTGAATTCATCTCCAAGTGTCATATGGCTGTATATGCATGGTACTGTGGTTTATTAGAGTGCGCTGTGCAGCCCAGTACCTCCGTCTTCAGCACTCGGGGTTTCTGTCGGGGTTACCTCACCCTTAACTCCTGGTCAAAAGGCCTTTCCTGGGAGCACAGGATGGTTTGGCTTTGGAGGGTCCTTCTCCTAGATGGGTTGCCGACCAAGGCTTACGAGTCACATCTACTCAGGTTTTTCCTCGGAGTTTTCCTTCTCGAAGGAGATCTGCCAACCAAGGCTATCGAGCATCCCTGCCCGGATTTGTATAGGGTTTACTCCCCTAGCCTTTGCCTCTCCCAAGGCACCCACAAGGCAGTGGGGCTATTTACCCATAGCTGGAGATCTGGTTCATGGGCACCAGGGCTTGTCCACATATCGATGGGCCTGTGTGCCGCATGTCTGGGGGCCAGACCTCCTCCGAGTCCTCTGTAGTTCAGCCCAAGTCCATAAGGTGCTCGGTTACCGTGAGTCACCACGAGGAGACACTACATGAGGCTTGTTGTTGGAGAGGCTGTGTACTGGCAGGGAGAGACTGACATACTCTGCTCCCTTTTCGCAAAACTGCTAACCAGTGGTGGGAGCTGAAAGCAAGAGCGACAAGCACAGACGCTACACTACCACACTAGACGCATCACAACAACCATTTGACCCATGTTGGAGTCTAATGACGAACACACAATAACCCCAAGAAACGAATCTGCTGAAGTTGCAGTGTCCGCCATGAGACCTATGGGGAACTTAGACTTTCCGATTGCATAAGGATCCAAAATATTTTATGAGTCACCACCATATCATCCAGTAAGTTAGTGTGTCACTGATTTTATACCAATGGATTTGGAGCGTCAGTTCCAGAGCCCAAATAAAAAAAAACTGAGACTCCAGCTGTGGTTATACATCCGTCATCTGTAGTCCATTGTAAACTTGAACGTTGGCATTTTCTCAGAGACTATTCAGGACACAGACTTCAAACTTGACACATGGATACTTTGTGGCAAAACATTTCTAAACATACCAATTTGAGTGACCTCTCTGATAGGTCAAGTGGTCAAGAAATCTGCTTTTTGTTTTTTAATTGTGTATTTTAACAAAATTGTCTTTTCTCTAATACTCTATTCTACTTCAACGCAAACTTGGTATTCAGATACCTGAACTTGGAAGAACTTCCTGCCACACTAAGGTTGGTAACCCCACTTTAAAAAAATGTGCCCATTTTTGATAGAATCAGCCATGCAGACCTGCCAACTCTTGTGATTCGAGTATTATTTAATATCAAGTTATTGAAATTACGCAGTATGCCCTCATCTTTCCTCTTCTTTTTTTTGTTTGTTGTTGCTCCGCAACTGAAAGTGTTGAGTGAATGCGGTGAAAATACTGGTAGGTCAGAGTCAGCTGACCATGTTTCAATAGTATCTAAATATAGCCGGCCATGAGTGGCTTCAAATCCTTTATCTTTCCTGGGTGAACACTTGACATTATTGCATGTACCCACACCATAACGGTTGCCGTTATTTGACACATGTATTGATATATTGTATAACTGAACAAGCAAATTAATATGCATGAATTTGCTTGATATACTTTCCTTCCCAAAGTCATTTGTGTGCCAAGATCTTGATAATAGTTAATAATACTTGCATTTTTTTGCAAGCTCTTAATGCGTAGTAGTAATGAAACACTTCTTAGTGTGTATGGACGCTCAACATTTATATCCTATACACACACACGAAAGGAGAACAGATGCCATTTGCTGCACTGACTAGTAGTGAAATGGACAAAGATGTCAGCTGGCGATATTGACATCCTGAGAAAAAAGTAAATAAACAAACCTGCTGGCATTTTCCGCAATTGTACATGATCTATTTACAAGTAGAATTTACTAAGTAACACACATGGTTATACAAAGCACTGATGTCTTCATAGTTAGACGAAATCTACGCGCTGAGTCAACAGCGATATGCAGTCGTCTGCCCGGCATTCATGTGTTTTGTCTGAACACTGGAATCGGTTGCAAAATGAATGACACAGTTTTGTTTTGGACTGGGTACATAAATTATATTGAGCGCCATTTTGCTTGATATAGTGCCGATAACGCCCGGGAGTTGACCTAAGTCAGAATGTAAGACTTGGACATTTTGATGCCGGTCTCGTAATCACATCTGCCTGTTAACAGCACTGTATCAATCAAAATGTTGCTCAGTATAATATAATATTAAACTATAAATTCAAATATTACACTTGAAAACAAAAATCATTATTTACTTACTTACTTACGCCTGTCACCCCTACCCGGGTATAGGCCGTCGACGAGAAACCTCCAGCGACTCCTGTCCTGTGCTTCTCCTTCGATTCTACTCCAGGTGGTTCCCAGTCTCTTGATGTCTGCTTGGAGGTCTCGACGCCAGGAGTTTCTCGGCCTACCTCTTTTCCTCTTTCCCTGGGGGTTCCATGACAATGCCTGCCTAGTAATACTGGAAGCTGGCTTTCTCAGACTGTGACCGATCCATCCCCATCTTCTTCGCCCAATTTCATTCTCTGCTGGTATCTGCTCTGTTCTCTCCCAGAGTCTGACGTTGCTGATCTTCTCTGGCCAGTGGATTTTCAAAATTCTTCTAAGGCAACTGTTCATGAAGGTCTGTACTCTGTTGACTGTGGTTTTTGTCAATCTCCAAGTCTCTGCTCCATATCTTGGCTTGACTTCGCGAACGAAGATTCTATAGGGCTTGCCCACGTCGTCTGCAGGCATTTTCGTGGCTGCGGAGGCCAATCCGGGACAGGCAGGTTCGACCGCAGTGGCTGCAGGGGAAGGTCTGGTCAGGGTTCTGAGTTACGGCAACTCGGTTTTTTCTCCTGAGCCGCTTGTCCTTAAGGTTAGCTCTGCGAGAGTCCTCAAAGGAGACGGCTGCCTTGTAGATGGTGGAGCGCCAGGTGTCACGGTCCGCAGCAAGCGAAGACCACTGGCGGTGGTCGATTTGGCAGGCACTAAGTGACTTCTTGAGACCGTCTTTGTATCTCTTCTTTGGTGCCCCTCTGTCACGGTGTCCAGTAGCAAGCTCGCCGAACAGAGTGATCTTGGGTAGGCGATGATCCTCCATCCTGGAGACGTGCCCCGCCCAGCAAAGCTGTGTCCGCAGCAACAAAGCCTCGATGCTCATAGTTTCTGCCTGTTCAAGGACCTCGACGTTGGTGACATAGTCACTCCAGTGAATGCCCAGGATGGTACGCAGGCAGCGCTGGTGAAAGCGTTCGAGGAGTCGTAGTTGGTTGCGGTAGAGGGCCCAGGACTCGGAACCGTACAGCAGGGTGGTGAGGACGACAGCTCTGTACACACTGATCTTGGTGCCCGTTTTCAGCTGTTGATTGTGCCACACCCGCTTGAAAAGTCTCCCAAAAGCGCTGTTCGCTTTTGCCAGCCTGCTGTCAAGCTCCTTGTCCAGCTTGGCATCTGACGTGATGATGCAGCCAAGGTAGGTAAACTGGTGTACTGACTTCAGTTCAGACTCGCCGATGGTGATGTGGGGAGGGCGATGCTCTACCTTGGGTGCCGGCTGATGTAGTACCTCTGTCTTTTTCAGACTGACCTCGAGTCCAAAGAGCTGGGCAGCATCTGCAAAGCAGGATGTGATGCGCTGCAAGGCTCTCTCTGTGTGTGCAACAAGGGCAGCGTCATCAGCAAAGAGCAGCTCACGAATCAGTTGGTCTAGGGTTTTCGTGTGGGCCTGCAGTCGTCTGAGGTTGAACAGGCTGCCATCGAGACGATACCTGATGTACACTGCATCGTCATCGTCGAGGTCTACTGTGGCCTGCTTCAACATCATGCTAAAGAAGATGGTGAAGAGGGTTGGTGCCAGCATCTCCAAGTCTCTGCTCCATATAGGAGAACTGCTTTTACATTGGAGTTGAAAATCCGGACTTTGGTGTGTTGTGACAGCTCTCTGGAACTCCACACTTTTTTCAACTGGAGAAAGGCTGCTCTGGCTTTACCGATTCGTGCTCTGACATCTGCATCAGTGCCGCCTTTTTTGTCTATGATGCTCCCGAGATAGGTGAAGGACTCCACCTCCTCCAACGGGGTGCCAGCAAGCAAGACTGGTTCTTCCCTGGTTGCGTTCAGCCTCATTGTCTTTGTTTTCTGTTTGTGAATGGTGAGGCCCACTTGGGACGAGGTGTCAGCAAGCCTCGTGGTCTTGTCCTGCATTTGTTGATTAATGCCAAGTCGTCTGCAAAATCGAGGTCGTCAAGCTGTGTCCACAGTGTCCACTGTATTCCACTTCATCTGTGCTCTGTGGTCATCTTCATGACCCAGTCTATGGCCAGTAGGAAGAGGAACGGAGACAGCAGACACCCCTGCCTGACACCAGTTCTGACCTGGAGCTCCCTGGTGAACTGCCCTTCGTGGATCATGCGACATGTCATGCCATCTTAGCTGCTCTTGATCAGGCGGACGAGCTTTGTGGGTACACCGTAATGTCATAGGAGTTTCCACAGAGTCTCTCGGTCCACACTGTCAAATGCTTTTTCATAATCCACAAAGTTGACGTACAGCGGGGAGCTCCACTCCAGAGACTGTTCCACGATGATGCGGAGTGGCGATCTGGTCTGTACATGATCGGTTCTTCCTAAATCCTGCTTGCTGGTCTCTCAGCTGGGGGTCAACGGAGCTCTTCATTCTCTCCAGGATGATCCTGTTGAAGACCTTTCCTGGTACTGACAGCAAGGTGATTCCTCTGTAGTTGGAACATTTGCTGAGGTCGCCTTTCTTGGGAAGCTTGATTAGGTACCCCTCCTTCCAGTCAGCCGGCATCACCTTCTCTTCCCAGATCTTTCCAAACAGTGGGTACAGCATCTCCACTGTTGTCTCTAGGTCTGCTTTCAGAGACCGCTGGGATACCATCTGGGCCTGCTGCTTTGCCGTTCTTCAAAAATGCCACTGCTCTTCTGATCTCTTCCCGGCTGGGTCTGTCACAGCTGATGGGTAGGTCGGTCTCTGCCGGCTGGATGTCTGGGGGGTCGGGTGGGCTAGGTCTGTTCAGTAACTCTTCAAAATACTCGGCCCATCTGTCGAGTTGGTCTGCTCTGTCTGCAATAGGCTTGCCTTCTTTGTCTTTTACTGGTCTTTCTGTATGGCCATACTTGCCTGACAATCTTCTGGTAATGTCGTAGAGCTGTTTCATGTTGCCGCTGCCTGCTGCCTTTTCTGCCTCTGCTGCCAGGCTGTCTGTGTAGGCCCTCTTGTCTGCCCTGATACTCCTCTTCACCTCGCGGTTGGTTTCCCAGTATTCCCCCTGTGCCCTTACTTTGGCTGCTCTCTTGCGACTGTTGTTGACAACTGCTTTCTTCTGCTTCCTCACTTCTATCTTCTTCAAGGTCTGTGCCGACAGCCAGTCCTTGTGATGGTGTTTCCTGAACCCTACAGTGTCTTTGCAGGTTGAGTTCAGCGCCTCTCTAACTGCCTTCCACTGCTGCTCTGTGGTGACCTCCTCCTCTTCATTTACTAGCTCCTGTAGCGCTTGAAACCGGTTGGACAGCACCAGTTTGAACTCTTCTCTAAACTCCAGTTTCTCTCAGGAGGCCTACATTATAGCGCTGTCTTCTTGTTGTCTCTGTGCAGCTTTTCTTTAGCTTGAGCTTCATTCTTAAGGTAAGCAGATGGTGGTCTGAGGCGACATCTACTCCCCTCCTCACTCGAACATCTTGAAGGGATCTTCTAAATTTCTTGCTAATGCAGATATGGTCTATTTGGTTCTCTGTTGTATGGTCGGGTGAGACCCAAGTTGCTTTGTGTATTCTTCTGTATGGGAAGATGCTGCCTCCAATGACAAGTCGGTTTAGAGCACAAAAGTCTACAAACCTCTCCCCGTTCTCACTCATCTCCAAGCCTAGTCCCTGTCTCCCCATCACCTCTTCGTATCCGGTGTTGTCCTCCCCTATTTTGGCATTAAAATCGCCCATGACGATGGTGATGTCTCGCTCCGCACATTTATCCAAGGCACTCTGGAGTCGGTCGTAGAACTCTTGTTTCTCTTCCTCGTCACCGTCATTAGTGGGCGCATAACACTGGATGACGTTCAGCTTGAGCTTTTTCTTGGTTCTAAAGGCTGCTGTGATAATTCTTGGCCCAAGAGGTTCCCAGCCCATCAGCGCTGTCTGTGCCACTGGTGACAGCATGAATGCTACACCTTCTGTATGGGGGGCATTCTCCTCTTCATGACCTGAATACAGAATCATCTCCCCACTTAACAGCCTTTTCTGGCCAGACTGCGTCCATCTGGCTTCACTGATACCTAGCAGGGAAAGGTTTACTTTTGCATTTCCGCCCCCACCCGGGTCTGCCCTGGGGGACTTGGGTGGGGTTAGGTACTTTTTAGTTCCCAGGGTCACCCTGGTCAGCCCCACAGGGTGAGTTTCTCTCTATTCTGGGGCATGTGTTTCTGTCTACCTGAGGTCCATTCACCTGTATTTGCCTTTTTAAAACTCTCCCTACTGTCTGCACTGCCTGTAGCTCTTGATATTGGATGTGTGTTGCTAAATGGTCTTAGCTTTATTTAGGCCCCATGTGTTAGGTTTATTTAATGTATTGGACCGGCTGGCGACATACATTCAATGTTCTGTTTAGTTTTTTTTTTTCACAAGCAGTGCAGGCATGTCCTGAGAAAGCCTTGTTGCTGTCGGGACGTTAAGCAATGTACAATCAATCAATCAATCAAGCATTTCCGCTGCTATCTGGGCGGCCTTGCCGCTCTGGTACATGGTCTTGACGTTCCATGTGCCCATGGTTGTATCCCTGGATAGAGAGAGACGGCTCGGTCCTGTGGCTTCCGAAGACTTCCGGCTTTCACCACAGGATGTCATAAGTCTTCTGGTAGAAGAACCTTCCTCCTCCAGGAAAGGAATTACTGTTAGTCTTTTCGTTGGCGTTTTTGTAGCTATTTCCTTTTTTGCAGGGTGGGGAAGCTACCTCCACGCCCAAACCCCTTACTAGGAGGACCAGGGGTTTTCTGTCAGGGTCACCTTCCCTTAGACCATGTTGGTTCACGGCACCTTATTTCATTCGGTGCACCCCTCTCACGAGGGACCCCCTATCCACCACCCAGGGGACGCGCCTCAACGCCATATGGTCCCAGCGCGAGGAAAAATCATTACACCTTGACAGAAATAGGTGTTGGTGGGTCTGGTCATGCACTTAAGTCAGGAGAGGTTTGATAAAGATGGAGACTACAAGAGGCACTTGCTGTGGCCTATTTTTAACCTACAGCAGCAAAGTGAGCTGGAGTCTATGTACTGATTTATCCTTCATCAGGCCATCCTCAGTGGTAAATAGAGAGTTTATTCCCCTTGTGCATGCAGCCACCTGTACTAAATACAGTACTGATGGCTGCATGCACAAGGGGGTTAACTTTGAAATTTTCTGAAGACAAGGACAAGGTTACTTAGTGCATGCCTGTCTACTTCTTATTGTACCTTGCAGGACCCAAAAGGGTCAGGAGATGTTGATGTCTTCTCCTCAGTCTCGGGAACCGCTGCATGGGCAGAGGGGTCGTGGCAGAGGTAGGTTTGGTGCCAACAGCACACCTTCTCCAACCCATCCAAGGGTGCAGACAGTCACAGAGCCTTTTGGATCTGAACCTGTGGCTAAGGACATTGGTGCTGATTCACATGGTGTTAAACAACCATCACCTCGACCTGCAGGGAAAGGGTATGTAGGGTGTCTGGAATTAACTCCTACAGGTGTTCACATTAAATCATTGTGTCCTAGGTACAAAATGCCCACATTTTGGAGTTGTCCTCTGAGGACTGCATTACAATTTGGGAGGCAGATCGACCATGCTAGTTTAAGGGTGGTACCAGAATAGCTTGGCGCCTATAGGCGCCAAGCTATTCTGGCACCACCCTTAAATTATATGGTCGAGCCATATCTTGCTGTGCTGTGGCAGACGTTACAGGTAACATCAGAGGAATGTACGATGGCATTAAGAAGGCATTAGGACCAACCCAAAACAAGATGGCCTCCTTCAAATCCTCCACCGGGGAAGTTGTTACGGACAAAGGCCAGCAGCTGGAGAGATGGGTGGAACACTATTCTGACCTCTACTCCAGACAGAACTCTGTGATCCCGTCAGCTCTTGACTCCAGCGAGTGTCTGCCTGTAATAGATGAGCTAGATGCAGTGCCAACAATAGAAGAGCTCGGCAAAGCCATTGACAGCTTGGCTTCAAGCAAAACCCCAGGTAACGATGGGATCCCCCCCTGATTTGATCAAGAACTGCAAGGCCACCCTCTTTCTCCCTCTGCATGAGGTCCTACTCCAGTACTGGCAGGAAGGAGAGGTACCACAAGACATGAGGGATGCCAAGATCACCACCCTCTACAAGAATAAGTACAAGAGAAGCGACTGTAGCAACTACAGAGGCATCTCCCTTCTCAGCATTGTCGGCAAAGTCTTTGCCCTAGTCATCTTGATCCGTTTGCAGAAGCTGGCAGAATGTGTCTATCCCGAGTCACAGTGTGGCTGGCTTCGAGCTGAGTGGTCAACGGTAGACATGGTCTTCTCCCTCCGTCAACTCCAGGAGAAGTGCAGGGAACAACACATGCCTCTGTATGTTGCTTTTATTGACCTCACCAAAGCCTTCGAATTGGTCAATAGAGATGGTATGTTCAAGATCCTCTCAAAGATTGAATGCCCACCCAAACTGCAGAGTATGATAGAATCCTTCCACACCAACATGAAGGGGACAGTGCAGTTCAACCCTTAGACGTCGGACATGGGACTGTCCCGAATATTTTTGGAAATCCGATTTTTTTTTCATGCATTTTGGCTATTTTTGAGATCAGTGCAAATTCGTTGAGAAAATATTTTTGAATTATGGTGCATGTTTACATGTTGAATTTTACATTTTTCTTGAACTCATTGCTTACACTATAAGATGAATGTAGCAGGCCTGACAATCCTCTGCCTTTCGGCGATTTTCCGCTGTTGAACTTGAAGGTAACCTTTCCGCCGCACACATGACAAGATTCCGCCGTAGGAGGGAAAAGAAAAAAAAAAAGCGATTCGATTGTATCGCTATTCTGCCGTAATCACATTTTGCTCTTTGCTGAAATCGCTGTTACCGGGAGTAGCTCAAGCTACTGTTTTCATTTTATAAATGGTGCCACGCACAATCGTACAATGTGGCCCAAAATTTGATGATGACAGCTTCTATCTGGTGAGTCTTCGAGGCGTAACCTACCCCCCCCCCCCCCCCCTTCCCCCTTATCAATTTCTTCGGACCCTGGAAGGAAAGTCTAGTATGACCATCACGCGCCTTTTTTCTCTCAACACCCCCCTCTTCCCCCCCCCCCCCCCCCCCTTTATCGATTTCCGACAATTTGATCTCAACCTGGTCTCATGTCTGAGACGTACGTCACACAAAGCTGCGTCCTGGCCCCTACTCTCTTTGGGATCTTCTTCGCTGCCCTGCTCAAGCATGCCTTTGGTAACGCAACAGAAGGAATCTATCTGCGAACCAGATCAGATGGCAGGTTTTTCAACCATGCGCGCCTCAAAGCCAAGACAAGGATACGCGAAGCCCTCATCAGGGACATGCTGTTCGCTGATGATGCGGCAGTTTCGACCCATACCCAGCAGGATCTGCAGTCACTGATGGACCGATTCTCCCAGGCTTGCAAGGACTTCGGACTGACTATCAGTCTAAAGAAGACGAATGTCCTGCTACAGGACACAGAGACGCCGCCGTTCATCACCATTGACAACTACAAGCTCAACGTCGTCCGCCAGTTCACATACCCTGGGTCCACCCTCAACGATAACCTCTCTCTGGACATCGAGATCGACAAGAAGATGGGAAAGGCTGCTGCAACTCTTGCACGCCTCACAACTCGAGTGTAAACAAATCCCAAGCTGAGTGTGAAAACAAAGATGGCTGTGTACAACGCCTGCGTCATCAGCACACTACTATACAGCAGTGAGACATGGACCACATATGCTAGACAGGAGAGAAGACTCAACACGTTCCACCTGAGAAGCATCCGCCGTATCCTGAGCATATCTTTTTAAGATAGAGTGACCAACACCAAAGTACTGTCACGCGCTGGCCTTTCCAGCATGTTCACCCTACTCAGACACTACAGACTGCTATGGCTTGGCCACATCCCAAAAGACATCCTCTACGGAGAACTGCTGAAAGCAGCAGCAGAAAAGCGGGTACGCAGAAAGGAGTGCAACAAGCCCAGCAGGAAAGCGACCACGTACATTTGTGATCTTTGCAGCACGGACTGCCACTCCCACATTGGCCTCTACAGTCACAAAAGATGCTGCTTCAAATCCATCTGAGCAGGCAATCAGATCAGAACAACTAGGACGCATTATCTATGACTGATTTAGACCGACAGAGGCCCATGTCCTATTTCGTCCCCAGGTGCAATCTAAAAATTTGTCACGTTTTTAATGAGCATGACTGTATGTGCATGCAGCCAACGGTACTGTAAACATGCACAAGGGGTTTAGTTGAAGTTTTGTTTTCTGTTTATTACACTACCTTTATCAGAACTGGCCTCCGTAGCGCAGTGGTTAGCGCATCAGACTGGCGGATGGGAGATCTGGGTTTGAATCTCAGCCTACTCAAGTAGGATGTAATCCTGTGTTTGCTTCTACCCAGAGTGGGTGTGGTATGGACCCACTTTGAAGGCTGATGCCATGCACTGACACAGCGGAGACCCACCCACTGCATGATACATCACACGATGTGAATGATTACAGGGCAGGCACCTCACATGTCTGCAGTTCCAGGGCCTGGTTAACATTAAGATATTTTGGACAGGAAGCATAGATTGCGGCCCTGTCATGTAGTCCTGAACCACATGGACCTCCATAACAAAATTCTGGTTAACACAAACAGCAGTTGGTTTCCCTAGAACCTTTTTCACTTCACAATCTGTTTAACACAAATTCTTGTTCACAAAATGTGATTTTTGGCATCCATTGGAATTTTTGTTATCAGGACTGAGCTGTATTTACCACTGTGCATGTGATAGTGCACTCATTTGTTTCCTCAAAATACATTACCGATGGCATTATTATATGGAATATACCCCTTACACGATTTCAGCCTAAGACCCATTGTGTGTACCTACACGACAAGGGCTGTAACTCGGTGAGTTATATCCAAGTGACTGGATAGTCTCCCCTCCCTCCATCCGGTCACGTGAGCCGTGCATTCACGCCAGTCTTACCCTTAGCTTCACCGAGTACGGTTCACCGGCTTCAGCTTTCCCGTGGTTTGGTTTCATGCTACCGCTACACTTCGTCTAACACATTCACTTCTTGCTAAGAAGATGGCGAGGTAAGGCCTCGGGTTATACCTACGAGTTTACGGAACGTCGCATATCCCGTGGAATTTTGTCAAAATTTTCGTTCAGACTGGGCTTAGCCCTCGCACTGTGTAGTGAGTTCTGTTCACGGGACCTTTCGTTACTGGCCCCGCGCGGTTGCTTTCATGGCTTCTGCTTTGTTTTGCAGTATGCAGTTACACACATGCAGGAGATGTACAGGGTTTCAGTGGCCTACGGACTCACATACTCTGTGTCTTCTCTGTTCCAGCTGCTCCTCGGCCCATACCTGCGCTCAGTGCGCTACGTGGAAGGAGCGGAAGTGTTCCCAGCTGTGGGAGTGTTATTGGCGTGGCCGCCCAGTGGCTAAAGACTCTATCACGCTGTTGGACAGTGACAGGTCAGTGCATAACATTAAAGCACCTTTAGCCCCCACACTGCCCACATCTCCACGCTGGCGAGTGTCCTCGGATATTGTGGGGCCCACTTCCCACCGGACACTGGACTCAGTCCCGTTAGCCCTCTCATAGCGATGGCCGGGAGAGTCAACCCCGTCTCGCATGGCACTTCGCAAGTGGTGACCGAGAGACTGTTGCCAGTCTCGCATGGTCCTTCGCAAGGGGCCACCGATAGACAGAGCACTCGGAAGACATGTACTCTTGCGCTAGCTTCCTCTCGAAGCCGTTCGTCAGCCACCCCCAGCGCTCGGAGGCCTCCTAGTCCCGGGAGGAGCCCTTCACCTCGGCGTCGGTCTCCATCCCCTGGTGCAGCCAGAGCTCCCATTCGGAGCCAGTCCCCTCGCGCTACTCGGCGTCCCACTCTTCGCAGCCATTCCCCTCAGGGAAGCTTTCGCGCACACCGCTCCATGGACTCCCCTCGGCGTGCCGTTGGGACTTCTCATCACGGCTCCCCACCGGCTTCTCGGGCCTTGTGTAAAGGGCATCTTCTCTCTCTCGTCTCCCGAGCAAGACAGCCAGTCAGCGCTACGGTGGTGCCCGGACCCTGGCAGCGATCGCGCGCCACTTGGCTTTCCCCTGACACTCGCCCGGCGCACGGGCTCCCTGAGCGCTTGCCTGACAGACTGTACTGGTCTCTGCCGAACAGTTGTTCCCCGTCGTGATGTGGTTTCTGTGTCACCCGCGGCTTCGGCCTTTGATGAAGACGTCCTTAGTCGGCACCCGGAGGACTGCGTCAGCCCTGTTCCCCCTGGACTCCCACCCCCGCAGCGCTTCCGCGGCCGACACGGCAGGAGAGGTCTGGTTCGTCTGAGACTTCGCGGGCCCTAGATGAGGCAACACGCATGATCTCAGTTATTCTTCCCTTGGAGGGATGCCCGCCCTCTCCTCCGCGCAAGAGGACGGCTGCGACCTTGGTCGACGCCCCATTTCAGGTGACGCGTTTCAAGACCCTGCCTCAGCCCCCGGGATTAGAGACCTTTCGGATTCCTTTAATGAGCACCTGTTTCAGGGCAAGCTGCGGGATAGGGGTTTCTTTGCGGACACTCGTTGGCCGACTGGCGTCAAGTTTCAGCAAGCCTGGTACGCGGGACACTCTCAAGCCTTCACCTGCCCTCTCCCAGTGGTGGTCCCTGCGGCGGAGTTACAAGCTGGAGGCAGGGTGCCCGCCCGTCGGTTCTTCCCCCCCGGTCTGGACCACACGGCAAGTCTAATTTGGAACTCCCTGGCTGGTGCAGGATTTTTGGACCTGACCACGCAGGCGGTGGTGCGGAGTGTGGAGGAGTTTGGGAGCGACCAAACGAGGCACACTTGCGGGATGTCCACTCTCTCGCTTTGACTGCAATCGCGCCGTGCACCACATCGTGAGCAATTCCTTGGCGGCTGCGGCAAATTGCGACCTGATGAGATGAGATGCCTTGCTGAAGAGTTCCCCTGGCATCCCCTCGACCTTCGTCGCTCAACTTCGCTGGGCTCCTCCCCCCCCCCCCCCCCCCCCCAGGCCATGGCTCCCGCCTGGCCCAGAAACACCCGGGCGGGGGAGGGCCCAGTGACTTTCTCCCGACTTCGCCCCTGCTTATTCCTGCAGGGTCTCCATTCGGCGGGAGGCTAGCAAGGCACAGCGACGAGTGGCCGTCGCTGCTGCCGGAAGACCCTTGGATTCTCGACACGATGTCGCCAGGATTTCAGATCTCGTTTCAGACCCTGCCCCTGCTGAAATGCTCACCGCTCTGGACGTGCGTACCGGTCGACCAGTGCAAGGCGGACACTCTTCAGGAGGAGCTTGCTGCACTGCTCCAGAAGGACGCCACGGAAGTAGTAGCTCGACAGGACTCCCCAGCGTTCTACAGTCAGCTCTTCGTGGTTCTGAAGCCCGGCGGCAAGTGGCGACTGGTCATCGACCTCTTGGCCCTGAACAAGTTTATTGTTGCCCCCGCCTTTCGCATGGAAGCGACAAGAGCCTTATGAGCCTCGGTACAGCCTAAGGACTATGCGGTCAGTCTCGACCTGTCCAACACATACCTGCACGTTCCCATGCACCCGGCCTCTCGGCGTTACCTGCGATTCGCCTTTCGCAGGGCCGTTTATCTGTTTCGGACCCTACCCTTTGGTCTCAACCTCAGCCCTTGGGTCTTTACGAGGTTTATGGACGCCGTAGTCGTCGGAGCCAGGCAGGATTCCTCAAGCCCTACCTCCAACTATCAACGACCTGCTCCTCAAGTATCAGGGTGCGGCCTCGCGAGAGGCGGACAGGGACGCTCTCCAGCGCTTCTTCACTGGCTCAGGTGCATCGTCAACGAGGGAAAGTCGGACGTGGTGCCGTCTCACAGGTTCGTTCACCTGGGCATGGAGTTCTTGACTGACCTTTTCAGGGTACGTCTACCGGAGGCTCAGATCCGGAGGTGGCGGCTTTAGCACTTCACGCCTCTCTAGTGGACACGGTCCCGGCCAGGACCTGGCTCCAGCTCTTGGGTCTAATCAGTGCGGCGGCGGAACCTGTTAACCCTCGGCAGGTTGTGCTCGCGACCGCTACAGCTCCATGTGCTGCTCCACGTGCTGCTCCACTGGCGTCCGTCCTCGGGAGATCTCTCAGCCTCGATCCCGGTCTCGCTGTTGATCCGGCCGCATAGGCTCAGATGGACAGACCACTCTTGGTTGGCGACTGGAGTCCCACTCCTCACCCCTCCGCCTCCTTTCTCCATTTGCGTGGACGCCAGCCTCATCGGCTGCGGTGCCCTTTTCCGGCCGGAATCCTGCACCGTCTCGGGCCGGTGGGCAGCGGACCTTCAAGACAAGCATATTAACTGGCTGGAGTTGAAGGCGGTGTGGTTGACGCTTGTCAACTGGGAATCGCAGCTCTGCGGCCAGGAAGTCCTGTTCTTGTCCGACAATGCGACTGTGGGGGCATATATTCAGAAACAAGGCAGCACTCGGTCTCCGGCCCTCTGCTTGCGCCTTTACCAGATCTTCCTGTGGGGCAGAGATCGTGGGAGTGCACTCCGAGCACGACATATCCCGGAACACCAGAATGTTCTCGCGGCCTCTCTCTTGCGGCAAGAGCGCCTCCTCCCCTCCGAGTGGTCCATCCGGTTGGACATCTTTCAGATGTTCGGTGCGCACAGGGAGGCACCCATGATCGACCTATTGCGACCAGGTGGAACAAGCGGCTTCCACTCTTGTCTCGCCCTTCCCGGACCCCCTCACTTGGGCAGTGGTCAGTCTCCTGGGAGGGCCTCGTAGCCAACGCTTCTCCTTCCTCGGTGCTGGTACCCAAGGTGCTCCTCACGCTACGGGGTTGCAACACGGTCATAATGCTGGTCGCCCAGTTCAGTGGGAACAGGAGTGGGATGACAGATCTTTGAGCCTCACCACTGACCCTCCTCTCCGGCTCCCCTCGCCTCGCACTATGCTGATGCAGCCCAGGCAGAATCTCTTCCACCCTTGCCGGGGAGACTTCTGCTTCACACCTGGAGATGGTGTGGCAAGCCCTCTCAGCGCGAGGTTTCCCGATTGCAGCAGTGGAGGTGATCGCGGCTGCCTGCAGACCATCCACCCACCGGGTGTACGAAGAAAAGTGGAGGGTCCTACAGTCCTGGTGCGAGTCCCAGTGCCGCCCCCCCCCCCCCCCCCCCCCTCACGGCACTGACCACACCTAAGCTGGCTGAGTTCTTCTTGTGGCTGTTAGTGAGCAGGACTTGGCCCCGATCACCATCCGAGGTTCCTCTCGATGGGTGCGGACACTTTCGGCTCTTAGGCCTACCAGACCCGGGAGCGTGCAAGGACCTCTCAGACCTGATGTCCCACTTCGAACTGCAGCAGCCAGTCTCTTGTTCTCTCGTTCCACGCTGGGACCTCCCATGGGACCTGGCTGAACTCCAGTCGGTTCGAGCCTCTTCACTTGGCCCGCCTCGCGGACATGATTAGGAGGACCTGCTTCCTCTTGGCCCTCGCCACAGTGGCCAGAGTGAGCAAGCTGCATGCCCTGTCAGTGGACCCAGCCTGCATGCAGTTCAGGACCGACGGATCAGTTCATCTTCTGACCCATCCTTCCTTCTTGGCCAAGAATAGACTCCCTCTCGGCGGCGCCCTGGGTGTTAAGTCTTCACCCATTACAGGGTTCAACCGGTCCCAGGCATCACGACTGCAGGACCCGGTCTGAGCATTAAGAGTCTACCTGCGCAGAGTGAAGCCCTTCAGGAGAGGCTACTCCTGCCTCTGCCTGCCCTCAGCCCCAGGCCGAGCTGACATTTCCGCCCAGACGATCTCGTCCTGGTTGCGATGGACCACCCGCTCCGCTTACAAAGATCTCTCCCCACAGGGGGCCAGGAGAATGCGGATACAGGCTCACGAAGTTGGAGCGGTCGCCGCCAGCGTCACGTTCGACCGCAACTGCGCAGTCAGAAACATCGTTGCAGCAGTCGGGTGGCAAGCAGAGTCCACCTTCGCCCGCTTCTATCTCTGAGACCTCTCCGACCAATGAGAGAATCTGGCCCTCATCGGAGACCTCTCGGCAGCGCAACACTCCCTCTGAGCGCCTCAGGTGCCACAGGTACCTTGTTACGTGGTGGAGTTGTAGTCGTAGTATGATAAACACACCAGACGCACACACGTAAGGTTCTTTTAAATAAACTTCATTCAGTTGCAATTCGTCACACGTGGCTTAAGGATGTAGACAATACTGGAGTAACAGTTCCAACAATATTTTAATTCAGCGATGCGATCTCCACACAATGCATTTCGAAATGCACCAACACTGATCACTGATACAAAGTCTCTTCTGCAAATATCCACACTGCCGACGCAAAGTCTCTGTACAACGTACGCCACACTGTTACGCTGTATCTCTCACAATGTACACCCTATACTGGCCACGTACCTACGATAAACTGTGTGTATCTACAACTGACAATGCAAGACAATGTATATTCGCGCCCTCCCAGCACCAACATTATATAGTAAGACACTTTCTAGAATAATCCAAGAAAACCAACGCAACCAATCAAAATAATCTACGTAACCGGAACTCAAAAACATCAATAAAAAATGAACTTTCTAGAAAACTACAATAGGCTACACAAATTTGGCTGCTCACTTCAGCTCCAAATCCTTGGTAAAATGACATCTCACAAAAGTATGGCAGGCAGCCCACAAACCAGTCGGAAACCTCGAGAACGACCACGATTCTTCATAACACACAAGAAAACGGCTGACGGCTTCACGCGCACAGTAAACAACTTGTTACTAAATGTCGCCAATTTACCAACGTCACACATACGAGGTCACTAGACAGTGCGACCTTTCTAGAACGTTCTGGACTAAATTTAGCTTATCATAACAAAGTGAATTCCGCTCTGCGTGACCGAAAGAAAATGTTACTAAAAAGGTACGTGAATCATAACCATGATAGCTTAAATAAATATCGGATCGTTTCCTACGATTAACACATGTATGCTCTCACAGGACAACACAACCACAATCGTAACATACCGCTTAGCTGAAATCATCGGGAGGTTGCCCCTCGCAGCTAAGCTTTTCGCCGTGGCAGGGTTTTTGGGGGCGGCACCCTCCTCCTTTTCGCTATTCTTCCATATAGGAATGCCATCGGTAATGTATTTTGAGGAAACAAATGTATTTACTCGGAGGACCCTCCACCTACCCCGCTTGCCACCTCTACGCTAAGTGTAAGACTGGTGGGAATGCACAGCTCACATGACTGGATGGAGGGAGGGGAGACTACCTGGTCACTTGGATACAACTCTCTGAGTTACGGCCCTTGTCGTGTAGGTACACACAAAGGGTCTTAGGCTGAAATCGGGTAATTTAAGGGGTATATTCCATATAGTAATGCCATCGATAAGTATTTTCGAAAAAATACATTTTAGAGAAAAATACATCACAGATCTTGAGCACCGTATAATTTGCCTGTGTCAAGCACAGAGTTGGCTGTATGTCTTATTACAACCGCCTACTCTGTTGTGCATCAGTTTTTTCATACTTGCACTTTCAAATTTCTTTTTGCATGACGGTAACTTTGCTATTACAAATAAACCAGTATCTATTTTGTTGACTTGCATTAGCTAATTTCTTATTGTATTACAAGGCAGCCAAAACCTTGATACACAAGAGATAAGTTTGATTTGTGATTGAAATGTTCATGATGTCTGTTCTTGCAGTCGAGCTCGGGCACGGAAGCCAGAGATGCAACTGTACATCCCAAGAGGTCGGCGAGACCGCGAACACACAGACTACCAACACATTGAACCGGTCAGCAGGTCCATTGATACTGAGCACACCAGTGCCCAAGATGTACCGGATTCATGGGAATCGCTGGACATGGACACTTGTAGTACCATAGAACCTAATTTCACCCACAGTGAAAATCAGTGGACACAGATTGTGGAGAATAGTCAGATAGAATCTGGCCAGATGAAAACAAAAAAAGGGAACAGAAGTGGGAAAAACAGCATTCATAAAGGAGATGAGGGATCTGGTGTGCCTGCCTCTTCAAAACGAGGTCGACCACATGTTCAGTTGTATGTGCCAAGAGGACGGCGAAAAATGCAAAAAGATGAGCCACACGACAAGATAGATTGCAATGTAAAAGCAGCTTACACATGTTCAGCAGACTTAGATTCTCAGGTGCAGCTACCACAAGCAGCATCAGAACAAATGGATGCCTCGGAGGATAATCTCAGTTTGTGTAATAAAATAATGATGGGTGCCACTGAGGCCATCAGCAAGCATGAATCTTCACAAGCAGACAGTCTACAGTGCCCTGTACAACGTAGATTACAGGCAGCTGATGGCTTTGGCCACAGTAGTAAAAGTAAAAATCAGTCAGTGTGCGATGCAGCAGTGTGCAGTGCTGTACATCATATGAGAGCAGCAACTGAAGGCAAGGATGCAGAGAGTGTCAGATCAGCTAGTCCATGTGATGATTGGTATCAAGAGTTTGAGTTGAGTGATCAAGATCTAGCATTTCAGCAGGCTGCAGTAAATGTAGAGCGAACACAGAACAATGCATGTGCAGACAGTAACTCTGTTGGTAGGGACACCGTGAATATGTCAGAATTGTACCAACTGTCAGACATTATATATTCAACTTCTTTAGGTGGTGTGCCTTGTGTAGAGGGAGGGGATACAGGTTCTCCACAGAACTGTCCATCACTAAGTGAAAAAGTGCCTGAAAAGTGTCGGTCAGAATCATCAAGTGCATTGCTCACAGAGACTGCTGTTAACAACAGCTCTACAGATGATCATCAGAGCAGTGATGAGTTGAGGTCATCAAGTTGGGAGTCCAATGCTGGTGTTCCATGCACTCATTCGGCTTCACATGACACAGATTGCACATCTGCGGTTCACAAGAGTAGTGCTATCTGTGCTGACATTTGCACAACAGATAATAGCCAAATGGAAGTGGAAAGAGTAGAGTCTGATCACAAAAACAAAGCTGTGGAGGCTAACATTGTTGTATGGGAGCCAGAACCGGTTGATCCATCTCTGCCTTGTACTGTAGACATATGCTGCGAGTCAGGGAGAGATGTCACTGATCAGGGAACAAATGAAGCTGAACTTAAAGATGACTTTGTTCACATTTCTGAAAACCAGGTTAATGATGCAGCAAAATACTCATCACATTCACTGCAAGGCGATGAATGTGAGTTTTTTGCTGCATCCTGCAGCGAATATGACGAGTTTTTTTTTGCGTCATGTGTTGGTGACAGACAAGCCTCAGGTGTCCCTGCCCCTGGAGATGCAGGAGACACGGTGCCAGCAAGCACTGATAATGCTGTAATACATCTTGATGAGACACCAGAAGTTGTGAAAAATGTTCCTGAAATGGCTGATGATACTTCAGAAGTTGCAAAAAATGTTCCTGAAATGGTTGATGAGACACCAGCAGTTGTGACACAATTTTCTGAAATGGCTGAAGCTGTCACAGATGCTGCAAAAATGTCAGACTCAACAGACCAGGCCATGACTGGGTATGGCAAGGAAGGGGATGCCGAGGAGGAAGACTCGTGGGACAATATATATGATGACAATGGGGACTGCTTGGATCCATCTGTGATGGCTGAGGTACCTGTTTAGCTAGTAATACTTTTATTGCTGTTCATAAATCACACTTTGAATGATGTGTTCACAAGATGTGTACTTATACTAAATGTCTTCACTGCCAGTGTCTAACAGTGATCTCCTTGAGACCATCACAGATTCACTGTCATATAACTTTAAAGTCCCTGTCACAAAATGTTTCTTAACTCATTCTACCCCAACACCGAAATCCACAAATTGTTGCCCTTGTTCTCTGAAGACTGCATTGCAGTGCAGGACACAGATCGACCATGATAGTTCAAGGGCGATGCCAGAATAGCTTGGCGCCCATAGGCGCCAAGCTATTCTGGCATCACCCTTGAACTACCATGGTCGATCCTTATCTTGCTGTGGTGTGTCTGGGGTAGAATGAGTTAACTCATTCAGCCTGACGCACGTATTTCCAAAATTTTGGAGGCGTCATCTGATGACTATGCACCTGTTGCAGGAGATGGATTGACCATGATAATTCAAGGGCAGTGCCATCTAGCACTACCCTTGAATTTTATGGTCGACCCATTCCTGCTGTAGTGCATCAGGGTTGAATGGGTTAATGGCATTTTCATCTTACTTACTTACTTATGCCTGTCGCCCCTCCCAGGGTGTAGGCCGTCGATGAGAGACCTCCAGCGACTCCTGTCCTGTGCTTCTCCTTCTATTTTACTCCAGGTGGTTCCCAGTCTCTTGATGTCTGCTTGGAGGTCTCGACGCCAGTTGTTTCTCGGCCTGCCTCTTTTCCTCTTTCCCTGGGGGTTCCATGACAATGCCTGCCTAGTGATACTGGAAACTGGCTTTCTCAGTCTGACCAATCCATCCCCATCTTCTTCGCCCAATTTCATTCTCTGCTGTTATCTGCTGTGTTCTCTCCCAGAGTCCGACGTTGCTGATCTTCTCTGGCCAGTGAATTTTCAAGATTCTTCTAAGGCAACTGTTTATGAAGACATTTTCATCTGCAATTGCTTCTTTTTTTTTTTTTGCTGCAGTGTGATAGCAAAATGGAGTTTGTGTAATGGGCCAGTGGTCGTCCGTCCATATACGGTTATCCAGCATCCATGGTGAACTTTAAAACTGGCATTTTTTCAGAGACTATTTTAGCAACAGTCTTCAAACTTGGTCCAAGATACTTTGTGGTGGAAAGACCATTCAAAACATACCAGTTTCAGTGACCTCTTTCAAAGGTCAAGGTCACAGGGGATCAGGAAATACCCGGTAGTTAAAAAAGAGTATATTTTGACAAAAATTGTTTTGCTGCTCAAGTGCAATACTAAAAAGTGAGTATGTGCTGGGCCATTTGTCATCTCTCCATTACCAATAGTCCGTCTGTCATGTGTACATTGGCATTTTCTTGGAGACCAGTCCTCAAGCTTGGTGCAAGGATAGTTTGTGACAAAAACTTTCTAAACATACCATTTTCAATTACCTCTTTCAAAGGTCAAGGTCTTTTGAGGGCTTTGCCAATTTTGTTCTCAATACAATTCACAATTTCAGACCTTAACCTGGTACAGAGATGCTTGATTGTAAGACTTTCCTAGGCATACTAATTTGGTTGACCGCTCAGAAGGTTCAAGGGTTACAGGAGGTTGACAAAAGTGTGAAAGTGCATACAGGTAAATTTTGCAGGTACAAAAATCAACCTTTTCCTTGTTAGTACACTTGCTCATTTCAGTGACCTGTCGGGAAAGGTACAAGATCACACAGGTCAGAGATCAATTATGTGGATTGGTCATGCGTGTGGGCGAAAGCTGAAGGTCTTTACCATTCTTGTCTGTCATTACATTGTAGTTAAATACATGCATAATATAACCTTTGCTTGATTGACATATCATTATGTAATATATTATTTTCTGAATTATTGTTTGATTGTAATCTGTTAAGAAAATTGTCTATTTTATAGCTGACAGCCCATGTGGGTGAAGTAAAAATCAGCAAACCAAAGAAAATCAACTACCTGGACTATCAGCCTAAGGAAGCAGACATGGATATGGCTGGTAAATAGAGTGAACTTAAAGTACCATTACGCATATATAAACCGGAAGACACATTTTAGCAAAAGCACACGTCTTATCTCATTTATTATGCGCAGCCGTTAGGGGTTCAATCTATTTTTAGCTGTTTCTTGTACTGAAAGCGTTCTATTTATAGAATGGAGTCATTGTCAGGTTACTTGATATAAGGATGACGTGTGCTGAACTGGATTGTCCTGTGTCTAAATGAACCATAGCTAGACCTGTGTGCAGCGTTTCATAATCACCTGTTACAGAAATGTATCTTTGAATAGTTACAGCGGTAGTAGGCCTTTGAAGACGTAACAAGATGGCGAGTGTCTAATTTTTTTCTGTTATTTTGTCAGAAGTTATTTAACCCATATCATACTGAGGCTAAAAGCTTCAAATTTGTACACTGCCATATGCAAGCTACATTATACTAGTACTTACAGATAAGTTTACAGACCAATGGCTTTAGTTCAAGGATGGTGCCAGAATAGCTTGGGGCCTAGAGGCGCCAATCTATTCTGGCACTACCCTTGAACTATTTTAGTCAAACTTATTTCACACACTGGTGTATTCTGAATGATAAGGGTTAAGGGAAGTGATTTTCGTTTGAAGAAAAAGGGGGGGGGGGGGGGGGGGATTTTGGATAAAGTATGACATTTAACTTTCATTACATCTGTCCTTTTGTAACTGGATTTTCCTCTGAATTTTTATTGCAAATTGTATTAGAAATACATCAACATGTTCACTACTGTGATACAGTAAACTTCACTCAGCTGCAAGAGCCCCACAAGCCTCTGAGGATCTTTACCTTATGCTAATCCCATTTCTTTCCATGTTCCTCAAAACCAGCTTACTGTTTGTGTGTTTTCAGCCTACAGTCACGTCATCGAGATTAGTGACTTCCCTGTGGAATTTCAGACACCAGATCTTCTCACAGCCTTCAGAGATTACATGTATGTCAAAGTAAACCAATTCACAGTTAGGGACAATAAATATGCTGCTCAGCATTTACTAATGCTATTATTGTTATTAAATTTGGATGCTGATTAACCCTTATGCCCTGACATGCTGTGACAGGATGTGGATTGACCATGATAGTTCAAGGGTGGTGACAGAATAGCTTGGCACCTGTAAAACTATTCTGGCACTTGGATGCAAGGTCTTCTACAATAAAGGTCAACAGCATAAAGTCTGTTGCAAGCTGTCAAGATAATGATTTCTGTTGCATTGATAAAAGTCTGGAATCAATTTTCATGTATTTGGGAAAAAAACAAACAACTGAATTGTGTGCTGTGTTTTCTTCCAACATCTTGCTGTCATGCTAAAAATTACAATAAAAGTGTTCATGATAGAATATGCTTTCTGCTGATGCCAGATATGCCCTGGATGTTTTTATTTTCAGTAGCATAATTTCATAATAAACATATCATCCATAGCAAATGCCGCAGTACCGGCGTATATAAAATCTAGATTTTTTTTAAAGATGCCACAGCATGCGATGTATTAGCCATGATAGTTCAAGAGTAGTGTATGGTTACTTTGTTCCCAGGAAAGTGCCAAGCTAATCTGGCACTGCCATTGAATAATCATGGACTGTTTATCTTTTTTACCCTATGGCGTGACAAATAAGGTGGACAATGTGGCATCTTCTGATCTTGACATACATTTATTCTTTCATAGTACAGACATGATGATCCTCACCCTAAGGGGAGGGTCAGACAAGTAGAAACCAAGAAGATTATGTGTTATTGGGGGAGGGGGGGGGGGGGTTGGCACAAATAAGGCGATGGACATACATTTATTTTTTTCATAGTACAGGCATGATGTTCCTCACCCGAAGGGGATGGACAAGCAAGTAGAAACCAAGAAGATTGTGAGGGGGGGGTGGGGGGGGAGGATTGCTACCAAAAATAATTTTTGGTACCTGTTTCGTGTAACAAAGATTGTCTCATTTATTGTCTTTTTATCAGGTCAAGAGGGTTTGACATCAAGTGGGTGGATGACACACATGCGCTTGGTGTATTCTCAAGCACTATTGCAGGTTGGTGAATTTTTTAAATTTTTTTTAACCTTTTAATAATTCCCAAGTTTTGGGAATTTGACCTGTCCTTTGATAACTATTTTCACCCTTTGGGTGTCCGTAACAATTTTAGTCGTGACGATTCCTATAGGAATCATCGCGACTAAAACCGCTAATGACATGCAACAGGTTAATATTGTTGCAGGAAAAGGATTGGCCATAAGGATAGTGCCAGATGTGAATGGTGTCTTCAAAGGTGCTAAACTTAAATTAGCTTGGCACCTTCATAGTTTACCATGTAAACTGGCACTACTCTTGAACTAATATGACTAATCTGCTTAGGCTGTGAATAAATGAGGTAACATCTTTTACCTGTTGATTGCAAGTTGATTGATTTGACACTGTCCAGTTGTGTGTTTTTAGCTCAGGATGCTCTGAAGCTAGCACACCCCATGATGAAACTTCGCCCACTGTCAGATGCTTCTAAGCAATCACGAAACAAAGCTCGCAAGTGTCAAGGTAAACAAATTTACATTTTTGTCTCACGTGTGAAGCAAAAGTGAGTCTGTGTTCTGGGCCAGTGGTCGTACGTCTGTCGTCCGTCTGCCGTCGTCCGTGGTAAACTTTAACGTTGGCATTTTCTCGGAGACTATTCAAACTTGGCCCAAGGCTACTTTGTGGCAAGACCTTTCTAAACATACGAATATGAGTGACCTTTCACAAAGGTCAAGGTTACAGGGGATGAGGAAGTAGGCCAAAAATAGCTGTATTTTGACTTAATTTATTTTTTCTCAAATACTAATCACAACTTCAAACCCAAACTTGGTACAAAGATACCTGATGGTTAGACCTTTCTATACATACTAATTTGGTTGATCCTTTGGAAAGGTCAAGGGTCACGAGCTCAGGAAATAGGTCCAAAATCACCATTTTTTTTACAAAAGATGTTTTTTTCTCAAATACTATTCACAACTTCAAACCCCAAATTTGGTACAGAGATACCTAATGGTAAGACCTATCTGTGCATACTAATTTGGATGACTCCTCGGAAAGGTCAAAGGTCACAAGAGCTCAGGAAATAGGGCCAAAATAGCCATATTTTGACAAAAGATGTTATTTTCCTCAAATACTATTCACAACTTTAAACCCAAACTTGCTACAGAGATACCTGATGGGAAGACCTTTATGTGCATTTGGTTGATCCCTCTGAAAGGTTAAGGGTCACAAGAGCTCAGGAAATAGGTAAAAAATAGCCATATTTTGACAAACGATGTTTCTTCTCAAATACTATTCACAACTTCAAACCCAAATTTGGTACAGAGATACCTGATGTAAGACCTATATATGCATACTAATTTGGATGACCCCTCGGAAATATCAAGGGTCACAAGAGGCCAGCAAGTGTGTAAAATGCAAATTTTTGATAAAATTGTTAGGATTATCAACATTTTTGCAAAATTTTCAATCAAATTTAGCACAAAGGTAGCTGATGATAAGACCTTCCTATGCATACTAATTTAGTCAACTCAACGCAGAGCTCATGGGGGGTGGGGGGGGGGGGGGGAGGGGGAAACGTGTGAAAAATGCTTACATTTTGAGAAAACATAGATTTTGCTGGTGAAAAAGCCAGCCCATTACTTGTTGTCACAAAGGTCACACATATGTAAATAGGTTATACGTGAGCCATAATGACTTTGCCTTTCTTGTTAAAATTGCTTTACTGTCATTGCCACTTGTGTTTCTAAGTTATTGTAAATTCAGCTTCATCTATGTTGATATGGAACACAGACACAAAATAGAGTTAGCAAGATAGAACCTCACAAAGCTTTATGCATCTTGCAGTAAAATGATCACTTTACCTTGGCAGTGTGACCACTGTTGATTCTGGCCAGAATTGATTGTGGCCACATGATGAAGAAAGTAATTTCTGGAATGCAATTTTTGTCATATTGTGATCTCTGTTAACATCCCTTGACATGATGTGCATATTCTGAGTTGCTTCAAACAGCTCAGTGACATGGTTAAATCACTTTTGATTTTCAAGTGACACATAGAGGGTTAAAGGTAAAAAAAAGTGGTTGTCACAACTTAATGAATAGTTATTTGTTTTTTCAAAAACATTACCGATGACATGACTTTATGGAAGTGTCTACTAATTACTCAATTCTAGCCTAAGAACCCGTTGTGTTACCACACAACCCGGGAGGCACTCGGGGAACCCCAAGGGGGGCCGAGAGTTGTCTCCCGTTACTGCCCATCCGGTTCCGAGTCACGGTGTGACTAATCAGTCAGTCTACTTAGGCTCACACTGTTCAGACGTGTTGCTCTAGCCTTTGGACTTTGGGATTTTTGACCGGTTCGCCGGTCTTTTGCTTCTTCACTTGGCTTCTACTTCGTCGGCCCTGCTTGTGCCTCCGCGGGGCTCTGTCATCCCCTCATTGTTGGCTGCTGCCCTCTTCGGCCTCTTGAGTGCCTGGGCTGCGCGTTGAGCGTCGCCGGGACTTAGCCTGGTCGTGCCTTGGGTGTTTTGGACATTCTCCCCCCGTTCCCGCTCCAGTGGAAAGGTAAGGTAGCTGGGTTGGCCCTCGGCCGGTTCCCGGGCTGGGCACTGGTTTGGGCAGGTACGAAGGCAGTCTTCAATCTTCGCTGTTGCTTGCACGCCAAAATTCTCTACTCTTAGCTTGGCGGGGCCCCTTGCGCCCGCGCCCACTCACCTTTCGGTTGATTGGTGTGGCATTGTTGGCGCTTACCTACTCACTTGTACCTTGTGTGATTTGGGGAATTTGTTATGCTCCAGCCCATGCCTTGACGCCATTACGTTGGTGGATGTGGCGGGGTCAGACGCTTACTTCGTTCCTGAATCTTTCATGAAATGCTTGTTTTTTGTTGTGCATTATGCGTCGTATGTTCGCCATAGCTTGGCCGGGCCCCACGTGCCCGCGCCCTGTCAACATTACGTGGTAAAATGTTACTGTGCCAGACGCTTGTTTCATGCCTATTCTTGTCATCACATGTTTGAGTTGTTGTACATCATCCGTCATATGTTCACCTTGGCTTGGCGGGGCCTCATGTGCCCGCGCCCTGTCATCATTATGTCGATATGTTACTGTACCTGACGCTTGCTTCATGCCTATGCTTGTCATGACATGTTTGAGTTTTGTTGTACATGATGTGTTGTATGCTCACCTTAGCGTGGCGGGCACTTTGCCCTCCAGACTAAGGGTGACTGCCAAGCGTGTGAATACAGGGAGGTACCCAGCGCAGGAAGGAACACGCTGGGAAGACGGGTACAGCACATTTATTGATGTTTGGGGAGTTGCCCTTGGCAAGATGGACAAACAGAGAGGTTAGCCGCGACTTCGCTTCTTCGCAGACGGTAGGTCGCAAAGGTAGGGTGCTTACCTTAGCTTCGCCGGGCCCCGCATGCCCGCGCCCACTAACTTACGGGGTTGGAGTGCAGGCCCAGGCTCTTGCTGACAGGTTTGTTCCTCGCTGTTTGTGCCTTTTATGTTGCAAGGGCGGGGTCCCACAGGCCCTCGCCCGCGTGCCTTCGGTTGTGTTGTGTGTTGCAGTGACCTGTTGCGGTCCTGTATGCGAGGCAGAGGGTTCCAGTGGCCGTCACTTACCAGAGGTCTGTCTCCCCTGCACCGGATGCGCCCCCGTCCACGCTTGCGGCATATACTCCACCTGACCTGAGCTGCGCTGTTGGCAGTTATGGAGTGTACAGATGCGAGCGACCGGTACCAGTCGAGGCGCCATTTCCCGGGCCCTGCGTACTACCGCACGAGAGTGCAACCTCCGCTCGAGACCGCGACGACCTTTGCAGAGGACGCCACTCCGGATGCAGGAACCGAGTGTGCAGAGCGGGTATTGATCGAAGCGGCCGCTTCCGGGAGGGAGCGTGCCCGGGACAAGCCTTCTGACAGGCAGAGAACCCGCCTCACTGAGTCCGGTTCGGAGAGACGCGCCTCGCGCTGTCCCATGTCCACTGCCGATCCCCGTTCGTCTCCTAGGAAGCCCGCTGGCCCCTACGGGGAGTCACCTCGCCAGCAGAGAGCCCGCCTCATTGAGCCCGGCTCGGAGAGACATTACGCACGTGTCCGTGACCTTAGCACAGTACGGAACCCTCGCACTGCTCAGGATCTGCGCGGAAGTGCGCCCAGGCGGCCGACAACCTAGCGCAGGAGTCTCGTGCTCGGAGCAGGACTGCTGTCTCCGCAATCGCTTCCTGGAGGGAGCCCCACCAGGACAACGCTGCTCGTCGGCAAGAGCACTGAGCCCGGCTGCTAGTTGTTGCAGGGGCCTATTATTACCCTGCAAGCAAGCGGAGGTTTCAGTGCCCGTCCGATAACCACAAGGTCTGTCTCCCTGCGCCGGATGTGCCGCCGACCACGCTTGCAACATCTGCTCCACCTGGCCCGAACTGCGCTGGTCACAGCTACACAGTTTCTACAGATGCGAGCGGCCGTCACTTGTGGCTGCTTCGAGACAAGTCGAGACGCCATCCACCGCGCCCGGTGCTCCGACCACTCGAGACCACGAGAGAGTGGAGAGAGCGCCACGCCGGACGCAATAGGCTAGCGCACGGAGTGGGTTGATCGAGGCGGCCGCTTCCAGGAGGGAGCGTGCTCAGACAAGCCTTTTGACAGGCAGAGATCCCACCTCGCCAAAGAGCCCGGTTCGGAGAGACGCGCCTCGCGCCGTCCCATGTCCTCTTCCGATCCCCACTCGTCTCCTTGGAAGCCCGCTGGCTCCTATGTGGAGTCACCTCGCCGGCAGAGAGCCCACCTCGCCACAGAGCTCGGCTCGGAGAGACTTTCGCGCACTCGTCCAACGTCGCGGCACGGCACGGAATCCACCCACCTCTCAAGATCTGCCCGTCTCCCTCGCTCCCTGCTGCCAGGGTATCCACGCTTCCCGCGGCGGACTGCCCACCGTCTCCCCCCCATTCACGAGAAGGAGCTTCACTGGTGGACACTGGAAGACAGCTAGGAGTTCCTGTCCCGGCCGCGGCTTCCGGCCTTCGTGACCTGCGCTACGCTGCTCAGCGCTCCTCCTGTCGGGGTCTCGGGACTCCGTATGCTTTGCCGTCCATTGATGCCCGCCCGGTTTCGGCTTGCCTGCGTCAGGACTGGTTCTCGGGACTCTCCCAGGTGTGCCTCTACCCCCTGCCTGCTGTGGACCCGCACCCGACTCTGCGTTGGGATAGGTGACCTCACTGGTCCGTAACTTCCTAGCCTGCGTGGGATTCTGGAGCTCCTGACGCAAGCCTTCGCCTGTTGCTTCGAGGACTCCTGGCTCCCCTACTTGACGACCTGCCGCGGATTGCTCCCCGGGATGAGGACTCTCCCGCGCCTTGCTTCCTTGGACAGCCCTGCTCTTCGGTGCGTTCGAGCAGACTGGAGGAGACATCTAGGACATTGGGCTTCGCAAGACACCTCCTCTTATCTCCCGCCACCGCTAGGCCATGGTTCTCGCCATGTGGTCTTCGACTCCGCCTGCAGTTTTGGACTACGCGTTCAGCCTGGACTTCCGACCTTGTCTCCAGGTCCCCTTGCGCTCGGCCTCCAGGGAGTATCTCCGGTGCTCCTGCAACGGAGTAGTTACCAGATCGGGCCCTGCCGTTTGTCTCCTCTTCTGCCCTTGGGTCCTCAACGCTTCGTGGACACAGTGGTACCTAGGTGCAGCCCCTGTCTCCCTGGCATCTACCTACCTCGACGACCTCATCCTGCGCACCTTGGACGCGATCGGACTGTGGACAGGGATGCCCTGATACGGTGGTGCTCGCGGTTGTGGTGACTGGTCACCACAGGTACGTCGGACCTCTCCCCCTCGCTTCGATTCGTCCAGCTCGGCTTGGAGTTCACCTTCGACCTCGACAGTGTGCGTTGCTGGGACCACGGATCCTTGTTGGCCGGCTAGCACAGCAGGACGTAGCCTCCACCAGAGTTGGGCTTCAGCTACTTGGTTGAACTATGAGGTGCCGGTTCTACTCCCCCTCGGTCGTCTCTACGCCTGGCCGCTACAGTTGCACCTCCGGCTTCTCTGGCGTCCCTCCTCATCGTACCCGTGCCCCCGTTGAATCGCCCCCACCTCCGGCTTGGACGGACACGTCGTGGCTTGCTTCGAGAGTCCCCCTGACTGCTCCGCCTCCTCTACTCTCCCTGTGTGTCGATGCAAGTCTTGCCGGGTGGGGAGCCTACCTGCTACCGCGGTTCCTCATGACGTCTGGCCCCTGGTCGCCGGAGTACGCTGGAACACGCATCCACGGGTTGGAGCTGCTAGCCGTCTGGCAAGCCTGCATCGCGTGGGAGGAACAACTCAGTCACCAGGATCTGCTCGTCCTCTCCGACAACGCGACGGTGGTGGCGTACATCCAGTAACACGGTGGGACGCGCTCATCCGACCTATGCATGCTCCTCTACCGTCTGTTGCGCTGGTGCGAAGACCGCAACATTTCCCTCCGTGCTCGACACTTCCCCGGCCGACAGTATGTCTTGACGGACTCACTCTCCCGACGCGGCCAGTTGCTACACACGGAGTGGACCTTATGCCAGGACGTCTTCGGATGATCTGCGCGCGATGGGAGACGCCTTGGTCGACCTGTTCACCACGAGGTGGAGCTTCCCCCTACTTGTCTCTGTCTGTTGGTACTCGAGCTAGAACATCCGCCTCCAGCAGTGATCATATTTCCATAGGTGGCCAAGACATTTCTTTCAAATCCGATGTAAAAAAATCTGGGTGTATTCCTGGATTCAAGTTTATCGATGGAAAAACAGGTTAGCCATCTTTGCCGCACTGCCTACCTGGAGCTCCACAGAATAGGCATGATCAGATGCTTTTTGACAGAAAAGGCTACTGCCCAGCTCGTATGCTCTCGCATTCTGTCCCGTCTAGATTACTGTAATTCCCTCCTTGCTGGTATCTCATCTGATCAACTCACTCGCATTCAGCGTATCCAGAATAATGCAGCCCGGTTAGTCCTTCGCAAAAAACGTACTGATCATGTCACACCACTGCTAAAGCATCTCCACTGGCTACCTGTCAAACAGAGAATAGAGTACAAGCTGGCCACTTTGGCATACAAACACTATGACAATACGCTTCCTGCATATCTGTCTTCTTCCCTTGCCTCACACAATCCTAGTAGAAGTCTACGCTCAAGCTCACAAAAACTGCTTGTTCAGCCCAGAGTCAGCCTAAAAACTGCTGGTGCCCGTTCAGTTATCGGGCCCCTCACGTCTGGAACTCACTTCCACTGCATGTCCGTCTTTCCCCTACTCTGTTGACCTTCAAAACAAATTTGAAGACCCATCTTTTCCAGGTAGCATATCAAGATTAGCTTAGTCTGGATGTGCTGCCTGGAAATGTTGGTTGTTTCCCCATGTTGATAGGCTGTGTGTGTGTGTGTGTGAGTGTGTTTCGTGTTAGGAATGCGCCTACATGGTGCGAGCAGATGTTTAAAGAGTCAGTGCGTTCTAATTTTTCTCCTTTTTAATATTTTTTTTTTGTGCTGTAAAGCGCTCTGAGCTTGCTGTTCGTGGGGAAGGGCGCTATATAAAAACTATGTATTATTATTGTCTCCCCGATCCCAGACCCTCTGGCCTGGGCAGTCGTCGCACTGTCCTTTCCGTGGCACCAACTCATCGCGTACGCATACCCCCTGACAGTCCTCGTCCCCATTTCCTCCTCAAGCTTCGGGGATGCTTTGCGGGCGTCCTACTGGTCGCTCCTTTCTCTTGGAACCGGTCCTAGACCTTCAACCTTCTCAGCCTCGCCACGGACCCCCCACTGCTGCTTCCCGCACCCCGCTCGGTTTCCTAAGCTACCGCGACTATCGCTGTTCCACCCGTGCCCGGAGCACCTACTCCTTCACGCTTGGAGGTTGGGCGGCAGGCCTCGCCGCTACAGGCTTCTCGAGTGCAGCAGTGGAAGCTATCGATACAGCCCGCAAACCCTCGACATGACGCGTCTACGAGGGAAGATGGCGAGTACTGTGCTCCTGGGCGGCGTCCGTCGCCGCACCCCCACCGACCTATCCCCCAGTTCGCGGACTTCTTCCTCTGGCTCTTCAGAGACCACGGATGGCCTGTTGCGGACATGACTCTTCCGACATGCTTACTGGTGGCTCTCGCCACGTTGGCCCGAGTTAGCGAGCTACACGCACCCTGCCTGCCTGCAGCTTCGAGCGGACCCTCCGTACAGCTCCTTATGGACCCTGCCTTCATTGCCATGACCACGTCTCCTTGGACCACGCCACAGGTGATCACCTTACGCCCGCTGAGAGGGACATACTTTCCCCAGGAGACCAGGCAACAAGATCCTGTGCAAGCCCTACACGTGTACCTACGCCGTCACAAGCCGTCCGGAGTGGACGCGCACGCCTCTTCTGCCGTTGACCCGGCAGGACCGACGCTTCAGCCCAGACGATCTCTTCCTGTCTACGCTCAGTCATACGGTCCGCCTACCAGGATCCCTCCCCAGGGGAGCGTTGAGGCTAAAGATACGTGCACACAAGGTACGCGCCATGGCCACGAATGTCGCGTTCGACTGGAACTGTGCTGCCATACGCATCGTGGCTGCCGTGGGCTGGCAGGCAAAATCTACCTTCGCCTGCTTCTATCTCAGGGATCTGGCAGGCCAGCGAGACTCCTCGCGCTGGTGGGGGACATCACTGCGGCGCGACACTCCCTCCTGGCGCCTCGGCGCCGTAGGTATTCTCCTACCTAGGGTCGTCGGGAGTTGCGGCAGGGAGGACGGCTCTTGTGCCCTAAAGGTGTGCTGGGGCGCGGCACCCTCCTCCTGTTCGCAATTCTTCCATAAAGTCATGTCATCGGTAATGTTTTTGAAGAAACAAATTCATTTTTCTCTAAAAGGTATTTTTTCGAAAAATACTTACCGATGACATGACTCGGACGACCCTCCCACCTGCCCCGCTCGCCGCTGGTGAGCTAAGTATCCTGACTGATTAGTCACACCGTGACTCGGAACCGGATGGGCAGTAACGGGAAACAACTCTCGGCCCCCCTCGGGGTTCCCAGAGTGCCTCCCGGGTTGTGTGGTAACACAACGGGTTCTTAGGCTAGAATCGAGTAAGTAGTAGACACTTCCATAAAGTCAAGTCATCGGTAAGTATTTTTCGAAAAAATACCTTTCAGAGAAAAATTAATATTTGCATTCTTGTCAGTGATGGTGTCAAGTCTTCTGCTGTGCGGAGGTACCATATTTGTGGTTTACTAGTGATTTTTCCAAATCCAAGGTCCCTTCAGCATTTATTTTCAAGAACAAGGTATTTTAAGGCGTATATTAGATTAGTAAGTGCAGAAACTGGGAATTCTGAGGAATGTAATTATAATTCGCCCTTTATTTTTTCATGTTTTGACAGAGTTCCTGCAGCCCTACAAAGCGAGACCAGAGACAACGGCCGTGGCAGCTCGACGTCTGGTGGCAGGTGCCCTAGGAATGACTACCCGCATTTCCAAGGAGCAGCGTGATCAAGAACGCAAACAGCTGAAAGAGGCACGAGGTATCGAGTTGAGTCTACTAACTTTTGATAACCTCTTTGTGCATGCATCCATCAGTACCATTATAATACTGGTGGATGCATCCACAAGGGAGTTAATATCACCGACGAGGTGTGTGACCAGGGATAGGAAATCTTGAACTAAATGAAATTTTGAGTGTGGTGCCGTCAACTCCTTGGGTGAAAGTTCACAGACCAAAATATTGAAGTCTTTAAATATTAAAGTTAACATTTTTCATAAATCAGACCCTTTGACATTCTGCCACTCACAGCAGAACTAACATTTCAATCCTCTGTTGAAAGAGAAGTCACATCAAAAGCTCTGAAAATGCATTTCTGGCACCCCATTGCTACTTGGGTGGCTTCTAGACCCCGACTTGCACGAGGAAAAGGTCAGCCTCAATATATTGCGGTACCATGAAGTCAGACTGCATTATTTGCAATTGTGTCATTTTAGTGCTGAATTTACCCATGTATGCTGGTGAACAAAAGAAATTTGACATTCTTGGAATCATTGGAAACACTTTGTTGCATTTCTTTTGCTCGTCAGTATACTTGAGAAGAAACTGCCTGATAATCAAGAGGTCCTCAGGCTGTACGTGGGCCAGCTGAGGCTGTCCTGAGGACCATTTGTTCACAAGGTATCCCCATGGGAACCAGAGATCTGTGCACATTATATCAGATACCACGGTAAAACAGAATGTGTGAAATTGAGGCTGACCTGTATTATCACAATTGCCAACTCTTCACTGTTGCAACTTTCTGAAAACTAGCATCATGTAAACTTGCTGTGTTTCAGAGAAAAAGAAGTTGGACAGGAAGCAGAAGGATGCCATCTGGGATGGAACCTTTGGCAAGTGTGGTATGGATCAGGATGATTGATGTTGAATCTTACAGAAGTAGTCAACGAAGAATAAAACCTACAAAAATCATTGGAAATGCAACTGGAGTAGAATCGCCCTTGCAGCACCAACTGTGGAACTGGAAGATGGATTTACAGTGCTTGCTCATTTGCTTCACATTGCAGCAAGCGGATAAACCTCAAGAGCAGTGTTTGGCGGCTTGTCAGCTTTGTTTGGCTGTTTGTAGTTGGTCTAGTTTGAGTTTGATTCTGCATGTTGATCTGCCATTTTATTGCGATTGGCAAGGTTGGCTGTTGACAGCTGAGGTACTTTGTAGTGCTTCTGCTTGTTTAATTTTTAGCAAGTGGTTTTCCTTGTGGTACATGCAGAAGATTGTATTTATGATTGATTATTAGGAAGACTGTTAAGGAGATGTAACCAACTTAGTGTGTGTTGTTTGCATTGTGCTGGCCACAAATTCACACATATGAACCGAGGATTTTTATTTTAACCAATTGCGTGTGAAAACATGACAAAAATGTGAGAAATGTTGTACACTTTTATTTGTCATAGTTTACATTTCTCTTTTATGTGAAGCTGGTCATAGGTTCATCAACAAAAGCTAAGTGTTTTTTTCAGGTGTAGATAATTGCAATACAGCATGAAAGCTTTTATCTCCAGTTATAATGTTGATGAAAATGTGTTCATTACATTAAATAAGTACTGTACAGATGCAGCATACATAATGTCAAGGCATCACTATCATGTTCGAGTGATTCTTGGACTGCCTGATTATTCCCTTACAGAACATTATTTTCATATATACATTTGGCCTGTTGGCCGTTTTCACGAAAATTGTGTATGATATCAGCATTTTACTTGTCAATTTTCCATTATATTCTAATTGTGTTGATGTATCCATACCATCACAAAATGTCTGCATTGCAGTTAACCAAACTCTTGGTGAAATTAGCAGTTTGTGGGATTGTTTTGTTAGTTATTAAGCTCAACGCCGAATAGGCAACCAAGACCACCTCATGGTAGAAAAGGTATGGCCAGCCAGACTAAGAGATGAATGTCTTGAAATATGATGTAAATAGACTTTAAAAATATTCTTAGTTAAAAGGTTGCACAGGTACAAGTCTACTGACGTTTTTGAAGGTCATAAAAACGGTTATGTTTATACATTCTACAGAAGCTCAAATCTTATTAAACCATAACATCCTGAGGTTGATTTTTATTTTTAAAAATTGCTTTTTGTCATATGAAGGCTAATTACCATTTTAGTTCAAGGCTGGAGCCAGAATAGCTGTTCTGGCACCACCTTTGAACTATCATAGCAATAGTGTATCAGGATGAAAAGAGTTAAACATATTGGCTCCCTCCGCAAAACCTTCAAAGTGTCTGCTGTACATATAGTTTTTGCCTTATATCAATTAAATCAGCACACAATTTCAAGAAGTGTTCACTGGGACTGTTTTGAAATACTTGTACTGTGCAGAAGTGACAATAGAAAACTAATAGGTTTAACTGCTATGTTTACTATTTTAATAAATGAAAAGGAAAGTGCATGTTGTCTTTCTTATGTTCACTCTTCCCTAATACATTGTAACACAATACATTAGCACTAGTATGATACTTGATTTTAGCTGTGTGTTTAATGTAAAAAAAAAAAAAAAAAAAAAAAACAGACAACTAATTTTCACATTAGTTTGCATTTACTACAATCAACAAAGCATTATACAGCCCCTAGCAATAGTGTCTACAACAAGATGCTTTCGAAACCAGCGAAGCCGAAAGTGTTCTACAAGCGTGAAAATAACGTTCAGCAAAGGAAGGTAAATCAAATGCAGAGTTGAAAAAGTAGACACCAAGAGTTCTGTTTCTTGGAAATTTAGATCTGTGCCGATTTGTGTGCATGGTGAATTATTGTACTTGGATTTGTCAACTGTGGGTTAGGAAACGTCATGGTGTTGGTAACTGCGTGTTGCCATCATTTGGAAGAGATAGCAGAAGTATGACAAAGAGGTCAGGTTTATCATACGAACTATGAACACTGGATTAGCATCTTCAAAGTGACAGGCCTTACAAAATGGTTGAAATATGGGAGCTTGGAAAACAGCACTTTGAACTTTTCAGTTTTCGGCTCTCTCTCCCATTTTAGTGTAACAATCTGACTTTTGTCAAATAAAATATGGTTTCTCCAAAGTACATTGGTACTTTGCATCGACATCTCTGGCCTTCGGTGTGCAAACCACTCCGATGCTAATGGAGAGACCCTGAAAACTAACATTGACACTATTCTAGAATCAAGGCAGACCGAACAGTAGAAGGAGAATAAATTGCTAATTTTTGGCTCACCTGCCAAGCAAAAGTGAGTATGTTTTGGGCCAGTGGTCGTCCGTCCGTCGTCCATGGTAAACTTTAGCGTTGGCATTTTCTCGGAGACTATTCAAGCCACATTCTTCAAACTTGCCCAAGGTTACTTTGTGGCAAGACCTTTCTAAACAAACCAATTTGAGTGACCTCTCACAAAGGACAAGGCCACAGGGATCAGGAAATAGGTCAAAACAAGCTATATTTTGACATAATTTAACTTTAAACCCAAACTTGGTACAAAGATACCTGATGGTAAGATCTTTCTATACGTACTAATTTGGTTGATCCCTTGGAAAGGTCAAGGGTCACAAGAGCTCAGGAAATAAGTGAAAAATAGCTGTATTTTGAATTTGACAAAAGATGTTTTTTCTCAAATACTATTCACAACTTCAAACCCAAACTTGGTACAGAGATACCTGATGGTAAGACCTATTTGTGCATACTAATTTGGATGACCCCTTAGAAAGGCCAAGGGTCACAAGGGCTTCAGAAATGGGTCCGAAATAGCCATATTTTGACAAAAGATGTTTTTTTCTCAAATACTATTCACAACTTCAAACCCAGATTTGGTACAGAGATACCTGATGGTAAGACCTATCTATCCATACTAATTTGGATGACCCCTTGAAAAGGTCAAGGGTCACAAGAGGCTGGCAAATGTGTGTAAAATGCTGATTTTTGATAAAATTATAGGTATTCCCAAATTTTTCAACCAAATTTGGTACAAAGATAGCTGATGACAAGACCTTCCTATGCATACTAATTTAGTTGACTTGTCACAAAGGTCAAGGATCACGGGTGTTTGACAGATGTGTGAAAAATGCTTACATTTTTAGAAAAGGACTCTTTTCTTTATAGCACCTTGGATGGATTTTTTTTGTCATGAGACAATTTTAGATCCTAGCAGAAAGTATGAGTTAATTTACAGGCAATTTTGCCACTTGCAAACTATGCTGAGGACTAGTACAGAATGTGCAAGCATGGCTCATGACAGAAGTACCTACAGCGCAAATGTGCAAGATGGTTAACACAATTTTACTGCAAATTTTCACACTTTCTGCATACTAAAGCATAGCTGCCAACCCTCCAGACTTTATCGGGAATATCCCGATTTTTTTTCAATTCCCGATTCTCTGGGTTTTTTTTTTGTACATTTCTCCTGATTTTCATATTTTCAAGCTTTGTTTTAAAATTCGAGGCATTTTGGCGTACCGCTCGGGGTCAAGCGCCTGTAGTGAAGAGCCTACCGCTATTCTGTACCGCTAAGCTTTCGAAGACCCACAGCCAGTCTTGATTACGCATGCGCAGCAAATTTCCTTCCATTCTGTGTTTGTTCTGGTTCCTTCGAATTTGCCCTGGAGCACATGCTCAACGATTTTCACAACTGGTCACAGAGTATTTTCGATTTTCAACAAAATCATGCCTCCAAAGAAGCAGAAGTGTTTGGTGAAGTTCCATCCAGACTACAAGCGTTCCTTTCCTTACATCGACGAATCGAGAAAGGGCAAACACTTTGCCTTTTGTAAAATGTGCCGGGCAGACATAAACATCGGTCATGGCGGCCAAAATGACATCAGTCTGCATGAGAAATGTAAGAAACACCAAGAAAATCCCTGAAGGCTGCTGCAAACCCTTGCCCACCATCAAAAGAGTAGATAAACTTGGTGCTGATTAATTGATTGGCAACACAAGATTGCATGTGTGCTGTGTTGCCATCCAGAACTGCATGTCTCTGTTTATTCTGTTAATAGAGACATCCAGTTCTGGCATGCAACCTTTCATTGAACTCTCAACCCTGTTACTGTTACAAGCAAACATCCATTGATTTATTTTGTTCAGCCATGATTTTTTGTGCTGATGTGAATGTAAACAAACTTCAAACTAAAGGATACAAACTGGTCATTATTTTGAATTTTGCTTCAAAAGAGAGGCCTCCAAACTGCCTTCAAAATGCTGATTTTCGTTTCCATTGTCTTTGATTTAGTTTGTTCAGCCATGATTTTTTTGTGCTGATGTGAATGTAAATAAACTTTAAACTAAAGGATACAAACTGGTCGTTATTTTGAATTTTGCTTCAAGGAGAGGCCTCCAAACTGCCTTAAAAATGCTGATTTTCGTTTCCATTGATTTATTTTGTTCGGCCATGATTTTTTGTGCCGATGTGAATGTAAATAAACTTCAAACTAAAGGATACAAACTGGTCATTATTTTGAATTTTGCTTCAAGGAGAGGCCTCCAAACTGTTTTCAAATTGCTGCTTTTCGTTTCCATTGATTTATTTCGTTCAGCCATGATTTTTTTGTGCTGGTGTAAATGTAAATATACTTCAAACTAAAGGATATAAACTGATCATTATTATGAATTTTGCTTCAAGGAGAGGCCTCCAAACTGCCTTAAAAATGCTGATTTTCGTTTACATTGATTTATTTTGTTCAGCCATGATTTTTTTTTGTGCTGGTGTGAATGTAAATATACTTCAAACTAAAGGATACAAACTGGTCATTATTTTGAATTTTGCTTCAAGGAGAGGCCTCCAAACTGCCTTCAAAATGCTGATTTTTCGTTTAAGGGCGGGGGGCTTTGCCCCCCTGCACCCCCCAGCAGGGCACTGCCCATGCACCCTGCCGGAGCCTACACGGCCCCTGGACCCCGGCCAGTCAGGATTTTTATTTCTCCAAAGTTGGCAGCTATGCTAAAGCAGCTACAAAAATCACCAAAGACTGATGAACCTTGGATGACCTAACAAAGTAAATCAACATTTATGGCAGAAAGTGATTTTCTTTGTGTACCTGAAAACATGACGAGCTCATAAGTAGGGAAAAAAAAGATGCAGGCTGGGACCAACATGCAGCAATAGTCCACAGGGCTTCTGCTAGGATTAATTTCGTTGGGGTCCCCAGGACCTATTTATCAATATTTTAAGGGGTCCCAGGCTAACTTTAAGGGGTCCCTATTTCATGTATAAAAAAAAAGTGAATTTGCATTGCATTGCACATACTTGCACTATACTTTACAAGCGGCGTGGTTTCTGAGCCATGAAGTTTTAGCCACGCTCTCAACGCCATGTTGAAAGAAGCTCTTCCGTGGTGGAGATAAACTCGGTTGTCGGAAAAAAGCAAGGGATACAACTCTTGCGTCCTAGCAGACGACAGCAGTGAATAGCGTGGCGATTATAACTATGAGAGCGTTGATCGAGTTGTTTGCCGTTTTATGCAAAAAAAATTGCGTCCCCAGGGACCCCTTAGACGAACATTCAGTGCGTCCCATTGATTTTCAATGCGTACCTTACGCGTTTTTTTGCGTTATCAGAAGCCCTGGTCCATATTCTGAGGCGTATACATCTATACTTTTTCCATCTTCAACTGAGATGGCCTAACAGGAGCTGATATTAACTCCCTTGTGCATGCAGCCAACAATAATGTTTACAGTACCGGCAGCATGCACTATAGATGCCACTCATTCTACAGATCCGATATATACAATCCTCAAGTTTTCCACAGCCGAAATTTGCGAAAAATGGACAGAACAGACCTACAAACATAACACATGTAGAAGATACTACCTTGTCCTAATGCCCCTAGTCAGCTGGATTTGGAAACAGACCAACGACTAATCTGATGCCTGCCCTCCGATCTACCAGTGCTCTCCCCTTCCCATGGAACACTCCGTCCATCATTAATCCTTCCACTGTGAAAGGAACCACTGTGCTGCCCTCTTGTTCTGTTGTCAAACTGACCCTTTCTGTTATGTTCATCACCAAACTGAGAACGATCAGCATTCTCTCTCCTCCAAGAATGACTGTCTGATGATGAACTGTGCGAATTTCTTTGAAAATCCCCATGCCTGTCTGAGCCCCTGTCAAACTGATGAGGATGTGCATAACTTTGCCTGCTGGACAGCCCCGAATTACTATAGGACCTGCCTCTTGATCTGCCATCAGCTCCACTTCCCCAGCCCTCTCTTGCCCCACTTCCCCAGCCCTCTCTTGCTCCACTTCCCCAGCCCTTTCTTGCCCCACTTCTCGAGCCCGTGCTTGCTTCTCTATCCCAACCCCTAGAAGACTCCCTTCCCCATCCTGCACTAGCCCCACTTCCCCAGGAAGGCTCAGGTGGTCCTTCGAGCCTTGCAAGGGGCGACACATGACTGTCTGCTGAACGCTGGCGCTTGGCTTCACCTCCACTGAATTCCCTACTGCTGTGAACATCTTGCCTCTTGTGATGACTTCCATGCCTGTCAGCTGGGATGCTGTATTCTTGGTGTCGATTCTGACCCCACATCCTGTGAGATCTATCATGGTAATCTCTATCTTGCCTGTGATCCTTGGGCCTTTGATGCCAGTCTTGTGCTTCAGATCCATGGCCATCTCCTGGCCTCAAAGCATGACTGGAGAAAAAAACAAACAGGAATCATTAGGTGCTGTTAAACGGGACAAGCACACTTGCTTTCATGACCTAATATCCTATACAGATCCAGTCAGGTCTGCAAAACCCAAAAGTCATGTGACTAATTGCATCATACCTCCCACTCATGAACTGGCCAGAATGCTACGAGTTTTTCCATGCTGTTCTAACCCTCTGTTTTAGTCAAAATGATTCCTACAGGAATCAACCGCTAGCAACACACAAAGGGTTCAACTATAAACAAAATATACACATGACGAGTACAGGTATAGGTAGTGCAGGAAAAACAAGAAAGGCAAAGCCCTTATGGCTCACATGTATGACCAATCCACATAATAAGTGTGACCTTTGTGTGTTCATGTGTCTAAACATAAGAGTTGGCTTTTGTACCAAATCCGAGTTTTCTCAAAATAATTATATGCATTTTTCACAAATTTGTCGACCCTCATTGACCTTTGTGAGGGGGCGACTAAATTAGCATGCATAGAAAGGTGTTATCAGCTACCTTTATGCTAAGTTAGATTGAAACGTTAATTTGATAAAAACTGCATTCTATCATAAACGAGACCAAAGGGTTGACTGCCAGTGCTTGTAATTTAGAAGAAACTACTAAATAAGTGGGAAAAAGCATTGTCAATGGAGAGAATTGCGCATTATTGATCAATGATCATAGATCTACTTAAGTCAAAGCACACCACACACACAAAAATTAATTTTTCTCTAAAATGTATTTTTTCGAAAAATACTTACCGATGACATGACTAACTGGAAATAGTCTACTTGCTTACCAATTTTAGCCTAAGACCCAAAGGGTCCCCCCAGGAGGCTCTCGGGGATCCCTGATAGGGACGAGAGAGCTTTCGGGGATCCCTAACAGGGACGAGAGTAGCCTCCCCTGCCCATCCGGTCAGGCGCCCGGTGGTGTCTCCTTTAGCCAGTTGTCTACGGAGTTACCAGCGGCAAGCGGGGAGGAGGGAGGGACCTCCGAGTCATGTCATCGGTAAGTATTTTTCTAAAAAATACATTTTAGAGAAAAATTAATTTGTTTCCTCAAAACACATTACCGATGACATGACTAACTGGAAGAATGGCAAAGAGGAGGAGGGTGCCGCACAATCCCTTTTAGAAACCTCTTCAGGGACGAAGACGGCCCGTCACTCCTGATCACCCACTCCCGACAATTTTAGCGAAGTGCCGCCTAAGCGCCGAGGGCGCCTGGAGGGAGTGTTGCGCCGCAGAAGTTGCCCACCAGCGTAAGGTTGTCGCGCTGGACTGTCAGGGCGCGGGAGTAGAAGCGGCAATGGTAGATCCGTCCCGCCACCCCACCGCCGCCACAGTGTCCTTAACCACACCGGCGCGGCGAAGGCGAGACATGCGGCCCTAGCGCGCGTTCCATGGGCGCGGATCTTCAGTGCCCCGGCTCCCTGTGGGGAGAGGTCGCGATAGGCGGACCGGAATACCCAGCGGAGCGAGGAGGAGAACGTTTGGGCTGAGAAGCCGGTTCTGCCAGCGGTCGGCGGCAAGGGACGAGACCGTCCCCTCCGCACGGACTTGGAGCAGGTAGATACGAAGTGCCTGTCCCGGATCTTGCTGCGGAGTGCCCCGAGGAACCGGGTCGTGTAAGCGGCCGAGCGGTGAGGGCCGGAGGCGCTGTCAAGGGAGACCTAGGCTGAGCGAGAAGGAAGGATCCGGGAGTAGCTGCACGGAGCCATCCACTCGGAACTGCAGGCCGGTGGGGCGAGACGAGGGCGTGTGGAGCTCGCTGACGCGGGGCGCCGTGGCGAGGGCCATCAGGAAGCAGGCCTCCGAGTCACGTCAGCGAAGCGGGCCAGATGGAGCGGTTTTAACGGTCCGAAGTCAGTCAGGGGAGGACCAGGGAGGTCCCAGCGCGGGCCAAGGGAGAGGAAGACCGGACGCTGCACGCCGAAACGCGCCATAAGGTCGGGCAGGTCCTTGCAGGCGCTGGGTCGGGACGGCCGAGGTGACGGTAGGCGTCGGCGATCAAGAGGGGAAGCAGCTGCCCCAGAGGGGAGCCAACCTTGGTCTTGGACGAGCCAGAGAAGAAGTCCGCGAGCTGAGGAGACGTCAGGCCGACGGTGGAGAGGCGGCGGGGTCAGAGCACCAGGCACGAAGCACGCCACTTTCCCTCGTAGACACGTCTGGTAGGACTGCGGGCTGAAGCGATAGCGTCCGCTGTCGCACTCGAGAAGCCTCCAGCAGACAGAGCTTGCCGCACAATCGCCAGGCGTGTAGGAGAAGTCGCTCACGGCAGGGGTGGAAGAGCGGCTGTCGGCGCTGCTCGAGCATCGTGCGGGGGGTGGGAAGAGGGAGGGTGAGCCCGTGGCGAGACTGAGAAGGTCGGAAGTCCACGATCCGGTCCAGGAGAACGGCTACCCGGAGAAGGACTGCGTTGCATCCCCGGAGGCTGAGCAGGACTTGAGGACCAGGACCGCCGGAGGGTAGGTGTAAAGGACCAGACCGTCCCAAGGGGTCAAGCGCATCGACTGCCCAGGCCAGAGGTCGGGAACGGGGAGATGAAGAGGGAAGCCGGAGGGTCCACTTCGTGGCGAAGAGGACAAGGGGGGAAGTCTCCCAACGAGCGCAGAACCAGCGAAGGATGTCCCAGCGTAGGGCGCAATCCGTGTGAAGAAGCTGCCTCCGTCGCAAGAGGTAGTCTGCCAGTACGAACAGGAGACCTGGACTGAGGCGGTCTGGGATGGAGAAGTCGCTGTCCGCGCACCAGCGAAGGGGCGATAGAGGAGGAAGCAGAAGTCGGGAGAGCGGGTTCCTCCTGCGTCTGAAGGCAAGCCACGAAGAGGGGTTGTCGGAAGGACGAGGAGGTCCTGTGTCCAAGATCGTATCGCCAAGCGCAGAGGGCCGGCCAACTGCAACCAGTCCCAGCGGGTTGACGTGCCGCGAAGTCAGGTTCGCGGGCCAGCGGCCGGCCGACGAGCGGAATTCGGGAGAAGAAGAGCGCCCCAACCGTCGAGACCGGCAATCACGCAGAGAGAGAGGGGCAGTGGCGAGGTCAGGGGGGATCCGGGAGCCGAGCTAAGAATGTCCGTCCAGCGAAGCCGATGTGGCGCAGCACAGGGGAGATCGGCACCAGGGTAGAGAGATCGCCGGAGGACAGCCTCCAGAGGCGGAGTACAGAAGACCGAGGGAAGGAGATCAGCCGCTGCACTCATCAGGAGGAGGAGCTGGAGCCGCAGTCAGGAGGGGACCGCCGCGCCCGCAGCCACCCACGGGCTAGAACGGCAAGGACTGGATCCGAGGCTCGTGAAGACGCACCAAGTTGCGGACGGTCACCAAACCATTCCCCGGTGAACAGACGGCGAGGGCCAGAGGTCGGACCGTAGGCGCTGACCAGGGCGACCAGGCGAGCAACCGGAGGAGGAGAGCATCCCTGCCCTACGAGGAGGAACCACCGACTGATACCGCAGAAGCAGGTCGACCAAGGAGGAGAAAGGCTGGCGGAAGATCGAAGGTCCCGGGCAACCAAGGCATCCACGATCCACGCAAGGACCCAGGGCTGAGGGGAGACCACACCAAGGAGGCCGAGCTGGAAACGGTCCCGTCGACGGCAAGCGAAGACAAAGGCGGGGGCGGGAGGCATGGGGACGCGTAGAAGCAACGGGTAGGTCCAGGCTGGCGGCGACAACCAAGGGCTGAAGGCGACGCAAAGGGTCCGAGGCGGGGGAGCCGTGCCGAGCGATGAGCAGCATCGCAACTTCCCAAAGAAGAGCGGAGACCTGCGCGCGAAGGGCGAGGGCCTTGGTCCGAAAGGGCGGGAACCCAATCCACAAGGGTGGCGTTGGGCCCACAGGCCTAGAAGGGTTCCTTCAGAGACTGCCAGGCAGGGCCGATGGGCGCGGGTACCCACAGGAGCACGGTAGAGCTGCGACGTCGCATCAGGGGAGATGGTCAAGAAGGAGCCAGGCCGCCATGAACGAAGGAAGGCAAGGGGCGGAGGGTTCGAAGCCACGCGGAAGATCCGCTAGAGCTGGGAAGGGTTGCCGCAAGCACGGGCGCCGGCGGAACCACCGGAGGCCGCGAGCACGAAGGGAGCGAGAGGCCAGCGAACCGGGGAGCCGAAGGCTAAGACGCCAGCAGGCCAGAGACGAACGCAGGACGCCGAGTCATCCCCCGGAGAGGGTCGGGGAGACGCCGGAGGCGAAGGGTGCAGGGAGCGGGGAAGAGGATGTCCCGAGGAGAACGACAGCGCCGCACCAGGCAAAGGTCGACAGGGACCCCGGAGGGAGTCGAGGGGCGGGCGACGACCGTCGGGCGCCGCAACTATCCAGGCGACGAGGGCGAGGAAGTCGAACCCCACTGCACTGGGTGTACCCCTAGGGGCACCCAACCAAGCGCTAACAGCGCGACGTAGCTTCACTTCGGTGAACAGACGAGAACCGGTGAAACGTGGAAGGCCGTAGGCGCCAGGGGAAACGGCCCGAAGTCCCGAGGTACACGAAGGCCGATCCAGACGCAGTGCGCGAAGCTCAAGTAGGGGGCACGAAGCTGGCTGGGACTCGACGGCGGAGTCAGCGGGTTGGAGGGAGGGGCCATAAGCCGCGTAGGGTACCAACAGGCGATAAGGGTCGCGGTGCCCGGGGCTCAAGGAGGGGGCACAAGCGGATAGGCGACTCGCCGTAGGAGTCAGCGGGCCCAGAGACTGAGGTCGAAGTGCCGAAGTGATGATGATGATGATGATGAAACTTTATTTTTCAACGGTAAAAAGTTTTGACAGAAAACAAATCGTCATTTTACAAACTTGCCGTTGCTAACATCTACAGGATAAAAAAAGAAGGGAAACTATAAAGCATATATGTACATACAAAACCCAATAGCATCATTTTATACAGAAAAAATAATAATACTCATCACACACACATGCACAGACGCACGCACGCGCGCCGCTCACACATACATCCACACGCACAAACAAACACGAGCACACACACACACGCGCACACACATATAAAAACCATCTGTATGAAATACGTGAGGTACAGGAAATATTACAGTACCTGAGAAACGTACTAAGTCTGACTCATCAGGTAATCAAAAAGTTTTGTTTTAAAACTTCCTGTTGAGGTAATAGTTTTCAAATGTGCAGGGATGGAATTCCAAGCAAACGGACCAGAGAATGACATACTAGTTTTAAAAAGATCAATTCTTGGCAGTGGTAGGGGTAAGGTATTGTTTCTTGAGGTCCGTTCACGTTCTTGGTGAGATATAAATTTAGTGGTTAGATACTGGGGTGTCATATTATTCAGTATCTTATGCATATAGACGCATTTGTTTAATGTAAGTTGCTGACGTAGACCGAGAATGTTTAAATATCTAAATTTGTCTGTGGTAGGGATGGGGCGTCTATCTATCATTTTTACAGCTCTTTTGTATATGGAGTTTAATCTCTTCATGTGGACATCACTGCAGCCGTCTCACACTGTGGAGACATAATCAACATGGGACTTTATATGAGCATGAAAAAACAAAGTGAGAACGAAGGAGACAAGGTCGCGGTGCCCGGCTCAAGGAGGGGGGCACACGGACTTAAGCTGGGGCCGAAGGCCGACGCGCGAACTAATTGGCGACCAGGACGCGGTGCCCAGGGCTCAAGGTGGGGGCACAAAGCGGCTCGGCGATTCGCCGGAGGAGTCCGCAGGCTTAGGAGGGGCCGTGAGGCCAACGCGTCAACAATAGGCAACAAGGTCGCCGTGCCCGAGGCTCAAGGAGGGGGGCACGTAGCCGGCTTGGTGACTCGCCGGAGGAGTCAGCGGGCTGAGCAGGTCCGAAGGCCGACGCGTAGACTAGTTAGCGACAAAGTCGCGGTGCCCGGCGCTCAAGGAGGGGGGCACGTAGCCAGCTAGGCGACTCGCCGGAGGAGTCAGCGGGCTTAGATGGGCCGAAGGCCGGTGCTTAAGCTAATTAGCGACAAGGTCGTGGTGCCCGGGGCTCATGGAGGGGGGCACGTAGCCGGCTTGGCGACTCGCCAGAGGAGTCAGCGGGCTCAAGAGGGGCCGCGAGGCCAAGCGTCAACTTCTTCTTTTTTTTTTTCTTTTTTTTTTTTTTTGTATGTAACAGGCGACAAGGTCGCGGTGCCCGGGGCTCAAGGAGGGGGGCACGTAGCCAGCTAGGCGACTCGCCGGAGGAGTCAGCGGGCTTAGAAGAAGGGCCAAAGGCCGACGCTTAACTAATTAGCGACCAAGGTCGCGGTGCCCGGGGCTCAAGGAGGGGGGCACGTAGCCGGCTTGGCGACTCGCCGGAGGAGTCAGCGGGCTTGAAGTTTGGCCGAGGGGCCGACGCGTGAACTAAGGCGACATGGTCGCGGTGCCCGGGGCTCCTTTTTACGGGAGGGGGGCACGTAGCCAGCTTGGCGACTCGCCGGAGGAGTCAGCGGGCTTAACGCGTCTATGAATAAGCTACAAACTTACCAGGGACGAGAGGAGTGGCTATCCCATGTCCGAGGGCAGCTGGAACAATTCCGCCGTGCCGCGGAAGGTCCCAAGGAGGCGGAAGTCGCGGGTCGCTCGGCGGTGGAACACCGGAGTAGAGACCAAGAAACCTCCAGTCAAGCAGGGCAGCCAGCGCAGCCGATGACAGAGGAGCAGGTGGCACCCGGTCTACAGTATGGCGGACACCAGGCCACTGGAAGCCACCGTCCTGGGCAGCAACGCACTTGGTACTGCAACACATACCCATACATGAAAGGTGACGGGCGGCGGGCAACTAACGCCGCCAGATAAAGCTCCGAATTAACGAGCAAAACTCACCGTTAAATGCGGAGAGAAAACAAACAGAAGTCCGAGCCAAGCACGACGTCCGGCCCCGCCGGGGGAGACGTATGTAGCGGACAAGACTTTACCTTTACATGGCGGAACTGCAGAGGGACGAAGCACAAAGCACCGGACACTAGGTCACTGGAAGTCGCCGAACGGGGAAAGAGGCGCACTTGGCAACTGCAACCCAAACCCAAACATGAAAGGCGACCGGCGGCGGGTAACAAACCCCGCCATTTAAGGCTTCGAAAATTAAGAGACACGCGAAACTGACGGTGAATGCAAAGACAAACAGGAGCTCGAGCGCAGCCCGACGTCCGGCCCAGCCAGGCGAGACGTAGGAAGTGGCCGATACTCCACCTTTCCATGGCGGAACGGCAGAGTGACGAAGCACAAAGTACCAGACAGTAGGTCACTGGAGGTCGACGTACTGGGGAGAGGCGCACTAGATAACTGCAGCCCATACCCAAACATGAAAGGCGACCGGGGGCGGGTAACGAACCCCGCCATATAAAGCTTTGAAATCAAGAAACACTCGAAACTCACCGTGAAATGCGGAGAGAAACCAACAGTAGCTCGAGCGAAGCCCGACGTCCGACCCAGCCAGGCGAGACGTCGGAAACGGCCGAGACTTTACCTGTCCATGGCGGAATGGCAGGGAGACGACGACGGGAGCCTAGAAGGTTCCAGGGCCAGCCAAGAGCACGAGGCACAGACGAGGGCTAGCAGAGAAGACGGAGGCCACGCCAGAAGCGGTAGACGAGAGGCTAGGCGAAGGCAGGCCGGTAAGGGACGGTCGAACCGTACACAGTCTTTCCAAGGGTCAGAGGCTCAGGTAAAAGCATCCGAACGCTAACAGCGAAGTAGACAACTGGCTAAAGGAGACACCACCGGGCGCCTGACCGGATGGGCAGGGGAGGCTACTCTCGTCCCTGTTAGGGATCCCCGAAAGCTCTCTCGTCCCTATCAGGGATCCCCGAGAGCCTCCTGGGGGGACCCTTTGGGTCTTAGGCTAAAATTGGTAAGCAAGTAGACTATTTCCAGTTAGTCATGTCATCGGTAATGTGTTTTGAGGAAACAAAAAGAGGGGTGAACTAAGTAAGTAACTGGCAGCAATGCATATGGAAGCCCCCCCCCCCCCCCCCCCCCTTTTACCCTGAAGGGTTGTGTATCACATATCCAGTGGATTTCCAACCCCTTGGACTAGATCTAAATTTCCATGCACCATGGGACTGGAAATCCAGTGAATATGTGATACGCCCCCTTCGGGGCGGGGGGCTTCCACATGCATTGCTCCATCACTTACTTAGCGCCCCCCTCTTTCATAACTTTTTGTTGTTGTGTGCTTTGACCAAAGTAGATCTATGATCAATTCTCTCCCCTGACAGTGCTTTTTCCTACTTACTTGGTAGTTTCTTCTTCACAATTCTATCAAAAACTGACATTTTTCACACACTTGCTGACCTCCTCTGACACTTAACCTTTCTAAGGGGTCATCCAAATTAGTATGCATAGGAAGAAGGCCTTATCATCATCAGATATCTCTAGAAAAAAATGAGCTTGAAGCTGAAAATAGCATTTGAGAAAAATGCCAGTGTTTGATAGAATTGCAGTTTTTATCAAAGTTTTGGCCAACTTTTCAGTCAGATTTTGCACAAAGGTAGCTGATGATAAGACCTTTCAATGCATACTAATTTAGTAGTCCCCTCACAAAGGTCAAGAGTCATGGGGGGGGGGGGGGGGGCAGAAATAGGTCCAAAATAGCCATATTTTGACAAAAACTGTTTTTTTTTCTCACACATCTGCCAACCTCTTCTGACCCTTGAACTTTCTGAGTGGTCATCCAAATTAGTATGCATAGAAAGGTCTTGCCATCAGGCATCTCTGTACCAAGTTTGGGTTTGAAGTTGAAAACATTCGAGGAAAAACAATTTGTGTCAAAATATGGCGCTTTTTTTCCCCCTTTCTGGACCCCCTGTGAACCTGACCTTTGCAAGAGGTCACTGAAATTGGTATGTTTAGAAAGGTTTTATCACAAAGCACCCTTGGGCCAACCTCGCGCTGGGACCATATGGCGTTGAGGCGCGTCCCCTGGGTGGTGGATAGGGGGTCCCTCGTGAGAGGGGTGCACCGAATGAAATAAGGTGCCGTGAACCAACATGGTCTAAGGGAAGGTGACCCCGACAGAAAACCCCTGGTCCTCCTAGTAAGGGGGTTGGGCGTGGGGGTAGCTTCCCCACCCTGCAAAAAAGGAAATAGCTACAAAAACGCCGACGAAAAGACTAACAGTAATTCCTTTCCTGGAGGAGGAAGGTTCTTCTACCAGAAGACTTATGACGTCCTGTGGTGAAAGCCGGAAGTCTTCGGAAGCCACAGGACGGAGCCGCCTCTCTCTATCCAGGGATACAACCATGGGCACATGGAACGTCAAGACCATGTACCAGAGCGGCAAGGCCGCCCAGATAGCAGCGGAAATGCAAAAGTACAACCTTTCCCTGCTAGGTATCAGTGAAGCCAGATGGACGCAGTCTGGCCAGAAAAGGCTGTTAAGTGGGGAGATGATTCTGTATTCAGGTCATGAAGAGGAGAATGCCCCCCATACAGGTGTAGCATTCATGCTGTCACCAGTGGCACAGAGAGCGCTGATGGGCTGGGAACCTCTTGGGCCAAGAATTATCACAGCAACCTTTAGAACCAAGAAAAAGCTCAAGCTGAACGTCATCCAGTGTTATGCGCCCACTAATGACAGTGACGAGGAAGAGAAACAAGAGTTCTACGACCGACTCCAGAGTGCCTTGGACAAATGTGCTGAGCGAGACATCACCATCGTCATGGGCGATTTTAATGCCAAAATAGGGGAGGACAACACCGGATACGAAGAGGTGATGGGGAGACAGGGACTAGGCTTGGAGATGAGTGAGAACGGGGAGAGGTTTGTAGACTTTTGTGCTCTAAACCGACTTGTCATTGGAGGCAGCATCTTCCCACACAGAAGAATACACAAAGCAACTTGGGTCTCACCTGACCATACAACAGAGAACCAAATAGACCATATCTGCATTAGCAAGAAATTTAGAAGATCCCTTCAAGATGTTCGAGTGAGGAGGGGAGCAGATGTCGCCTCAGACCACCATCTGCTTACCTTAAGAATGAAGCTCAAGCTAAAGAAAAGCCGCACAGAGACAACAAGAAGACAGCGCTATAATGTAGGCCTCCTGAGAGAAACTGGAGTTAGAGAAGAGTTCAAACTGGTGCTGTCCAACCGGTTTCAAGCGCTACAGGAGCTAGTAAATGAAGAGGAGGCGCTCACCACAGAGCAGCAGTGGAAGGCAGTTAGAGAGGCGCTGAACTCAACCTGCAAAGACACTGTAGGGTTCAGGAAACACCATCACAAGGACTGGCTGTCGGCACAGACCTTGAAGAAGATAGAAGTGAGGAAGCAGAAGAAAGCAGTTGTCAACAACAGTCGCACGAGCCAAAGTAAGGGCCCAGGGGGAATACTGGGAAGCCAACCGCGAGGTCAAGAGGAGTATCGGGGCAGACAAGAGGGCCTACACAGACAGCCTGGCAGCAGAGGCAGAAAAGGCAGCAGGCAGCGGCAACATGAAACAGCTCTATGACATTACCAGAAGATTGTCAGGCAAGTATAAGAAAGACCAGTAAAAGACAAAGAAGGCAAGCCTATTGCAGACAGAGCAGACCAACTCGACAGATGGGCCGAGTATTTTGAAGAGTTACTGAACAGACCTAGCCCACCCGACCCCCCAGACATCCAGCCGGCAGAGACCGACCTACCCATCAGCTGTGACAGACCCAGCCGGGAGGAGATCAGAAGAGCAGTGGCATTTTTGAAGAACGGCAAAGCAGCAGGCCCAGATGGCATCCCAGCGGAGTCTCTGAAAGCAGACCTAGAGACAACAGTGGAGATTCTGTACCCACTGTTTGGAAATATATGGGAAGAGGAGGTGATGCCGGCTGACTGGAAGGAGGGGTACCTAATCAAGCTTCCCAAGAAAGGCGACCTCAGCAAGTGTTCCAACTACAGAGGAATCGCCTTGCTGTCAGTACCAGGAAAGGTCTTCAACAGGATCATCCTGGAGAGAATGAAGAGCTCCGTTGACCCCCAGCTGAGAGACCAGCAAGCAGGATTCAGGAAGAACCGATCATGTACAGACCAGATCGCCACTCTCCGCATCATCGTGGAACAGTCTCTGGAGTGGAGCTCCCCGCTGTACGTCAACTTTGTGGATTATGAGAAAGCATTTGACAGTGTGGACCGAGAGACTCTGTGGAAACTCCTACGACACTACGGTGTACCCACAAAGCTCATCCGCCTGATCAAGAGCAGCTACGATGGCATGACATGTCGCGTGATCCACGAAGGGCTGTTCACCAGGGAGCTCTAGGTCAGAACTGTTGTCAGGCAGGGGTGTCTGCTGTCTCTGTTCCTCTTCCTACTGGCCATAGACTGGGTCATGAAGATGCCCACAGAGCACAGACGAAGTTGAATACAGTGGACACTGTGGACACAGCTTGACGACCTCGATTTTGCAGACGACTTGGCATTACTGTCCCACACTCATCAACAAATGCAGGACAAGACCACGAGGCTTGCTGACATCTCGTCCCAAGTGGGCCTCACCATTCACAAACAGAAAACAAAGACAATGAGGCTGAACGCAACCAGGGAAGAACCAGTCTTGCTTGCTGGCACCCCGTTGGAGGAGGTAGAGCCTTTCACCTATCTCGGGAGCATCATAGACAAAAAAGGCGGCACTGATGCAGATGTCAGAGCACGAATCGGTAAAGCCAGAGCAGCCTTTCTCCAGTTGAAAAAAGTGTGGAGTTCCAGAGAGCTGTCACAACACACCAAAGTCCGGATTTTCAACTCCAATGTAAAAGCAGTTCTCCTATATGGAGCAGAGACTTGGAGAGTGACAAAAACCACAGTCAACAGAGTACAGACCTTCATGAACAGTTGCCTTAGAAGAATTTTGAAAATCCACTGGCCAGAGAAGATCAGCAACGTCAGACTCTGGGAGAGAACAGAGCAGATAACAGCAGAGAATGAAATTGGGCGAAGAAGATGGGGATGGATCGGTCACAGTCTGAGAAAGCCAGCTTCCAGTATCACTAGGCAGGCATTGTCATGGAACCCCCAGGGAAAGAGGAAAAGAGGTAGGCCGAGAAACTCCTGGCGTCGAGACCTCCAAGCAGACATCAAGAGACTGGGAACCACCTGGAGTAGAATCGAAGGAGAAGCACAGGACAGGAGTTGCTGGAGGTCTCTCGTCGACGGCCTATACCCGGGTAGGGGTGACAGGCGTAAGTAAGTAAAGTACCCTTGGGCCAAGTTTCAAGGCTGAGGCTTGAAGAGTCTCAGAGAAAATGCCAACGTTAAAGTTTGCCCCAGATGTCGGACGCCGGACATGCCCCGGATGGCCCACTTTTGCTATCGCACTAGAGCCAAACATGCCACATGCAGAGAATGTCTTGCTGCTTCCTCAAAAAATATTTTATTGAAACAAACTAAGACAGGGTAAACACATTTAGTCTGAATAGCTCTATTCATGAGTATTCTTTGAAAAAGAAAAGCTTTGCTTTGACTTCCGAGTCAAAATGTGTCTGATCAATTTCCCAAAGAATCATTCTGTGTACATATGGATGTGAGTGCAAATACTAGACTATACATGACCTACCTTGGACGAGGACGAGTTTTTAAATCTTGAATGTAGTTTTCTCTTTCAAGGGGATGCCCTCTTGCTTCACTAAACACTGGGAAAGAAAAGGAGAACTTGTACATGTACTGCACTATTTTTTTTGTCTTAACCCTCTTAACCCCGCGGCCGCATTTCCAAACTTTTGGAGGCGTTGTCTAACAACTATGTACCAGTTGTAGGAGGTGGATTGATCATGATAATTCAAGGGTAGTGCCAGATAAGCTTGGCGCCTTCAGGCGCCAAGCTCATCTGGCACTACCCTTAAATTATCATGATCAATCTATCTTCTGCTGCAGGGTCCCGGAGCTAAATGGGTTAAATGTGACCAAAAGGCCAAAATGTGAAAGACAACTCCATGAAGCCGAAACAATATTTTAAACACATTTTCCAAGAAAGATAAACCCCTGACAACTCATGTAGGACAACTCAACTTTTACCGAGGTCACTTAAATCAGAAAGTATACAAGAACAGCAAAGCCTGCATGGCTGATGCGCATGATCGATCCACATAGTTCCTCTGACCTTTCTAACAAACAAGCAGAAAACTTTGCATAGTGAATTTTAATGAATTTTAAAAGCCCTGTACCACCATAACTGTTCATAAAAACACTTCCGCAACAGATGATTATGAAACACTACTTGCAGGTCTAGCAATGGCTTATTTAGACTCTAGAGAATCCAGTTCAGCACACATCATCCTGGTTAACCCATATCATAATGAGGATAAAAGCTTCAAATTTGTACACTGCCAAATACAAGCTACATTATAGTACTTACAGATAAGGATATAGATCAATGGCTTTAGTTCAAGGGTGGTGCCAGAATAGCTTGGCGCCTAGAGGCGCCAAGCTATTCTGGCACAATCCTGAACTATTTTAGTCAAACTTAATTCACACACTGGTGTATTCTGAATGATATGGGTTAATATCTCGTAATCTGACAATGACTTTCGCTCAGTTCTTTATACCAACGCTATCTGTACTAGTAACGCTGATTGATCCGCTAATGGCTGCCCCAGAATAAACAAGGGCGCTTGCATGCGTGCGCTTGCTGCATGCCCAAATTGCCATAGAAGTTCATTAGGTATGCCGATGAAAAAACGTTTACGGCTTAATGTCTTTTGTCCACCACGAAGGTGATTTCAAAGACGGGCACCGAAAAGACGTCTGTACAAATTTTGAACCCACAACCTTTCAGATAAGAGTCAAACGCTCTACCAACTGAGCTACCCAGCTCCCTAGTTATGCCGATGAGGCATAACGAACACAAATGGTGCTGAAATTTGTTTCAGATTTGTGTACCATAATTACTTTTCTGATACATTTTAAACATTTTTCTGCTGCACATTATGCGTGTAGACCATGGACAGGTACCCAAGATGAACAATTGACTCTAATGAAATACAATATAAATTCATTTTTGCAATCACACATGAGCACACACAAATACCGATCAGCATCAGTACACTGCTGTATCCCGGAACTATAAGATAAGACTGCGTTATTCGCGACCGCATTGTTCTAGATGTAAAGAAGAAAAAAAAAGCAAAAGGTTCCCACAGACCAATGTCAAACTAAACTGGAATGTGCAGTTGTGTGTGGGCCAGCCAAGGCTGATGTCAGCCCAAGCACCTTATGTTCACTGGACATCCTGTGCACAATATGTCAGATACCGCAATATACTGGAGCCTGTAATACTGAGGCAGACCTGTACACACAGAGGTCAACTCACATGAGATGGCTTCGTCAGGAGGAATTTTCAGCTTCTCAATCATGTACCTGAAACAAAATGAACATGTGATGCAGATAATTTGTGCATTAGGTGTAAAATGGTTCTTACAGACCGGTTAATCATTATTACAAGTGAAAACATCAGAACTCTACCTTCATGTTGCTAAGCTAAACACCCAAAGTATCACACAGCACAGTGACAGTATGGCATGTACGGCTGCTTTAAAAGCAGCTGCACACACAATACTCTTACCAAAGAAGTTTGACCCCACAGTGTACATAACCACACCACGACTTTAGACATATCTTTTGAGTGTGATCCTTACTTCCATGGGTAGATGGTTACTACTGGCAACAGTGACATTTTGTCACACTAAAGCAAAGCAATTTTGAGAAAAGTCGTTTTCCTCTCACCTGCATACAAGGTAGCCAGTCCTGTTGACACCATGTGTGCAGTGAACCCCGATCAGAATATCAGCTGTAGAAAACACCCAAAATTATCAATAACAGTCAGTCCTGAAACACTACAAGTCACACGATACCAAACCATGCTAGTTCAGGAGTGTGCAAGAATAGTTTGGTGCATAAATTTTATATTTCAAAACATAATATAACATAACATTCCATCTGCTAAAAAAAGAAAAAAAAAATAGAGGAAGAATGTACATGTATTCTGAATAACTGCCACGTTTGTGGTTGACACTGACAGGGTATTCTGTAGAAATAGTCAAAACTGAAACTCATGACGCCATACACACTGACGAGCAACAGAAATGTGACATCATCAAAACACTTTAGTGTTTCCAGTGTTTTTGATAATGAAGTTTTCTTTTGGAATGTCAGTGTTCTCAATGGTAAACTTTGACCCACCTCTGTCTTTGTGTTGCTCACAGAAATTGTCAACAACTTCTCCAAATCTGAAAAAGAACAGAGTGCTATTTTTAAAAAACTCTTTCGAGATGTGCCGCATCCAGATTCATGGCATAAAGCTGCGAATCTAGATGCGGCACGTCTCGAAAGAGTTAACCACTTGGCAGCTGACGTTTAATGGGAAAGACACAGTTACACATCTTTTCTGCCAATCAGTGTTGTGTGTAGCAGTCAAGGGGTTACAAGAACTGTACATCTTTTTTCAAGAGTATGTCTGCCATAATATACACCACCTGAAAAAGTCAGTGTGATGCTGTAGAAACACAGGTTAACCTCAATATTATATGCAGCAGTATACAACGTTCGACCCAAAAAATAAATTGTCTGTTTACCATAACCCAACCGACTCTATTTTTTCATGCTAATCCCAAAGGTTTTTAAGTGATAAAAATGAACAAAGGTGCAAACGAATCAGACATGTGGATGAGCTAGAAATTGCTACCGTCTCGTTCAACTTGAGGGAATCTGCATAATACTCTATGACGCGTAGCTTTGTCTAGTTTTACAACAATGGTGTCCTGTGCTCCAAGTTTGGCATTTTTATGTTATGTTATATATTCAACATATGAGACCATATAGAGAAAACGAGGATAATTATCAAGTGTCCTGTGCATTTTAGTCTCCAAGAAGTTTCTCTGATGTGCACCCGTGTTCAAGTAATCTTCATCCATTCCTTGGCACAAAAACAAATATAAAAAAAGAACACTTGAAATAAAATCCTACCCACCAACCCTACTTTTTTCCCTATGTGCTGGTAAACACACAATTTTTTCTTTTTCTTTACTTATAACATGGAAGTGGATGCGGTCATTTGGTCGACATCAGCATTAGTTAGCCCATGGACAGGTATGCTTGAAGAACTAAACACACTAACAAAAAACTAACAAAGAAAACAGCATATTAAATGTTTCCAGCAATATTTCACTTTTAAAAATGCTGATGGAAAATATATGACTAACATGAGCCTTTACTTTCAACAGTTTTATACTCACTCAGAATACACATCCTCGCTGGGAACCTCATGACCTTTGGTGAGAATCTTCTTATGCTGAATAGAGTGTTGCGTGAATTCCTGAAAGTTAACACATCTCAGTCAGTAAATCTGCGCACAGGCCTACTTGACAAAAAAGGCAAAGCCCTTATGGCTCACGTGTCTGTCCAACCTACATGTGTGATCTTTGTGACAATAAGTAATGGGATGGATTCTGCACAAGCAAAATCCATGTTTTCTCAAAATTTAATCAGTTTTCACACATCTGTCAAACACCCGTGACCCTCGACCTTTATGATGAGTCAACTAAATTAGTATACATAAGAAGGTCTTATCATCATCAGCTACCTTTGTGCCAAAGTTGACTGAAAAGTTTGCAGAACTGCTGATAATACATGTAACTACAATTCTTTCAAAAATTGGCATTTTACACACATTTGCTGACCTTTTGTGACCCATGACCTTTACAAGGGGTCATCCAAATTAGTATGCATAGATAGGCCTTAACATCAGGTATCTCTTTAGCAAGTTTGGGTTTGACGTTGTGAATAGTATTTAAGAAAAAACATCTTTTGTCAAGATATGGCTATTTTGGACCTATTTCCTGAGCTCGTGTGACCCTTGACCTTTCTGAGGGGTCATCCAGGCCAAATTAGTATGCATAGATAGGTCTTACTATCAGGACCTCTGTAGCAAGTTTAGGTTTGAAGTTGTGAATAGTATTTGAGAAAAAACATCTTTTGTCAAAATATGGCTATTTGGGACCTATTTCCTGAGCTCTTGTGACCCTTGACCTTTCCGAGGGATCAACCAAATTAGTATGCATAGAAAGGTCTTCCCATCAGGTATCATTGTACCAAGTTTGGGTTTGAAGTTGTGAATAGTATTTTTTAAAAAATAAATTATGTAAAAATATAGCTATTGTTGACCTATTTCCTGATCCCCTGTGACCCTAACCTTTCTGAGAGGTCATTCAAATTGGCAAGTTTAGAAATGTCTTACCACAATGTATCCTTGGGCCAAGTTTGAAGACTGTAGCTTGAATAGTCACCGAGAAAATGCCAACGTTAAAGTTTACCACGGACGACAGACGAACGACCCCTGGCCCAAAACAGACTCACTTTTGCTTCGCATGTGAGCCAAAAAGCATTCAATAAAGCTATAAACGCATAAAGGTCTTACCTGTATTTTTTATGCTACAGTAGGATGTGGATCAACCATGATAGTTCAAGGGTAGTGTCAGAATAGCATGGCACCTGTAGGCGTCAAGCTATTTCAACACCACTTTTGAAATATCATGGTGAAAATATCTCTAGAACTGTGATGCAGGCCTCAAAAGCTATCTGAAAATATGTCAGTTTCATTCTCAGGATTTAATGAGTTAACTAATAACAATACCTTATTTGGCAATCATATATGCAAACCCAAGACTTTTCCCCAGTAAGCAACTCATCGGGCCAATGCTGGCTGATGTTAGCCCCAAGATTTACTGCTCACTGAGACACTTTCTTGTCACACTCTCTTTAAACCAACAGCAAGTTGAAGCTTGTCCACTACAGCTGCAGAACAAGCATGGCAAGATCCTACATGTTCAAGCACATGACAGCCGACGTTTTTTCCCTGACCTGTGCCTTGACCTTTCTAAGAGGCTGCTCGAACCTGTAATAACACAAACTACCATTGTGGCAAGTTTAACTTAAGTGCTGGACACAGTACCTATAATATAAGTTATTGGTTGCAGGGAATTGAGGGAGTTCAAATTAGCCATTGTACCCCAAACGCCGAAGGAAAGAAAGGTACAATGGTTAATTTGACCTCCCGAAGATATACAAGGGCCTGTGTAGCAAACCACTGCTACCAATAATGTATTTGTTTTCACTCCTCCGAGAATTTCATAAATGAAATCAAGCTGATGAAAGGTCACTGAATAATTATTTCCTTCCAGCGAAAGAAATCTGCTGACCTAGATCACACATGACTGATGTCAAACTAATAAATACATAACGGACTTATGATGTAATATAAGATCCATCATGACATTGCCAACCAGCTGCACTGTCTGCGAACTGTCAGAGTAATGCACTGGAAGAGGTGAGTGTTTGCCCCAAAAGATTTTAGAATATATCAATCAAACAGTTGCACATGACACCAATACGCTTTCTATTCTGTGAAGGTTCTTTCTTATTCTATAGTGGTTTCCTATGCAATATATTGTTGCAAATATGGGGTACAAACAACTCAAGGCGCCAAGCTCATCTGGCACTATCCTTTAATTATCATGATCAATCCATCTCCTATAACTGGCACATAGTCGTTAGACAATGCCTCAAAAAGTTTGGAAATGTGGCTGTGAGGTTAAGAGGGTTAACCTGAACATTTTATAAACTGTGTGCTGTCTTCTCTAAGCATGTTTCTTTCTTTCTTTCTTGGGATTGCTGTCACAAAATGAAAGACTTGTCTGCTGCCTTCTACACAAAGTATGAGATCCCCAATTGCACACAAGCAGCACGCTCTGTTACATGTGATTACTCACAAGGACTGTGAATAGAAGGGTACTCTATTCTAACTTTAGGAGGACAGTCGGACATGTGCTAGCCTAAATCTTATGAAGATTCAGCACTGAATCATTGTTACTTACCATTCCATTGTAATATTTGTGAGTGAAAGTCAGGTCTACCACAAGCCCTAGGCTCTTCCCAGAAGCAGTAAGATCATCAATAAGTTTTGCAGGGGAAAATCTGTTTAAAAAAAAAATCATTCCACTGGAAACGAGACAGAGCATATTAATTACAATGCCTAGCCAGGCCAAGTTACCATTACTTTCATGTCTCTAAAAACAAACTTTATAGGGAAACAAGTCTTAATTCACTCTACATGCATAATTAGTGCTTAAAAATGATGCATTAGGCCACGACACATAATTTTACATTACAATCGAACATCTACCATTTTTATACTGATGGCAAAAAAATGTGACAATTCTGGAATCATTGGAAACAATGAAGTGTTTCCGATTATATAAAAAAAATCGCATTTCTTTTGCTTGCCAGTATATATTTCTATGCAAATACAGTCACTATATAACTACCACAGGTTAACCTCAGTATTATGTGCTCCAGTAAACAGCAGTGTTTTATATATATATATATATATATATATATATATATATATATATATATATATATATATATATATATATATATATATATATATATATATATATATATATATATAGGTCTCGGGCTCCCATACGCATGCCCAGTGAGCAAGAGGTCCTTGAGCTGACGCCAGCCTTAGATGGCCCATCCATGGCTGTGTGCAGGCCAGTTCAGGCTGACATTGGCCTGAGAATCATTTTGCTTAACAAGTGTTTCTTATTCCACAAGTCTATGGAAATTTAGCAGTACAGTAATGGGATAACGCGGTCTGACTTCATGGCTCCCAGGTACTATGATGTACTGAGTCTGACATATATATATATGTAACTCATATTCTTACCTTTCATTTTCAGAAAGATTTGAACAAAGTTCCTGTAGATGAAAAGAATTGAAAAAGGCAATGCTTTCTTCATTTCAGAATATTTAAGCACATCTTGTACTACTGCTACACAGAAAACAGCATGAACACTCTCTAAGAACATGCATTTTGATGTCAATGAAAAATGTAAGGTTCCACAAAAAGAAACAACTCCGAACTGTCAATAAACGAGGTGTCAAAATATTCCCCTAATATATTACTTCAAACGTTAATTTAAAGTTTAACAGCACAAGGCATAACACCCAACTTTAGAGTCAAAGTCATTCATGAGTCAAATCAAGCTCTGGGCTTAGTTAAAACTTAAATACTAAAATAATATTACACATTATAGCATAGAAGTTGAGTGTTTGTAATTATATACTATCATTTCTAGGCAGACCGAGCGACTCCCATTCTCAAACTGTTTGATTTATAGTCACCGAGAGCAAAGCTCAAGGTGACTATGAATCTAACAGTTTGAGAATGGGACTCTAGAAATGATAAGTATACGAACACTCCACTTCTATGTTTTATAGAAACTTTCACAACATCAGCAATACTGGTCAACCATTATGTCCTATACTTTTCATTCAATGTCTGCAAGCAGACAAACCTGGTGCCGGTTGAACAACATGCAGTTACCCCTCTAGCCATCAGACTCTGTCAGCTAAAATCTGAACTTAGCAACAACATAGTCTAAGTGCGGTTGCACGGACGCATTTTAGACTAAGGTGAGCGACCCATAGTCACGAATCCAATACGAACTCAATCCAGTCCGAAGTGGGTTGGAAACAAAAAATTCGTGCAAATCCCTTTCATGTTTGAACCGTAGTTTAATAGCTAAATTAGAATGGAAACATTATGGTTGTTCTGAGCAGCACTATAACAGTTAGAACCAAGTTAGGGTGTAAGAAATGACCATTGCATTTGTCTGAGTGTAGCTTACAATGTCTAGTCTTTGATTAAATTTCCAACTATACAAGCATTGTGCTACATCTCACTCCTTTCATTCACTGCATAACATTGCTACAGATTATATGACTACAAATGCTCTCACCGAATAGCTTAACATATCTTGGATGACTCAGAAATTGTTTCTGACTTTTACCAACATTCTCCGCTGAACCTATATGGAACCTTGTGCAACCAGCCCCTGGATCATGAGAATTTGCACAGCAAATGGATACATGTGTGACGTCAAAGTATGGGACACAAAAACGTCATCTGAATGGTATGAGATGCAGAGTCAAGTAATATGAAAAGTCCATGACATCAATTTTATGAATGTAGGTTCTGCCAAATTAACTGCATAACCAGAACAAAAATGTCCACAGAGTGCAGTCCACACAAGGTGACATCCAGAGCTAAAGTTTGCGCGCTTCAGCTCGTTTCCAACATTTCACAGGCAATGAACCTTCTTGACAACAGTAGAATAGTCCATAACACCAAGTGTTTGAAAATCAGAAAATGTCTCAAGGAAAATATTTATACAGTAAGTGAAAAGCATTTGCTTTGGAATCTGTTTTCAATTTCATGATTTGGACAAAGACTAAATCTCCCCTAATTGGAGCGGTATACTAGGATATCCCAGGAAGCTTAGCAAGGTAAGACCAGGAAACAGTGTGGGGATACTATCTATGTAACAGTGGTCTTGAAAGGTTCTGTATGTTCAGCATATTAGCCTTTCAGAGAGAAAACATACAACATTGCTGCCAAACCTCAAACCACTTGATCTAGTTGGCAAGAGAACAAGGTAGACACAATGTGTAAGTATACATGTCAAATTGCCAATGCTGTGAGACAGTTTGATGGAAGGCAAGCTACGAGAAAATGTACATACATGACCAAGAGTCAAGATTATTGGAGTTTTCATGCAAAATATGCATTTATGCACTTATTTGAGGTATATGCACACACGCACACATCTTTATGACGACCCCCTTCTTGTGCCCGGGGACAGTGATTAACATGTCAGACATGTCAGCTACACAGTTTTACACAGCAGAGAGTTTTAAGTCAGGACAAGCATTCTTACAAATAAAACGCTCTTTGAAGGTAAGTTTGCCAGTCGTAACATGAGTTTTTATATTTACAACACAAATTACATGGATATACTGTCTTTCTTTCCCTTCCTCCTTAATACTCATGATTGCCCCCCCCCCCCCCCCTTCCCCCCCTTGAAAAAAAAAGGAAAAAAAGAAAACCATGACTAACAGCATATTGCACATGAGTATGCACCCTCAAACTCTTCCACCAGCGCTGCCTGCACACCATCCTGGGCATTCACTGGAGTGACTATGTCACCAACGTCGAGGTCCTTGAACAGGCTGAAACTGTGAGCATCGAGGCTTTGCTGCTGCAGACACAGCTCCGCTGGGCGGGGCTTGTCTCCAGGATGGAGGATCATCGCCTACCAAAGATCACCCTGTTGGCGAGCTTGCTACTGGACACCGTGACAGAGGGGCACCAAAGAAGAGATACAAAGACTGTCTCAAGAAGTCACTTAGTGCCTGCCAAATCGACCACCACCAGTGGTCTTCGCTTGCTGTGGACCGTGACACCTGGCGCTCCACCATTTACAAGGCAGCTGTCTCCTTTGAGGACTCTCGCAGAGCTAGCCTTAAGGACAAGCGGCTCAGGAGAAAAAACAGAGATGCCGCAACTCAGAGCCCTGGCCATACCTCCCCCTGCAGCCACTGCGGTCGAACCTGCCTGTCCCGGATTGGCCTCCGCAGCCACGAACAAGCCTGCAGACGTCGTGGGCAACTCCTATAAAATCTTCGTTCGCGAAGTCAAGTCAAGAGATGCACCCTCTCTAGAAATCTGTAGATCCAATAGTGCATGATTATAGCTGGCATCAAACAAATTGTGATAATACACCCTGATCAATTAAATCTTGTTAAAACACCAACTGAAAAATTAATATCACACAGAGCTGTATGCCTTATGAAGTTATGGGTGTTAAGTGGAACTACAGTTAAAATCATAAGTTAAAATTTAAGCAGCAAAATATCTCACTGGTCTTACCTTCTTTAATGGTACCTTGAAGGCAATGAACTTTGTTCCAGGGATCACAGACCCCATGGCCTGGTATTCATCCCATCTGAAATGATGACATTTTCCCTAAGCTTGATACAACATGTACCTACTGCTACAAATTCTTACTGTTGTTTAAAAGAAAATATTCATGGATGATGCATATTCCACTGTCGGACAACCCCATGCAAAACTGCTACAGTTACAGCATGGTCCTGCATTGTATTGGTAATGCAACCTCTGAAAATTCTGAATGTTTCTATTGCCTTTTAATACAGCATCCTGTGAATGTCCAGGACAGATCGTTCATGATGCCAATGCCTATGTTCTGGCATATAGGTCAACTCTAGTAGTAGTAGTTAGCCATGGTGTACATTAGGAGAGTGCTTATAAAGGCAGTTGTTTCACAAATGCAATCAATTTGTTTTCCTTTCACACTTCACTCTGGTGATCATGTGACACTGACAAACACAACATTTTCTTTTACATATAAAATATGTTTCACTGAATTAGTTTCATGAGTGGATTTAGAGTCAAGCAGCCTGGGACAGGCAGCAGGAAGTTAAAGGTAGAGGGGAAAAAAATGTTTAAGGCTTATGACGTCTTGTGTCCACCATGAAGGTGATTTCAAAGACGGGGCATCAAAAAGCGGTCTGTAAAATTGTGACCTCAGCTGGGTTCGAACCCATGACCTTTCAGACGAGAGTCATACGGTCTACCACCGAGCCACCCAGTTGTCCGTTAAAGGTGGAGGGAGGTGGCGTGTGTGTGTGTGTGTGTGGGGGGGGGGGGGGGGGGGAGGGAGGGAGGAATGTGCTGTAAAGGGAGCCCAGGAGATTGTGTGCTTGTGTGTGTGCTGCTTTAAAAAAAAAAAAAAGTTTTATTATTGGTCACCTTACAGAATCATGCTTATTAAAAAGAAAAAAAAAAAGGAACAATGTGGCTTATTTGAAGCATATATATATATATATATATATACAAACACAAACAAAGCATATATACCGCTCAGTAACAATGGGTTTTGAACACCCCTGATGTCTTCCCCCACCCCCCTCCCCACTCATTCAAAATGGGCATTGACTAAAAAATGAAAACCATCAGATCATCAAAAACATTTACAATAAAAAACATTCCATCAATCCTGTTAGCAGTTCTGTTGGCGACAGATGAATGGAATCTACCAACCACAACATGATGGTTCCCAAAAGAAGCAAAATCATACTATATATATATATATATATATATATATATATATATATATATATATATATATATATATATATATATATATATATATATATATAGTTATACGTTATCTATATTTCTTTTAGAACACCCTGTCTTGTGTTATAGTGTACATGACATACAGAGTCTAATGGTACAGTGTATTTCACATACAGTGTATTGTGGTACACTGTGCTTGGTTTTCAAATCTCACTAGGTAGGCCATGTGACCAAACGATTATGCTATATTAGCAAAGTGAACAGCCTCCACATGAACTCTCAGCTGAAAACACTTAAATTTAAAATGGGTGTATCTTTTATTTATTCTCATGGCTCAAACTTGTTTTTTAGGGACCAGTTGCATGAGTGAGGTTAGTCCTGCGGCAGCCACTAAGCAAGATACTTACTTACTCCTGTAAGACCCTACCCGGGTATAGGTCGTTGACGAGAGACCTCCAGCGACTCCTGTCCTGTGCTTTTCCTTCGATTTTACTCCAGGTGGTTCCCAGTCTCTTGATGTCTGCTTGGAAGTCTCGACGCCAAGAGTTTCTCGGCCTACCTCTTTTCCTCTTTCCCTGGGGGTTCTATGACAATGCCTGCCTAGTGATACTGGAAGCTGGCTTTCTCAGACTGTGACCAATCCATCCCCATCTTCTTCGCCCAATTTCATTCTCTGCTGACTGCTGTTATCTGCTCTGTTCTCTCCCAAAGTCTGACGTTGCTGATCTTCTCTAGCCAGTGGATTTTCAAAATTCTTCTAAGGCAACTGTTTATGAAGATCCTTTCCCTGCTAGGTATCAGCCACTAAGCAAGATGCTCCGCTATAGAGCACCTTGCTTAGTGGCTGGCACAGGACTAACCTCATTCACACAACTGACCCCAGATTATAATAATACATGGTATTTATATGGGACATTTCTCATATTTATAATATAACTTAATACGCAGGCGAAAACTATGCACACACAGAGTCTGCAGGGGGGGGGGGGGGGGTGTACAGAAAACCGTAGAGATCACACGAAAGTCTGCGAGAAAAGGTGAGTTTTTAACTTTGCTGCTTTGAACTGAGTTTTATCGCATAATCAGCTCTGCAATCTGTGATTTTCATGGGCCTGTGCAGATCCTCATGTCTCTCGTCTTCCAGTCTTTTGAGAACGCCTTAGAATACAGGAGTTCTTCAGGTTATATCAGGATAATTGTGCTGATGAGGATCACATTGTGTGCATGAGCTAATGTGGATATAATTTACAAGTTTTTTTTTTATAAGTACTCCACATGAGTATGAATTTTTAAACGTTCTGGGAGTTCACTGCCTAGTCCACCTCACAATCTCCTGGTCAAGTAGCCGCAGCATGAGAATAGTAAAGTTAAGTCCTAAAAAAAACATACGACACTCATCATTTTACTTTTTAGCTACACTTACACCCGTCCGTTTTACGGGAAAACCCGCACGACATAAGTCCTAAACGATTAAACTTGATTACCAATCATCAACCGCTTTTAGTATTAATACTAAGCATCAACATGATTCAGCTGTGGAATCTGCTAATAATCAGGCAAGCAAAAGCTGACAATCATACTTTTACTATTACTAAATTGAGTATTACGCACAATATTAGGATAAAGTCAACAAACCTGTCCGGCGGCGGCATCGTGGCAGTATGTTTAGAAGTGTGATCTCCCTTGAAAAATGACGCTTTGCCACACTTTAATACTAAATCTTTGAAACTTTAAAACTCAAGTCACTTCAAAATACCACCCAAGGTCATCAGTTTCGGTACGGTACCCCTTTGTTTTTAATAAAGAGTCTGATTTGCTGCAGCATAGTACGTGTTAAAAATGTTTCTTTTATAGTTCGTAGAAAAGATGTTTTAGTGGGTTCGTCTTTTTACCCAAATAAACCAAAACACTACCAAATTAACCAAACACTACCAAATTAACCTAAACGATACCAAATGATACCCAAATGACCCAAAATGATAGTGTCATGTTGAGTGTATGTGTCTGCTGTGCAGTCTGTCAGCCGCGCGCGCGCGCGCGTGTGTGTGTATGTGTGTGTGTCAGTGCACACACACACACACACACACACACACACACACACACACACACACACACACACACACACACACACACAGACGCACACACATGCACACACATACACACATGCAGTTCAAGTCAGTTCAAAATATCATGCCATCGGTTGTCTTTTTAAGGTACCCCCTTTTATGAAACATTTTGTTGTAATAAAGAGTGTGATTTGCCGCAGCATGTTACATGTTAACAATTTTTCGGGTATATTTTTTTGAAAAGATGTTTTAGTCACATGGATGGTCACATGATTAGATATCGATACCTAACTTTCGATTCACGATGGAGGCAACGCTCGTTATCTGCCTGGTCGTGCTTATGTGCTCGTGGACAACAGCGTACCCGTTGCATGCGTCATGTCAAATTGAATGGTATGGTCTATACAACTTTTGTACTTGTCTTACTTTCTAAGCGTTTTTTGTTGTTGTTGCTTTGTTGGTTATTTCAATGTTGCTTTGTGAACCTATATATAGTGATGATGATGATGATGTCCACTTGTAATGCGCATCCACTCCATGCTAGCAGCAGGGTACCCATAGCAGCATGCTCAGGGTACACACACACACACACACACACACACACACACACACACACACACACACACACACACACACACACACACACACACAAACCCCGCAACTTCTGGTGCACAGTAGCCCTAGAATTAAAAGTCAAGAAACAGGTGGGTTTTGAGGCGCCTCCTGCAGGTGCCAAAGCAGTCAATGTCCCTCAAGGATTGTGGTAGTCCATTCCACAGCTAGGTCCGCGGTGTGAAAATGCCCGGAAACCAACTGCATGGCTTCTTTGTGTGGCTTTCAACATTTGGGGTGCAGAGTTTGGACCGGACAGCAAAACGGAGCTGCCTCGGAGGGTTATGGCGTGGGACTATTTCCTGGAGGTACTCTGGTGAGTCTGGGTCATTTATAGACTTGTGGCAAAAACTAAAGTGAGAATCTTGTGATCATATCATCACAAGCTCCTATATAGCGTCCCAGTAGCCCTTTTGTTGACAGACAACCTTTTAATAGGGACGGCACGCGCCGCCTCCCATCTGGTTTCACTAAATGCTGGGCAGGGGTGGGGGTGGGGGCGGTGGGGGGGGGGGGGTCTACGACCTGTCCGGCCAACACTGACCTGTAAATTGATACACCCAGAGCAGTGTCAAATGTCCGTGACCCAGATGTTTAGGCCATGCCGAAACAAGGCCTCACTAGAATCTGGTGCCAGACTGCCTCTTACCCCAACATAACGACAGAAACTGTCAACGCCTCGGCCGCTTTAACAGCTCGCCGCTGCCGCTTTATTGCTCCCTGGTCGTGCCGGCGTGTTTATGTGTACTGTAAACAAATTCCCAAACCTTTCCCGAGGTCTCTGTACAGTCTATTTTTACTCTGAGACCTTCCTTTGTAAAAATTCTCAGCTTTTCAAGTCGGTAAAGCGATCGCTGATTCCATTGCTAACGACGCGGTCCGACATCTTGGTTTTACTCTCTTCGGTTGTTTTTCTTTTTTTATGTGATACTGTGGAAATTGATAATCTATTGCTATATTGCCAGGAAACTTGTAGCAATGTTTCGAAGTGTTTAAAATCAAATGTTTTATTTAGAATGCTTTAAATGGTCAGCTATTGATAAATTACTTTTGTTTGAGTGTATTGTGTTGACCTCACGTGCTACGAGCGTTAGATTGATACTGCACAATCAAAGTATGCAATTTTTGGGCCATTATTTGAATCCTATAGCCCAGGCACTAGGCTTCTAACGCACCCGAAAGCGCCCGCATTCGTTTGCGAAAATTCGCCGGCCGCCTCGGGGTTTACACGTTAGACAAACCCTACTCTGATGCGGGAACTGAGGAGCACTATAGTATAAATCACGAGAGAGGTTTACCACCGAAGGTTTTCAAAACTTGCACAGACTCATTACAATCTATGTATTTTCACCAAGCTGGTATTGCAGGCCAGTATGCTTGCTGAAACTGAAACCGTGCAGGAGACAGGCCAATATACCGCTTCTAGTCCTAGCATATATGTACATTTGCCCCTGCATTCACAAAGGCTAGTGATAACCTGCTTCCGCAAACGAACTGCGCAGTTCTTCTCAGAGTGGACAAAGTCAGATTTTAGCATAAGACTGAACACATGCTCAAACTTATCACGCCCGGGGAGGGGAAGAGCTGTTACGCGCAAGCGTGGATGTGTTCACAGGTCACAGTGTGACTAGAATAAAGAGTGGTCCGCATGTGTTGTACACGTTTCTAGGTTGGCCATATTATCCCTGCTACCTCACCTATTGGGATAAATCAATAAAGCAGCTAATTTAATTTATTGTTCGAAAGATTTTATGTACAGGAAATTCACCTATGGTGCAACTTGCAGCCACTCAATCACACTCGTAGATCATGGTCATAATATTTTATTTTCCTAGTAATATTTTCCTAGTAAGGCCATACAGCCAGAGACCCTGAGGGAATTTTTTACTTCTGTGGTCTTACTTAATGCACGCCATCCTTGAGGTGTTTTTTTATTTTTTATTTTTACTTATTGTCATGGTAGGTCATACTTGATATAAATCCAAACGTTTTTCCTTTGGACTCAGTTGAGAGTGTTTTTGCATGATTCTGCAGGAACAATAGATAATACGGGTGTAAAAGGTTGGGAAGGGATATAATTATGGTCCTAAAACTGTGCCGTCATTTTTAGGTGGTTTCAGTTATATAGTCAGTAATTGTGTGTTGTATGGTGAAGGGAGTCACATAAATGTTACTGTTTTAAGAGTAATGTGGCTGAATGATAGTGGCTGTGTAATGATATTGTGTCTGTGGGTGTTACTTACTTACTTACGCCTGTCACCCCTACCCGGGTATAGGCCGTCGACGAGAGACCTCCAGCAACTCCTGTCCTGTGCTTCTCCTTCGATTCTACTCCAGGTGGTTCCCAGTCTCTTGATGTCTGCTTGGAGGTCTCGACGCCAGGAGTTTCTCGGCCTACCTCTTTTCCTCTTTCCCTGGGGGTTCCATGACAATGCCTGCCTAGTGATACTGGAAGCTGGCTTTCTCAGACTGTGACCGATCCATCCCCATCTTCTTTGCCCAATTTCATTCTCTGCTGTTATCTGCTCTGTTCTCTCCCAGAGTCTGACGTTGCTGATCTTCTCTGGCCAGTGGATTTTCAAAATTCTTCTAAGGCAACTGTTCATGAAGGTCTGTACTCTGTTGACTGTGGTTTTTGTCAATCTCCATGTCTCTGCTCCATATAGGAGAACTGCTTTTACATTGGAGTTGAAAATCCGGACTTTGGTGTGTTGTGACAGCTCTCTGGAACTCCACACTTTTTTCAACTGGAGAAAGGCTGCTCTGGCTTTACCGATTCGTGCTCTGACATCTGCATCAGTGCCGCCTTTTTTGTCTATGATGCTCCCGAGATAGGTGAAGGACTCCACCTCCTCCAACGGGGTGCCAGCAAGCAAGACTGGTTCTTCCCTGGTTGCGTTCAGCCTCATTGTCTTTGTTTTCTGTTTGTGAATGGTGAGGCCCACTTGGGACGAGATGTCAGCAAGCCTCGTGGTCTTGTCCTGCATTTGTTGATGAGTGTGGGACAGTAATGCCAAGTCGTCTGCAAAATCGAGGTCGTCAAGCTGTGTCCACAGTGTCCACTGTATTCCACTTCGTCTGTGCTCTGTGGTCATCTTCATGACCCAGTCTATGGCCAGTAGGAAGAGGAACGGAGACAGCAGACACCCCTGCCTGACACCAGTTCTGACCTGGAGCTCTCTGGTGAACTGCCCTTCGTGGATCACGCGACATGTCATGCCATCATAGCTGCTCTTGATCAGGCGGACGAGCTTTGTGGGTACACCGTAGTGTCGTAGGAGTTTCCACAGAGTCTCTCGGTCCACGCTGTCAAATGCTTTCTCATAATCCACAAAGTTGACGTACAGCGGGGAGCTCCACTCCAGAGACTGTTCCACGATGATGCGGAGAGTGGCGATCTGGTCTGTACATGATCGGTTCTTCCTGAATCCTGCTTGCTGGTCTCTCAGCTGGGGGTCAACGGAGCGTCTGTGGGTGAGTTCAGGTTGATTTCCAAATTTTTACACTAAAACTGGTTTTCTTTATTTTTCATGTGATTCACTTGAAAATTGGTGAACATCTTTCACGTGACTGACTGATTAAAAGTATGCTTACAAATGCAAAATCTGATGGAAACTGTAGAAGTAAGATGCTCTTTGTGATTTTGGAACTTACTGAGCACATTTCCCAGGCGCTTTAGTTTGGCACGTGAGACTTCAGTGGTGCTGAGCACGTTTTAAGTGACGGGCGACTGATTAAAATGATGGTGACCAATGCAAAATCACTGAGATGGACACTTTACAAGTTGTACACCCCTTCCCGCTAGGTCTTCTGTGTGTGTTAAGACTATATTGACCCATATCAGACTGATGCTAAAAGCTTCAGTTGACCTGACTGCCATATTCAAGCTACATTATATGATGATGATGATGATAGAACTTAATTGCTATATGTAACAATACATTAGGAAATCGTTGCGGTGCCGAAAGGAAGAACATTAAACACATTAAAATATAATCTCACGTGCACACACACACACACACACACACACACACACACACACACACACACACACACACACACACACACACACACACACACACCCCGTATGCCTTAGTAACTATTGTGGTCTAAACATAAAGGCAATAAACACGATTTCACATTAACACAAATTACATAGGATTACATATAGTACTTACAGCTAAGGAGGTCAGTAGACCAATGGCTTTAGTTAAAGGGTGGTGACAGAATAGCTTGGCGCCAAAGTATTCTGGCACTTCCCTTGAATAATTTAAGTGAAACTTATTTCACACACTGGTGTATTCCGATTGATAAGGGTTAAAGGAATCTGTTTCATTTCTGCGTCATTTAATTGCATTTGAAAAAAAAACTAATCTTAAAAAAGATGCCCTATATTTCTAATAAAGAAAACCGACTCAAAATGCAGAAACTAAAATTTGTTCTTATTAGGACAAAATACACCACTATATATTATGACTTGGGTTTGAAAAGACATCTTACTTCTACAGTTTCTGTCCGATTTCCCTGTTTTGATGATCGTTTAAGTCAGTCAGTCACGTGAAAGATGCTCACCAATTTTCAAGTCCATCACATGAAAAATACAAAAATTTCAGTGTGCAAACTTTGAAAATTTTTCTAAGTCCAAAATTCACTAAAAAAATTATAATAAATTAACTAAGTGTTTCTCACTTGTTCTTGTTTGACACCATGGTTTGTGAGGAGATTTCGTATATATCTGAATAAGAAAATAGACGGAAAACGCTGAAACTGAAAAATTTTCTTCATAGCATGAAATTTGTCACTATATATTATGACTTGCAGAGGGAAATGCGTTTAAGTTGTACAGTTTCCATGCGATCTGGCTGTTTTCAACATCATTTTAAGCAGCTGATGAAACTGCATCCGATGGACATATTTAAAACATTGTTAACCATATATTTGATAGAAACCCTAAGGATATAAGTGTACATAGAAATATGACTGATTTACCAAATGTCACTAAAAAAATTAAAATAAAGAAAACTAATCTTAAAAAAGATGCGGTATTTAGACATCATGGTTTGTGAGATCTTGCGGTATATTTCTAATAAAGAAAACTGACTCAAAACGCAGAAACTAAAAAATTTTCTTCTTAGGAGAAATTTCACCACTATATGTTATGACTTGGGTATGAAAAGACATCTTACTTCTACAGTTTCTGTCCGATTTCCCTGTTTTGATGATCGTTTAAGTCAGTCAGTCACGTGAAAGATGCTCACCAATTTTCAAGTCCATCACATGAAAAATACAAAAATTTCAGTGTGCAAACTTTGAAAATTTTTCTAAGTCCAAAAATCACTAAAAAAATTATAATAAATTAACTAAGTGTTTCTCACTTGTTCTTGTTTGACACCATGGTTTGTGAGGAGATTTCGTATATATCTGAATAAGAAAATAGACGGAAAACGCTGAAACTGAAAAATTTTCTTCATAGCATGAAATTTGTCACTATATATTATGACTTGCAGAGGGAAATGCGTTTAAGTTGTACAGTTTCCATGCGATCTGGCTGTTTTCAACATCATTTTAAGCAGCTGATGAAACTGCATCCGATGGACATATTTAAAACATTGTTAACCCTATATTTGATAGAAACCCTAAGGGCCAAAGTTTGGTTAGGGTTACCGTTATGTTAGATTGTACCTAGGGTTATAACCCTAATGTAAGGCACATTTTTGGTCATTTTTTTTTTTATGGTGCCATTTGATAGCCCATGTGGTACTGAGTCCAGAAATGCAAATACAACTTTTGTATTCCAATTTAAACATGTGTTATCGCCCTTGAAAAAAATTGCGGGAAAAGCACATTATCGGCTCTCGTGTCCGTATTTTATGCTCGATCTCTCCCATTTTCATACCCATACTGCGGCTGTACTATTTTTATCGATATCTTTAAAAAGCAGGTGTAAATACTTTATATTTTTTTTTTAATAATTTTTTTTCCCAAAAAATTTCAGGTCACCTTTTTAATTCAATAATTTTCCTCCCATTCACAACACCTAGACTTAGCTTGCATCAAAACGTTCAGGTCATGCAAGTGCATCCGATGAACATACATGAAACATTGTAAACACTAGATTTAACAGAAACCCTAATGACCAAGTTTACCGCGTCAGTATCAGCAAGGCCAACTGTAAAAGCTATCTACCTCAGTATTTTTCTCGCACAGTTTTCATCCAAACTCTGAACACATTTATGACACTATTCTCATAAAGTACTTTGAAAGACCCTGCAAGTTGTGTTGCTTAGTTTTTATTTGAAAAAAGTTCCACGTCTAGTGCCAAACCCTGTCAGTCCAGTTTATTATGTTCAGTGTACTCCAGCTTTTTGGCATTTCCGCAGTACCATATTCTGGGGTTCAGTTTTTTTGTTTGTTTTTTGTTTGGTTTCTTTTTGTTGCTAAAGCCAGAATCAACCTGAACACACCCACAGACACAATATCATTGCACAACCACTATCATTCAGCCACATTACTCTTAGACTAGTGGCATTTATGTGACTCACTTCACACTACAACACACAATTACTTTACCGGATAACTGAACCACCTAAAATGGCAGCACAGTTTTAGGACCATATCAGCATCCCTTCCCAACCTTATATTGTTCCTGCAGAATCATGCAAAAACACTTTCAAGTCCCAAGGAAAAACGTTTGCATTTAAATCATATGTTTACAGATATCAACAGAAATAGTACAGCCGCAGCATGGGTATGAAAATGGGAGCGATTGAACATGAAATACGGCTATAGCCTGGCTAATTTTTTATAAGCATGTGGCACCTAGAAAAACAAACAAACAAACAAACCCAACAACAAACAAGCACTGACACGAACAAACAATATTATTCATCTATTTATTTACACAGGTCAGTCATTCATTTGTTCACACGAGTCATATATAAAAATCTGATTTTGGAGACACATGCAATCCGTGTGTAACTGAAGTATGATATAAATAAATAAAATTTAAAAGGAAACAGTGATAACAATTTACGTTCAGTTATATTATAAAATCATCAAAATATTTCTTTTGTGTGTGAAAATAAATATAAGTTAACATAATTTATAATCGATTCCATTGCTAAAATGTTTTAAGAATTATAAGAGGGATTAAGTTGTGGTTTATCTATCTGCACCATTATGCCTGAAAGTGGCAAGAAAGACTTCCTTATCTTTGCAGGGTTGCTCTGATGGCAGATTGAATGGTGTTCAAGTGGGAGAGTTCCTCTTTCAGGTCATAGCCCCACCCGGGTCTGCCCTGGGGGACTTGGGTGGGGTTAGGTATTTTTTAGTTCCCAGGGTCACCCTGGTCAGCCCCACAGGGTGGGTTTTTCTCTCTATTGTGGGGCATGTGTTTCTGTCTACCCTTTGTCCATTCACCTGTATTTGCCTTTTTAAAACTCTCCCTACTGTCTGCACTGCCTGTAGCTCTTGATGTTGGATGTGTGTTGCTAAATGGTCTTAGCTTTATTTATGCCCCATGTTGTAGGTTTATTTAATGTATTTGACCGGCTGGCGACATACATTCAATTTTCTGTTTAGTTTTTTTTCACAAGCAGTGCAGGCACGTCCTGAGAAAGCCTTGTTGCTGTCGGGACGTTAAGCAATGTACAATCAATCAATCAATCAATCTTTCAGGTCATATTACATATTCAAATCTGGGCAGTTGAGGCAGTGCAAGGACCGGTGTTTTTAAAAATAATTTTTGCCTTGTTTAAAAATTTGTGGTAGGGTTGAATGTTGGAATTTGCTGGAAATTTCTGGTTAGCTGAGAGGAGACACGTTTGGTGCTTTGATTCATACCATCCTGAGCTTATCCAGTGGACAATTGTGGGTCTATGTTGAGTTGCCGCTGACTTAGTGATTTGAGGGGCACGCTGATTTCAGCTGTGCTTGGGTGTGGGGTTGGTAAGGAATCAGGTTCATAACCAAGAAATGAGACTGTCAATGTGCTGGGTTTTTTTTTGTTTTAAGTTTTTTTTGTTTGTTATTTTGTGCATGGCAAATGTGCAGCTGGTGGGCGGTAGTGTTTTTAGGGGATCCTTGAAATATTAAGGGATGCCTGGGACTGACTATAGCTAAGAGACTGGACAGTACGGAAACGGCACTGTATTCCGTGGCCAAAAGGGCTGAACATAAAAATGTAGAATGCACTGAATGTGTGTGTGTGTGTGTGTGTGTGTGTGTGTGTGTGTGTGTGTGTGTGTGTGTGTGTGTGCGTGCGTGCGTGCGTGCGTGCGTGCGTGCGTGCGTGCGTGCGTGCGTGCGTGCGTGCGTGCGTGCGTGCGTGCGTGCGTGCGTGCGTGCGTGCGTGCGTGCGTGCGTGCGTGCGTGCGTGCGTGCGTGCGTGCGTGCGTTGCGCGTGCGCGCTGCGTGCGTGCGTGAAAAATTACGGCTTGGTCACACACACACACACACACACACACACACACACACACACACACACACACACACACACACAAACAAACACACAAACACACACACACACACATTCAGTCCAATGGAATAAAGAGGGGATAGACTGTGCTACAATTAAAATCACCTATCCTTCTATTTCATGCTTAGGGCTTTTAGTCCCTCAGTTCACTCTGTTAGTATAAACATCCGATGCGGATCGGTTTCCAGCAATGAGGGCCACATGTGGGGCCGTGTGGCTATCACTACTGGACACTGACCGCGTCCACATTCATAGGAACATCTGGGGTGGATTACGTTTGGCATACAAGACAGGATCTCACGAGCCCCTGTGACTGGTAGGGGCTAATGTGAATCTATTTCTTCTCAGGCAAAGGGGGGTGGGGGGGGGGGGGGTGGGCAGGATGAAAAACTGTACAGAACTGCAGCGTGTGTGTTGGTGGGTTATATGAGTCTGTTCACAACCGCCACCCATGCCCTCCTTGCAACTGGTGCATTGAGAAGGGCGTTTGTCATAAAGAGCTGGATCTCACGAGCCCCTTGGACATCAGAGGCTAATGTGAATCTATTCCTTTCGGGCAAAGCGGGACAAGATGGAAAACTGTACAGAGCTGCAGGGAACATGTCGGCGGCATATACCTAAATGTATCTTCGTAAGGTACAAAATCTTCAGTGATTTAACTCTGCCTGCCCATTTTATTTAGTTCTGTTCCCTTGTAGCTTACCAGAGAGCGCTTTCCACGTCAGTGCCATAATGAAACCGGCGGCAGTGTCTATGTTGCCGGGGGCATATACTTTCATGTCTCTTAAAGGCTCCGAAACCTTTAGTGATTAATATCTCCCTGCAAGTTTCATTTACCTCTGTTTTCTAGTCATAGAGTACCAGAAAGAGTTTGGCTAGTTAGTGTTCGAGCTAGCCGCTCAGGAAACCGTGTGGAATGTGTCGGTCGGTTTTCGATTGCTCACATGTGTAAGCCGAAAGTTGTAACTGACTGGCTACTTTGAAAAGTGTATGAGCCCTTACATTCATACTTAAGTTGCACAGTTCAGTTCTGGTCTGGAATCTTACACATGCACCACGTGAGGCAGCCAAACAACACTAAAAATACATATACACTCAAAGCCAAAGTATTGTATCAACTGTAGATCATTCTAAGCATTTTAAATAAAATGTTTATATTGAACCATTTTTTTAAAAATATTTTACCATAAACAAAATACTGCAGTATAATAACAATTGCCATAATATCACATTTTTTAAAAAGTCGTGAGAGGAGAGTAAAAACAAAATGTCGGACAGCGTCGTTAGCAATGGCGACAGCGATCGCTTTGCCGACTTGAAAAGGCTGAAAAGTAAGAAAGTACAGGCCAGGCCGCGATCGGAAGTTTTTCTAGTGTGACACTTGACGTAGCCTGGTCTGTTTCAAGCGTTTTCACGAAACACTGGGGCCCATATGCCCTAGTTAGAGTGTACCAGAAACGACTTTGCTAATGTCAGTGCCCTCGGAAACTAAGCCGCATCAGCCCAAAATACACTCAAAACAAAAACTATTTCATTAATTGCTGTCCATTTTTAAATGAAATTTTATCACTTTTTGTTTATTTTGCAAAATCACATTTTGAATGAAATAGGCGATAGATAAAAAACCCACAAGAAACGTTATAAAAAGAAAACGAGCATTTGACGAGAGTTAAAAACAAAGATGTCCGACTGCGTCGTTAGCAATGGAACCCCATTACCGACGTGGAAAGGCTGAGTTTGGAATTTTTGGAGAGGAATGTCTCAGAGTCAGTAGTGACCAGACTTTGCAGCCGTGAACTAAAGATCTGGGTCAGTGCATTTGCCACTGCTCTGGTTGTGTTTCAGTATAGGTCAGTGTTGACCCGTACCAACCCCCAACCCACCCCTCTCCGGCCCGGCATTCAGTGAAACCAGATGGGAGGCGGCGCGTGCCGTCCCTATTAAGAAATTTCTGTCAACAAGAGGGCTACTGGGACGCTTGTGATGCGCGTGCCGTCCCTATTAAGAAATTTCTGTCAACAAGAGGGCTACTGGGACGCTTGTGATGATATGTCAGTTCTTTGCTTGACTGGAAGCCAGTGCAACTGCTTAAGGACTGGTGTGATAATTTATGCTCCCTTCTTTTGGTTCTTGTGACAATTCTGGCGGCAGTGTTCAGAACCAGTTGAAGACGTCCGAGTTGTTGCTCTGGCAGACCCCAAAGATAGCTGTTACAGTAGTCCGGTCTGGATAGGACAAGGGCAACGGCGATAGCATTTGCAGCTTTGGCTGTCAGGACCGGTCGTAGTTTCCCAAGGGAGCGAAGATGGAAGTAGCATCCCCTGACAACAACACTGATATGGTCTTCCATGGTAAGACTGGTATCGACAAAGATACCAAGATCTCTGACAGTCGTGGAGAAAGGAATGAGAAACTCACCAACACGGATGGCATCAAGAGATTCCACACCCAGTTTGTTATTGGGTCCACACAGAATTGCCTCAGTCTTATCATTTAATTTCAGCATGTTGGTTGACATCCAGGACTTGATTTCTTGGCAGCACGACTCGATTTTCTGCACTGTCTGAGAAGCGGAGACACCGTCAGGATGAAATGAGTCATAGAGACCAGAGTCATCTGCAAACAACTGTCACCCTAACCTGTACTTGTCAATCACACATCCTAACTTAGTGGTGTAGAGAGAGAACAGAACAGGCCCTAAGACGGACCCTTGAGGGACCCCGCATACTAGCCAGGTAACATCAGACGCCACACCATTAACACTGACGTACTGGAATCTGTCCTCAAGGTACGACTGAAACCACTGTAAGACACAGTCCGTGATACCAAACTCAAGCTGAAGTTTCTGCAGCAGTATCTGGTGATCTATGGTATCAAATGCCGCACTGAGATCCAGCAGCGCCAGGAGTGAGTGGTCACCACGATCAGCTGCACAGAGATTGTCATTTAAGACACGCAACACTGCGCTCTCTGTAGAATGACCTGGCCTGTATGCAGACTGAAATTTATCCAGTAGCTGGTACCTAGACACATGATCAGCCAGTCTATCGGCCACCACACGTTCTAAGAGTTTGGACAAATATGGAAGGTTTGATACTGGCCTATAGTTCTTAGGAGCATCAGGGTCCAAGTTTGACTTCTTCAAGAGAGGACGAATCACAGCAGTCTTAAAGGCTCCTGGAAAAGACTGGTGAAGAGACTGCTGTTGATGATGTGAAGAATAACTGGCAGAAGAATGTCCAAATTCGCCAAGACTATTTTGGTGGGGATCGGGTCAACACTAGAGAACATGGACTTGGATTTTGCAATGAGTTTGTGCAGTTGATCAGCAGAGACTGGCACAAACACTGAGAAAGGATCACCAGCAAAAGCGGATGAATGTTCCTGGCTATCAGGTTTACCACTTGTGTTCTCCTTTAACAGCTGCTCTCTGATGGCACCAATCTTGTTGTTAAAGAACTGGGACAGAGAGGCAGCAGCCAAGTAACTGCTCATGTCAAGAAGAATAGGTGATTTGGCCTCTTTGTCAAGCAGTATGCTCACAATCCTGAACATTTTCCTAGGGTCTGAAGCAGCAGCATCAAGTTCAGACTGAATATGTGTACTCTTTGCCTGACGAATCACCTGTGTGCAGTGATTGCGTGCCTTTCTATACAAGTCTTTGTGCATTTCTAGACCGGTTCTACGATACTGACACTCTGCATGATGACACGCTTGCTTTGCAGCAAAAACATCAGAATTATACCATGAGGTATCAGGGCGAAAAAGAATTTGCTTTACAGTTTCTGGTGCATACTTGTCAAGAAGGGAAGTCAGTGTATCATTGTACAGTTGTACACACTCTTGACACATCTGACGGTGGGGTCTTGATCAATGGTGAGTCACCAAGTTCACAATAAAAAGCTTCTGCATTCATTCCTTTGATGTTTCTACACCTGACTTTCAGCTTTGGAGTCCTAGGTTTCACCAGTCGCATGGAGAAAGTGATCAGGAAGTGATCAGAGAGCTGCATTTCCTCCACACACACCATGAGAATAAGACTGGGTGACAGAGACGAAGGGGTAACAACCCAATCCAAAATGTGGCCTCGTTCGTGGGTTGGTACACAGACTAACTGAGACAGGTCTAGGGAACTGAAGAGTTGCATGAACTGCTTGGTATCAGAATCATTCTTATTGTCCCAGTGAATATTAAAGTTACCAAGTACAAACAGTACTGAGTTTTAATAATAATATCATGCAATATATTCAACGCCACACAGTGGACGGTCGTTGAATCACGCATGTTGATAGCCATGGGTGTATAGTTTGAAACTGGCAGGTTCCGTGATTTTATCCCGGCTGCAAATGCAAATTAATTGTGTGAATGGAGCAATCAAAACTTAGGCACAGATTCTCATGATCGACTGACAGTCCTGCAACTTTCACTCTTCTCGACCTTCTTCTGATTTCCATTCCACGGTCAACCAATTGACCATTATTGCTGGGTTGCTGGTGGTGCGCAGCGCAGAAAGAAAAAGAAGGAAAAAAAAGTAACTAACTTACTTCTTACTTCTGGTTGCTAATTTGGGAAACTGCGGAAGGGTCAAGGGTGGGTGGGTTGTGGGGGGAGGGGTGGAGTGGGGAGAGGGAGAGAGTTGTTGGGAGCCAGCTGCTGTTTCGGTACCTCTGGCTAGGTCTGCCTGGCTACCGTAGCGGTCTCCGGGATTTAAACCCCGACCAGTATAGCCCTAGCCATCATCATCCCTACTTTAGCAGGTGGCAGGCCACGATTGGGGTCAACGGTTGAGGCTTGATACCCTCGCAATTCAGGCATCAAGCGAAGAAGCCTGTATTGTGTCTTCAGGGAGAGTATTCCAGTCTCTAATGGTCCTTGGGAAGAAGGATTTGTTCCTGTAGGCTGTCCAGTATGGGATCCTCTGGAACTGTTGTGTGTGACCGTGTCAGGCTCGCATGTTAGAGGGGATGAGCTGCTTGCAATAGGTGAAAGCTAGGCCATTTTTGATCTTATATAACATTGCCAAACGAGCCCTACTTCTGCGCTCTTGGAGAGTCTGCCAGTTCAGGTGCTGCAGCATTTGCCCCACACTGGATGTGTTCCTGTGTCTCTTCAGGACAAAGTGGGCTGAGCACTCTTCTGAGGACTGACTCGATCCTGGCAATTTCCTTGTGTGGATCAGGGATGTCACTGGCCGTCGGACACCGGACATAGTCCGATTGACTTGGCCTAATGTCCGATGAACAGAAAGATCAGCAGGACAAATGTCCGATTGTTTGTTTCAAAAAGAGGACATGTGTCCGATTGTTTTTCCGTTGATCGCGGACACCGCTAGCAACATTTCTTTCCGAGTAGGCTGTCGCTTTGCGGTAGTCGGCTTTACACTGCGCGAGCGAGTGACGTGTAGTGTGTTATTCCCGGCAACGCCCTCTGATTTACTTTACTTACTTACGCCTGTCACCCCTACCCGGGTATAGGCCGTCGACGAGAGACCTCCAGCAACTCCTGTCCTGTGCTTCTCCTTCGATTCTACTCCAGGTGGTTCCCAGTCTCTTGATGTCTGCTTGGAGGTCTCGACGCCAGGAGTTTCTCGGCCTACCTCTTTTCCTCTTTCCCTGGGGGTTCCATGACAATGCCTGCCTAGTGATACTGGAAGCTGGCTTTCTCAGACTGTGACCGATCCATCCCCATCTTCTTCGCCCAATTTCATTCTCTGCTGTTATCTGCTCTGTTCTCTCCCAGAGTCTGACGTTGCTGATCTTCTCTGGCCAGTGGATTTTCAAAATTCTTCTAAGGCAACTGTTCATGAAGGTCTGTACTCTGTTGACTGTGGTTTTTGTCAATCTCCATGTCTCTGCTCCATATAGGAGAACTGCTTTTACATTGGAGTTGAAAATCCGGACTTTGGTGTGTTGTGACAGCTCTCTGGAACTCCACACTTTTTTCAACTGGAGAAAGGCTGCTCTGGCTTTACCGATTCGTGCTCTGACATCTGCATCAGTGCCGCCTTTTTTGTCTATGATGCTCCCGAGATAGGTGAAGGACTCCACCTCCTCCAACGGGGTGCCAGCAAGCAAGACTGGTTCTTCCCTGGTTGCGTTCAGCCTCATTGTCTTTGTTTTCTGTTTGTGAATGGTGAGGCCCACTTGGGACGAGATGTCAGCAAGCCTCGTGGTCTTGTCCTGCATTTGTTGATGAGTGTGGGACAGTAATGCCAAGTCGTCTGCAAAATCGAGGTCGTCAAGCTGTGTCCACAGTGTCCACTGTATTCCACTTCGTCTGTGCTCTGTGGTCATCTTCATGACCCAGTCTATGGCCAGTAGGAAGAGGAACGGAGACAGCAGACACCCCTGCCTGACACCAGTTCTGACCTGGAGCTCTCTGGTGAACTGCCCTTCGTGGATCACGCGACATGTCATGCTATCATAGCTGCTCTTGATCAGGCAGACGAGCTTTGTGGGTACACCGTAGTGTCGTAGGAGTTTCCACAGAGTCTCTCGGTCCACGCTGTCAAATGCTTTCTCATAATCCACAAAGTTGACGTACAGCGGGGAGCTCCACTCCAGAGACTGTTCCACGATGATGCGGAGAGTGGCGATCTGGTCTGTACATGATCGGTTCTTCCTGAATCCTGCTTGCTGGTCTCTCAGCTGGGGGTCAACGGAGCTCTTCATTCTCTCCAGGATGATCCTGTTGAAGACCTTTCCTGGTACTGACAGCAAGGTGATTCCTCTGTAGTTGGAACACTTGCTGAGGTCGCCTTTCTTGGGAAGCTTGATTAGGTACCCCTCCTTCCAGTCAGCTGGCATCACCTCCTCTTCCCAGATCTTTCCAAACAGTGGGTACAGCATCTCAACTGTTGTCTCTAGGTCTGCTTTCAGAGACTCCGCTGGGATGCCATCTGGCCCTGCTGCTTTGCCATTAACGCCCTCTGATTGGCTGACCCTAAAGTTCAGCTATTTTTAGCGAAAGCGAGACTGCGCGAGCGAGGGTCGTGTAGAGTGTGATTCCGTAAACATCGCCTTCTGATTGGCTGCCCCTAAAGTTCAGCTATTTTCAGCTAGGAGGGGTACCACTGTTCAACAGGACTCAGAAAAACCATCCACTTCTGCTGAGTGATCAGCTCATATCAGTTCCACTGAGTCTGAGGGTGTCATTTTGATTTTCAAGTCAGTGTAGCAGCCTACTACATGTAGTGAAGTTTCAGATAAATCTAACAAATGTAGCCTATTGACAAGGCCTTTTTAAAGTATTTTCTGCATTAGTTTTCTACATTTGTTCATCATGTCTATTAGCCACAAAAGTGTGAGAATTTAAATCTTTAACCCATTTGCTACCAGAAACCTGCTGTGGCCCATGCTGGAAGCATGGGCCACAGCAGGTTTCTGGTAGCGAATGGGTTAATGACATGAACAAGTAAACAAAAAAAATATTAACTGGAATGATTTTTTTTCTTATATGTAGTTTCTTACAGAAAGCTCATCTCCTTTTGTTATAGCCTTAGGCTAACTAATCATTACATTTCCGTTTAGTCAGTACATGGTCTAATATTTTTATAATGCTATTCTAGTCAGTACATTTCCTTGCACTGTGAATTCCTTGAAGTGCCAAAATGACAGTTTAGTTTGTGAGTTGTGAGCCTGAGCATGAAGAATTTGCTACCTCTGTTACAAGGCCCTGATATGTTTTTCATGCGAATCTGCGATGACAGTATTATCTGAATGACATAATAACTTGTTCACTTTTCTTTGCCTTTTTACGTTTATGTCCTTTTCGTCAACAGTCAATAAATATCTCACTCAGCCTCTGTTTATGTGGTTTCTGTTTTACTATCAGTTTTGTCTCGCGCGAAATGTCCTATTGTTTTGTTCCAATTCAGGACAAATGTCCTATCCCTCTGCCACCCTCCAGGACATTTGTCCTATAGGTGTCCAGCTCCAGTGACATCCCTGGTGGATGCGGGTCCCACACTGACACACAGCTCGCATACTCCAGGATGAGCCGGACCAGCGACTTGTAGGCAAGCTCATTGACTGCAACTTAACCGATCTTCAGGTTTCTCTGCAGGAACATCAGCATCTGGTTTACCTTGCTGTATATCTGGTTGATGTGGATGTCCCAGCTGGCATCCTTTTGTATGGTCAGGCCCAGGTACTTTGTGGAGCTTACCTCATTAAGGGAGTGTCCGTGTAGAGAGTACTGATGACTTCTGTTTACTCTGCTATGTGATACTGGTAGAGTGAGACATTTATGCGGGTGAAACTGCATGTCCCATTTGCTGTCCCATGCGCACAGGGCATTTAGATCCTCTTGTAGTGTATCATGGTCGGACTGTGATGCAATGGGCGGTATACTGCGGTGTCATCCGCAAACGGGCAAGTTCTTCAGTTGACTCTTTCTGGCATGTCGTTTATGTACAGCAGGAACAGGCAGGGGCCTACAATGGATCCTTGGGGTACTCCAGAACACACATCGATGTGGGTGGCCCTAGCACCCTCAACTACCACTGCTTGACGTCTGCCTCAGACTTACGCCTGTCACCCCTACCCGGGTATAGGCCGTCGACGAGAGACCTCCAGCAACTCCTGTCCTGTGCTTCTCCTTCGATTCTACTCCAGGTGGTTCCCAGTCTCTTGAGTCTGCCTCAGAGGAAGTTGGCAATTCATCTGTTGGTGTTGTCTCTGATGCCATAGTAGTCCAGCTTATGGAGCAATAGACTATGGTTTACCCTGTTGAACGCCTTAGCAAAGTAGACTCCTGCATGGACTCCTGAGGATCTATGCCTTTTGCCTATCTATGGAAAGGGCTTTGTCTGATGCTGTACTACTACTAGGCGCATTAACTGATATACACCTTTTGTCCAGAATAGATCAATTCTCATGGAGTCTCATATCTATGCGAAAGCTAATGAGAATCATGACTTGTCTGCTGCGATCATACTGCTCCTTAACCTTTAGAATTAGACCCAAGGGTGCATTTCCCCCAAAAAAAAAAAAAAAAAAAAAATTTTTTTGTTTTTGGAATTGTTACTTAACAACTATGTACCAGTTGCAGGATGTAGATTGATCATAATTCAAGGGTAGTGCCAGATTAGCTTGGCGCCAAACTAATCTGGCACTACCCTTGAATTATCATGGTCAATCCCATCTCCTGCTGTAGGGCATTGGAGCTAAATGGGTTAAAGAGGAATTTAGGAAGAAAGGTTGAAAGTAAGGAAACATGAAGACACAACGTTTCGGATCTGAGATCCTTCCTCTGTCTGTTGATACAGAAACAATACTTTTTTTTATATTGGTTCTTACATTGAAGATGCTGAGAGAGCTGATTCAGTGATTGCTTTCCACAGTGTATTAGACATGTTGACATAGTTATAAACAAACTGCTCTGTGGGCAAAAGCGGACAGAGGGAGAATAGCATGAGCTCACATACCAACGAATCAAATTGATATTTCTGAATCTGAGTTGGAACTGTTCAAGTTTTTAACAAATAGTTATTTATCACATTTATGGTACACCATGATGCCCGCCAGCCTTTCAGATCAGTAAGGAGGTTGCATTTTCAGAAATTCCAGTGGTCACAGGCAGTTCATCAGATCATACATTATTATACCAGGCAGAGATCAGCCCTGTGTTGATCATCAGATCAAGAGACTCACATATTACACATTTTTGACTTTTTATTTTGCTTTTTCTGTTAGGACCTGGGATGTTGCATGCAGTGAAGTGCAATCAGCCATAGTGGCCCAGATCAGTACATGGTCAGGTGATGACTGCGGCACTGGAGAAAAATGCAAGTACAAGGTGAGGTCTCTAACACATTCACCCTTAACCCTCTTTGTACAAGTGACACTGTTGACATCATGCAGTTCAGTTTTTGATGTGGACATGCAAGTTTTATTTTTCAGATGTATTGTGTAGTTTTTAACAAGACCTGCAGCTCCACTAGAACATACATCTTAACAATGAGAATATTTCAAACCACTTCCTCTCTACCGCTTCATGCTACCACTTCTTTAGTCATTCTATCCACTGCAGTTGTTTTGGAGGATTGCAGTTGTTTTGACCGGTCGCTCTGACCTCAGTTGTCATGAAGACGCTTGAGCGCCTGGTCAGTTCTCGGTTTCTGAGAACACTTACCGATCCTCTGCTGGATTGTTTTCATTCGCGTATCGCAAAAAACATTCCGTGGAGGATGCGGCATCACTTGGTTTGTTTTATGTTTTACAACACCTTGAAATCCCAAACACATATGCCAGAATTTTATTTGTTTATTACAGCTCTGCTTTTAACACCATTGTTCCATCCAAACTGTACCAGAAGATCCAGCAAATCGGAGTTCCAGAGGCATTGTGCCTCTGGACCCTCGATTTCCTGTTGAGACCACGTCGTTAAAATTGGTGAAAATGTGTCATCCACCCTCATTTTATCCACGGGCACGCCTCAGGTATGCGTGCTCTCCCCTATGCTCTACTCCCTGTTTACTTATGACTGTGCTTCATGCCATGCCAGTACTAAAGTTCTAAAATTTGTAGATCTATGACACCACAGTGGAAGGGTGCATTACAAACTCAGACGAATCTGCCTACCGTAGTCAGGTTAAGACTCTAATTAGCTGAACTGCAATCTGGCAAAACAAAAGAAATGATTGTGGACTTTTAGAAAGAAACAATCCCCTCCCCCTCCCCCTCTTGTGATCAATAGTGAAATCATTGAAACAGTCCAGAACTTTAAGTTTCTTGGCACTACCCTGTCATGTGACCTTAAGTGGGAGGAAAACACTTGCCTCATTGTCCAAAAAGCACAGCAGCGCTTGTTCTTCCTGCGACGTCTGAAAAGTTTCGGTCTCGGTGCCCACATGTTGATGCAATTTTACTGAGCTATGATTGAGAGCGTGCTCACCTTTTCGATCATGGTTTGGTAAGGTTCCATCACGGCCAAAGAGAAAATCAGACTGAGTAGGGTGGTCAAGACCGCTTCAAAAATCATAGGCAGAGATCTTCCTAGTCTGGACTCACTGCACCAGCAGCGTCTCTTACGTAGAGCAAGTCTTATCTCCAGTGATTCCACCCACCCCGGCAATGAGCTTTTCCAAATTTTACCATGAGGGCGCAGGTACAGGTCCATCAGTACCAAGACAGCAGATTCCGCAACAGTTTTTTCCCTCTGGCTGTTCGCACTCTCTCTGATCAACCAGACTGATTGGAGAGAGCGCGAGTGGCGAGTGAGAACGAATGTGTACAGTCAGTTTTAACTGAATCAGTGAGGCGTGCCTGTTCGCCATGTTTAATACCGGTATTTGCTTAGTATTTAGCATGAAAATCATATTTTAGAGGTTACTGTCTGTGTGTGTGTGTATATCACATATGATTTTAGTCTTAATAACTGACATCAAGACAAATTCCAATGTTTTTATTGTTTTGTACATGGAAACATATGGCAATAAACTATCTTATCTTATATGTGACAGACAGTCAAAAATGGCAGTTCTGAGCTGAGGGCTGAGTGAATGTATGGGACATTTTTCACAAAATTTGTGACAACAGCTTTGACAAAATGCACCCTATCCCTTGTAAGTTTTTGCAAGGGTTTGCACTGACTAAAAAAAATAAATAAATAATTACAGTATTTATAATGCGCTTATCTTATAATAATAATAATTATAGGCGGGGAAGTGGCACAGTGGTTAAGGCGTCTGCCTCCAATGCCAAAGGTGCGAGGTTCGATACCGGGTTCCGTTGTTGGATTTTTCTCCTCTGGTAAGTGTCACCGTCTGGGCAGTGGGCAGATGTTCACATCTGCACGGGACATAGACGACCCCGGCCCCCACGAGTCCCCTGCTGCCTTGCAGGCCTGGCCGCTTGGCTGCGGAAAGGCTAAGGGAGGAAACCCCTGACATCAAAGCCCCCGTGTCTCCGGGGAAGGCTTTTGAGCCAGAGACTAAGACAAGGACAGTCTGATATAAAACCTACGACCCGAGGACCTCGATGCCACCATCCCAGCTTGCTAGGCCATGGCAAAAGAACCAAGGGTTTAAAGGGTGGGACCAGTACTGCGCACACTGCACTCCACCAAAAAGCTCCACCGCGCAGGCTTTAGGAAACGCCCACAGACTATGACACTGAACTTTCCAAGTCCTGTAGCGATGGGCAAGGGGCAAAACGGCAGGTGAAAGATGTCTGGAAGCCGCAGTCTCAAACCTGCATGCAGGCGGTTCAGGATATTGGTCGCCTGATGTTGACCGGGGGATGACAACGTCACTCGGCACACCCTGAACGACCAAGCAGCCTTCTCTAGGGACAGCACTGCTTGCTCCACACAGAGAGGGGCCTAGAAAAGGTGGCCTAACCAAAGCTCATCCCCTCGTAACCCCAGTTGGCTAGCCGCTGTCAACGGGCATCTTCTCATGCGGTCAGAAAACAAGAAAAAACAATGGATCCACTCTCATGACGACCACGACCGGACTCAATGTAGCATGCTGGAACATCCAAACCATGCTCGACACAGCAGACAGCGGACGCCCTGAACGTCGCTCCGCCCTCATTGCCCATGAATTGCGGAGGTTAAACATCGACATCGCCGCGCTCAGCGAAGTACGCCTTCCGGAGGAAGGCAGCCTCAAAGAACTTGGCGCTGGCTACTCCCTCTACTGGTAAGGCAGGCCTGCATCAGAAAGATGGCTCTCAGGCGTGGGCTTCATGGTGAAGACCCCCATTGCGGCTAAGTTGGAAAACCTACCAACGGGTCACTCCGACCACATCATGTCCATGCGCCTCCCACTGAGACACCAGCAATACGTCGCCCTTCTCAGTGTGTACTCCCCAACCCTCCTGGCAGAGCCTGCAGAAAAAGACAAGTTCTACTCTGACCTGTGCAGCCTCCTGCAGAGCACCCCTGCAGACGACAAAGTCATCATCCTTGGCGACTTCAACGCCAGAGTGGGCCAAGACTCTGAAGCCTGGAAAGGAGTCCTCGGCAAGCATGGCGTTGGGAACTGCAATGACAATGGTCGCCTACTGTTGGAGCTCTGTGCAGAGCAGCAACTTGTCATCACCAACACTACTTTCCAGCAAAAGGACAGTCGAAAGACCACCTGGATGCATCCTCGCTCCAAGCACTGGCACCTTATCGACTATGTCCTAGTGCGTCAGAGGGACCGCAGTGACGTCCTCCTCACCAGAGTGATGCCCAACGCAGAGTGCCACACTGACCACCACCTTGTTCGCTGCAAACTCAGGCTCCGCCTCAAGCTGAAACCCCAAGAAAGGGGGCCCCCCCCAAGAAAAAGTTTGATGTTGCCAGCCTTCAGCGTGACGACAAGAAAGCTGCCCTTCAGGCCAATTTACAGCGCATGCTCAAAGACACAGTTGATCCAGCAGACTCCTCCCCTGAAACACTCTGGGAACAACTGAAAACTGCTATTGTAAAATCCTCTGTGGAAGTCTTGGGCTTTGCTAGAAAGAGGAACAAAGACTGGTTTGACGAAAACGATGTAGAGATCCAGGAACTTCTAGCAAAAAAAAGCCGCCCACCAGGCCCACCTAGCCCTGCCCTGTGAAGAAGTCTGCCTTCCGCCTCATCTGCAGCAGTCTCCAGCTCAAGCTTAGAGAGCTCCAGAACGAGTGGTGGTCCAGACTCGCACAGAGGACCCAGCTCTGCGCTGACAACGGTGACTACAGGGGCTTCTACGAAGCACTGAAAGCAGTGTATGGCCCTAGGCACCTGGTACAAAGTCCCATGCGAAGCGCTGATGGACAGGCACTCCTCACAGATAATACCTCCATCTTGAACCGCTGGTCAGAATACTTTCAGGACCTCTTCGGCGCTGAGCGCACTGTTCAAGAAACAGTCATCCTCCAAATCCCACACCTTCCACTAAAGGTTGAATTGGACGAACCGCCTACCGCCAAAGAGACCCTCACAGCCATCCACCAGCTCAAGAGTGGCAAAGCAGCAGGCATTGATGGAATCCCGCCAGAGATCTGGAAACATGGAGGCCCAGCACTGCACAACAAGCTCCACAACCTCTTTCTCTGCTGCAGGGAAAAAGGAACACTACCAAAGGATCTCCGTGTACAAGAATAAAGGAGAGAAGTCTGCCTGCTCTAATTATCGTGGAATTACCCTGCTGTCCATTGCCGGGAAAATTCTTGCAAGGTTCCTCCTGAATCGGCTGGTACTTGCCATCGCTGAAGACCACCTCCCAGAGGGCCATTGTGGCTTCAGAGCCAACAGGAGTACCACCGACATGGTCTTTTTGCTGAGACAGCTTCAGGAGAAGTGCCGCGAGCAAAACAAAGGGCTGTACGTAACGCTTGTCGACCTAACAAAAGCGTTTGACACTGTGAGCAGGCAAGGTATGTGGCAGATCCTGGAGCGACTAGGTTGTCCCCCAAAGTTCCTCAACATGATCGTCCAGCTGCACGAGGACCAGCAGGCCAGGTCAGATTAAACAGTGACCTCTCAGAACCATTCCCCATTCGCAACGGCGTGAAGCAAGGCTGCGTGCTAGCACCGACCCTCTTCACCATCTTCTTCAGCATGATGTTGAAGCAGGCCACAGTGGACCTCGACGATGACGACGCAGTGTACATCAGGTATCGTCTTGATGGCAGCCTGTTCAACCTCAGACGACTGCAGGCCCACACGAAAACCCTAGACCAACTGATTTGTGAGCTGCTCTTTGCTGATGACGCTGCCCTCTTTGCACACAGAGAGAGAGCCTTGCAGCGCATTACGTCCTGCTTCGCAGATGCCGCCCAGCTCTTTGGACTTGAGGTCAGTCTGAAAAAGACAGAGGTCCTTCATCAGCCGGCACCCAAGGAAGAGCATCGCCCTCCCCACATCACCATCGGCGAGTCTGAACTGAAGTCTGTACACCAGTTTACCTACCTTGACTGCATCATCACGTCAGACGCCAAGCTGGACAAGGAGGTGGACAACAGGCTGGCAAAAGCGAACAGTGCTTTCGGGCGACTATTCAAGCGGGTGTGGCACAATCAACAGCTGAAAACAGGCACCAAGATCAGCGTGTACAGAGCTGTCGTCCTCACCACCCTGCTGTAAGGTTCCGAGTCCTGGGCCCTCTACCGCATCCAACTACGACTCCTCGAACGCTTTCACCAGCGCTGCCTGCGTACCATCCTCATCATTCACTGGAGTGACTATGTCACCAACGTCGAGGTCCTTGAACAGGTGGAAACTGTGAGCATCGAGGCTTTCCTGCTGCGGACACAGCTTCGCTGGGCGGGGCACGTCTCCAGGATGGAGGACCATCGCCTACCTAAGATCACTCTGTTCGGCGAGCACGCCACTGGACACCGAGACAGAGGGGCACCAAAGAAGAGATACAAAGACGGTCTCAAGAAGTCACTTAGTGCCTGCTAAATCGACCACCGCCAGTGGTCTTCGCTTGCTGCGGACCGTGACACCTGGCGCTCCACCATTACAAGGCAGCCGTCTCCTTAGAGGACTCTCGCAGAGCTAACCTTAAGGACAAGCGGCTCAGAAGAAAAAACAAAGTTGTCGTAACTCAGAACCCTGACCAGACCTTCCCCTGCAGCCACTGCGGTCGAACCTGCTTGTCCCGGATTGGCCTTCACAGCCACGAAAATGCCTGCAGACGACGTGGGCAAGCCCTATAGAATCTTCGTTCGTGAAGTCAAGCCAAGAGAGAGATCTTATAATAATTATAACTCTAAGCGCGTACTCACAACTCGCGCACACATGCGCACGCTTTAGACAATGACTCACGTACTACAAATAGTGAAAATACATTACGACGGTCAGCTTGGGGTGGGGAGTGTAGTGATATAGTGCTAGAACTGTTGAAAGAGGTGAGTTTTGAGGGCGGACTGGAAGGAGGAGAGAGAGTGTTTCTGACGGAGAGAGAGTGGGAGGATGTTCCAGGTGGATGGACCGTAGACGGAGAAGGAGCGGGGGCTGAAAGTGCTGAGTTTGGTGTGGGGGATGAGGAGGCGGAGAGGGTCGGAGGCGGAGCGGAGGGAGCGGGAAGGAGTGTAGGGGTGAAGTAAGTTGGAGAGATATGTAGGAGCGTAGTTGTTCAGGGATTTGTAGCAGAGAGACAGAATCTTGTATTGGATGCGTTGGGGGATGGGGAGCCAGTGAAGGAGCTTGAGCAGGGGAGTGATGTGGTCGGATTTTTTCTTTCTGAAGACGAGGCGGGCAGCATTGTTCTGGACGCGCTGAAGAGTGAGAGTGGTAGAGTGAGGAAGGCCGGAAAGGAGAGAGTTGCAGTAGTCGATGCGAGATAAGATGAGAGAGACAGCGAGTTTGGTGGCAGCTTCAGTAGTGAGGTATTTTCTGATCTGACTGGTGCGGCGGAGGTGGAAATAACATGCCTGGGCCGTGGCGGAGACGAAGCTGGTCATGGAAAGAGAGGAATCGAGGATAACGCCGAGGTTCTTGACCGAGTCAGAGAAGGAGATGGGGGTGCTGTCGAGTTGAAGGTGGAGAGAAGGGGGGGAGCTGGGAAAGTTTCTGGCGAGTGCCTACCAGCACGGCTTCCGTTTTGTCGTCGTTCAGTTTGACTACTTTCTGAATCAATGAATGCGAGCATTTAACTTTTTATCATGTCTTTTCATTTCATGCTTGACTCTTGCTCTCTTTGGAAGCTGGAAGAAAAATGTTTGCCCACATACAATCTGTTGCTTCAAATGAAGCAGAGGTTGGGTTAGTGACTTTCTCACTGCATTTGCTGTACACAAACTAGATTTAATTTGACCTCTGTGTGTGTGCAGCCTCCAGTACTGTTTGCAGTACTGGTGGCTACATGCTCAAGAGGGTTAATTGTTTCTTTTTGCAGCTTGTCAGCAATGTTGAGAACAAAGTGACAGCCACCCACACAACACCAGTCAAGAACTATGTGGATGATCTGACCTTTGACTTTGTCACAGCCAGCAACGGCTGTAAAGTGCAGGTAACAGTTTTTGCATCACGCAGGCAGTTGAGGGATGCTACAGCATCCCTCTTGTCCCACTCCAATGACCTGTGCAATCAAGGAAATCATTGAGTAAGTCCGTGATTTGTGGACCGGCTCTTGCAATTTCAGGAGACAGACTGAGAGTGAAAGTTTTACCTGTCAAAGAATGGTAGTAGATCCTTTCCTCATGACTTGAGTGCAGTTTGTTTGGAAAAGAAATGAATATTGGTTCTTCATTTTCAGGCGGTGTTTAATTTTCAGTGAAAAACTGTGAATAATTGTGTGTGTTGGGGGGGGTGGGGGGCGGGGTGCTGGTCTTGCAGACATGCTTGGAACTCTTTACAGACGTTGCAGAGGTTATGGTTGGTCACCAGTGTTTATGAACATGCAAACAAGTGTATACTTTGCAGTTGTACCAACCTGGAAATTCTTATCTTCTTACTGTTTTAGGGCAAGAGTTCATCAGAGACCTGGTATGCCATCCTGGACTACAGCACTAACTACTGCAATATCCACAACCTGATTGAAGGTACATGTAGTTAAATGCTTGATGTGCATGAGGAACTTAAATACATCTCATTGCCCCCACTCCCCATGTTGTTGTAGGTGGAGTACCAGGTATCTGCTTCTGCAAGTCTTGGGTTTCGCTAGAAAGAAGAACAAAGAGTGGTTTGACGAAAACGATGTTGAGATCCAGGAACACCTAGCAAAAAAAAAGAGCCGCCCACCTAGCCCAGCCTTCCTGCCCTGTGAAGAAGTCTGCCTTCTGCCTCGTCTGCAGCAGTCTCCAGCGCAAGCTCAGAGATCTCCAGAATGAATGGTGGACCAGACTTGCACAGAGGACCCAGCTTTGCGCTGACAATGGTGACTACAGGGGCTTTTACGAAGCACTGAAAGCAGTGTATGGCCCCAGGCACCTGGTACAAAGTCCCCTGCGAAGCGCGAATGGCCAGGCACTCCTCACAGATAATACCTCCATCTTGAACCGCTGGTCAGAGTACTTTCAGAGCCTCTTCAGCGCTGAGCGCACTGTTCAAGAAGCAGTCGTCCTACAAATCCCACAACTCCCAGTAAAGGTTGAATTGGACGAACCGCCCACGGCTGAAGAGACCCTCACAGCCATCCACCAGCTCAAGAGTGGAAAAGCAGCAGGCATTGATGGAATACTGCCAGAGATCTGGAAACATGGAGGCACAGCACTGCACAACAAGCTCCATGACCTCATTCTCTGCTGCTGGGAGGAAGGAACACTACCAAAGGATCTCCGTGATGCTGTCGTTATCACCCTGTACAAGAACAAAGGCGAGAAGTCTGACTGTTCCAACTATCGGGGAATCACCCTGCTGTCCATTGCTGGGAAAATTCTTGCAAGGCTGCTCCTGAATCAGCTGGTACCTGCCATCGCTGAAGACCACCTCCCAGAGGGCCAGTGTGGCTTCAGAGCAAACAGGAGCACCACCAATATGGTCTTTGTGCTGAGACAGCTTCAGGAGAAGTGCCACGAGCAGAACAAAGGGCTGTACGTAACGTTTGTCGACCTAACAAAAGCGTTCGACACTGAGCAGGCAAGGCATGTGGCAGATCCTGGAGCGACTTGGCTGTCTCCCAAAGTTCCTCAGCATGATTGTCCAGCTACACGAGGACCAGCAAGGCCAGGTCAGACTCAACAATGACCTCTCAGAACCATTCCCTATTCTCAACGGCGTAAAGCAGGGCAGCGTGCTGGCACCGACCCTCTTCACCATCTTTTTTAGCATGATGTTGAAGCAGGCCACAGTAGACCTTGATGATGACGATGCAGTGTACATCAGGTATCGTCTCGATGGCAGCCTGTTCAACCTCAGATGACTGCAGGCCCACACGAAAACCCTAGACCAACTGATTCGTGAGCTGCTTTTTGCTGATGATGCTGCCCTCGTTGCACACACAGAGAGAGCCCTGCAGCGCATCACATCCTGCTTCGCAGACGCTGCCCAGCTCTTTGGACTCGAGGTCAGTCTGAAAAAGACAGAGGTCCTCCATCAGCCGGCACCCAAGACAGTGTATCGCCCTCCTCACATCACCATTGGCGAGTCTGAACTAAAGTCAGTGCACCAGTTTACTTACCTTGGCTGCATTATCACGTCGGACGCCAAGCTGGACAAGGAGCTTGACAGCAGGCTGGCAAAAGCGAACAGCACTTTCGGGTGACTTTTCAAGCGGGTGTAGCACAATCAACAGCTGAAAACAGGCACCAAGATCAGCGTGTACAGAGCTGTGGTCCTCACCACCCTGCTGTATGGTTCTGAGTCCTGGGCCCTCTACCGCAGCCAACTACGACTCCTTGAACGCTTCCACCAGCGCTGCCTGTGCACCATCCTGGGCATTCACTGGAGTGACTTGTCACCAACGTCGAGGTCCTTGAACAGGCTGAAACTGTGAGCATCGCGGCTTTGCTGCTGCGGACACAGCTCCGCTGGGCGGGGCATGTCTCAAGGATGGAGGATCATCGCCTACCAAAGATCACCCTGTTCGGCGAGCTTGCTACTGGACACCGTGACAGAGGGGCACCAAAGAAGAGATACAAAGACTGTCTCAAGAAGTCACTTAGTGCCTGCCAAATCGACCACCACCAGTGGTCTTCGCTTGCTGCGGACCGTGACACCTGGCGCTCCACCATTTACAAGGCAGCTGTCTCCTTTGAGGACTCTCACAGAGCTAGCCTTAAGGACAAGCGGCTCAGGAGAAAAAACAGAGATGCCGCAACTCAGAACCCTGGCCATACCTCCCCCTGCAGCCACTGCGGTCGAACCTGCCTGTCCCGGATTGGCCTCCGCAGCCACGAACAAGCCTGCAGACGTCGTGGGCAACTCCTATAAAATCTTCGTTCGCGAAGTCAAGCCAAGAGACAAGAGACCAGGTATCTACAATGTACCATGTTTGACTGTCTGGTTGTCTGAAACCAGTACATTGTGTACACTGGTACTAATTACAACAGTGTCATAGTGTCGTACTTATTACCCTTCACTTTTTTAGCTGGTATCAGGTTTACTTGAGAGTTTTAAATGGGACCATTACTGTAAATGGTGTGTGTGCATGCATATATGGTGTGTATCTTATGTGGGTGTGTAAATTATATGTTGTGACTTATATTTTAAAATACAGCTGCTTGTGTTTATGGGGGTGGGGAGGTTGGTGGAAGGGGGGGGGGGGGGGAGCAAAAGAATGGGACCACTTCACCGACGTTTTCTCAGTTCAAGTACAGCCAAGCCTGCCTTAGCGGCCACCTTCATCCAGCGGCCTCCTGCTCATAATGACCACTTCAATTTACTCCCGTTCGTTATACAAGGGCCACCTGTGTACGACGCTTGTGGCCAGTTGCTGTCACTTATGACCACTAGTCATGACCAGCTGTTGTCACCCACAATCGCTACTTTACACTTTGCATAGGTCGCTTTGAGTTTGAGCGCCACTTGTAAACTATCAGTCAGCTGTGAAAGTGTTCTCTGTCCATTACCCAAGGTCCTGCTTTGTGTCAGTCACATGCCTAGTCAAGCAGGAAAACTCTCTTTTGTTCATCATGGCTGTTGGTTACATCGCTCACACCTCGACGGACTGGTGCATAGGCCTTTTTTTTTGTTCAAGGTGAACTTTGTCTTGGTTCTGTTCTGTAAGGCTGACAGAAGAATATCAGGTAGGAAGGATTGTGAATAAAATCTTTGAAAAATTTAAGTTTATATTTTATTGGTTCTATGGTTCAGTGGTTGGTCACAATACGCTATTGTTTTCAGTTTCTTATGCGACAGTCTAACACGGCCACATGTCCTAAAGACTGTCCAAAAAAGAAAGAAAGTAACCACATTTTAAGCCCTCAAAAGAGATCAGTTTGTTTCCTTATTCTGTATATACCCGGTAATGACCCCTTTGTCCCTTGGGTGGCTGTTACAGACAGGTTTGACTGTATTTTTCTTCAAGGTTATTTTGTTTGATGTTGGTATTCACACACTATACATGCACACAGCACCTGCAGTGTATGTTTTACTTGTTAAGTTTACTTGTACTGTTTCCTTATTTCCTTTTTCAGGAGCTGGGCTTGACAAGCAGCCTGGATACCAGGAGTCTACCAGTGATTCTGTCTGCACCCAGTATTCTTCACGCAATTGTGACAAATACTAAGTACTAAATGTATGACTTGTAGTAAGCCTTGTGCATGCAACCATCGGTACTGTTTACATTAACTCGTGACTGCATACACAGGAGGAAGTGGGGGGGGGGGGGGGGGGGGGGGGTTACATTTCAGTTTTCACAGTGCAAAAGTTGCTTATTTTCATCATCATAATATGCGCGTATTGTGCTTGCTGACTGTGCACCATCTCTCACTCCTTGGGTATGTGCCTAAATTTTCTTATCACACCACTAGGGAATCTTATCCCTTTAGCTGTTGGTAGCCCTTTTGCTGAGGTGATTCCTGCAGGTGTTCATTCCTGCAGGAATCACCTCAGCAAAAGTGCTACCAAAGGCCAAAGCAGGAATCAACCTTGGCAAAAGTGCTACCAACAGCCAAAGCAGAAATCACCTTAGCAAAAGTGTTACCAACAGCCAAAGGGTTATAGATCTCAAGCACTCAACGTGGCAGAACCGGACTTGTGCATATAGCACTACACTTGATTTTCCAAAATGTTAGGGTTTTTTCTCTGAAGACTACATTCCAGCTCACTAGCTAGATGGACTATACGAAGGGTGCTACCAATATATCTTGGTGCCTCTTGGCGCCAAACTATCTGGACGCCACCCTTGAACTGTTATGGATGCATACTTTGTAGTCATGGTTAGTACCGTAGATCTGATGCAGGACACAATTGATCTCATGCCTTACTAAGTTATATAGTAGTAGTACAGTCTCTCCACCTTGCAATTGATACAATTACAAATTGAATCTCAGAAGCCCCTTTAGTGGTCTGTGAGAATTTAGGCCTCTTATTGGTGGAGATCAGCTCTAGCAGCTGATGGGATCATTCAAGATTGGACAGGTATCCCAGTAAGCAAAGGTCTTCGGGCCAGCATCAGCCAGTGGGCCACTGCAGCCGATGTCAGCCTGAGGGTCTTTTGTTGCAGGTGCTATCTCTGCTTATTATGGAAGTGAAGTGTTTAGTGGCAAAGCCATGGCTGCCAACCCTGAGGCAATAAAATTCCTGAGTTGCCTCCACGGCGCTAGCCCTAGCTTCCAGGAGCCGAAAAATGAAACAACATGGGGGGGGGGTGGGGGGGGGGGGGGGGGGAAATTGGCGCTAGACCTTGGCCGTAAATCGAACAACGGGGGGGAGAGGGGGGGGGGGGGGTTTCACACCTTGCTCCAACCAAATAATCTAACATGGTGCGCGTCAGCCCACCTAGGTTTACTGTGCTGCAATGTTTATGTCTGCCCGGCACATTTTACAAAAGGCAAAGTGTTCACCCTTTCTCAATTCGTCGATGTAAGGAACGCTTGTGGTCTGGATGGAAATTCACCAACCACTTCTTCTTCTTTGGAGGCATCATTTTGTTGAAAATCGAAAATACCAGTTGTGAAAATCGCTAAGCAAGTGCTCCAGACCAGGGCAATTTCGAAGCAACCGGAACAAACACAGAATGGATGGAAATTTGCTGCGCATGCGTAATCAAGACTGGCTGTGTGTCTCCAAAAGCTTAGCGGCACAGTATAGCGGCAGGCTCTCAACTACAGGCGCTTGACCCGAGCGCTAAGCCAAAATGCCTCGAATTTTAAAACAAAGCTTAAAAATCTGAGAATCGGGGAAAATGTACAAAAAAAATGGAAAATCGGGATGAAAAAAAATTGGGAAATTCCTGAAAAAATCGGGAGGGTTGGCAGCTATGCAAAGCTGTGCTTGAAAGTGTGGACAATTCAGAGAAAAAAAGAGGCACTGAAAATTGTTTAACCTTGTGAATTTTGTACATTTGTGTGAACCAAATTTGAAACTTTGCAGAATGCTTTGTTACAAGGGATTTGTTGAAGTTAAGCTTGCTATTTAGTCTGTGGACAGTTCCTTTTTTTAATCTCCACATACTTTTGTACATGTATTCTACTTGTCATTTGAACATCTACTTCCACATTTTTGAATATCTGAAAATGCTGCAACTATGGTTGTATTTGGAAATAAAGGATGTTGTGACACTAAGAACAAAGTGTTTGCAAGCAGATTTACTTTGAATCCTTATTTTTACAACTTTATGTCAAGGCTATCTCAATTCACATACGGTGATATAGTGTGTGCTGTCTGAGCAGCACGGTCGACCATTTCATTGCACTGCCACATAATTATCAGCCACCAATATGGACTCGAATAAGCAGCAACTCGGTCATAAGCAAGGTATGGGGCACTGCACCATTTCAACTACAAAAAAGTCCGTTCAAGGTAAGAAAAGAAGTTGTATAGATAAATAATGCCCGACCTCACCGTTGCACAAAATTAAGCACTCGTGCTCTCAAGTCGGACTGATAAAATGTTATCAACACTTGCATTTTATTGGTCGAACAGGGCACTTGTGATTAATTTGCATAATGGGAGGGTGGGCATAATTTAATCCCTATGAATCGTCATTTGCACTTCAAACACAAAACTAAAAGCACTTCTGACTTTCTGAACCATAAATGTAACTTTTATTGCCATTTGACTAATGACAGTCTAAACGAATCTGTTTCCAAGCGCCCACATCAAGTCGAATTCTAAAATGAAAAACATGACATCTACAAAACAGTTGCATTTTATACAGTAGCAGAGAAAAATGTGTACAGTCAGTCAAAGCTGACGTGCAATTGTACAAGCAATGACATTTTGAGTGTGACGAGTCAAATATTTAAAGCATATGAAATCTGAACACAACAAAACATGCTTACTTGTAGCAATTTTGATTAACAAGAAACAAATCTTCAAAAAAATCTCAGTCACTCTTTCAATCTGTGATATCTGCAAGAGTCGCAGATTGTCATGCTAGTCCCTGCAGGCTACAGGGACTCTCGGTCACAGGGCTCCATGCATCTTGCTGGCAGTGGTGCCGTTTGCATCCTCTAAGTATGCCATACAAGTCCCTGCAGGCTGCAGGGGCTCACAGGCACATGCACACCACAGAACTTAGAAATAAAAGGTACAGTGGATCATCTCTGTAAACACAGTACTGTGAGATTTGCTTACTAAGACAGGTACTTTTTAAAGACGAAGACGATGGAATAATGTGTTGAGAAATTAAGAACTTGTGTGGTTATCAAGTTTAATCTTGGGTTCCATTGTGTTTAAGGCACTACGTTCATGTATCTACAGTTTCAGTAATGACAGACCAGCCCGTTATATTCAAACATGACTTTTTAAAATTTAAACCATACGCAGCAAGTCGGGGCTATGGTCATAGTTTGAAGTGTTGCCACAGCATTAAAATAAGATGTTCAAAAATGCCCACTGCCAGAGAAAATTGGCGAACAAAACAAAAAATGTGTCTTTCAATGTTTGATCAACTTGCATTTCCAATCAACGACATCTGTAACACCAGGAGTGTGAATTAACTAATTAACCCATATTATACTGAGGCTAAAAGCGTCAAATTTGTACACTGCCATATGCAAGCTACATTATAGAACTTACAGATAAGGATATAGACCAATGGCTTTAGTTCAAGGGTGGTGCCAGAATAGCTTGGTGCCTGTAGGCGCCAAGCTATTCTGGCACTACCCTTGAACTATTTTAGTCAAACTTATTTCACACTCTGGTGTATTCCGAATGATAAGGGTTAAAAAAACAAACGTCAAACACCAGAAAACATACCATTATTTGCGTTTACAAGCTCTCATGACATGCACTCCAGTTTAACTCACTCAGCCCTGATGCACTACAGCAGGAGATGGGTCGACCATAATTCAAGGGCTGTGCCAGATTAGCTTGGCGCCTGTTGGTGCCAAGCTAATCTGGCACTGCCATTGAATTATCATGGTCAATCCATCTCCTGCAACAGGTGCATAGTCAATAGACGCCTCCAAAATTTGGGAAATATGTGCGCCGGGCTAAATGAATTATCTTGTGTACACGGTCACTGGTGCTCTTTACAGTGCCAGTGGCAGCATGAGCAAAATGGACATGCTTACATGCACAGTAAAAGCATCTTGCTGGGTACAACGGTATGAAAAATATGCAAAAACAAGTCATTCAGAAAAATAAATATAACCCACAACCATGCGCTCAGAGACTTTACTGCACTTCTACACACATCATTGCCTTAGGAAGGAAAAAATAAGTTTTACATAAAGTATGATGCTTGCATAATGTAAAAAGAATATAAAGTAAACAGGACTTATCACACACAGGGTTAAAATCAATTACATGAATACAGCTGTGACGCGACATCACGGTCGTCGGGGTCCACAAAATGGGACCGCGATATATCCATCTGCGAGATATCGGGGTAAAGCGAGGGGGGGGGGGGGGGGGGGGGTTTAGTATCTGATGAGAATCAGGGTGTGTGCGTAGGCATTACCTATCGCCTGTGCATTCTTTCTTTCAAAGCCGAGGCCAAGAGAGGAGGAAAAGACAATTCTGAAGGCAAGTGATTTCACACGCACAAAGGACAACTTCTGTTCTCGTTTATGTCATTCACACACATCGACAGACAATTTCCGAAACAAGTTAAGTAGCCTTTATTCTTCAATGAATAGGTTGATCACCTCACTAGTGTGTTTTGTTTGAAGTAGTCATACACGGTGAGAAAATCTGATTACGATGACCGGTGAGCACCAGCAGTAGGGTAGCACACCTCTCTTTAACTTCAACAGCGGACCGCCTAACTCTGCAGCAAGCATAGACATTCATTATCCTTCGCAGCTCTGCCTAAAGTATTCCTATCATTCCCTGTGTTCTTTTTTAGAGGAGGCGAACGAGGGTTCAGCGTCAATTTTTGCACCCTCCAGGTCATAACAGCTGGCTGCCTGAGCGTGGCGAAATTCGACTTATGTGAAAAATGCATTTTTCTTTAAAAGGTATTTTTTCGAAAAATACTTACCGATGACATGACAAATGGGAGTGTCTACTACGTGCTCAAATTCTAGCCTACGAACCCGTTGTGTGCACACACAACCCGGGAGGCACTCGGGGAACCCTCCAGAGGGGCCAAGAGTTGTCTCCCGGACCTGCCTATCCGGTTCCGAGTCACCTGACTCGCCAGTCAGATACTAGGCTCACCAGCGGCAAGCGGGGCAGGTGGGAGGGTCCTCCGTGTCATGTCATCGGTAAGTATTTTTCGAAAAAATACCTTTTAAAGAAAAATGCATTTATTTCATCAAAAACATTACCGATGACATGACAAATGGGAGAATCACGAATAGGAGGAGGGTGCCGCCCCGGTACTACCGGAGACCAAGACCGTCCTCCCATTGCTAATTCCCAGGTAACGAGCTAGGTGCGTACCTACGGCGCCTGCAGCGCCGGGAGGGAGTGCTGTGCCACCGTGAGGTCCCCCAACAAGGCGAGGTTGTCTCGCTGTCCCGCCAGATCCCGAAGGTAGAAACGAGCGAAGGTAGATTCTGCTCGCCAGCCCACCGCGGCCACGATGTCCTTGACAGCGCAGTTCCGATCGAATGCGACGCTCGTGGCCATGGCGCGTACTTCGTTGTGCGCGGATCTTCAGTCTCTGCGCTACGCTTGGGGAGAGATCCATGTATGCCGATCGTATTACCCAGCGCAGCCAGGAGGAGATCGTCTGGGCTGTGATATCAGTCTTGCCCTGGCGTATGGGCAGGAAGAGGCGGGAGCGCCCTCTACGGGTAACTTTGGTACGGCGCAGGTAGATGCGTAGGGCACGCACGGGATCCTGTCGCCGAGTCTCCGGAGAGCAGGCAGGCCCTCCCAGGGGCCGCAAGGTGATGATCTGTGGAGCAGTTAGGGGCGACCTTGTTTTGGCAATAAAGCTGGGGTCCGTTAAGAGCTGCACGGAGCGATCTGCCCTGAACTGGAGGCAGTCTGGGCGGGTAGAAAGAGCGTGTAGCTCGCTAACTCTGGACGCGGTGGCCAAGGCTAGCAGGAAGCAGGTCTTGCGTGTCACATTTGCCAGAGGGGCTAGAGCGAGTGGCTCGAACTGGGAAGAATTCAGCCACGTCAGGACCCAAGGTAGGTCCCAGCGAGGAACGAGAGAACGCTGAGTCGGACGTTGGAGGCTGAAGCTGGACATGAGGTCGGAGAGGTCCTTACAGGCGCCGGGGTCTGGAAGGCCGAGATGACGGTACGTGTCTGCGACCATGGATAAGTATCCCCTGATGGTGATGGGCGCCAAACCTTGGACCTCGAAGAGCCATAGGAGAAAGTCCGCTAGCTGTGGGTTAGTCAGTCCGGTGGGTAGGAGGCGACGGGCGTCGCACCAGGCACACAAGACGCGCCACTTCCCTTCGTAAACACGCCGGGTGGAAGGCTTGCGGGCTGCAGCGATTGCCTCCACTGCTGCACCAGAGAAGCCTCGAGCGGTGAGGGCGCGCTGCACAACCTCCAGGCGTGAAGAGACAGGCGTTCGGGACAAGGGTGGAAGAGAGCCTGCCTGGGCTGCTTGAGCATGGAACGGGGCGTGGGAAGGCGCAGGGGAGGAGAGGTGGCGAGGTTGAGTAGGTCGGTGGTCCAGGACCGGGCCCAAGCCAGCGGGGCGACCAGAAGCAGGACTGCGTTGCTCCCTCGAAGTTTGTGGAGGACCTTGGGAATGAGGACTGTTGGGGGGTACGCGTAAGCGATGAGGCCATCCCAAGGAATCGAGAGGGCATCGACTGCCCAGGCCAGCGGGTCTGGAATCGGGGAGACGAAGAGGGGAAGCTGGCGGTTCCACCTCGTAGCAAAGAGGTCGATTAAGGGAGTCTCCCAACGGGCGCAGATCATCTGGAAGATATCTGGGCGCAACGTCCATTCTGTGTGGAGCAACTGGCCGCGGCGAGAGAGCGAGTCCGCCAACACATTCAAGTGGCCAGGAATGTGTCGTGCGAGGAGTGTAATGGCGCGTTCCTCGGCCCAGCGCATCAAACGGAAGAGGAGCATACAGAGGTCGGGAGATCGGGTGCCCCCCTGTCTCTGGATGTAGGCCACCACCGTCGAGTTGTCGGAGAGGACGAGAAGCCGCTGGTTCCTGAGCTGGTTCTCCCAAACGAAGAGGGCTTGCCAGACTGCCTGCAGCTCTAACCAATTGCTGTGCTTGTCCGCAAACTCCGGGGGCCAGAGGCCGGAAGCCGAGGAGAATTGAGGAAGCAGGTGGGCTCCCCACCCCGAGAGGCTCGCGTCGACACACAGGGAGAGGTGCGGGGGAGGGGAGGACAAAGGGACTCCCGAAGCCAACCAAGCCGTGTCGGTCCAGCGTAGAAGGTGAGGGCGAACCAGGGGGGAAACCGGGACCAGGTGGGTAAGGTCGCCAGAAGAGGGTCTCCAGAGAAGCAGGAGGTGCAGCTGAAGGGGGCGGGCGTAGAGGCGACCCAGGGGGAGAAGGTCCGCCGCTGCGTTGATCAGTCCGAGGAGTTGAAGCCAAACTCGGGCGGGAGCTGCTTCCTGCTGAGCTAGCTGGTTGGCGAAGGTGGCCAACTTCCGAATCCGGGGATCCGGGAGGCGAACAACGTTGAGATCGGTGGCAAAATCCATTCCGAGATGAATGAAGCGGCGCGAGGGCGTGAGATCTGACTTCCCGACGTTGAGGAGGAACCCCAGTCGCGACAGCAGACGCATCAGTGTATCCCTGTCCTCTTCCAAGACGGACTCGACGTGGTCCCTCAGCATAGACCTTGATGCGCATCGAATCAGTGTTTCCTATTAACGTATTTACATGTGTGGTCATATCTAGGAGGAGGTCATGTAATCTGTGTGAAGCTGCTCCCATGCGCCCAGCAGCCAATCAAGTGTGGAGACATCTGCCATGGGACAGAAGCCTAGACCCTCATTATACACTGACTCCATCTCCTACCCTCTTTAAGTACATACATGTATGTATGTGTTCTTCCTCTGGAGAAGGTTTGTGGGTGTTCAGCATGTGGATGCCCTCCCAGCTGTCACGTCAGGCATGTGTGCAGCACCCTGTGGAGCGCGATACAGCCAAGGCCGGTGACAAATTATTTCGCGGTTCACCGCCGTCTGTCCGATTTTTTTCAGGATCCAGAGTACCCCGCGCTATATATCCGGGTTCGCGATGTAACGATTCGCGATATGTCAGGTCAGAGCTGTATCATATTTGTGATTAACCTTAGCCCCTTTGTGCATGCTGCCCCTGGTACATTTTACAAGTACATGTGGCTGTGTGCACAAGGAGGTGAACTTTTAACACATTCAGCCCTGACACACTACAGCATGAGATGGGTCAACCATGATACTTCAGGGTAGTGCCAGATTAGCTTGGCGCCTGTGTGTGCCAAGCTAATCTGGCACTGCCATTGAATTATCATGGTCGATCCATCTCCTGCAACAGGTGCATAGGTGTTAGATGACACCTCCAAAATTTGGAAAATACGTGCGTCGGGTTGAACAAGTTAAGAAAATGAAACAATAGTGTTCGGATCTTCACATGAAATACATGTATATAACTGTACTTGTAGACCATAAACCAAATGGATACCAACAACTACCGGTAACATGATAATTATTTTGTAAGCCGTACTATATCTTTAATATAACAGATACATGTTTTGTTTTTTTTTAAAGCTGCAAAAAACATGGCACTACTTATAGACATTAATGAAAATAGTTCACAAAATGCACAGCAAAGCCTTCATAGTTCACATGAATAACAACTGGAGTAAACTTCTGATAACAAATCACTTCGGGGTCCAAATATTGTCGTTATACCTTTTAGTTTGTTCCAAGCAACGTAACTTGTACAGAAATAGTACTGTCAGGGCCTCTGAACATGTTCTGTATCCGTCCTTAAAAGCAAAGTCCACTGCATATAATTTTTCTCAAGAATGTCTTTCACCTTTTGAATAATTGATTGATAGATCAATAAATTTTAAAAAAATGCCTTAAATGGTGCATATCCTACTATTTTCAAATCCCAGTGTGCAAAATGAATCAGGCCAACATCAGCCCATGCAAAGCTTAGCTCAGGTCAACAGTAGACGCTATCAGCCTGGGGGACTTTTTTCCACGTTTCCCTATTCATGGAGTCAACTATTAATGTTATTAAAGACAAAAAGACACTTTCATGGCACAGATTTCAGTCCCCAAAAATATTCTGTATATCAGTTGCATGAATTTACATAATTTAATAACAAAGCTACAGCCATAAAAAAATAAACCCCTAGTATTATAACATTATTTCATCCAAATATCTGTTTGATTCATGCCTGTCCAGAAAAAGACACAAAAAATGTTTGAAGGTCTGATTTTGTTAATGGTGTTTGTTGCAACATAAAATTTAAATATTTGTGAAGGACATTTACTCTTTCTCCGTGAAGCCACCAGTACTATACACAATACCAATGGCTCTGTGCACACGGGGGTTAACGAGAACTGACAACACCACAAGCAATATTTATTTCAAGGACTACAAGATTATGGGATAACAAGAAAGGCAATACCCTCAGGGCTCTTGTGCATGAGTGACCCACACCATTTATCTGACCTGTGACCCTGACCTTTCTGACAAGTCACTTATATGAACAGGTATTTAACCCTTTTAGCCCCGGAACCCTGTAGCTGGAGATGGATTGATCATGGTAATTCAAGGGTAGCCGTCATGATCAATCCATCTCCTACAACTGAAACATAGTCTTTAGACAACGCCTCCAAAAGTTTGGAAATGCGGCTGTGGGGTTAAGAGGGTTAAATGTCAATAGTACCTGTAAAATCCTGTATCTTGTAAACGTGTATTTTTCACTATTTTTCACTGTCGTCATTCCTTGACCCTTACCAGTGGTCAACCAACTTAGCATGCATAGGAAGGTCTTAGAATCAAAAAGCCTTCTGCTAAGTTTGACTGCAAAAGAGCCAATAAAAACTTACATTTTATCAAAGTCATTTTTTCTAATGCATTTGCTGACCTTTTGTGACCCTTGACCTCTGAGCAGGGTCACCCGATTTAGTATGCATAACTTACCATCAGATATCTGTATACCGTGCCTGGCTTTGAAATTGAAAAGAATATTTGATAAAAGGCAAATTTTGTTGGAAATATGTAATTTTTTCAACCTATTTGTTGACCCACTGTGTCCTTGACCTTTGAGTGAGGTCACTCAAATTGGAATGTGCATATAGGTTTTGGGCCAATTTTGAAATCTGTGTCTTGAATAGTTTCCGAGAAAATTTCCAATGTTGAAAGTCAACCATGGATGACAGACGAAAGAGATCCAAAACTCCAAGACTCACATTTTGCTATCGCACGTGAGCCAGAAATACAGCTGCAGCTCTATTTTAGACAGAGATGAAATGATTTCAAGAAGATGACCTTGCATTGTTCATGAAGAATGACATAACACTACAGAAAATATTTTGTAATATAAACATACACATTGATACAATATTTGTAAAGAAAAAAAAAAGTGAATTCTTACATGCTGAGAGGAAAGCAAAACAAACCCCCCAAAAATAAAAATGGCAAAGCCAGTATGGCTCACGTGAATGAATGGTCTATTCTAAAACTTTGATATAAACTAAATTCTGTCCAACAATTAGCAATTTCCATACACTTGTCGACCTCTTGTGACCTTTGACTTTTCTGATGGGTCATCCAAATTAGTAAGGTCCAGACCTGTTTACCCCCAATTTGTTTGTCCAGTAGACATGGTCAACAAAACCAGAAGATTTGGGTAACAGACCAGAAGATCACTACGTCAAACTGACTGGTTTACTGCTTCACAAGGAATATTTTAGCACACCTTTTTTCATGTTTTAAAATACATGTATACTGAAGTTAAAATACTGTATCTAAAGTGTCAAAAGTCACAGAAGTACACAAAGAGTTTAACTTATTTGGTTATTTTTTCAGACTGCGACAATAGGCACTCTTCAGCTTGATGAGAGACTCTTCAGATAAATTCATGACTGAATCCACCACATCACAAGGACTGGTCTTGAGGACCAGAAGCGACTCAAGTGCTGAGTGTGCAAGACTTGATCTCTGGCTTGTACGGTTCTTTCTGACTGTTGAGAAAACTCTCTCACAATGTGCGCTGCTGTGGGGTATTGTAGATGTTATATGGGCAAAGTCGGGCTATGACAGTAGCGGGCGCCGCCTAATATTTACGAGACCCTATCAAAGCGTTCAGCTTACGTATGAGTGATTGAAGTGAAGACATACTTCAGTCAGCCCTGAAAGTCTAAAATTTTGCCCACCAGCCTTTGGCTAGTGACTTCCAAGTTCTACTAGCCAAACTGAAAATGTTACTAGCCAAAACTGAAAATTTTACTACTGAAAATAGCCAAACTCAACAATATAATGTACCACAAGTGTTTGACGCCCAATGTTAGAGAGTGTTTTCTGCCCAGAGGCATTGAGAACAAATATTTGAACAGACAATCATAACCAAGTTAACGTTTATGTCCTGACTTCAGGCTCTTCATAGTATCAAGTGGAGAAATAACTGACAAAGTCCCCAATGTGAACTGTGGTGGGATTTTTATTTATTTATGTTTTGTAAGTAGAGCTGGGCTTCTGTTTTCACAACAGGTTAAAGGGTCTGTAGTATAAATTTTAGAGGGTACACAGACACGCAATCCTAGCATTATAGAGGGTCCGCAGATTTATTTAAGAAAAACTGCATTATCTGTATGTTCCTTAAAATAAATTAACTCATTTCGCTCTCTCCTCTTTAAATGTGTTGTGACAGTGTGTGTGTCCTTTCCATGATACCGATTCTTTAACTGGTGAGCTATTGCGCAAAAACCTGTCTCCTTTGCTCTCTCACACACAGAAAAAACATAATAATATATCTATTTATTTATTTGTATGATCGTTTGATGTATTGTAACAGAGAATACTTTTCTGCTGAACGCGGCAGATTGACAACCAAAGTGTGACTTGTCTAAACTGTGTGTGTGTGTGTGTGTGTGTGTGTGTGTGTGTGAACTGATGTACTTAAACGTTTGTTTCAACCCGTTTAACCACTCAGAAAGACGTGTTTCTTGACCAATTTTTGCCTAATAAGTGTGTACCAGAAGATGGATCGACCACGATTAAAAAAAAACTAACAAACTTATTTCTGATCAAAATTTCTGGACTTGCTTTTGAGTTTGCCTCAGTGCACATTGCGCATGCCATTCGAGTGCTTTCGTGCTTTAGCCATGGAAATAAACGCAGCACAGCCATGAACTGGCTCTGAAAACTGTGTCGTAGCGCGGCGGCGGCGGTGCCACAACGACCCAGGCGGGTAGCATTTTTTGTACTGTCGCTTGTCGATGGAGATGGCAGTGTCGAAGTGCAACTTTCTTCTTAGCGATTATCAAGATCAGATGGTGCCGGATTGAAGAATCCGAAGCATTCCAGCTTCCTTAGCTTTTTCTCCGCTATGTACAACTTCGTTCAAGATCAAAAGTCAGTGAAACGCACGATGCCGTATCCCATAATAGTATCTATGGTGACGTCACAGCAAGTAACGTGTTCAACATGTAGCGCGCACTTTGTAATAACATGCTGTCACCACACATAAACTAACAGTTTGCCTGCCCTGTTACACTCGCACGGACCCTGGCATCGGGTCGATTCTGAACGCAGCCGCGACTGAGCGAAACCAATTCATCACTAAAAATAGAACGACTGTCGCCGACCACTGTTATAGTACGCACAGTTCAAGTGAGGTGTTCGGCTACTGCCGCAAAGTGATGTTAGTGTGGTCAGGTCACGCGCCGGCGTACCTGATGTTCGGCTGGTGGTTCGCCGTTGGATTGGAAAATGCACGAGCGCACTCGCATTTGGCGAGTGGGTATTTTTTCGCCATTTTCAGGGCTGACTTCTGAGGAAAATTTCGGAAGAATGAAAATGGCAGAAGCGGGAAATCGAAGCTTTGAGCGGAAGAACGGGAAATGGTTAATGAAATCGGGAGAATCTCCCGCTCAAATCGGAAGGTAAACAGGTCTGAAGGTCTTACCATCAGGGAATCTTTGTACAAAGTTTGAAGCTGAAAATAATATTTGAGAAAAAAACCAACAATTTTTGTGACAATATCACTATTTTTTTAAAACCTATTTCTAGACCTCTTGTGACCCTTGACCTTTCTGAGGGTCAGCCAGATTGGTATTCACAGAAAGGTACCTCTGTACCAAGTTTAGGTTTGAAGTTGAAAATAATATTGAGAAAATAAACTTTTTGTAAAAATATGGCCATTTTTTTTTTTACCTATTCCTAGTGCTCATGTGACCCTTGCGAGGGCTCAACAAAATTTGTATGTATAGAAACGTCTTACCGTCTGGCATCTGTGTACAAAGTTTGGGTTTCAAGTTGAAAATAGTACTTAAGAAAAGAAAATTATGTCAGAATATGGCAATTTCTTTTCCCTATTTCTGAACCCTTTTTAACCTTGACCTTTGAATGAGGTCACTGAAATGGTAGAAAGTATCCTTGGGCCAAATTTGAAGATTGTAGTTGAAAAGCCTCCAAGAAAATGCCAACGTTAAAGTTTTACCATGGATGATGGCGGCTGGCTGACCACTGGCCCAAAACACAAGCTCACTTCTGCTATCGCGGAATATGTTACAGAAAAAAGGAGACAGCCAATGGAGAAAGATGTGCCTGCCTCGTCACAAGTAAGACAGCAAAAATATGTACAGGGATCAGAACTTTTTCTGTATATGGCATGGCAAGGGGCAAACATGTTTCTCCAAGACTCCATCTGTAAATTCTATTGTACATCTAAACGTATGGGAAGGATTTACAGTAAATTCACTGTCACTCATGTTTTTAAAACAATTTGCTGGTCTGTGATTATGAACCTTACAACATGCCATAAGGTCCAAAATTAGAGACATGCACACACATAAATCTGTTCGTTTCAACCATACAGAAACGAGCACGGTAACCAATACCACTCCATGATGCAAATATGTGGCAGCAGTACAAGAAATGTAACAGCACTAATAGTAATAACTCCTTCACTTCCACAGCCAAACAGTCCATGTTTCACAGTAATCTCCTGAAGGCTGTACAAGTGGCAGACAACTGATCCACTGCAACACCTCAAGGTAGTGCCTGATTACCTTAAACCTCTCCAACTACAGCATGTTTGAAAACTGGCCTTTTGTGCGAAGCATTTACCATTGTAAAGTAAAATGCCCTTGTCCAGACAGAAAAGTAACCAGGTATTATCCACAAGATATCATGCTCAGTTTATCACGTGAAACTTGTGTAGAAAGCAAAAGAGATACAAGCTTCAATGAGACGGTGAGGTCAACAGCCAAGCACTACTCCTGAGGCAAGTCTTTGATGTATGCTTTCAGGTGTTTCATCATCCCAAACAGCTTGATCTTCTTTTTTCCTGTCACACATAGAACAAGAAACCAACAGTCAGTGACGGTGCAGAACCACGCTTTGAATTTGTTACATAGAAAACAACAAACAACTAATCAAGCAAAAATACAACACCAAATACATCCAAAGAAGGAGACTGATAGACTACATGCATAATAGTTCAACGGTGATGCCGAAGTAGGAGACTGATAAGATGACGTGCATAATAATTCAAAGGTGATGCCAATATAGCTTGGTTCCTTTAGGCACAATGGTATCTTGGCACCACTATTCAACTGTCATGGTTGATTCATATCTTGTTGTACTGTATATGGTCTGAATGGAATACATGCTGGCTGAAAGTCTCGGGCATTTAGTTTGGAGCGTATCAAGTTTCCTGCACATGGCTGTGGTCATCTTCCGGCATTCTGAACTATACAGCAGTACACTCAGGACGTTGCACTTAAACAGTCTGATTTTTAAAATTAACTTTCAGTTGCTTGTGGCTAAAAGCACAGGTAAATCAATATCCAGTTGTTAGTAAATATGATATGAACAAGAAAGGCAAAGCCATTATTGCTCACAATCACGTTTGACTGATTTACATACTTGTGACCTTTGTGACAATAAGTATAGGGCTGGCTTCTGCACCAGCAAAACCCATGTTTTCTCAAAATGTAAGCATTTTTCACACATCTGTCAACCCCCCAATGACCTTTGCGATGATCAAAATAAATTAGTATGCTTAGGGAGATCTTATCATCAGCTAGAAACTGTTTAGTATTACGAACTCCTTGCTTGGCAAGTTCAAGACTTCTCTGCTTTCCGTCACCATCCCTACAAGCGATCTTCCTCAAGTTTTCTGCGACTTTTTCTATGATAAGATCAGATATATCTGCGACGAACTGGATAAGCTTAGTTTGTCTGTTCTTTTGTCGCCGTCACCTTGTTTCGGTCATGGGACCTCTTCGCATGTTTTGAGCTAGTTAAGGAGGCGACTATTTTCGACATTTTAAAAAAGAAGCCTCCATAGACATGCAAAAGATTGATTGATTGTACATTGCTTAACGTCCCGACAGCAACAAGGCTTTCTCAAGACGTGCCTGCACTGCTTGTGAAAAAAAAAACTAAACAGAACATTGAATGTATGTCGCCAGCCGGTCAAATACATTAAATAAACCTAACACATGGGCCATGGGGCCTAAATAAAGCTAAGACCATTTAGCAACACACATCCAATATCAAGAGCTACGGGCAGTGCAGACAGTAGGGAGAGTTTTAAAAAGGCAAATACAGGTGAATGGACAAAGGGTAGACAGAAACACATGCCCCAGAATAGAGAGAAAAACCCACCCTGTGGGGCTGACCAGGGTGACCCTGGGAACTAAAAAATACCTAACCCCACCCAAGTCCCCCAGGGCAGACCCGGGTGGGGGCAGACATGCAAAAGAGATCCCATACCCACGCCTCTTCTGTACCAACACATTGATCTGTTGATTGGTCCCATGACCCACATCATTAATGTGTCTCTGTCCACTGGTGTATTTCTGGACGAGTTCAAGACCACTGCTGAAAAAACAAACCTTGATCCCAATGTACTGCAAAATTACAGACCTATCTCCACCCTTCCCTTTATTTTTAAAATCCTCGAGAAGGTTGTTTTATCTCAGATGTTGAAGTACCTCCAAGAAAATTATCTCCTACATCCCTTACAGTCCGCATACTTACCTGGCCACTCCACAGAAACAGACCTGATTAAAATCTTAAACGATCTCCTTTGCGCTTGATAATAATGAGCTGTCTGTCCTGACTCTCCTTGATCTGTCCGCAGCCTTCGATATTATCGATCACTCCATTCTTCTGTCTCATCGTCACTTTGACTATGGCTTCTCTGACCGTGCTTTACTCTGGATGGAGTCATACCTCACAAACCGGTGTCTAGTTGTCTCTGTCAATGGCTGTCACTCTGCCCCAGCCCCACTACTTTTTGGAGTGCCCCAAGGTTCTGTGCTAGGGCCGATTTTCTTCATTCTGTATATGCAGCCGTTAGCTACTATTTTTCAAAGTATTCTGTTAGACATCATAATTATGTTCGCAGATGACACACAGTTGCACGATTCTGATCCCGTCCCTGAAGCTGGTTGTTCAAGTTCCAACATGGAAAACTGTGACAGAAGTTAAAGACTGGATGATTAGAAATAAACTCCAGCTAAATGATGGTAAAACAGAGTCCATGCTTATCACAGCTGGTGTGCGTCCTTCGCAGTTGTCCTGTCTTCCCAGACACATCTCTGTCAAAATCAAATCACTTTCTCTGACAGTGTCAAAGACCTTGGTGTTTTCATTGACAGAGACCTCAAAATGGATAAGTATGTTAGTCATATGTGCAGATCAGCTTGTATTGAACTTCAGCGCATTAGCAGTGTTAGACAGTATCTGATGCCCGAAGCAACTGCAATCCTTGTCTCCTCCTTTGTTTTATCACGGTTAGACTACTGTAACTCCCTCCTTCCGGCCTGACTAAAACCCAACTAGATTTTGCAGAGTGCAAAACAGTGCTGCCCGTTTAGTTCTGCGCGTGCATAAGCGTGACCATATCTGCCCCGCCCTTGAAAAACTCCACTGGCTGCCGTTACAAAAACGCATTCTGTATAAACTGTCCTGCATGTGCTTCAACTCTATCAACCTGACTTCTCCTGCTTATATCTCGGACTTACTCCATCTGTATACTCCATCTCGCACCCTCCGCTCTTCCTCCGACATGCGTAAATTTCGCCTTCCCAATTTCAAATGTAAAACATGTGGCGGTCGTGCCTTTTCTCATCTTGGCCCCGCCACTTGGAACAGCCTCCCCACCCGGGTCCGTAACTGTCAAACGCACTCCTCATTTAAATCACTTCTCAAAGCCCACCTCTACAACGCTGCATTTCACTAGTTCATTTCTCCAGCCATGCACAATTCATCACCATGGTCACGTGTGTGTGTTTGTGTGTGGGTGGGTGCGTGCGTATGTTGTGGGTGGGTGTGTGTATGTGTGTTAGCTGTTAGCCTTTTCATTGTATCAGCACTTAGAGCTACTTTTAGAATAAGCGCTTAACAAATCTCCTTACTTATTATTAGCTACCTTTGTGCCAAATTTGATTGAAAAATTTGCAAAAATGTTGATAATACCTACAATTTTACCAAAAATTAGCATTTTACACACATTTGCTGGCCTCTTGTGACCCTTGACCTTTCTGAGGGGTCATTCAAATTTGTATGCATTGCTAGGTCTTACCATCAAGTATCTCTCTATCAACTTCGGGTTTGAAGTTGTGAAACAGTATTTGAGAAAAAAAAAAATCTTTTGTCAAAATATGTCTATTTTGGACCTATTTCCTGAGCTCGTGTGACCCTTGACCTTTCCGAGGGATCAACCAAATTAGTATGCATAGAAAGGTCTTCCCATCAGGTATCTCTGTAGCAAGTTTTGTTTTGAAGTTGTCAATAGTATTTGAGAAAAAAACATCGTTTGTCAAAATATGGCTATTTCGGACCTATTTTTTTAGCTCTTGTGACCCTCGACCTTTCCGAAGGTTGGTTGGTTGGTTATTGGGGTTTAACGCCGAGCAGGCGACTAAGGTCATCTCACAGCGGCCTTTTAAAAGGGGTCATCAAAATTAGTATGCATAGATAGGTATTACCATCAGGTATACAAAGTTTGAGTTTGAAGTTGTGAACAGTATTTGAGAAAAAACATCTTTTGTCAAAATATGTCTATTTTGGACCTATTTCCTGAGCTCTTGTGACCCTTGACCTTCCTGAGGGATTCCAAATTAGTATGTATAGAAAGGTTTTACCATCAGGTATCTTTGTACCAAGTTTGGGTTTGAAGTTGTTGATAGTATTTGAAAAAAAAAATTATATCAAAATAAAGCTATTTTTTCTTTACCGATTTCCTGATCCCCTGTGACCTTGACCTTTGCGAGAGGTCACTCAAATTGGTATGTTTAGAAAGGTCTTGCCACAAAGTAACCTTGGGCCAAGTTTGAAGACTGTGGCTTGTATCCTCCTTGGCTTGACTTCGCGAACGAAGATTCTATAGGGCTTGCCCACGTCTGCAGGCATTTTCGTGGCTGCGGAGGCCAATCCGGGACAGGCAGGTTCGACCGCAGTGGCTGCAGGGGAAGGTCTGGTCAGGGTTCTGAGTTACGGCAACTCGGTTTTTTCTCCTGAGCCGTTTGTCCTTAAGGTTAGCTCTGCGAGAGTCCTCAAAGGAGACGGCTGCCTTGTAGATGGTGGAGCGCCAGGTGTCACGGTCCGCAGCAAGCGAAGACCACTGGCGGTGGTCGATTTGGCAGGCACTAAGTGACATCTTGAGACCGTCTTTGTACCTCTTCTTTGGTGCCCCTCTGTCACGGTGTCCAGTAGCAAGCTCGCCGAACAGAGTGATCTTGGGTAGGCGATGATCCTCCATCCTGGAGACGTGCCCCGCCCAGCGAAGCTGTGTCCGCAGCAACAAAGCCTCGATGCTCATAGTTTCTGCCTGTTCAAGGACCTCGACGTTGGTGACATAGTCACTCCAGTGAATGCCCAGGATGGTACGCAGGCAGCGCTGGTGAAAGCGTTCGAGGAGTCGTAGTTGGTTGCGGTAGAGGGCCCAGGACTCGGAACCGTACAGCAGGGTGGTGAGGACGACAGCTCTGTACACACTGATCTTGGTGCCCGTTTTCAGCTGTTGATTGTGCCACACCCGCTTGAAAAGTCGCCCAAAAGCGCTGTTCGCTTTTGCCAGCCTGCTGTCAAGCTCCTTGTCCAGCTTGGCATCTGACGTGATGATGCAGCCAAGATAGGTAAACTGGTGTACTGACTTCAGTTCAGACTCGCCGATGGTGATGTGGGGAGGGCGATGCTCTACCTTGGGTGCCGGCTGATGAAGTACCTCTGTCTTTTTCAGACTGACCTCGAGTCCAAAGAGCTGGGCAGCATCTGCAAAGCAGGATGTGATGCGCTGCAAGGCTCTCTCTGTGTGTGCAACAAGGGCAGCGTCATCAGCAAAGAGCAGCTCACGAATCAGTTGGTCTAGGGTTTTCGTGTGGGCCTGCAGTCGTCTGAGGTTGAACAGGCTGCCATCAAGACGATACCTGATGTACACTGTGTCGTCATCGTCGAGGTCCACTGTGGCCTGCTTCAACATCATGCTGAAGAAGATGGTGAAGAGGGTCGGTGCCAGCACGCAGCCCTGTTTCACGCCGTTGATAATGGGGAATGGTTCTGAGAGGTTACTGTTGAGTCTAACCTGGCCTTGCTGGTCCTCGTGGAGCTGGACGATCATGCTTAGGAACTTTGGGGGACAGCCAAGTCGCTCCAGGATCTGCCACATGCCTTGCCTGCTCACAGTGTCGAACGCTTTTGTTAGGTCGACAAACGTTACGTACAGCCCTTTGTTCTGCTCGCGGCACTTCTCTTGAAGCTGTCTCAGCACAAAGACCATGTCGGTGGTACTCCTGTTGGCTCTGAAGCCACACTGGCCCTCTGGGAGGTGGTCTTCAGCGATGGCAGGTACCAGCCAATTCAGGAGCAGCCTTGCGAGAATTTTCCCGGCAATGGAACAGCAGGCGGCCATTGTCATTGCAGTTCCCAACGCCATGCTTGCCGAGGACTCCTTTCCAGGCTTCAGAGTCTTGGCCCACTCTGGCGTTGAAGTCGCCAAGGATGATGACTTTGTCGTCTGCGGGGGTGCTCTGCAGGAGGCTGCGCAGGTCAGAGTAGAACTTGTCTTTTTCTGCAGGCTCTGCCAGGAGGGTTGGGGAGTACACACTGAGAAGGGTGACGTATTGCTGGTGTCTCAGTGGGAGGCGCATGGACATGATGCGGTCGGAGTGACCCATTGGTAGGTTTTCCAACTTAGTCGCAATGGGGGTCTTGACCATGAAGCCCACGCCTGAGAGCCGTCTTTCTGATGCAGGCCTGCCTGACCAGTAGAGGGTGTAGCCAGCGCCAAGTTCTTGGAGGCTGCCTTCCTCCGGGAGGCGTACTTCGCTGAGCGCGGCGATGTCGATGTTTAACCTCCGCAATTCATGGGCAATAAGGGCGGAGCGACGTTCAGGGCGTCCGCTGTCTGCTGTGTCGAGCATGGTTCGGATGTTCCAGCATGCTACGTTGAGTCCGGTCGTGGTCGTCATGAAAGTGGATCCATTGTTTTTTCTTGTTTTCTGACCGCAGGAGAAGATGCCCGTTGACCGCGGTTAGCCAACTGGGGTTACGAGGGGATGAGCTTTGGTTAGGCCACCTTTTCTAGGCCCCTCTCCGTGTGGAGCAAGCAGTGCTGTCCCTAGAGAAGGCTGCTTGGTCGTTCAGGGTGTGCCGAGTGACGTTGTCATCCCCAGGTCAACATCAGGCGACCAATATCCTGAACCGCCTGCATGCAGGTTTGAGACTGCGGCTGCCAGTGACATCTTTCACCTGCCGTTTCGCCCCTTGCCCATCGTTACAGGACTTGGAAAGGTCGTTGTCATGGTCCATGGGCGTTTCCTAAAGCCTGCGCGGTGGAGCTTTTTGGTGGAGTGCAGTGTGCGCAGTACTGGCCCCACCCTTTAAACCCTTGGTTCGTCTGCCATGGCCTAGCACGCTAGGACGGTGGCATCAAGGTCCTCGGGTCGTAGGTTTTATATCAGACTGTCCTTGTCCTAGTCTCTGGTTCAAAAACCTTGCCCGGAGACACGGAGGCTTTGATGTCAGGGTTTTCCTCCCTTAGCCTTTCCGCAGCCAAGCGGCCAGTCCTGCAAGGCAGCAGGGGACTCGTGGAGGGCGGGGTCGTCTATGTCCCGTGCAGATGTGAACATCTGCCCACTGCCCAATGTGGCTTGTATAGTCTCTGAGAAAATATCAACGTTAAAGTTTACCATGGATGACAGACAACTGACCCAGAACATACTTTTGCTTCACATGCGAGACAAAAATGTGATCTCCTATAGGGAGTACTGAAGAGTCTCATGAAATCAAAGAAATGCAAGTAAACATAACAGCACACACACATATATAAATAACAGAAATTCATAGTCAATGGCCGGCTGAGAGGTATCTGTAGCTGGATTTTATGTAGTCTGCCAGCGATGGTGACCAGCAGTGATATATGAGAGCTGTCGGCCATTTTGGACTGTGTCAAAGTGGGTGGTGCATGGTGATAGGTGCCATGTAGCCAGTGCCTCCCTAACAATACCCTACACCCAAAAGTTAAATGCACTTAATGAAGACAATATCCTAAAATGCAAAGGAATTAAAATCAGTTATCTTGGTCGTCAGGAGGCATAGATTCTCATGAGGCCCTGTTGTGGCCAATGACAATGTATGCCTCAGACCTCACTAGCTGAAAATGAGAGTGGCAGAGCTGAGCAATTTTTCCATCCGCAAAGGAAAAGGTCAAAGATCGCAAGAGAAACAGATTCACACGTAGCCCTTTAGACTTAGAGGGGGCACATAAGAATTTATGCCGATTTTGACTGATGTTAGCTCCAGCTGTTCCCCAAAGGAGGCTGTTACCTCAGCTTAGGCGTGGTGTCCAAAAATGGTTTTAGTCTCAAATTAAACATGACGACTGCTACAAACTGAGGATGCAAATAAGGCCTATCTGTCAAAAGGAAGCATACATTCTCATAAGCTTCTTAGTTGGAGGGCCATATAAACACTTATGCCTCTTGCTGACAGAGGTTTTTATGCATTTTTCTTGACAATATCAGGAGTTATTACGATATCTGTTATGGTGCACCCATCCGATTTTGAGCCTCTGCCAAGCAATAGAACATTACTCAAATTTTCTTCCACAAATACACTTGAGAAAAATGTATTCAAGGTTGCTGCCTTTTCATGATCTGCTACAGCAAGTGTGCCATCTTCTTTTTTTAAGTGCATTTATTCCAGAATTATATTTAGTTTATTCCTGTACATACTTCCAAAATATTTTGGGGTTTATTTTACATTTATCTGCAATATTTCTTTCATGTAATTTTTTATTACATTTTATTAATTTATTACAGTCGTTTCTTCAGGTAATATATCTTTGATAATCCCTACCTTCTTTAGTTTGAAGATATCTTTTATATAACGTATGCTTCTTTTTAATCATTCTTAAAGTACCCTTATTCATCCAAGATGGTGTGGTTCTTTTCTGTGATTTACTCTTCACTTTTAGGATGTGCAACTCCATACCTTTCAAAATCGTAGACTTAATTAATGCCCAGAATTTTTCCACTCCGCAATTTTCAGGTTTAATAGTCTATATTTGCAATATGTGCTCTCAGAATGTCATAGTCTCCCTTTCCAAGGTTAAGGGAATATTTATTACTCTGCGTGACCTTTACCTTAGGGATATACAGCTGGAAGAGTAAAACATCGTAATCACTCTTACCAATGCGATCCAAGTGTTGAATATCTGAAGTTACTAACTCGTCATTTACTAAGATTAGGTCATCTTGACCTCTGATCTTGCCTATGTCTTGCTGGATTTTTCATCATCTGAATCAGGAAGGTGTCCCATATGCACTCAACAATTTGATTATTTTTCTCACCTGTCCAGGACCCATCTCATCCTGCATACCAGAAATTAAAATCTCAAAAAAATTTTTTTTTGTCATAATTATGTCTGTATCTCCTTGGATCGTAAGAGTTGTAATAATAAATCAGTGTTTTCAGTTGTGGAGCTGGGGCTTCTATACACACAACCAACAAGAATTTTTTCACCAGAAGCACTCACAAAATAGCACCACAAGCTCTCTTCAAACTTACTATTATTCAATGTTTCACATTCTTGAGCATTTAACTTTTTGTAAAAGTAAAGGGAAACTCCTCTCTTATGGTTTGTGTTAAGAAACATATCATAATTTGGTAATGTGTATTCTGAATCCAATGGGGTATAGATCTGATTTTCTGCTTTTACTTCAGTAAGACCAATGATGTCAGGCTTTAGATATCATCAATCCTTATTAAAAGTTTACTCTTTTTATTTAACAGATAATCAACATTACTGTATGTGACTCTGCAAAAATTGGAATCAATTGAAGGAAAAGAACAAGACGATGAGCAAGAAGAAAGATGACAAGACAAAGAGGAATCTGAAGTTAACGAAGATGAATGTCTAGTATCTTTTTTAGTATATACTATATGTACACTTATTTACAATTGAAGGTTTTTTGTGTGGGCTGTCATACTGTCAATTGTCTGCCCCTGCTTGCGCAGCAGAAGAATCCTGTTGTGCTGCAGTAGCACCAACAGCTCTGGTTTTTCTGGTGACAATCTTCAAGGCTCTGTAGTCTATCATCAAATTTTCCTCCCCTCCCTGCACCCTCTCTCTCATCTCCTCCCTTAGTTCCTTAAATTTTTCTCTTTCCTTGGGGGTACTGTCATTGTTGATATAAATGTGTGTATTTGGGGGTTTGTTTTTATTTTATTTATGCTGGGCGGGGCATGTCTCCAGGATGGAGGATCATCGCCTACCAAAGATCACCCTATTCGGCGAGCTTGCTACTGGACACCGTGACAGAGGGGCACCAAAGAAGAGATACAAAGACTGTCTCAAGAAGTCACTTAGTGCCTGCCAAATTGACCACCACCAGTGGTCTTCGCTTGCTGTGGACTGTGACACCTGGCGCTCCACCATTTACAAGGCAGCTGTCTCCTTTGAGGACTCTCGCAGAGTTAGCCTTAAGGACAAGCGGCTCAGGAGAAAAAACAGAGATGCCGCAACTCAGAACCCTGGCCATACCTCCCCCTGCAGCCACTGCGGTCGAACCTGCCTGTCTCGGATTGGCCTCCGCAGCCACGAACAAGCCTGCAGACGTCGTGGGCAACTCCTATAAAATCTTCGTTCGCGAAGTCAAGCCAAGAGAGAGATTTTATTCAAATCAAAAATCCCCTTCGACATCTTCTTGGTTTCCTCAGTCTTCACCACCAGTCTCAACAGTCTTGGTCTGACATTTTGTCCTATTTTGAAGGTCCACAACCTGACTGGGCGATCTCATCTGCATCCACATCTGGCATCTTTCTTGCCAGCTCGCACACCCTGTTTCCATCATCCCTCATCCTTTCCGCCGCTGTCTCTCTATCACTCTCACTCAGATTCGCCACAATTATGTTCAACTTTCTCTTTCCTCTCTCTTCTGCTTCCTGCATACATTCCTTAACTTTTTGTTCAATGGTCTCATCAATCCTATTGTCAATATTTTCTTTCTTATGCACACTTTCCAAATATACCAGTCTGTCAGTCATAGTTCTAAGCAGCTGAAAGATGCCATCCAGCTTAGCCTCAATTTGAGACTTGACAATTACCTCTTTGTCCCCGCAAGGTTCACAAGTCCACTGCAGTAGCTTTGGTCTCTTGCAAGCATTGAACTGTGCTGTGGTCAAACTACAGCACAACTTGTGGCAAAATTTTTGCACAAAAAGCACTGGATGCTAGCATCTCCTTGACTATCATCAATCGCATTTTCACATGACAGACACAACCAGGACGCCTGCATGCTTTTTGCTTTTTCCGCTTGAAGAGCCTTTTCTCTCATGCTGTGACATTGTGAAAATGTATCTTTCATGTGCCTGTGCCTGAGGTATGATGTAAACACACAACAACAAAAAATACAGAATATGATCCAACTTACCTTCAAGGTGGTTATGTTAGTCAGTGAAAACAAGTGCAAGGGACTTGGAAAGTTTGTCCTAACAGACGACGAAACACAGTGCAGTCAATGAGAGGTGTGAGCGATCCCCAAAGACCAGGTGGACGATGATAACTAGCAAAACTAGCAAACATATTCCTGTGGAATGTTATTCCCCAGGACAAAATGGCTCAACCTAACCTTTCTAACACAATTTTTGCTTTTAGGTACCGTTGTAAAACAAATATAACACCAAAACTTTTCTCATTTCACAAAAACAGCAGCCATCTTGCACATGCGCAGACCATTTCAAAAGTAATGGGTTGGCCAAGGGACTGGCATGGATTTTGTCAACGAAGTGTGGTGATGTCTGTGTTCTGCTTGATGAAAGGTCAAAGGTCAGTCTGCTATGATACCATGTAAACGCTGTTCTATATAAATATGCATATATACAATATAGCCCGATTTCTTTTCTCCTGCTTTTAAACAAATATCCCCAGCAAAAAATGTTAGTCCTATACCACATTTGTGCAAAGGGACGTTAACAAAAATTAGGTTAACTGTTCTACTTCCTTTCAGTGTTAGCTTTTTAAAAATGAATTGTTGTTTAGCTGTGTGTGTTTATATTGGAACAACTTTCTCACAGTAGCTATACTCTCTGACTCATGACCAGTTTTTTGAAAGGTCGCCACAATGGCCAGCTGTCAAAATTGCAAACTGTGTACTTACCAAACAAGTCAAACATTTCTCCTTCACACAGCATAAACTGCTTGTTACTTGGGTCCTGAGAAAATAAACATCAAAATCAAGTTACAAATAAAATGAACAAATTCCATTATCACTGAGAAATAGGTCAACAACTTGCCACCATCCTACTCCTAGAACTGAAATAAATACATCATCATTCTTCATTTAAAACCCAATCGGAACCATTGAAAATGGCAAAACGACCCTAAGAATTTTCCACATAGGGACCCTGGAAGCTTTGTTATTAAATCTGTGGGAAACACTGTGCAAACAGTGCAAAACCAACTTATTCAAACTTCTTACCGCAGTAGTGGAAGATTTGAAAGTGAGAGCTAAGGCAGTGAAGCAAAAAAGTCAAGTCTTTATTGTTTGTGCACTTTGAAAGTCATTAAACTATTTTGTCCTTGAAATTTTGAAGTGTATTTCTTTCTTTACAGGTTATTTCCAGTGTTAAAGCTGCTAGTGCCAGGCTTTCCATTCACAGAAAATTTATCATATCTGACAGACAAATTTTGACAAGGATGGAAAAAAAAGGAGGGTCATCCGTCACCGGGTCAGACGAATCTTGAGAAAAAGAAGCGTCCAGTTGTGGATGTTATACAATGTTGCGATTTTGGGAAGGTAACTCCCAACTAACCATCCCTTGTACTCTTGGTGTACTAGAACATGTTCAGCTTAGTGCTCAGTACCGATGTACTTATCCTAGTTGTGTTCTAAAATATGTGACTGACTGCAGAGCGCCTAGGACAGATTTTTTGCCACACATGACAGATCATTTAAAACCCTAGCGGAAAGCCTGAGTGCTACATTTATATCCCTGCTAACAAAAATTTGCAACAAGCCAAAAGATCATCTCACATGCTGTACTTTCCTAACAAACTACACACACCAAAAAAAAAAAAAAAAAAAAAAAATTACATCAAAATATTGATTACATTGTCCCTCAGCTAGAGCAATGCCATATGCAAGGGACATAGATTCTCATGAGCTCCTGCTACTGAAAGGGCTCATGAGCATATCAGCCCCAGCTGTTCCTCAGGAGGAGGTTGTCAGGGTGTACACAAATGGCTAAACCTTATTAAAGGTAGAATTAAATAAAATGACACACCAGTAAGTTGCGCTCTTTGGCAATCGCCCAAAACCGCTTGACAACTTCTGGCCTTGGCATCTGTAATGAAAGTATGAACTGAGGTCACAAATAGCCATATCAGACCTTTTTTTTTATTAAAAAGGGCAAAATTATTCATATTTCAAATATATTTCACGACTGCATGCTTAGTAATATGGAACTTGGAAGTAGTACTGTACAATTTACAAAGCACAGCAGGTGGATCAATATTTCACAATAGGAGTTACAGTCAATTATATATATATATATATATATATATATATATATATATATATATATATATATATATATATATATATATATATATATATATATATATATATATATATATATATATATATATATATATATAAAATGGCCACCTGTCTATAACACTCCCCTTCATTTTTACTATATTATTAATTATTACCCTGTATAAAATGGACACCTGGCCATTGTGGCCTGACCCTTAGGTGCCCATTTTATGCAAGTTTGACTGTATTCCTAAATCAAAATCAACCCAAAGACAAGGTAGTGCTCCTTGACAGTCAGCATGTCCAAGAAATGAACAGCAACTGTTTCACTTGATCCTGTGATCACAGCTGCATATGTCCTCACAACAGTAATGTCATGGATGGGTGCTTTAGCCTGGGATGTAAATGAGGCCGCTCCTAGCTAACAAGAGCCATAAATGTTCTTAAGCTCCTGCAACTGTGTGAGCTCATTAGAATAAATGTAACTCTTACTGATGGAGCCAACTGTATTAGTCCAGCAGCTGCCCTTCATAGACGATCAGCCGTTTACGAGATAGTGATTTTCTAGAGAGTAACAAAGGTTTGGGTATATCAATGAAGTCTAGTTTGAACAAAAGCAGTGCGCACTCGTTTTAAACCGCCGGAGGATGGAGACATTTTTCTGTACCACCTTTTGTTTCTAGTTCGGCTGCAGACGAAACCAGGACTGTCGCAGCCATGTTCACAGGGGATCAGTAGTTTACGCGGGTCTCATTGTTCCTGTATTCAGTGATAGTATGCACTATATGTCACTTAAAAGGATTTCATTAATTTTTTTAATAAATTTTTCACACTTAGGTATATTAACAGAAGAAGCAGTTATGAAAAGGCTTGCCTTGAACTCAAATATCGTTACTCAACAATAAGTTATCCCAAATCACGTGATCAAAACATGATCACCATACACACGGATTTGTTGCCGTGAATTTTGTTGTGCCGGAGAGTTCTTTTTGATTTGTTCTACAGAAGCGTGTTTGTTTCCCCATAAGGCGAACATGCAACGTTGCTTTGTGCATTTTTACGTCTTGATAAAGGTTTGTCACGTTATTTTCATTCACTTTACCATCGCTTTGCCTGTTTCATTTCGACACAACAGCACCAAAACAAAACACTATCTTCGAAACCTATGTACGAAGTGCAACATGCTGCATGCTGTAAAAGAGTGCCACACCACCTGGTTTTAACTGTCATGGCTGAACAAAGTTTCAGAACTTGATTAATTATTATTATACTGTTAACACTTAATTCAATCAGTTGTACTGGCAAGCTATGTTGTGATGTGCGATCAGTGCCATGCAGTCTCAGTGATCACTGATGGTACAGTACACTTCACACATAAAAAATACACAGCACAATGTGAACACGCTTGGACGTTCATGCAATGCTTTCTTTAAAATTAAACCCTATCTTGCTAGCAGTAGCCTACTGCACAAAAGAGAAACTATTTTGCTGCTGCATAATTTTCAGTTTGTCAGCATAGAGACATTTGCAGTTTGCTGCAAGGATTCTTAGCAGCTGGCATTAGCACTGACACTCATATATATTGGGATTAAAACGAGAGAAAGAAAACGGAGACAGGTAACACAGAGATGATTTAATAAATCAGTCAGTCAATGATTGATTGTACATTGCTTAACGTCCCGACAGCAACAAGGCTTTCTCAGGACGTGCCTGCACTGCTTGTGAAAAAAAACAACCAACTAAACAGAACATTGAATGTATGTCGCCAGCCGGTCAAACACATTAAATAAACCTAACACATGGGGCCTAAATAAAGCTAAGACCATTTAGCAACACACATCCAATATCAAGAGCTACAGGCAGTGCAGACAGTAGGGAGAGTTTAAAAAAGGCAAATACAGGTGAATGGTTTTTGATTGATTGATTGTACATTGCTTAACGTCCCGACAGCAACAAGGCTTTCTCAGGACGTGCCTGCACTGCTTGTGAAAAAAAAACTAAACAGAAAATTGAATGTATGTCGCCAGCCGGTCAAATACATTAAATAAACCTACAACATGGGGCATAAATAAAGCTAAGACCATTTAGCAACACACATCCAATATCAAGAGCTACAGGCAGTGCAGACAGTAGGGAGAGTTTTAAAAAGGCAAATACAGATGAATGGACCTCGGGTAGACAGAAACACATGCCCCAGAATAGAGAGAAAAACCCACCCTGTGGGGCTGACCAGGGTGACCCTGGGAACTAAAAAATACCTAACCCCACCCAAGTCCCCCAGGGCAGACCCGGGTGGGGTACAGGTGAATGGACCTCGGGTAGACAGAAACACATGCCCCAGAATAGAGAGAAAACCCCACCCTGTGGGGCTGACCAGGGTGACCCTGGGAACTAAAAAATACCTAACCCCACCCAAGTCCCCCAGGGCAGACCCGGGTGGGGTAAATCAGTCAGTCAAGTGACCAAATGAATGAGATATGTTTTATTATGAACAGCTAGTTAAAGGGGGGGGGGGGGGGGGCGGGCGAGGCACATACTTTATAATGTACACGTACTATTTCTTTCAGTGTTTCCATCACCCACTGATAACACCACGAGGTTCGATGAGATCTCATGTTTTATTTGAGTGATTTACAAAATACATGTACTTTCTGCTGTTATATTATTTTCTTACTGGCTTTGACATTTCGCTGTAAGATTTACAGTCCCATGCTTTAAGCCTGTCCTGACTAACGCACAAGGAGGTTGACTGTATCATTGATATGTGTGTGTAAGTAGCGTTTTGTTTGAGGTGGCAGTTGTGGCCTCACCTTTAAGTTTGGTGCTCCTGTGCATGTGGACACCAGTACAATTTACAGAAAAAATGTCTGCATATGCAGGCTAGTTCACGGTATCACTTATCAATGTGAACTGGGCAGCCTATTGTTTGAAGTGATCAGTGGTGGCATCATCCATGATGTATTTGTGCATTTGGCCACTGGTACTGTTTACAAAGGTGCTGTTTACAGAACTAGTGGCTGAGTATGCATATTAGTTCTATTATTGTTATCAGGTGTGGCCTTATCTCTAAGTTGTGGTGCCCCTGTGCATGAGGCCAACAATACTTTTCACAGAGCTGATGGCTGCATGTGCAGTGTGATTAACTGTACACATGAGATTTTTAAGTGGGCAGCTAAAATACAGGCAGTCAATACAAGCTTCTTTCTTAACCTCAAATCTCTATAAATAGGTTTTACAGTCCACTAATGCCCATTAGTATACAATTGTGCATATCATTTGTGGGTGTTCTGCGGTTTTGCTTATCAACGTGAACTGGGCAGCCTATTGTTTGAAGTGATCAGTGGTGGCATCATCCATAATGTATGTGTGCATTTGGCCACTGGTACTGTTTACAAAGGTGCTGTTTACAGAACTAGTGGCTAAGTATGACTATATATATTAGTTCTGTTATTGTTATCAGGTGTGGCCTTATCTCTAAGTTTTGGTGCCCCTGTGCATGAGGCCAACAATACTTATCACAGAACTGATGGCTGCATGTGCAGTGTGATTAACTGTACACATGAGATTTTTAGGTGGGCAGCTAAAATCAGGCAGTCAATACAAGCCACTTTCTTAACCTCAAATCTCTATATATAGGTTTTACAGTCCACTAATTCCCATCAGTATACAATTGTGCATGTCTTTTGTGGGTGTTCTGCGGTTTTGTGTGTGTATGTAGGGTGGGGTTGAAAGAGGGGCGGTATGGCACCTATTACTGTGTATGTGTATGTACAAATTAAACCTACATTACAAAAAAACATAAATAAATAATTTAAATAAAAGGTTATTTGGGTTTAACGCCACGCAGTCGACTACGGCCATCTCACGATGGTTAAATGAATAAGATAAAGTAAGTCAATGATACCTGGGACATATGAATGCTAAGTAAAGGATAGATTATGAACATGCACAGATATACATTCTTTTGGTGGGTGTTCTGCAGTTTTGTGTGTGTAACTGGAATGGGGTGGGGAGCGAGCGGTATGGCACCTATTACCATGTACGTGTATAAGAGATAAGACATTTATTCACCAAGTAAAACGTTACAAGGATTTTTGTGTGGCATAGGGACAGTAAAATACATCCTCACTTGTAGGGCATTCATGATGTCATATACTTAGTTGGCGATCATCCTGTATAGAGCACTAAACGATCGATAATAATAATAATAATGTACATTTATATAGCGCTTAACCTCCAAATGAATGGTGTTCACAACATTAAACACAAATCAGTCATATGTCACAAATCATGGAATCACGTAGAATCTGGAAAGAAACTGCATCTGAATCGAGACGTTCTGGCTTTCAAAGCATGAAACCGCTGGCCTGAGGGCAAAAGCTCAAAGAGATGATTAGCTGGGTGTGACAGATCTGACAGAATAGTACAGGTGGCCACATGCACAGAGGCACCATGGTGTACGTTCTTAGCCTGTATGCTGATGTGTATGTACAAAACCTACATTACAAACAAAATAAATAAATAATTTAAATAATAAGATAAAGTAAGTCTAAGGTACCTGGGAAATATGCATGCTAGGTAAAGGATAGATTATGAACATACACAGATGTGCATGTCTTTTGGTAGGTGTTCTGCGGTTTTGTGTGTGTATTTGGGTAGGGGTTGGGAGCGGGCGGTATGCCACATATTACCATCTAAAATTCTATATATGTGTATATTTTCTTCTAGTATGCTGATGTGTATGTACAAAACCTGCATTACAAACAAACAAAGTAAATAAATAAATAATTTAAATAAATAGTTATTTGGGTTTAATGCCGAGCAGGCGACTAATGTCATCTCATGGCGGTTAAATAAATAAGATAAAGTAAGTCAAGATACCTGGGCCATATGAATGCTAAGTAAAGGATAGATTATGAACATGCACAGATGTACTTGTCCTTTGATGGGTGTTCTGTGGTTGTGGAGTGGGGTTGGGAGTGGGCAGTATTACCATGTTACATGTATGTGTATGAGAACATCAGATTATGTACAAAACCTACTTTACAAACAAATAAAAATAAATAATAAATTTTAATAAATAAAATAAGGTAAATTAAAGATACCTGGGACAAATGAATACCAAGTAAAGGATATATTATGAACATGCACAGACTTGCATGTCTTTTAATGGGTGTTCTGTGGTTTTGTATAATGTAGGGCAGGGAGCAGGCGTTATACACCTATTACCATATATGTACATGTATGTTCTCATCTTGTATGCTGATGTGTATGTGCAAACATACCCCACAAACAAACAAATAAGTAAATAAATAAATAAAATAAATAAATTAATAAATAAAATAAGTCGGAGATACCTGGGACCTATGAATATGCATGCTAAATAAAGGATAGATTATGAACATGCACAGATGTATGCATATTGAAAAATAATTTCCTCTCCTTGGTGGCCACCACCATACCACTAGTGATCATGTGCATCAAAAAATTCCTTCCATCCATAATTAAAAGGATAAATAATAAATAAATATGTAAGTGAATACATAAATGAATCAATAATAAATAAATAAATAAATAAATAAAACATGTATAATATAATGGAGAGGGATACTATCTGTATTGTGTCTCATGCAGTCCCGATAAAGCTTGATCATAAGAGTTCTTGTGAGTACCTGAGTGTGAATTGCTTGAAAATGAATGGGTTGCAAAAACTAAAATTTTTATACTTAGATGTTTAGCTGAACATGGTGATTTAGATGGAAATGGTTTGGAGATGGATTTCACTCTGCCTGGCTTGTGCTTAAGACCAGTCGGATAAGAGTGTGCTTGACCAGTTACAAATCCCATCTCCACTAATAACAAAAGAGCAGACCTACACTTAGAGCCGTTAGGCTGGAAAACAGACGAACAACATGCATGTTGTATCCAGACATAAAGTCAGCAGAATGTTGAAGATGGTCAGCAGACACAATGCACAACATGCACGAAGGGAGTTTACTTTCGATATTCTTTCCTCCCACAAATAAGACCGAGTTCTATGGTAGAGGCTGTTTTCAAGACCAGCAAAAATAACGTATTTGACATTGATAAGATGTACTTCAAAGTTCAAATCCAAAATAATCTCTGTTTCACTTCAGAAGCAAAGTAAAGCTGATGAACTGTGCACGTCTGATTGATTTCTTTCGAAGTCATCTCGCTGACCGCCATTTTGAAACTAGCGACGAGAGTATGCTTACGGCATTAAAAAAACTTTTAAAATTATTTTATCGTAAATATGTATGCATGTTTACTTGCTCATGATTTTAATTTACTGACTAGAAATAAACGTGTAACTTGTATGCTCAAAATTTTCAATGTTATGCACAAAAAATGTCTTGCACCTTATCTGGACCGTGTACGAGGACTGGTTCTCTCACATCGAAAAAAAGCTTTTGAAATTTTTTTTTTTCTCTAAAAGGTATTTTTTCGAAAAATACTTACCGATGACATGACTTTGTGGAAGTGTCTACTACTTACTCAACCCGGGAGGCACTCGGGGAACCCCCAGAGGGGCCGAGAGTTGTCTCCCGTTCCTGCCCATCCGGTTCCGAGTCACGTGGTGACCAACCAGTCAGTATACTTAGCTCACCAGCGGCAAGCGGGGCAGGTGGGAGGGTCCTCCGAGTCATGTCATCGGTAAGTATTTTTCGAAAAAATACCTTTTAGAAAAAAATGAATTTATTTCTTCAAAATATTACCGATGACATGACTTTGTGGAAGAATTGCGATAAGGATGAGGGTGCCGCACCCAAACACCCGCGTGAGGGCCAACCAAAGCCATCCTCCCTGGCGCAAAACTCCCGACAATTTTAGCTAAGTGCGTACCTACGGCGCCTGTGGCGCCACAGTGATATCCCCCACCAGTGCGAGGTTGTCTCGCTGGCCTGCCAGATCCCGGAGGTAGAAGTGGGCAAAGGTTGATTCTGCCCGCCAGCCCATGGCTGCCACGATGTCTTTGACGGAGCAGTTCCGGTCGAATGCGGCGCTCGTGGCCATGGCGCACACCTTGTGTGCACGTATCTTTAGCCTCTTCGCTCCCTGTGGGGAGAGGTCCTGTATGACCCAGCATAGCCAGGAAGATATCGTCTGGGCTGTTAAGTCAGTTCTGCCGGGCTTTAAAGGCAGAAAGAGGCGTGAGCGTCCTCTCCGGACGGCTTTGGTACGGTGTAGGTACACGCGTAGGACTCGCACAGGATCTTGTTGCCTGGTCTCCTGGGGGAAGTTCGTCCCTCTCAGCGGCCGTAAGGTGATCACCTGTGGCGCGGTCAAAGGAGACCTGGTCTTGGTAATGAAGGCAGGGTCCGTAAACAACTGCATGGAACCATCCACTCAAAACTGCAGGTTCGCTAACTCGGGCCGCCGTGGCAAGGGCCAACAGGAAGCATGTCTTATGAGTCACATCCGTGAAGCGGGCCAAAGGCAGCGGTTCGAAACTGGCAGAGTTCAGCCAAGTCAGTACCCAAGGTAGGTCCCAGCGAGGAATGAGTGAGCGGGGCACCGGACGCTGCAGGCTGAAGAGAGTCATAAGGTCGGCGATGTCCTTACAGCCGCCGGAGTCCGGACAGCCGAGGTGCCGGTAGTTGTCGGCAATCATAGACAAGTACCCCCTGATGGTGATAGGGGCCAACCCTAGGTCTCCGAAGAGCCAGAGGAAGAAGTCCGCGAGCTGGGGATTGGTTAGGTCGGTGGGGGCGAGGCGCTGGTCGTCGCACCAGGAGCACAGTACTTGCCGTTTTCCCTCGTAGACGCGTCGTGTCGAGGGTCTGCGGGCTGTAGCGATAGCTTCCACTGCTGCACTCGAGATGCCTCTAGCGGCGAGGGCTTGCCGCACAACCGCCAAGCGTGAAGGAGTAAGCGCTCCGGGCACGGGTGGAACAGCGATTGTCGGGGCTGTTTGAGCATTGTGCTGGGCGTGGGCAGCAGCAGTGGGGGGTCCGTGGCGAGGCTGAGGAGGTCGGTGGTCCAGGACCGGTTCCAAGCGAACGGGGCAACCAGGAAGCCGACCGCATTGCATCCTCGAAGCTTGAGGAGTACGTTGGGGACGAAAGACTGTCAGGGGGTATGCATACGCGATAAGACTGTCCCACGGGATGAAAAGCGCGTCGACTGCCCAGGCCAGAGGGTCTGGAATCGGGGAGACAAATAGGGAAAGCTGGTGATTCCACATCGTGGCAAACAGGTCGACCATAGGCGTCTCCCAGTGTGTGCAGATCATCTGAAAGATGTCCCGGCATAGGGTCCACTCCGTGTGTAGCAACTGGCCGCGCCGGGAGAGAGAGTGGGCCAACACATTCAGGTGACCGGGGATGTGTCGAGCATGGAGGGAAATGTTGCGGTCCTCGTACCAGCGCATCAGACGGTAGAGGAGCATACACAGGTCGGGTGAGTGCATCCCACCCTGCTTCTGGATGTAAGCAACCACTGTCGCATTGTCGGAGAGGATGAGCAGCTCCTGGTGACCGAGTTGTTCCTCCTATGCGATGAGGGCTTGCCAGACTGCTTGCAGCTCCAACCAGTTGATGTGCTTGTCCGCGAACTCCGGAGGCCAGGGGCCAGACGTCGTGAGGAACCTAGGTAGCAGGTGGGCTCCCCAACCACCAAGACTTGCATCGACACACAGGGAGAGTCGAGGCGGCGGTGTGGTCAGGGGAACTCCCGAAGCGAGCCATGACGTGTCCGTCCAACGTAGCAGATGGGGGCGAAGCAACGGAGTCACGGGTACCATGGCGGCCAAATTGCCGGAGGAGGGATGCCAGTGAGGCAGGAGGTGCAGCTGTAGCGGCCAGGCGTAGAGACGACTGAGGGGGAGTAAATCCGCCGCCGCATTCATCAAACCAAGGAGCTGAAGCCAGGCTCTGGTGGAGGCTGTGTCCTGCTGGGCTACCTAGCCGGCTAGGGCAACTAATTTCAGGATCTGTGGCTCCAGCAAACGCACCCTGTTGAGGTCGGTGGCGAACTCCATGCCGAGGTGGATGAAACAACGCGAGGGAGTGAGGTCCGACTTGCCTGCGTTGACTAGGAACCCCAACCGCGACAACAGCCGTATCAGTGCATCCCTGTCCGATGTCAGGTCGGCCTCAGATTGGTTGCGCAGGAGGAGGTCGCCGAGGTAGTTCGACATCGGGTTGGAAGATGACTGTCGCGCCTTGGCCACTACGGCATCCTTGATGCGGGTGAAAATCCAGGGGCTGAGGTTGAGACCGAACGGCAGCGCCCGAAACTGGTAAATTATTGGGGCGGTCTGTGGCGCAGTCGTTAAGGTGCCTGCCACCAATGCCAAAGGCGCGAGGTTCGAAAACGGGTTCCGGCGTCTGACTTTTTCTCCTCTGGTAAGTGTCACCGTTAATTCGGGCGGACCGTCGGGGATTCTTTCACCGGGTACTCCGGTTCTTCCACCCCCACCCACCCCCCCACACTTTGGTACCGGTTTCAGGCCCACGGCTGTGCAGAACCACACTTTTAGTTAGGAGAGGACCGGGGGCCACTGAGTGCAAGATAAGCCATCTGTGGCACGGCCGGGCGTAGGGGCAATTAGTCATTAGCGCGCGCCTCTTCAGGCAGAGTGACAGAGCCGTTCATGGTCCTAGAAAGGAGTGCTCTTCCAATACCCTACACTATGTCTACGTGCCGACAGCAGCATACCGGCGCACTGCATCGGAAACGCTGGCCAGTGTTAGTAACTGAACATTCATCACAAAATGCATTTTTGTCTCAAGAATGTCATTATAACATGAGTGTAAATTTGTAGCTGATAAAATTTGCTTTCTTTTCATACTAAACATGCCCATGCTGCTTACTACCAGCACACCTTGAAGAGCAGTTACATTTCATATTTGCAATACAATGAACATGCACTGACAAAATAAAGCGTTAACTTTGAAGCTCAATCTGTTGTGCATGTCCCTTTTCTGTGGGATGAAAAGTTGATGTATCTACGCAGCATTCTAGCCTCTACTGATATCACTTACTAGATTTCCGGGGCCATTCCTGCTAGAGCAACAATAGCGTCAGAAAGCACTCCACTGCTGAGAAGCCGGTAAGCTGGTAATCCGTTAGGTCCATCAAGATGATCAACACAAACATGCTGATGCCAGCCTTACTTTATGCCTTACTTTAGGTTTTACACAATAAATCATAACCACTAACACAAGTAACAGGTCTTAAGCACACCACACTGGTTCCTTTACATTAACACTAACACAAATAACTTCTCTGAAGCACATCACACTGGGCCTTTATATGAACACGAATACAACTGTAATGGGTCCGAAGCATATCACACTGGTTCCTTAATATTAACAGTTACAGTTAGATACTACTGAACAGTATCACAGAGAATACTGAAGGCTATAAGCAGAGCATCATAGCACCGGGATTACACTATACACACCAGTATTCCATAGAGAATGAATGTTCAGACCTGCATGCACAGTTCTGTGCGAGGCACGGATAACTTATTATTCAGTCACACACAAACACAGTACCTGTCTTTATCCTCAGATTGCACTCTTAAAAAAAGCGTCCCCTGAATAATACCACCAACACTGGAACCAGCAGGAATTTGTGCACAAGTGTGTTAAACGGTTTTATGTAGAAAACTGGTGAAGAGGAGATAGAGAACATTAAACACAGGCATTACACACCACTCGTGAGCAGTCCGTTACATAGAATAGAGAAGGAATTTTTGCTGCGAGCCAGTGACCTAGATAACCTGCTCGCTGGGGGGAGAGGCTATCGCACACCACAGCAGCAGGCTGCGGGCCAAACTAAAGAGTGAGAAATCAGCCTTTCTGTACAGCCGTGGGCCACTTTACAAATTTCAAATACAAGCGATCAAAAATCTCTGTAACTTCAGTAGCTGAACTGGCCCTTCATCCTTCTTGTACTGTGTTTGTCTTAAATGGCGTAAATCCGTGTCTGTTACGTGAGTGTGCGTGTTGGGTTTCAGTTCGCGGCACTTTGAGTCGATTCGTCCAAAAATTGAGAAAAAGCGCCTATATAATAACGGTATTATTATTATTATTACTCCATCGCAGGCGCAGTGGAGATACCTCCTGGATGCCAGGTGCATGGGGACATGGAGATAAGCGTCGGGTACGGAAGCTCTGAGGGCCCGGGCAGTCTCCATGCAAAAGGACAGGGCCGAGATGAACGCGTTCAACGCTGAGAGGTCGATGACAGGACGCCACCTTCCGCCTGGCTTGGGTACCACGAAGAGGCGGCTGTAGAAGGCTGGGGAGTCTGGGTGTAGCATGACCTCTGGGGCGGTCTTCTGCAGAAGAGCGGCCACTTCTCCGCGAAGAGCGCAGGCCTTGAGCTCATCTGACGGCACCTCGGTCCACAACGGGGAGCACCACAGCGGAGGCAGAGAGCGAAAGGCGATCCGAAGGCCCTCGGTAATGGTCTCCAAAATCCAGGGGTCGTCTGGGAACAGCGAGCGCCACTCCTCGCTGCACAGCGCAAGCCTTCCGCCGACTGGAGACCCTGGTGCGGTCGGCGGAGGCAGCAGAGAGGAAAAGTCAGGCGGCCCGCCTGCACCCTGGGCGACGGGCAGGACGGGGCCAGGTGGGGGTAGGGGCGCTAACAGGTCCGGGGCGGCCGAAGGCGGGGCGGCGACATGGGGCCCGCGGAGGCGGAAGACACGGCGGGTCTGGCGGTCCGCAGGGCGCGACCCACGGCCTTGCGGGCGGCCTGAAAGCGATGCGGAGCTGTCTTGCGAGGCCAACGGTCCGAGTTTGCATCCTTCACTTCTTCTTCTTCTCGAACGCCGTCACACTTGGAGTTTGGCTCTCAAAATGAAATCTGTGGTCTTCTGTAGCGCCTCCACAGGCCCATACAGTTTCTCTTGTAGGGTGGCAGGCTTCGGCCATATCTCCTCCCTCAGCAACTGGTGGTTCCCACAGTCCTGGAGGATGTGCTCTGTGGTCTGCTCTGCTTCTCCACAAGGGCACAGGGGAGATGGCACGAGGTGGAAGCGTCTGTGCAGGTGGAAATTGAGTCGGTTGTGCCCGGTCCTAAGATGGAAGATGGTCACCTGTTCTTGTCTGGACAGCTGATGGTAACCGTCTAGGGGCCGTTGTGGTGGTCTGTACACCGACTTAATGATGGTCTTCATCTCTGTGAAGCTGACTCCATTTTCGTCTTGTTCTTTCTCTGCGCCCACTTTTGCCATTCTGTCAGCTTCTTCGTTGCCGTAGATGCCACAGTGTGAAGGGATCCACTGCAGCACCACTCTGGTGCACTTGATGTTTTGCAGTACCTCTTGTAGACGTGGCAGTTTGCTTGCTGTTGTTGCCTCAAGAACAGACATGGCATCAGTCAGGAAGACAACCTGGGCATCAGGGTCTGCAGTGCCACTAAGGGTGTTTACAGAATGGACCAGGGCCATGCATCCTTCACGGTCTGCCAGGTCTCACCGAAGAGCAGAGGGCCACCCAGGGGAGCACGGCGCAGCTGAGTCCTAAAATCGGGGGGCATTCCGTGGCAGGCCAGCAACACAGAATCCCAACGCAACTGGTCGCAGTTGGAGGCGGCAGCCATGGCGTTGACCAACGAGTGATACGCTGCCCGGTTGGCTGCTTCTGTGAGAGCGAGTAGGTCTCCTAAGAGGGGCGTCAAGGAGGGGTGCCAGGCGTCTTCGATGGGGCAGACGAAGGCTTGGGTCAGCAGCTCCAGGAATCCCGCGCAGGCCAAGGTGTTACAGACGAGCGAGGCAGTCTTGTCCAGTCCGCAGGGCAGGGCGCGCTTCAGCAGGGCGGCGCCTCCAACCTGCACCAAGGCCGGTGGATCCACAGCAGGAAGAGGGCAGGTAAATGCCTGGGAGTGTCCCAAGTACCAGTCCTGACGAAAGGCAATGTCGAGTCTGGCTGGCCACCTATGATCCGCGCTTCAGCAGGGCGGCGCCTCCAGCCTGCACCAAGGCCGGTGGATCCACAGCAGGAAGAGGGCAGGTAAACGCCTGGGAGTGTCCCAAGTACCAGTCCTGACGAAAGGCAATGTCGAGTCCGGCTGGCCACCTATGATCCGAGAAGAATTTGAGTCCCGGGAACCCGACAGGAGGTGCGCGGAGAAGGCGTCGCGCAGGTCACGAAAGCCGGGAGGCTGCGGCAGAGACTTGAATCTCTTCACCTGTCTTCCAGCGTCAACAAACGCGGAGATCTTCCTCTTGATGGAGGGCAGTCATCCGCGGGAAGCGTGGCGGCGATGAGATGAGCAGCTTCGTCCAGGGAAAGCACGGTGTCCGTATGCGACGAGGCCAGCTTGTGGGAAACCAAGGAGTCGGAAGAAGGAGAGTGAGACGAAGGCGAGCGGCTAAGACCACCGAGAAGAGTGGAGCCGGAGTCCTCGGTCAGCAGGCTCAGGGTCTCGTCCTCCACCGGGCGGGGGGGAGGAGGTCCGGCAACGCAGACCGGGGCTAAGGGCGACGACATCCAACCTCCGGCGGCCAGAGGAGGAGGAGGGGAAGCGACCCGATTCGAGGGGGGGCTGTCGACGATGACGGGGCGGCGTGCGAAGAGTGGCACGACGTGGCGAAGACCTGGCCACCTATGATCCACGCTTCAGCAGGGCGGCGCCTCCAGCCTGCACCAAGGCCAGTGGATCCACAGCAGGAAGAGGGCAGGTAAATGCCTGGGAGTGTCCCAAGTACCAGTCCTGATGAAAGGCAATGTCGAGAGAGTGGCGAGCGACTGCCACTACGCGAACGGAGCTGACGAAGCCGAGGGGGGGGGGGGGGGGGCCTCCTACAAGGGAGCCGTTGAGGAGGGGGCAAAGGGTGGCGGGCCGGGCGCGGAGGGGAGGGACGAGACGAGTGGGAGGCCGTTCGAGGGAAGGACATTGTTATACGCGACGCCGCCAAAGAACGAAGGTGGCTAGGGTCCCTGGAGCGGCGCGAAGCGTGGTCCTTCCTATGCTCGCCAACACGAGAGCGTGAGTGTCTGGTAGAGCTGGGGTAGCGTGAGGGCTCTGAACTGCCCGAAGTCCTCAAACGCGTGGTTAAAGGTCTTTCCGAACCGGGCTGTGCGGCGGGCTCTCTGCCGGCGAAGCGACTCCCCGTAAGAGTCAGAGGCTTTCTTGGAGACGAGCGAAGACTGAGAACGGACATGGGACGGTGCATCTCTCCGAGCCGGGCTCTCTGCCTGCAATTAGGTTCCCCGTAGGGACCAGCGGGTTTTGTCCGGGCGGGCTCCCTCCTGGAAGCGATGGCGTTGATAGCAGTACTGCTCCGAGTGCTGGGCTCCTGCGTCTGATGTGGCGTCCTTTCCACAAGGTCGTTGCGGTCTCGTGCGGTCACTGCTCCGAGCATGAGGGATGGCGCCTCGACTGGAGTTGGATCACACACTGGTGCCGGTCCTTAGCGTCTGTAAAAACTCCATAGCTGCGACCAGCGCAGCTCAGGCCAGGTGGAGCAGGTGTCGCAAGCATGGTCGGAGGCGCATCTGGCGCAGGGGAGACAGACCTTGTGGTTATCCGATGGCCACTGGAACCCTCCGCATTGCGTGCAGGTCAGCACTTGGCAACTGCAACGCATAACATACCTGGAGGCACGCGGGCGAGGGCCTGTGGGACCCCGCCCGGGTAAGGTGAGCCTTCGCAACATAATGGCGCAAAACAACAAGGTACAAGCCTGCAAGTAAGCGTCTGGTCCTGCAACACTTATCCACGTAACAGCTAGAGGGCGTGGGCACGTGGGGCCCCGCCAAGCTAAGGCGAGCATACGACGCATCAGGTACAACAAAACACAAGCATGTCACGACAGGTACAGGCATGAAGAAAGCGGCTGGCATTGCAACATTTACCAACGTAATGGCGACAGGGCGTGAGCACGAGGGGCCCCACCAAGCTAAGCGAGCCATGGACGCATAATAGTACCCTAAACAAAAAACAAGGTACAAGCCAGCAGGTACGCGCCAAATCCTGCAACACGAATCAGCTGAAAGGTGAGCGAGCGCGGGCACATGGGGCCCCGCCAAGTTAAGAGGCAAATTTGGCGCGAAAAAGCCACAGTGAAGATGAATGTTTCGTCCCTGCTCGACCGGCGCCCAGCCCAAGAGCCGGTTGAGGGTTAACAAGCTACTTTACCTCTCTGCCAGAGCGGGAACGGAGGAAGGAACCTCCATAACACCAGACTTGCCTACCTGAAAAAACTGTTGTCAGTACTTCAGGCAGTTAAAAACCAGATTATGGCAGTTTTGACCAGATTTATTTGTAAACCGGTAAAGATACAACTACTGCTACTATGCATTCTGCTATAAAAGGCGATGTATTTTTACATGCCAGCCATAAATGAGAAAAAAACATTTTCATGATATACTTTCATTTAATTCAATTGCTTTTATATGTAGGCCTACTTTGTTTTGTTTTTTCCTTCTTTTCCTTGATTTTCACCCTTTTTTGGTGCTTTGACCAAAGTAGATGTATGATCACTGGTCGATCATGCACACTTCTCTCCCCTGACAGGGCTTTTACCTACTTTACTTGTAATCTTCCTAAAATATTAGCACTGGCAGTCTCCCCTTTTCTTTTCATTTATTACTACAATATCGACTGCAACCCCTTCCCCCCTTTTAGTAGGTTCTCTTTTCGGGTGCATGGAAATTTAGCTCTAGGTGGAGGCATGGAATGTATGCCGCTGCAGACACCACAATAAAATGTCTTTATCCAAGGGAAGTAACTACAAACTAAGCGTTTATAAAAAAATACAACAACAAAACCCACAAAAACGTTGTGACCGTATTTTTAATGACCTGACCAGATGATCGTATTCTCAGGCTAAATTCCGTATGAATACGGCCAACTACCGTATGGTAGGCAAGTCTGATAACACCCACAGCGCGTGAACGCGGGCGACGTCCCAGCAAACCGCACCGAGTAATCCAAGCCCAAGCAACCCAAGGCGCCGGAGAGGGCAGCAGCCAACGAGCAGGGACAAGCAGACCCACACAGGGCACAGGCAGGGCCGGCGAAGCAAAAGTCCAACAAGAAGTCAAGGCGTCCAGAAGACCGGCGAAGCAACTGGTCAAACAAGGCAAAGGCTAAGTCCGTAGGCTAAGGCAAACACGTCTGAACGGCGTGAGCTAAGTAGCATGACTGGTTGGTCATTGTCCGTAGGCTAAGGCAAACACGTCTGAACGGCGTGAGCTAAGTAGCATGACTGGTTGGTCACCATGTGACTCGGAACCGGATGGGCAGGAACGGGAGACAACTCTCGGCCCCTCTGAGGGTTCCGTGAGTGCCTCCCGGGTTGTGTGGTAGGTAACACAACGGGTTCTTAGGCTAAAATTGATTAAGTAGTAGTCATTTCCACAAAGTCATGTCATCGGTAATGTTTTTGAAGAAATAAACACTTATACAAAAATAACTCCATCCCAAGGACAAATATTGTTGCTATCCATAAACCATAATTATGGCATTAGTACTTTCATTTCGTACCTGCAAACCAATGTTACTCTTTTGACGAACTACTTATCTCTGCAGAAATTGCGAAAGCTGCTGGACTATATACATCCACTTAAATTTCACACATTTTCTGGCCTACTACTAACTTAAAATAATCTCCATTGTTGTATGCTAGGCACCAGCATACAATGTGCAGGAAGTGGATCAACCATAATAGATCAAGAACAGGACATGAAAGGCTTAATGCCGTGCAAGTACTAGCTTCCCTTTGTATTTTTATGGTAAATCCATCTCTGTCACAATCACATGATACTTAAAACTAAAGCGATCGGCACCAGGGCGGGCCTTGGAAGATAAATTTGGCCTACACAACCGTTTCTCAATGTTATCTTTTCTCAACTAAGACTTACCTACCCTTCCTTTCACAATCAGCTAACAGGGGCACTTTCCTACATAGAAATGAAGAAAAGAGCAAAGTCTTTAATTTTATGACATTCAAACTTAATACATTTAGTTAGCCTGTTTGTCTAGCATTGTTGCAAGACATACTAAGAACATTTACAATGGAGATACTGCAAATGTTTTCCTTTTTTAAGCTTCAATGTAAAAGTGACATACTGTACTCACTCTGTCTGTACCCAAAACATTGGACAAGGGAGGCAGAAGAGCACATGGACGTGAATACAGTGAAGTTCCTGCGAGAAAATAAGAAGATTAAACTGCATTATAATTTGCTACAAGAAACCGACTAAAAGAGGAACATATAATCCATTACAAATTACAACTGTGTTACAAGGACAATTTATTACAACCATAAGTCTATTACTATAAGTGTGCAACAAGTTGGCCGTACATGTAGTAACATGTTGAAACTTTAGTTGACGCGTAATGTTCGATCGCCCTAGCTTGAAGGTTCCACAGTGACCTAAAAAACAAATACGCAGACTTCAGAGAACATAAGACAGGCCGGCATGATGGGAAGGTTGTGTAGAAGCTAACCACACGTACTTTTCTTCAGGAATTTCCTGACTTCTTGGACTTGGTCATCACTAGAAAATGTGAGACAATCGTCACAGGAGATTTTCACTTTCACCTTGATACCGACAACTGTGAGGTGCGCCAGCTGAAGCAGCTTTTCACCGATCGTAATTTAGTTCAACTTGTCAGCGTGTCAACTCACCGCTGCAGCCATACTTTAGAGGGAGTCCTGGTCGGAGAGGGAACTAACATTGTTAACCACCTCTCAGTCGATGACACTGCCTTGAGACTCACCAAGCCTTCTCGTCCTAAAGTTCTGATAACATCCAGGAACTTAAAGCGCATGAATGTGTCCGATTTCAAAGCAGATGTTAAACTAGTGGCATCCTCTCTGGCTGATTGTCCAAATTAATGATGCTCTCATGGAGAACTACAAGTCGCTTCGTGATGTCCTTGATTGTCACGCGCCCCTCAGGTCCAAGCGTATAACGTCACGTCTGTCCGCTCCATGGATCACCGATACCGTCAGAGACGAGAAGCTTGAACGATGTAGACTTGAGTGGCGGGCTAGTCGGCTCACAAATCCATCGCGAGCTCTACACACGCCAGCGTAACCATGTCATGACTTGAAAAACTTTCGTCCCGTTTCAAACCTCCCATTTATTTCTAAGCTGTTGGAAAAGGCTGTGTTGCATCAGCTTTTGGATCATGTGTCAAGAAATGACCTGCTAGAGTTGTATCAGTCCGCTAACCGCAAGCATCATAGCTGTGAAACAGCTCTTCTTCATGTGACCAACAGCCTGCTTACTTCTGCTGACGAGGGACGTGTGTCACTCTTGTCATTATTGGACATGTCTTCGGCGTTCGACGTGCTCGACCACAACATCGACTTAGTGTGTCTTTTGGCATCCGTGGACGGGTTCTTGACTGGTTCTTCTCATATTTGTCCGACAGGTTCCAACGTGTCATTATACAGAATTCTACAGAAAACAGATGCCATTGTGGTAGGCACTCGCTCAAGGGTGAGTGTCTCCCACGATGAGTCCTTGATCGTTTGTGGACAGGACATCCCTCTAAAAAAATGTATGAAAAACCTAGGTGTTTACAATGACAATGTTCTGTCCAAGAACGATTACGTGTCTCATCTGTCCCACTGCTGCTATCTTGAGCTCAGGAGGCTTAGCTCTGTTAGACAGTACCTTACTGACGATGCCTGTAAGCAAATTGCATGTTCACAGATTTTGTCAAGGCTTGACTACTGTAACTCAGTAATGTCAGGTATGTCAAATGATCTGCTCTACAGACTCCAGAAATTCAAAACCACGCAGCAAGACTTGTACTGAAAAAATCAAAGCGTGACCACATCACCCCCTTGCTTAAGCAGTTATACTGGCTTCCTGTGAAGCTCAGAATTGAATACAAAATTGCTTCCCTTGTTTTTCAGGCCTTTGATAAAACACTCCCGGCATACTTGTCCTCCAATCTCCCTGTCTATACACCAAGCAGAGTATTGCGCTCCAGCACTGACGACAGCATTATTGACTATCCCCAGAGTGTCCTTAAAAACCTTTGGACAGCGGTCCTTTTCTTTCCAAGCTCCCAAAGTGTGGAATGGTCTTCCCCATGATATTCGCCATGCACCATCTTTGGCCATTTTCAGAGCTAGATTGAAAACATATTTTTTTCAATTTGGCCTTTGAAAAGGATTGATAAACCCTATGTTTTCCCATCAACATGTATATATCTGATCAGGCTCTTGAAATGTTACGTCTATTATTTTGGTATTGTGTCAGTGTGCATTTGGACCTATGAATGATTGTGTTTTTTGTACGTTGTCGGTACTTTAATTTCAATTAGATAATCTAGATGTAAAGCGCTCTGAGCTTTTCTTTGTGGGGATATTGCGCTATAGAAGAGTTATATATTATTATTATTATTAGAAATCCCTGACACTAAATCATTGTCTTAGGCAAGGTGATGTAATCAGATAGTACGCAACATGGCAACAATTGTGGTCATTCTATGCTGCTTGATTTTTCAAAAAAAAGAAGATTGAAGACAAAGAGGAATTTTCAGGTGTGATGTTGATGTGTTGGAGAGTGGCATGTTACACAAGAGTTACATAAACCCCTGACAGACTACGACTCCAGATACTTGTTCATACCTTTTTGTCTCGGCTTCTGTGCAGGCTCCTTCCGTTTCACTTTTGTTGTTTGCTGTAACAATGATCACAAAATGTAATAACTCATAGTCTAATGCTTATTTAGTATGATTGTCAAAATGAAATTGGACACTTGAATTTTGGGAGGTTTAATAAATGAAAAACATTTGGTCACAGTCATTGATTTTTTTTCTGACCGTCCGTGACATTGACCCTTCTGATATCTCTCTCAGTGTTAAAGTGTCTTGATATTATAATTATGTAGTTGGCAATAGCACCTGCAAAATACAATGTTTTCTCAGCACGTGCATTTTTCACACATCTCTCGACCTCCCTTGACCTTTACAACTGCAAACGTAACCATTCAAGAAGTGACCATTTAATTAAAAGACCACCTAAATCAACAAGGTAAAGATAGTTAAACTTACAGATTTGCATCTTCTGCTAGGCCTTGAATCAAATTCCTCATCCTGCAGCTTCTGAGCCAATTCTTCATCATCCACCTGCAAAACAAATGAGACATATCACCCTACGTTTGGGGTAGACAAGTATTAAAATATTTCCAACCATGGTATTCTGAGTGCACACATCAAACACACAGAGAAATCTGAGAATTTCAAACTTAGGCATTATATTATATTTTTTTAAGTGTTCACAATTGAACAAACATATCTTCTTCTGGCTGTTTAGCTCTTTTAATGGCTTTCAATTTCAGAATGGTCTCTTAAAATGTCATAAAAAGTTAAATTGATAACTAAATATCCCACAAGAAGCCCTGGAAATACATCATGAAATGTGAAAATGTGTGAAATTTCACAGATGAAACTAGTTACCTTCTTTCCCTTGCTCGCAGATGTTGTCTTTGCCTTTTTCCTTGGCACATCATCCTGTCGGTTACAAATGATAGCATTAAAGTACTTTTAGTGGAATCATTCATGAGATAAGAAGTGCATGTGTACCAGTTTACCACAACCCTAAAATTTTAACATCTTGTGCATACCGTTCAAAGAGCCAGTGGCAGCATGCATGAATGAGTTAAAATTTGAGTTTAGTTGGTTACATTTGCTATATCAGTGCAAAATCCGAACTCATAAACAGAGCAATCCAGACCAAAAAGGTGACTGCCATGCGTGTAAAATGCAAAGAAGTACCCAACGGAGAAAGAAACACGCTTAGAAAAGATGGGTACAACACAATTTATTAATATTTCGGGTAAATACCCGAAATATTAATAAATTGTGTTGTACCCATCTTTTCTAAGCATGTTTCTTTCTTTCTCCATTGGGTACTTCTTCATAAACAGAGAACATGTGAATCTGAAAAAATATTGCACTCAGGCTTTCCACTAAGATTTAAAATTGTCTGTCATGGGGACGGACAGCATGACTAAAAATCTGTACCAAGAGCTCTACAGTTCATTGCATACTTGAAACACAGCAGCGTAAAATTCATTTTTTTTCTAAAGATTTGTGCTTCCTGGGGACGGATGGCTTTCATTTTTTTCCATTCCCATCAAACTTTGTCTGTCAAATACAGAGAATTTTCCGTTAATGGAAAGCCTGGACACTGATGAGGTACTCAGACTCAGAGTCAACAAGTAAACATGCCACTTTGGTTACTATACTGTCACTGAACTGCATTAATGCTCTCTAAAATCTCACCTTAACTCTCTTGTGAAGCAGCCATCAGTACTGTACGCGGTACCAGTGGCAGCATGCTCAAGGGGATTAAAAACACAACCCAAATACAAACAAACATACAAAAGAGGACAATGGAAAAAAGGCAGATCAAACATAATGAAATTGAAATGAGGCTCACATCTTCATCATCATCAAAATCACCAGACAGCACTGATTCCTTGTGTCCATTTTTTAATTCCTCCTCATTTGTGATTAGAGTCATCACCAGATTGTCAATCTCCTCTTTTCTGTGGAAAAAACAATTATTGGAAAATGGGAACTTTTTCAGACCAAAATGCAAAGCAAGGCGTGACTTAAAAAAAGAGAAAAAAGTGGATAATCAAGCAAATAATAAAGTCACAAGGCCAGACAGTGAACAAATACTTCAAATGCATGAATAATCGTACTTAATAAGTTAAATGAAAAGACCCTAATCCAATCCCTTGAATCAGTACCAGACAAATGTACTCACATGAGTAGTTACAACACCAGGGCTCATGCAAATCGATAATTCTTTCTGAGCATGAACTACTTCATCTGTTCCTTTAAATTTAAACTGTTATTGTGAATGTGATCAACGGTACTCTCCAACTGAAACAAGGGGGAGGAGGGGAGGTAAGTCATATTACTTAGATTTACTCATTTAGAAAAAGATGAGGGATATAACAAACTCATCTGAAGGAAATTACAAGTGCATTATAAGAACATTTACAATCAAGTAATGAGCGTGTTGTTGGCTTCACCTCCAAGGCTCTGGATCCACAGGTTAAACGACAAGTTCATAAGACTAAGAGATTAAATTAAACGTCTTCCCAGTGGAGTTACTTACCGTTCAGAAAAATCAACTTTGTATTCTGTCTCCAACATTTTTCTCACTTTCCTGGCAGACAGACTGTCTAAGTCTGCATCCTTGAGAATTGCTGAAAAGTCAAAGCAAACTAAAATGAGTCTTGGAAACTGCGAATTGCAGTTGTATGAGATTAGTCATTAAGTGTTGGGCCAATGTTTTTTTTTTTTTATTCTGTCTCCAACATTTTTCTCACTTTCCTGGCAGACAGACTGTCTAAGTCTGCATCCTTGAGAATTGCTGAAAAGTCAAAGCAAACTAAAATGAGTCTTGGAAACTGCGAATTGCAGTTGTATGAGATTAGTCATTAAGTGTTGGGCCAATGGTTTAATTGCACTTAAATCCAAAATATGTTGCTTACTTTTGAAAAAAAAAAAAAAAGATACATGTGTAAGCAACTGCTACTGTGTAAGCTCGGGTTGGTTGGTTTTATAAAAGCTAATAATTACTTCTCGTCTTTTGGTGTTTTTTTTTAACCCACTGCCTGGGTCCACATACAAAGATAAAAAATGTGCAGTACAAGTATAAGCTGATAAAGGTAGAACTAAGGATGCGAAAAGATTCATTATAATTTCTATCAACAGTGTGATAGACCTGCTAGACTAGCGACCCCATCCTAATCGGCCGCTTCTGCCTTTCAAAACACTCGTCACTCAACAGAAAATCCCATTTGGGCATTTAACTTTTGCACGGCTCGGAGAAGTATCTGTACACAAAAAATTACCCTGTATGCTTTGTTGCAGGCTTTCCTTGCTAATAAATGCCATTTTGATCTGGGCGCGTCTAGAACGGATCAGCAGAAATTGTTTTTGAGTGTCAAAAGCTCTAAACAATGCACCACATTGCGCGTGTTATGGTCGCCGGCGTGAAATTGACGTCAATTTACTGCGAGGCTATGAAAGAAATGCGCGACGTGAAAATGTCGACAAATTACAGTTAATCTTTCAGTGCAATTGCTACTCAGATTGTGTTAGATGTCTTATATTGACGCATCTTACATAATGATGTATCATCTTAAACAAACAGGTTTATTGTTGGTATGCATTTTTCTGTAAATCAACGTCATCTTGCCGCAGAGATGAGACTACACCGTAGCCCCTGAGGAGGCGCATGTAAATGCGGCGGAGTATAGAAAATCAGTAACTTCCCTTACACCGGAAATAGCTTCACGCCACCGGAATACGAAAAGCGTGCGACCAAGCCGCATCAATAGCGTTTGCATTGTGTTGTTCACTTGTTAGACCAATTTCTCTGCCACCAGAAACGCAATCAGGAGGAAAACCTAATTATTAAGTGGCCTGCTAAGCTTCCAGAGCAGCCACCATGGCGGACGCAACCGCCAGGTCACTTCAGTATGAATACAAAGCGGTAAGTTTTGCTTCGATAGACGTTCAGAAGACTTGTTCCACTCCCGGCTTAGTGCACAAGAAACATTCTTTTTGTTTTGCTCTTTATTTTATCATTTGTCGTTGCATTTGGGATTTCAAGGTCCGTCGCTGATTATTTTCACAGAGTCCCAGCTTTTTATATTACTCAGTGTCTTCAGTTGATTTAATTATTGCACTAGTTGCTGAATTAAATACCCCCAAAAACCAATGCACTTAATTCTGTTTCAGAACTCTAACCTTGTTTTGAGTGTCGATCGATCATTGATTGACCGCCGTGCCAGGGATGAAGCTACAGGAGAAGTTATGTCCCTTGTGGGCAAACTCACAGGAACGCGCATGGGTGACAAATCAGAGAAGACAAAACCACCTTTGATGGAAGAAAGGAAAAACAAGTGAGCTGTTTTTTGGTTTAATTGCTGGTTGATGTCACTTGACGCTCAATACACACACCTGTCAATCTTTTTCAGGGATTATAAAAAAATGCAGTCGCCCAATGCTAAACATTTTGAGGTCGCCAGCCAGGTTATGGTGCTTGCAACAGGCCGTCTGCTAGGATTTAAAATTGACTGTCCTTGGGTGGACTGCATTTTAAAAAATCCGCCCCCAGGTGCTATGCTATCTGTCATATACGTTAAACATGGTCGGGATAAGTACATCAGTACTGATCGCAAACCTCGCGCTGGGACCATATGGCGTTGAGGCGCGTCCCCTGGGTGGTGGAAAGGGGGTCCCTCGTGAGAGGGGTGCACCGAATGAAATAAGGTGCCGTGAACCAACATGGTCTAAGGGAAGGTGACCCCGACAGAAAACCCCTGGTCCTCCTAGTAAGGGGGTTGGGCATGGGGGTAGCTTCCCCACCCTGCAAAAAAGGAAATATCTACAAAAACGCCGACGAAAAGACTAACAGTAATTCCTTTCCTGGAGGAGGAAGGTTCTTCAACCAGAAGACTTATGACGTCCCTTGGTGAAAGCCGGAAGTCTTCGGAAGCCACAGGACCGAGCCGCCTCTCTCTATCCAGGGATACAACCATGGGCACATGGAACGTCAAGACCATGTACCAGAGCGGCAAGGCCGCCCAGATAGCAGCGGAAATGCAAAAGTACAACCTTTCCCTGCTAGGTATCGGTGAAGCCAGATGGACGCAGTCTGGCCAGAAAAGGCTGTTAAGTGGGGAGATGATTCTGTATTCAGGTCATGAAGGGGAGAATGTCCCCCATACAGAAGGTGTAGCATTCATGCTGTCACCAGTGGCACAGAGAGCGCTGATGGGCTGGGAACCTCTTGGGCCAAGAATTATCACAGCAGCCTTTAGAACCAAAAAAAAGCTCAAGCTGAACGTCATCTAGTGTTAAGCGCCCACTAATGACAGTGACGAGGAAGAGAAACAAGAGAGTTCTACGACCGACTCCAGAGTGCCTTGGACAAATGTGCGGAGCGAGACATCACCATCGTCATGGGCGATTTTAATGTCAAAATAGGGGAAGACAACACCGGATACGAAGAGGTGATGGGGAGACAGGGACTAGGCTCGGAGATGATTGAGAACGGGGAGAGGTTTGTAGACTTTTGTGCTCTAAAACGACTTGTCATTGGAGGCAGCATCTTCCCACACAGAAGAATACACAAAGCAACTTGGGTCTCACCTGACCATACAACAGAGAACCAAATAGACCATATGGCAGGTTTTCTGGTATTTGTTTTGGCATGTCCCACTTTACTGGCGAGGCGTCCACTTCCGTCAGTCTACATTCGCTGAGCGACAATAACTCGCCTTTTGGTCAATTTTCATAATTTTGAAGTGATATTTCGTCTTCAAACCTTGTCGGCAGTTTTATATACGCTCACGAACGACAAAGAGCTCGCGATCGTGAAGTATTTCACAGTGAGAAACGTTTATAAACCTATCATAATGGGAAGAGGGCGCCTACAGTTTTGGAGAAAAACAGAAGCATTCGATTGATAGAGACTGACACTAAAAAACTCAAAAATACCTAAAAGATTTGCAAACCTTTCGCAAATCACTTGACAGCGCTGTTTACACATGGGACGCGCTCTCTTAAAACATCGGCAATGACGTCATATCCGGAAAACACGACCGAAAAACGTTCATCAAAACTAGATGTCGATCGTAGAATTTGTAGTCTGATGACGAGGTGAGTGAGCAATACTAATCAAAAAGGAAACCAAAACGGGGTTTAAGGCAATAATTCTACTTGAATCTTTTAGTTTTACAATTAAATTATACCTGAAAGCAACAACCGGAAAGCTAGAAACTCTCAGTCCTTTTGTTTACAGGCGATCTCGATCGATCGCTTTGAAGACTGACACACGTTTCGAACACGTGGGTGCTGAAAATAGGTCTAGTAGGTTAACAATCGTGTTATATTGGTGTGCTGAAGCCCGCAAAACCTTTGTCGAGGAGGTTGACGTTGAAATGAATTGAAGTGAAACAGAAACATGAGCGTTCAGGACTATGCCGTGGTAAAATTAATCACACGCTTAAGCTGCGGTAGAGTCTGTCGGTCTACATTCTTTCCGAGCGGGATTGTAAAAACACGATTTAAAATTATAAAATTAACACAATTCTTTCTTTATTGATTTATTTGTTAGTTCAAGTCAACAATATGTCACATATTCCTGACAAACACACACAACTGTTCATGTGATGCATATGCATTCTTTGTCAGAAAATTGAAGTGTAGTTTTTGCAAAATACCAGAAAACCTGACATATCTGCATTAGCAAGAAATTTAGAAGATCCCTTCAAGATGTTTGAGTGAGGAGGGGAGCAGATGTCGCCTCCGACCACCATCTGCTTACCGTAAGAATGAAGCTCAAGCTAAAGAAAAGCCGCACAGAGACAACAAGAAGACAGCGCTATAATGTAGGCCTCCTGAGAGAAACTGGAGTTAGAGAAGAGTTCAAACTGGTGCTGTCCAACCGGTTTCAAGCGCTACAGGAGCTAGTAAATGAAGAGGAGGCGGTCGCCACAGAGCAGCAGTGGAAGGCAGTTAGAGAGGCGCTGAACTCAACCTGCAAAGACACTGTAGGGTTCAGGAAACACCATCACAAGGACTGGCTGTCAGCACAGACCTTGAAGAAGATAGATGTGAGGAAGCAGAAGAAAGCAGCTGTCAACAACAGTCGCACGAGAGCAGCCAAAGTAAGGGCACAGGGGGAATACTCGGAAGCCAACCGCGAGGTGAAGAGTAGTATCAGGGCAGACAAGAGGGCCTACACAGACAGCCTGGCAGCAGAGGCAGAAAAGGCAGCAGGCAGCGGCAGCATGAAACAGCTCTACAACATTACCAGAAGATTGTCAGGCAAGTATGGCCATACAGAAAGACCAGTAAAAGACAAAGAAGGCAAGCCTATTGCAGACAGAGCAGACCAACTCGAGAGATGGGCCGAGTATTTTGAAGAGTTACTGAACAGACCTAGCCGACCCGACCCCCCAGATATCCAGCCGGCAGAGACCGACCTACCCATCAGCTGTGACAGACCCAGCCGGGAAGAGATCAGAAGAGCAGTGGCATTCTTGAAGAACGGCAAAGCAGCAGGCCCAGATGGCATCCCAGCGGAGTCTCTGAAAGCAGACCTAGAGACAACAGTGGAGATGCTGTACCCACTGTTTGGAAAGATCTGGGAAGAGGAGGTGATGCCAGCTGACTGGAAGGAGGGGTACCTAATCAAGCTTCCTAAAAAAGGCGACCTCAGCAAGTGTTCCAACTACAGAGGAATCACCTTGCTGTCAGTACCAGGAAAGGTCTTCAACAGGATCATCCTGGAGAGAATGAAGAGCTCCGTTGACCCCCAGCTGAGAGACCAGCAAGCAGAATTCAGGAAGAACCGAACATGTACAGACCAGATCGCCACTCTCCGCATCATCGTGGAACAGTCTTTGGAGTGGAGCTCCCCGCTGTACATCAGCTTTGTGGATTATGAGAAAGCATTTGACAGTGTGGACCGAGAGACTGTGGAAACTCCTACGACACTACGGTGTACCCACAAAGCTCGTCCGCCTGATCAAGAGCAGCTACGATGGCATGACATGTCGCGTGATCCACGAAGGGCAGTTCACCAGGGAGCTCCAGGTCAGAACCGGTGTCAAGCAGGGGTGTCTGCTGTCTCCGTTCCTCTTCCTACTGGCCATAGACTGGGTCATGAAGATGACCACAGAGCACAGACGAAGTGGAATACAGTGGACACTGTGGACACAGCTTGACGACCTCGATTTTGCAGACGACTTGGCATTACTGTCCCACACTCATCAACAAATGCAGGATAAGACCACGAGGCTTGCTGACATCTCGTCCCAAGTGGGCCTCACCATTCACAAACAGAAAACAAAGACAATGAGGCTGAACGCAACCAGGGAAGAACCAGTCTTGCTTGCTGGCACCCCGTTGGAGGAGGTGGAGTCCTTCACCTATCTCGGGAGAATCATAGACAAAAAAGGCGGAACTGATGCAGATGTCAGAGCACGAATCGGTAAAGCCAGAGCAGCCTTTCACCAGTTGAAAAAAGCGTGGAGCTCCAGAGAGCTGTCACAACACACCAAAGTCCGGATTTTCAACTCCAATGTAAAAGCAGTTCTCCTATATGGAGCAGAGACTTGGAGATTGACAAAAACCACAGTCAACAGAGTACAGACCTTCATGAACAGTTGCCTTAGAAGAATTTTGAAAATCCACTGGCCAGAGAAGATCAGCAACGTCAGACTCTGGGAGAGAACAGAGCAGAGAATGAAATTGGGCGAAGAAGATGGGGATGGATCGGTCACAGTCTGAGAAAGCCAGCTTCCAGTATCACTAGGCAGGCATTGTCATGGAACCCCCAGGGAAAGAGGAAAAGAGGTAGGCTGATAAACTCCTGGTGTCGAGACCTCCAAGCAGACATCAAGAGACTGGGAACCACCTGGAGTAGAATCGAAGGAGAAGCACACGACAGGAGTTGCTGGAGGTCTCTCGTCGACGGCCTATACCCAGGTAGGGGTGACAGGTGTAAGTAAGTAAGTAACTGATCGCAAAGCAGCACGTGTACACCAAAAGGAGTATGAGAGGGTGTTGTGGGGTGAGGTTTATATTTTAATTTGTATCATCATGTAACCTTCCCAAAATCGCAGCAGAGTAAACGTTCATATGTACATCTGGCTCTTCGGGGACAAAACTGGCGTCTGTTTTGCTAACGTCCCGGTGATATACACTACAGTCTTCTATTTTTTTCTGTCAGTGGCAAACATTTATCCGTCAAATATGGACAATTTTCTGTTAACAGAGGGCCTGTTCAAGTCACCTGAAGCTTTTTTTGAGTGACCATGGGTACCCTTTTCATCACCCTTGTTTGTGCAGTTCTTTTTTAATCCATTGACAAATCACTGTTTTGCATTTGTACCACTACCTGCAGTGTTTTAAATTTGTGTTATATGGTCAAGAGTACGACTGGGTGTCCAAATGGTGTGACAAGCACCCTGCATTTTCAAAAGCAAAATAATTTAAATATTTCATATAAATCTGATGTACCTTTGCATACATAAACATTGACACTAAGTAAATTTTTTATGTTATTTGCAGTTTGGTTGTTAGTAAACTTTGAAGTTTAAAGTTTGAACATACATTTACAATGTCACACATTTAACAATTCACAACAAGCACAAGCTGTAACTGTAAGCAATTTTTTGCATTTGTATGTTTCAAAGTATGTTCCCCAACCAGAATAAATGGTATGTTTATAAATAAAGTGTGTTAGTGGAAAATGCAACCTTTTATACCATAAAAACTGTTTGAAGATAAATTTACACCATAATTTCCAAAAGCCACTAATTTTTAATTCTACTTGAACTAATTTTAAAATATTATGCTAAATGCACAGAAACAAGTCTCTAATTTAAGTGCAAAAGCTAATTGAAAAAATAATGTTTGCAGAGTTCTGAATACTGACAAAGTTGTTCAATACACCTTCACTGCAATGTTATTCTCATCTTTTATCACATGCAATCAAATACAGCTTCTGTAAGCTAAAAACGACTACACTAGATGACTTTTATCTGCTGTTAACTATTCCAATAGAAAATAAGCCAATTTTTACAAACTGAGCTGAGATTTGGCACAAATTCAATTACAATTTACATTCACAAGATTGAACATAACTTTACACCTTCACCAAATATATTTTTGGTCTCACAAGGGCAAATCACAAACTCTTGGGAAAAAATAAGTATGCATACCAATCCCACTACAGGCATCAGAACTGTCCGATTTTGGGCGATTTTCCGATTTTCCTGGCCCCTGTTTAATAACACTTTTGACTTGGAAATGGCTTTAAATAACTCTACAATTCTTCAAAATCGCCATTTTCCGATTTTTTGGGGGTGAACAGTTCTGATGCCTGCACTAACAAGCACAGCCTTTAAAAACTAGTGATGTTTATGTGATTTTCAAAAAGGGCTGTTGCAACTTTTCAAGTGTTTGTACATAACTTTACACCTTCTGCCTTGCACACAGGAAAAATCTTAAGATTATTCAAGAGAAGTCTCTAAAGAATACACTATCATCAAGCCTGCTTTCACCTATAAGCAGTGTGTATACTGTACTGGTAAAATTTCATTTGTTAGTCCATCATTATTAAAAAGACAGAAAACAGGACGCATGAACATAACTTTATACGGCCACATTCACACATTTGCCTTGTAACTTGACAAGTAGAATTATTTAGAAATTTGTTGATTGCCTGTAGTGTAGAAAAGAAGAATGACGTTTGCACTAACATGATTTCATGACAAAAACATGAAATAGAAAGGTAAAAAATAATGACATGGCGTGTTTGAACATAAGACAATGAGGCTGAACGCAACCAGGGAAGAACCAGTCTTGCTTGCTGGCACCCCGTTGGAGGAGGTGGAGTCCTTCACCTATCTCGGGAGCATCATAGACAAAAAAGGCGGCACTGATGCAGATGTCAGAGCACGAATCGGTAAAGCCAGAGCAGCCTTTCTCCAGTTGAAAAAAGTGTGGAGTTCCAGAGAGCTGTCACAACACACCAAAGTCCGGATATTCAACTCCAATGTAAAAGCAGTTCTCCTATATGGAGCAGAGACATGGAGATTGACAAAAACCACAGTCAACAGAGTACAGACCTTCATGAACAGTTGCCTTAGAAGAATTTTGAAAATCCACTGGCCAGAGAAGATCAGCAACGTCAGACTCTGGGAGAGAACAGAGCAGATAACAGCAGAGAATGAAATTGGGCGAAGAAGATGGGGATGGATCGGTCACAGTCTGAGAAAGCCAGCTTCCAGTATCACTAGGCAGGCATTGTCATGGAACCCCCAGGGAAAGAGGAAAAGAGGTAGGCCGAGAAACTCCTGGCGTCGAGACCTCCAAGCAGACATCAAGAGACTGGGAACCACCTGGAGTAGAATCGAAGGAGAAGCACAGGACAGGAGTTGCTGGAGGTCTCTCGTCGATGGCCTATACCCGGGTAGGGGTGACAGGCGTAAGTAAGTAAGTAAGTGTTTGAACATAACATGATGACACAGGACCATTTTCTAAAGCACAAAAGTAAAGGTGCAGAGTTATGAAATTCAGATTTGAAAGCTGTTTTTGATGATAAATATTAAGATAGTGCATGCATGCTTGCCGAGGACTCCTTTCCATGCATAAAGGTTAATGCACAAATTTCAATGCACAATGGGAAATATAATCATCATTGCATGAAATTCATATTTTCTAGATTTATCTGGTTATCTTACATACTTTATTGCAGGACGGCCAAAGAAATTAAATTGGTGTTTGTTCGTAACTTTACACAGTGCATGTGATGTACTGATGGTGTAAAGTTATGTACAAACAAAAAACAAAGAAATGTTTATCCTAGAAGGTATCACATGCTTTATTATTATAAAAAAGTAAACAACATCTTTTCAGCTATTGGTATCTGCCCTGGGGGACTTGGGTGGGGTTAGGTATTTTTTAGTTCCCATGGTCACCCTGGTCAGCCCCGCAGGGTGGGTTTTTCTCTCTATTCTGGGGCATGTGTTTCTGTCTACCCTTTGTCCATTCACCTGTATTTGCCTTTTTAAAACTCTCCCTACTGTCTGCACTGCCTGTAGCTCTTGATATTGGATGTGTGTTGCTAAATGGTCTTAGCTTTATTTAGGCCCCATGTGTTAGGTTTATTTAATGTATTTGACCGGCTGGCGACATACATTCAATGTTCTGTTTATTTTTTTTTTTTTTTTTCACAAGCAGTGCAGGCACGTCCTGAGAAAGCCTTGTTGCTGTCGGGACGTTAAGCAATGTACAATCAATCAATTTTCAGCTATTGGTAGTTTTTATATTAAGTGATTTTTGTGATTTTAGGTGATAAATGTTTGAACGTAACTTTACATCCCACAAAGTTGTGCCAAGTTATGTTCACGAGGAAAAATTGAAAAGAGTTTCAAATGTGTTGTGTACCAGCATGTGCATAACTATTTTTATGTGTTGGCATCATCTACTATATGATTTGCAACAAAATTTACCCTTCAACAAAAAAATGTGCATACTGGTTTGAACATAACATTTACATGCCAGCACGCAGAAAAAAAATACAATAAAATTATTTCAACTGAACAAAATTAGGTATTTTTGGGCCTACGAAGATCTTGTATAAATAAGTATAGTCCTACTATAGATTTATTGTAAAATAAGTGAAAAGAAAATAATATCTATAAAGTTTGCTGGACTGCTTGAAATTACAATTTACACCCAAAATTTGGACGCATACTTTAAACCTCGTAAAGGGTTTCTTTCATTTATCACCCATGCATCCTCTTCAAAACCTTGATATAAATCACTACACCAGTTGTCTTCAGCAAAAACCACAGATTAGTACTAGAGATAAATAAGTGCCTAAACTGTTTGAACATAACTCAACATTTACACCATTCTGAGTACAAATTTTCAAAACTGGATCATTTGATTTTCCATGTAAGAACCACAAAACTTTCATCATAAAAACAAAGTACATACTCAGAACTCAGAACACTTTATTCGGTAGGTCAACGACCCATTCGAATTGGGGTGAGATTACATAACTGGAAAAACCAATGACAACACGAGAAAGGAAACAGACAAGATATGAATAAAAAGAAACAACAATTTCTTCTTGGAATTGGTACTCATAATATAATGATCACACACACACACACACACACACACACGCACAGCGCACACAGACGCGCTGCATCAGGGGGTCTACCCCACTTTGAGGCAGACTGAACAGATGTTTTGCGGCCATCGGCCCATAGGTAATGTCCTATTACACAGATAGTTGTTCATTGCGTAATTTAAGTGCATAGAATATGAACATTGCAACTTTTCTGATAGAGTCGCAGTCCAGGTTTGCAAGCAACAAACTTATGTCCTCATTCTTAGTGTCATTCAAAAGGCTAGCCAAGTACTTATTCCTCAGTGCTGAGTATCTATTACAATACAAGAGGAAGTGTTCTTCATTCTCCACAGTCCCAATACAGAATGGACAGTTCTTCACATGTGTATTTGAATACCTATTATTCACATTCAGTTCTACTGTTCCCAGTCTGAAACATATAAGGCTGTCCCTGAATTTCTTTATCGTAATCTGGAATAGATATCTTTCTGGTTCGAATACCGTTTTGAACTGCTTGTAAGTTGCAAACCTGTCGCTTGACTGAACCTTCATTTCCCATGACTGTACAAATGACTCTTTCAGTCTTTGCCTGTACAACAACAAAAAAGCCCTTTCATCACCCACACCACCGTTTTGCCAAACGTGGCCAAAGCCATACTTGTGTAGGGTGCTTTCAATTTGGTTCGCCCAAAAACAACTTGCTACGGTACAGTTCAACTGCATCTTGTACGCCTGCTTAGGAAGTCTTGTATCAGACATCTTAATCAGTTTCATCCAATACTTTGTAGCTCTTATTATGCTATTTATGTGCAGTGGATGCCTACCCGTTTCACCATAAGCTGTCTGATTTGGGGTTCTGACATCCACACTCAGTAGTCTCTTGCAGGCGAAAGTGTGCACCTTTTCTATTGTTTCGAACTGCTTCAACCCCCATACTTCAGACGAGTAAAGGAGCATCGGCGCCACCTGGGTATCAAAAAGCTTAAAGAAAATACATGGGTTAAGGTTAGTACTCAAACCAAGGGGAATCACAGCGCTGGACAGACAACAGTTAGATCCCCTGCCCCCGCCTATCAGGCACCCAATCGCCAGCCCACAGAGAAATACGCAGGTATAGAATAAGACAATCATTTCCATTCCTAATAAGAATGGATCAGGTCTCTTATATAACCCATGTCTTTCTCCGGAACTTAGGAAGTAGGCAGGAGAAACATACATACACAAACATGAAGGTGCGCTACTATATGTGGTCGGGTAAATACCCTGATTTCCCACAGTAGATGCACAGAACATTACACAACAATGTAACGATACAAATTTTGCCTCGAGTTATACATGATACTCACAAACCAGATAGGTGAGGCTAGCGCTGGCAGAATTGTCAGTACTCAAACCAAGGGGAATCACAGCGCTGGACAGACAACAGTTAGATCCCCTGCCCCCGCCTATCAGGCACCCAATCGCCAGCCCACAGAGAAATACGCAGGTATAGAATAAGACAATCATTTCCATTCCTAATAAGAATGGATCAGGTCTCTTATATAACCCATGTCTTTCTCCGGAACTTAGGAAGTAGGCAGGAGAAACATACATACACAAACATGAAGGTGCGCTACTATATGTGGTCGGGTAAATACCCTGATTTCCCACAGTAGATGCACAGAACATTACACAACAATGTAACGATACAAATTTTGCCTCGAGTTATACATGATACTCACAAACCAGATAGGTGAGGCTAGCGCTGGCAGAATTGTCAGTACTCAAACCAAGGGGAATCACAGCGCTGGACAGACAACAGTTAGATCCCCTGCCCCCGCCTATCAGGCACCCAATCGCCAGCCCACAGAGAAATACGCAGGTATAGAATAAGACAATCATTTCCATTCCTAATAAGAATGGATCAGGTCTCTTATATAACCCATGTCTTTCTCCGGAACTTAGGAAGTAGGCAGGAGAAACATACATACACAAACATGAAGGTGCGCTACTATATGTGGTCGGGTAAATACCCTGATTTCCCACAGTAGATGCACAGAACATTACACAACAATGTAACGATACAAATTTTGCCTCGAGTTATACATGATACTCACAAACCAGATAGGTGAGGCTAGCGCTGGCAGAATTGTCAGTACTCAAACCAAGGGGAATCACAGCGCTGGACAGACAACAGTTAGATCCCCTGCCCCCGCCTATCAGGCACCCAATCGCCAGCCCACAGAGAAATACGCAGGTATAGAATAAGACAATCATTTCCATTCCTAATAAGAATGGATCAGGTCTCTTATATAACCCATGTCTTTCTCCGGAACTTAGGAAGTAGGCAGGAGAAACATACATACACAAACATGAAGGTGCGCTACTATATGTGGTCGGGTAAATACCCTGATTTCCCACAGTAGATGCACAGAACATTACACAACAATGTAACGATACAAATTTTGCCTCGAGTTATACATGATACTCACAAACCAGATAGGTGAGGCTAGCGCTGGCAGAATTGTCAGTACTCAAACCAAGGGGAATCACAGCGCTGGACAGACAACAGTTAGATCCCCTGCCCCCGCCTATCAGGCACCCAATCGCCAGCCCACAGAGAAATACGCAGGTATAGAATAAGACAATCATTTCCATTCCTAATAAGAATGGATCAGGTCTCTTATATAACCCATGTCTTTCTCCGGAACTTAGGAAGTAGGCAGGAGAAACATACATACACAAACATGAAGGTGCGCTACTATATGTGGTCGGGTAAATACCCTGATTTCCCACAGTAGATGCACAGAACATTACACAACAATGTAACGATACAAATTTTGCCTCGAGTTATACATGATACTCACAAACCAGATAGGTGAGGCTAGCGCTGGCAGAATTGTCAGTACTCAAACCAAGGGGAATCACAGCGCTGGACAGACAACAGTTAGATCCCCTGCCCCCGCCTATCAGGCACCCAATCGCCAGCCCACAGAGAAATACGCAGGTATAGAATAAGACAATCATTTCCATTCCTAATAAGAATGGATCAGGTCTCTTATATAACCCATGTCTTTCTCCGGAACTTAGGAAGTAGGCAGGAGAAACATACATACACAAACATGAAGGTGCGCTACTATATGTGGTCGGGTAAATACCCTGATTTCCCACAGTAGATTTCCCTTGGTTTGAGTACTGACAATTCTGCCAGCGCTAGCCTCACCTATCTGGTTTGTGAGTATCATGTATAACTCGAGGCAAAATTTGTATCGTTACATTGTTGTGTAATGTTCTGTGCATCTACTGTGGGAAATCAGGGTATTTACCCGACCACATATAGTAGCGCACCTTCATGTTTGTGTATGTATGTTTCTCCTGCCTACTTCCTAAGTTCCGGAGAAAGACATGGGTTATATAAGAGACCTGATCCATTCTTATTAGGAATGGAAATGATTGTCTTATTCTATACCTGCGTATTTCTCTGTGGGCTGGCGATTGGGTGCCTGATAGGCGGGGGCAGGGGATCTAACTGTTGTCTGTCCAGCGCTGTGATTCCCCTTGGTTTGAGTACTGACAATTCTGCCAGCGCTAGCCTCACCTATCTGGTTTGTGAGTATCATGTATAACTCGAGGCAAAATTTGTATCGTTACATTGTTGTGTAATGTTCTGTGCATCTACTGTGGGAAATCAGGGTATTTACCCGACCACATATAGTAGCGCACCTTCATGTTTGTGTATGTATGTTTCTCCTGCCTACTTCCTAAGTTCCGGAGAAAGACATGGGTTATATAAGAGACCTGATCCATTCTTATTAGGAATGGAAATGATTGTCTTATTCTATACCTGCGTATTTCTCTGTGGGCTGGCGATTGGGTGCCTGATAGGCGGGGGCAGGGGATCTAACTGTTGTCTGTCCAGCGCTGTGATTCCCCTTGGTTTGAGTACTGACAATTCTGCCAGCGCTAGCCTCACCTATCTGGTTTGTGAGTATCATGTATAACTCGAGGCAAAATTTGTATCGTTACATTGTTGTGTAATGTTCTGTGCATCTACTGTGGGAAATCAGGGTATTTACCCGACCACATATAGTAGCGCACCTTCATGTTTGTGTATGTATGTTTCTCCTGCCTACTTCCTAAGTTCCGGAGAAAGACATGGGTTATATAAGAGACCTGATCCATTCTTATTAGGAATGGAAATGATTGTCTTATTCTATACCTGCGTATTTCTCTGTGGGCTGGCGATTGGGTGCCTGATAGGCGGGGGCAGGGGATCTAACTGTTGTCTGTCCAGCGCTGTGATTCCCCTTGGTTTGAGTACTGACAATTCTGCCAGCGCTAGCCTCACCTATCTGGTTTGTGAGTATCATGTATAACTCGAGGCAAAATTTGTATCGTTACATTGTTGTGTAATGTTCTGTGCATCTACTGTGGGAAATCAGGGTATTTACCCGACCACATATAGTAGCGCACCTTCATGTTTGTGTATGTATGTTTCTCCTGCCTACTTCCTAAGTTCCGGAGAAAGACATGGGTTATATAAGAGACCTGATCCATTCTTATTAGGAATGGAAATGATTGTCTTATTCTATACCTGCGTATTTCTCTGTGGGCTGGCGATTGGGTGCCTGATAGGCGGGGGCAGGGGATCTAACTGTTGTCTGTCCAGCGCTGTGATTCCCCTTGGTTTGAGTACTGACAATTCTGCCAGCGCTAGCCTCACCTATCTGGTTTGTGAGTATGGGTTAAGGTTGCCAAGTTTCCACATAGTCCTCAATAACTGAGAAACTTTCGCCTTCGCATTTACAGCATAGTCGGAGAGCGCCACAGTAAACGATAGTTTTGTGGTCAATGTGAAACCAAGGTATTTATAACTGTTAACCACTTCCATTTCGGTTGCACCAATATACCATTTGTCTTTCACTGGCAGTCGCCCGCCTTTTCTAAAAACCATTACCTTGGTTTTCTCGAGACTAACCTCTAAACCAAGTCTATCAGAAGAGCGCTTGAGGTTAGTTATCTGGTTCTGCAGCCCCACAGCGCTTGTGGACAATAGAGCTACATCGTCAGCAAAAAGTAATGAAAAAAGTTCTCTCAGACCAGGCAGTAGTTGTACTACGTGTGGACCATTTTCATTTACGTAGTTTGCAACTTCATTAATTAACAAAGAGAAAATTACAGGGCTTGCTAAACAACCCTGCCTGACCCCGGCGGGGCAGTCGAAAAAATCCGAGTATTGGAAGCCCGCCCTTACACACGCCTGAACAGATGCATACATGGCTTTCAGCATCTGAACCATTTTTGTAGAGACCTGTACATGGGTAAGAACAGACCACAACATTTCCCTGTCTACAGAGTCAAAAGCACGCTTGTAATCGATGAAAGCCACATATAGTTTCTTATTTCGAGCAAGGGATCTTTGTATAATAGATATCAAAGTGAATATATGATCAACAGTCGAGTATCCCTGCCGAAACCCGGCTTGCTCTTCGTTTATTTTTCCCTCTTTTTCTGCCCACTTGTAGAGTCTACTGTTTAGAATGGAAGTAAAAGCTTTACTGGTCACACTGAGCAGAGACACCCCTCTATAGTTGGCTGGGTTATTTGTATCGCCCTTCTTAAAGATCGGAACAATCACGGAACGACTCCACTCAACAGGAAAGTACTGGTTATCGAGCAGGTGATTAAAGTATTTCGTCAAAAATGGCACAATAGTATCACCTGCATGTTTCAGGTACTCTGATAACACTTGATCAATGCCTGCCGCTTTCCCAGATTTCAGCTTGCACACAGCGTGTCTGACCTCCTGCTCTGTTATTGGGCCGTCCAACTCGGGCACGTGCCTACATGTTCCCGAGTCCGCCGGCCCAGGAACAGAGCAGGTTGGTAGCGGGAATTCCCGGTCGTCCTTGTCCGGTAAGTGACCACTGAGCACAGTGCTAAAATGTGTCTCCCAAGTCTCTATTTTTATCTTGGGCTGTTCTTGTTTCCTTCTGTTCGCGATTCGCACGTTTTTCCAAAACACCGCACATAGCTGCCAACCCTCCCGATTTTATCGGGAATTTCCCGATTTTTTTTCAATTCCCGATTCTCCGGTTTTTTGTACATTTCTCCCGATTTTCATATTTTCAAGCTTTGTTTTAAAATTCGAGGCATTTTGGCGTACCGCGCGGGGTCAAGCGCCTGTAGTTGAGAGCCTACCGCTATACTGTACCGCTAAGCTTTCGGGGACCCACAGCCAGTCTTGATTACGCATGCGCGGCAAATTCCGTCCATTCTGTTTGTTCCGGTTCCTTCGAATTTGCCCTCGAGCACATGCTCAACGATCTTCACAACTGGTCACAGAGTATTTTCGATTTTCAACAAAATCATGCCTCCTAAGAAGCAGAAGTGTTTGGTGAAGTTCCATCCAGACTACAAGCGTTCCTTTCCTTACATCGACGAATCGAGAAAGGGGGAACACTTTGCCTTTTGTAAAATGTGCCGGGCGGACATAAACATCGGTCACGGCGGCCAAAAAGACATCAGTCTGCACGAAAAACGTAAGAAACACCAAGTATAAGTATAAGTAGCGAAGTATAAGGAAGAAAAAATAAAGACTGTCTGGCGGTCAGACTGAATGATGAATTGAATAAACGAAGGAATACATGAAAAAGTAAGAGCATCTTGTGAAATAATTATGAAAGTGTGGAACACAAACCAAAAGAGACGAGAGAGAGAGAGAGAGGACTTGCTGTTGAAGGCAAAATCAGCAACATCTCAGTCCCTGAAGGCTGCTGCAAACCCTTGCCCACCATCAAACGAGTAGATAAACTTTGAATTTTGTTTCAAAGAGAGGCCTCCAAACTGCCTTCAAAATGCTGATTTTCGTTTCCATTGTCCTTGATTTAGTTTGTTCAGCTATGATTTTTTGTGCTGATGTGAATGTAAATAAACTTCAAACTGTAGGATACAAACTGGTCATTATTTTGATTTTTGCTTCAAGGAGAGGCCTCCAAAGTCAAAATGCTGATTTTTCGTTTCCATTGATTTATTTTGTTCAGCCATGATTTTTTTGTGCTGATGTGAATGTAAATAACTTCAAACTAAAGGATACAAACTGGTTATTATTTTGAATTTTGCTTCAAGGAGAGGCCTCCAAACTGCCATCAAAATGCTGATTTTCGTTTACAAGCGGGGGGCGTAGCCCCCCTGCACCCCCCAGCGGGGCGCTGCCCCTGCACCCTGCCGGGGCCTAGGCGGCCCCTGGACCCTGGCCAGTCAGGATTTTTATTTCTCCAAAGTTGGCAGCTATGACCGCACTGTTGTTTGCATTGTCCAGTAGCCGTCTGCACGTGGATTGGTTGTGGTGTCTTTTCTTAGTTACCAACATGGCCTTATACGCACGTCTCTTGTCACAGTATGCCTGTCTATCCTCATCACAACGTGACCTACTGAACACATGCAGCGCTTTCCTCGCTTCTCTTTTCAGGTCACGACAGTCATTGTCGAACCACACTGAGCCTGTACAGCGAGAGGAACCGCCCACACAAACCTGTTTTTTCATACAATCTGCGCAATAGTAGAGATACTCCGTAAAATGTTTAATGGCTATGTCTGGAGACAAATCAATGGTATGATGAGCCTCATCAAGCATCATCTGACCCTCGTCAGAATTCACTCTATCCGTGTATTCCTGTTGCAACTCCGGATCCCAGATATATTTAGAAACAAACTGCTTTTCAACGGGCTCATCGGATGCTTGACAATGGCATGACATCTGCAGTACCAAAGGCATGTGGGGCGATTCCACTCTATGTACAATTTCTACTGTACACTGTCGCACAATATCATAGCTACACAGAAAGTAGTCCACCACACTGTTACCATGAGGAGATACATAAGTAAATTTACCTGAGCTGGTATCACTGTCCCCATTTAACACCCACACTGATGTAGAGGAACACATTTCTATTAATAGTCGTCCGAAATGGTTAATTACAACATCATCGGAGTTTCTAAAATTATCATCCACCTGGTCAATTCCTATCAACCCATCAATATTGCCATCGTCCGTTTTGTTTTGCCATAGCCCAGTTCGTGCATTTAAGTCACCACAGACTATAATGTGACAGTTATTTTCCTTCTCCTGCATATCGAAAATCAACTGTTCGAGCAACGGGATGTTACTATTTACAGTTTTCTCTTTGTAGTAAGGTGATGACGATGGAGGTACATATGAACACACTAAAATCACATCTTGCATTAACCCCACTATAGTTCCTGCTATTTTCACCACTATGGTATTGTCAAGACTAGTATCTATCCTGGTCACGTAACGTGCTATACTTTTCTTCACAAGCAAAACCACTCCACCGGATCCCCTACCTAGTTTCAACAGTTTGTTGACTGGGGCGTGGAAAACACTAAAGTCACAAAATGTGATGGAGAAATCAAACGATAAATTGGTGAATGTTTCTATAAGACAAGAGAAGTCAAAAGAAGTAATAAAGTTGACGAAATCTGACTCACTTAACTTCTGCACAAGACCGTCCACATTCCAACACAAGAACCTAGCGGTTTCCTGACGGACAGCATCGCCAGGGCCGGGGCCACACCGCTAGCCGCTCCCCGTGGGACTCCCCTGACCATGACCCCGACCCCTACCACGTCCCGGTGTTCCAGACCGGGTCTCGTAGGGTGCTCGCTGGAACATGTCGGTAACACGGGGCTGGCTCCTGTCACGCGGCTGGTCACGACTGCCTGGACCCCCTGCTGTGCTAGCCGTCTGGCTGTGTGTGGTGGACGCGTCATAGGTCGCGTCACGTGTCTGGCGTGAGGAATCCCGAACAGCTGGCAGGGAATCCCTCGGTGTTTCCCTGTGTTTACGGGAATTTCTCACAGGAGAGCGTAAAGGCGTTGGTAGGCGGAGACCCGTATCCTCTGTATCCCCCTCGCTCTCGCCGTTGCTGCAGTCAACACCCGGCGTCCGCTGCTGCATATGCTGGAGGTCGTCACGGACGCGTACGCTGGCGCGTACAGGCGCCGGGGGGTGACCCGTACCTTCGGCCGCGGGGGTGCGTCTATCTTCCGTGTGCAGGCGGCCATTCTTGTAGTAGGCGAACTTTCCTGCTTTTTTCGCCTGCTCGATCGCTGCCCTCTGTCGCCTGGTCAGATCCGCTGCCATTTTGATGCCGCTGTCCCTGAGACCTGCACCACCGACATCTTGTCCCCCCAGCGGCTGAAGCGCACGATAAGAGCCCGGGGGTGGGGGTGCTTGGCGTTTTCCTTACGGGGACCCACCCTGTGGGCCCTCTCCACGTCGTCGGTAGACCATGTCTTCTGCGTGCCGCAGTGCTCGTTAAGTACATCCACTATTTTCTGAGCACAGGCGGCGTAGTCCTCTCTTGTAGACTCACGTATACCGATGAACTTTACGTTGTTTTTGCGAGAAAATGTCTCTAGATTGTCAATTTCGTTCTCCAGTTCATCAATGCGCTTGTTTTTTGTTGAGTCCGATTCTGCCAAATTCCCAATATCAGCTGTGTGTCTCGCTAGCTTATCTCTCATATCTTTCATATTGCCGTGTAACTGGGATATTTTCTCCTCAATACGTCCATGGTTAGCGTCTATTTTCTGTGTCAGTCTCTCGAAATTTTCCCCTTGCGCTTTCATCTGGTCCTCAATTTTCTTCTCCATTCTGTCCATAAACGTCGCAAGTTGGTCCTCCGTTATTTTTACCGGACCCGGGTTGGGTTCTACGTCGCCACATCTTTCGAGCAACGACACGAAGAAAAGTAGCACAACAACACGCATGGCTTTGCTGTGTAGTGTGAGTCCCTTCACACGGCGTCCTGCTTTGTCTGCGTTTCTTTTCAAAATCCACATTAAAACCGGGCAAAAAAGCCCGATTTTCACACGTAGTTCTTCAGCACCCGCTGGCATTCTTGTCTTTGTCTCTCACGTGATGATTAATGATGGCTTAATTAGGGAAAACGTACATTTTTGTCAGAAGATCCGAATTTTGCGTCCTTTCTCGATCGTGACTAGTGCTCACACAAAGTACATACTCCACTCTACAAAATAACACATAAGTTTTAATAATTGACCATTTGTCAAAATGTGTTATGGTAGTATGATTTCTGCTGACAAAATTTACAACACGTGTTATGTTCAAGCAGGCTCTTATATTATGGTGAATTATGCAAAAGCAACTCGCTCTAAAAAATCATAAACTCAATGGTAATTTAGGCCAAACATTGCAAACATCTTGTGACAGTAACAGTGATTTTTCATAGTGCAACATGCCTTTGAAAATCTGAGTTCCATGGAGCATGTGTAAAATGTGTCACGGTTTGTTCTCAAGTTATAATTCAGATTTGGTAAAAAAAAATCTGTGATAATGTCCCAAATTTTTCTGTGGTCACCGAAAGATCATGTATCACTGGAAACGTTATCCATTTCCCTACAAAATGATGTATGCCTTAGTTTGATCTGACTACTTCTGATAATTTTGTAGCAGGTTTTAATAATAATAATAATACCGTTATTATATAGGCTTTTGTGAGGGTGGGTGTAGATTTTACCATTAGACACCCAGTCGTACTCTTGACCATATATATATATATATATATATATATATATATATATATATATATATATATATATATATATATATATATATATATATATATATATATATATATATATATATATTTTTCAATAAAGTCAATAACAAAGCTTTCATTGTGGGTGTGTCACTGTTATTACAGTGAATTCACTAAATTAATGCCCTTCTGAATATGAGCACCAATACTGTAAACAGCACTAGTGACTAAAACTGTTCATAACTCACTCCCACTATACAGACGGCGGAAACGTGATGAAGCACAGCATGATATGGTGAAGATGAAGGGAGCCACGCTGCTGTCTGGTGGAATTGACGACATGGTGGGCATCATGTACAGACCCAAGACAGCAGAAACACGACAGACTTATGAGGTCCTACTCAGCTTTATTCAGGCAGCACTCGGTGATCAGGTGATAATAATAGAGTTTTTCTTTGCTTATTTGCGAAGCAAAAGTGAGTATGTTCTGGGCCAGTGGTCGGCTGCCCGTCATCCGTCTGCTGATATTTTTCTCAATTACTATTCAATTCACAACTTCAATCCCAGACTTGGTAAGAGATACCTGATGTTAAGACCTATCTCATTTCTATGCATACTAATTTGGATGACCCCTTGGAAAGGTCAATGGTCACAAGAGGTCAGTAAATGTGTGTAAAATGCCAGTTTTTGATAGAATTGTAGTTATTCTTACTCATTTCCTGTATCCCGTCACTAAGTCAGTAAGTGCACTTGAGAAACGCGCGCTGCCTATCCCCTCTGTTCGCGCCTAGCCGCCGACCAGTTCGGACGTACCCTCATAATTTGCCGCCCGTGCCTAATGACTGACTTTCACTCTTGTACCGCGTTTGTTGATTGTCGTGTGTACGGTGTGTGCAGTACCTGTAACGTAGGAGTATATTCCCCTGTGTGGATTATTGGACTGTGTCATTGTGGTTGTGATGTCAGATTTAAAAGAGTTGACATGATTTCGGACGACAACGTCTTAGACGTGGATGAGGAGATTTCATTGGCAAAGGTGAGTTTTTTTAGTTAACACTGGCCCTGCCTGACCGAGTGTCACCGACACGAGACTCGGAGCAAAACAAACAGTTTTACAGCCCTCTGTAAAGCGGTGCAACTTCTCACCGAGAAGACCGTTAACACTTTAAAAAAAAAGCAAAAGACCGCAGGACACCGTCCACACTGGTCCTTCAGCTAAACGCAGACGTTTTCTGCCTCAGAATGACAGCACCGCTGGTGTGGAGGCGGAACGGCGAAATGCAGAGGCATAAAATATAGAAAGGAACCGCTTGACGCAGGGGGACATGGGACTGCGGAGATTATAGGAGATGATATTTTGGCTGATATGAAGGCAGCCTTTCGTGTCTCGGAAGAGGCGGGACCACCGGTCAAAGAAAGATAGGCAAACTGACCTACTTAATTCCCGTTTGGTTTGAAGCGGCTGTCGCATAAAAATCTCCAAGAAAAGCTGTTACAAAATTCCCGAAAATGGCAAAAATATGAGTGTGCCCCGCACAAATAAAGTGGTGTTTCTTGTGCTAAAAGCCCACCTCACAGACAGACGTATGAATGTACAATACTGAAACTACCGTTTGTAAGGCAGCTGTCGCGGTGACCTTGTGCGCCGATAAGCCTCTGACCTAGAGACTTGCAGCGAGCGCGTTCGCCGCGCAAAATTGCCAGCATCTGTGCTCTGCACGTAGCAATGACGTCTGCTGGCTCTAACCTCAGTCATGGCACAGATTTTGGGAAATTCCCCCCAACAAGCCCGCGAAACAGACAAAGTCGCAATATTGCCGGCTTCTGTGCTCTGCACGTGACAATGACCTCTGAGTGGCTGGCTCTAACCTACAGATTTTGGGAAATCCACAAGAAGCCCGCGAAACAGTCAAAAGCGGTCAAGACATGCGTAGTCATGGCTGGCCTTACAGCCAGCCACAAACTGGCAGGACCAATGGTGTGGACCCCTTTTTAGGCCAACACAGAAAGGTCAGCTGAAAGGGGGTTACGGGGCGGAAAAGCCTACCCCCGCGCGGGGAGTTTTCCCTGGAAGTTCTAGAGGCACACCTGTCACTCCCCTCTACAAACGAGGTCAATGTTTTAACTGTGCATACCTTGGGTGCATGAGTACCTGAACGGGAAACATTTGTAGTCTTTCAAAACCAGCCAAAATGATACAAAATTGAACATTTGGGAAACCCTTTCTTCTAACCAGGAAGTACTAGAAACAGTCGTAGGTGTGAAACTTAGTCTTGAGCGGACACCTGACACTAAGCTGTCTAAAGCACAGTTATACCCAAGTGAAACAGAAAACAAAACGATGAAAGCAGGAGTCAAAGACCTGCTACGAAAAGGGGTCATAAATTAAAGAGTCTTGCAATGAAGCAGAGCAATTTGTCTCTCACATTTTTTCTCAGAGAAAAACAGAACCATACCCACAGGGTTATATTTCTCAGCGCCTGAACAAGGACATTGAGTACCACTCAGAAATTCAAAATGGAAACCATTCATACTGCACTTAATATTGTCACTAAGGAATGCTATTTCGCATCGCTTGATCTTCGAGATGCGTACTACTCCGTCTCTGTACATTCCGCACTGAATACCAGTAAAATTTCGCTGGAGAGACAAATTTTATTGTTTCCAAGCATCACCAGTGGGCCTTGGCCCGATACCCAGTAAGTTTGCGAAACTCACAAAACCAATCCTGGCAAGGATACATGATTTGAATCATTCAATCATGACCTTCATTGAGGACACCCTCTTAGTGGGCACGACAAAAGAGGACACAGTTCAAACTGTTATTGATACGGTTCAACTGTTTGATGCAGTGGGTTTCACGGTCCACGGGACAAATCTCATTTCCTACCCACGCAAGAAATTATATACTTGGGGTTTGTGATTGACGCTATCGACATGTTGGTGATACTGACGAAAGAACATAAGCAAAAACTGAGCGAAACGTGCTCCAAAATAATGAGAAAAACCAGTAGCCAAAATTAGAGCAGTAGCTTCTGTCATTGGGCTGATGGTAGCAAGTTTTTTCAAGTACTCCTAGGCCCTCCTTATTATAGGGCCTTTAAACAAAAGAAACCCCGAGCTCTCAAAGAAAATAAAGGAAACTGGGAGAAAATCATGCCTATAACACAAGACGCGGTTCTTGAGCTGCAATGTTGGGGTGATAACATCAGACACCAAAAAGCTCCCCTACAGACGGAAGACCCTACCGTTAAGCTGAAAACAAACAACTCACTTTTCAGACTGGCCGGGGGGGGGGGGGGGGGGGGGGCGGGGGGGGGGGGGGGGGGGCGGGGGGGGGGGGGGGCGGGGGGGGGGGGGGGGCGGGGGGTTGTTGTAAGGGTCTTTGGAATGAAAATAACAAAAACTTCTGAAAGCTATTCTTTTTGGATTAAAATTGCTCCTACGAGAGATGATAGACATACATGTGCGTGTACTGACAGATAACACCACGGCTGTTGCTTGCGTAAACAAGATGGGCCCAATGAAAGTGAGTTTGCTAAATGAAGTTACTCGGGATGTCTGGTTCTGGTGTGATCATAGGAGACTGTGGCTGAGTGCAGCACACGTACCAGGTACCAAGAATGTAATAGCAGACCATCTGTTTAGACAGTTGCACAGTAACACAGAGTGGAATATTGACCCTGAACGTAACTGTTTGCATCCATAATCAATGCTCATTTTCCCAAGTATGTACCCTTTCTCCCAGACCCTGGGGCTTTCACTGGGGATGCTTTCCCCTTTGGTTGGGGTGATTGTACTATGTGTTTTCCCCCTTTCAGTCGAGTCTGTTACTGGTGGTCCTGGCAAAGATAAACAAAGACAAAGCCAGGGGAGTGGTAGTGGCACCATCGTGGTGAAACCAGAGTGTTTCTGGCCAGTGCTGATGCAAATGCAAACCAGCACTGCTGTCAGCAAGAGATACTTTGTTATGTCAACCAAGCAATTTGACACAAAGACATCCTCTGTGCAAAAAAATGAAACTACTCATTTGCAAGGTGTCAGATACAGAGGGATTTTCTTTAGATTCAACCGACATCACCATGTTATCGTGGCGACTGGCCACCTGTCACTTGTATGAAGGATACATCACTCCTACTATACAGTACGCGAGTGAGAGATCGGTGGATCATGTCTCACCGCCGCTAGCGAGGCAGTCAACTTTCTTACATCATTGGCACTCAATGACCTGTGCTATAAAGTAATATTCTATGGCTACAGAAGGGTCAGCGCTCAGCTGCTATTTGTGTAGATGGAGTGCCGCTAGGGTCTACAGAAGTGATTAAAAGATTCATGAAGGGTTTTTGTTTCTTCAAAAACATTACCGATGACATGACTGAATGGGAGTGTCTACTACTTACTCATTCTAGCCTAAGAGCCAGTTGTGTTAAAACACAACCCGGGAGGCACTCGGGGAACCCCGAGGGGACCAAGAGTTGTCTCCCTATACCCACCACCCGGAAGCCGGGGACCCATAATCCCTCAGTCTAGTCTACTTAGGCGCACGATTCGGTCGTCTTGCGCTCGGCTCTAGCCTACGGACTTTGGTTTTTCGACCGGTTCTCGGGTTCGGACTGGCTGTTGGAATGAGAGCGGGAGATAGGATCGTTTCGTCGGCCCTGCCTGTGCTGCTGCGTGGCTTTCTCGTCCCCACTGCTTAGCGCCTACGCTTCGACCTCTGGTGAGCTGTCCGGTGAGCTTCGCCGGTCGTGCCAGGCGAGTTTTGGACGTCTCCCACCGTTCCCCTTCGGCGGAGAGGTAAGGTAGCGGGGTTGACCCTCGGCCGGTTCCCGGGCTGGGCACTGGTTTGTGCAGGTACGAAGTTTTTCGTCTTCTTCTCACTGTAATTGCGCGCCCACTCACCTTCGGTGAATCGTAGCAAAGTTTCCTACGCATTTGTACCTTGGGTGTGGAGAATTCTTTTACTCCATGGCCTGATTAGCTGAGTGGCACGGCTTGGGTCACGCCTTGTCATCGCGTAGTTTGTTCGGTACCAGCACCTGTTCTGGCCCCTTTTCTGTTTTCGCTAGCGGGTGATGAATTTAAGCGCACACTCGCTTACGCAGGCATACGCTGTGGACAAGTGCTCACGTACCTTAGAGAGTGGATTTACGTTTCGGCGGGCAGGTTGGGGGTTTACGCTCCTTGGCTGGGTGGGCCCCGCGTGACATGTCCACATAAAGTGGTGATTTACTGCCCCAGATGTTTTCTTGTCTTGGTTGTCATTGCGTATTGCGTTGTACAGCATGCGGCCGGTGTTGTTTTTTCCACACGCGGTCACCCTTAGTAATGTTTGGGGCCTGACTCCTTTTATGACAGGGGTTGGTACATATGTTGTTGCTCACCTTAGCGCTTGACGGCGGTGAATCTACCTCGTTACTGCATTGCTAGATTGCAGACGTGCAGTTTGGTACCTTGCTTCCGTCATGACGTATTCGTCTTTTGTGTACATATGTTGTTCCCTCGCCTTAGCGCTTGGCGGCAGTGGGCCTACTTGCTTACTGCACGGCTATTTGTAGGCGTGCAGTTTGGTACCTCGCTTCTGTCATGACATGTTTGACTTTAGCTACATATGTTGGTTGCTCACCTTAGTGCTTGATGGCAGTGAGTCGACCTTCTTGCTGCACTGCCGGCGTGCAGGCTTGACAGTCTGTTACCCCGCTTGGTGCTTGTGTGTTTTGTTGTTACGAAGGCTACCTTTCGTGGCTTAGTCCCACAGGACTCGCCCGCAGGCCTTCGGGTGTGTTATCTGTTGCAGGGATGTGCTACCCATTCACACAGATGACAGTGGCTAGTTCTGCCCCCAGGGGTCTTTCGCCACTGCACCGGATGCCCCGCTGACCATGCTTGCGTTGCAAGCGATCGGCACCGGTTTAGGCGCCTTCCGGACACCGCGGGTTTCCGCACGACAACGGACTGACCTGGGGGAGAAGCCGCACCGGATGTCACGACTAGTGCACGAGCGTGGATCGTGGAGGCTGCTGCCAGGGGAAGCGCACGTGAACAGCCTCTGGCAAGGCCCGCTCGGTAAGACAATTACGCACACGTCCGACTTCTTAGGACGTTGCAGTACACTACCACCTTGAGAGGACTAGCAGCTTCTCGGCTGTCTGCACCAGCCCGGCTGCTACTGGTAGGTGTGTTCTTCATGTCCAGGCAGCGCCCATTTGGGACTAGGCCTGTCTTCCGACACGGGAGGTGCCTCCTACCACATTGGGATGATTGTGTCACCTGGCCTCAGCAGCGCAGATGGCAGCATTGAAGCGTCTGCAGGCGGGAGCGACCTATGCTGTTGGTGCTTGAAGGATCCCGTTCCGCCCCGATGAAGAGGGGCATGCTGACGTCCTTCACGCAAGGCAGATGTGCCGGTGGCCGTCGGACAACCACTAGGTCGGGTCTCCTAGGCGCAGGATGTGGATACGCCATCCAACGTATCCTTGGCACCGGTCGCTTGAGACCAGGACGTCCCTGTGGGAAGCCCCACACCGGATTCAGTGGACTAGTGCACGAAGTGGGCCTGGATCGATGAGGCCGCTCCCAGGAGGGAGCACGCCCGGACTAAGCCTTCCAAGAAGCCATGTCCACTATCGGTCCCACTTGTCTCCAAGAAAGCCCGCGGGATCCCGCTGGGGGTCCCCCTTACCGGCAAGAAAGCCCGCCCCCCTCGGAGCCCGGCTCAGAGACATTCACGTGCACGTCCAGGGACTCTAGTAAGGATGCTCGTCTCCAAGGAAGCGGAGACTACTATCGACACAGTTCCCGGCCACCTCAGGTTTGGTGTGTTGCATTGGCCTACTGGTGACCTGCAAACGATGCGGGGGCTTCCAGTGGCCGTCGGATATCCATACAGTCTGTCTCCTGGGCGCTGGGTGTGCTTCCGACCACACTTGTGACGTCTGTGCTACCTGGCCGGAGCTGCGATGGTCTAATCTCTGGAACTTATAGGAGGGAGCCTCCTACCCTCTCGGGTACTTGAAGATTGCCGAGACGCCTTCCGCTGTGCCCCTGACACCGGACGTGCGAGACCAACTGGATCCGACACAGAAAACGCCACTGAGTAATCGAGGGATTAGTGCACAAAGTGGGAGTTCGACCGTCAAGACCGCCTCCGTTAGAGAGCGCGCCCGGACACAGCTGGTGGAAATAACCCGCCTCTCCCAAGAGCCTGGTTTGGTGGGACGCTCGTGGCGTCCCTCCTCCACCGTCGTTCCCCACTCGTCTCTGAGGAAGCCGCCGGGATTCCGCTGGGGGGTCCCCTGGCCGGCAAGAAACCCGCCTCTCCCAAGAGCCTGGTTCACAGAGACATACACGCACTCGTCCGGAGCCTCCTGGTTGTGAAGAGCGTAGACACAGCGATTCTACTCGACGTTATCGCTCTACCTCGCAAGTTCATAGGAGGACCTTCCTGCTCGGGTGCTGGGAGATTACCGAGACGCCTTCCGCTGTGCCCCCGGCACGGGATGTGCGAGGCCAACTTGATCCGACACAGAAGACGCACTGAGTTTTCAACGGTTTAGTGCTCAGAAACCCGCCTCTCCCAAGAGCCTGGTTCATTCCCCACTCGTCTCTGGCCGCAGGGGTCCCCTTGCCGGCAAGCAACCCGCCTCTCCCAAGAGCCTGGTTCACAGAGACTTACACGCACTCGTACGGAGCCTCCTGTTGGCGAAGATCGTAGGCGCCGGGATTCTACTCACCGTTACCGCTCTGCTTCGCTAGATCGAAGGAGGACCTTCTCCACTCATCGTTCGACGGATCAGGACTCCCTCGACTCAGACTGGTTTCGCCTACTTCGTGTTCCCCATCTCATTCGGACTCCCGTTCGTCCCATTCCTCTTCCCATCGACCGGCCACTTCCCCTTCCCTCGTCCTCTCCGTTCTGTTCCTCCTCGTCGCAGCCGTTCTCCTCGTCGGGACCCGCCTTCGGCTCTCAGGAGACCCTCGCCGCGTCGCTCCGTCTTTCGCTCTCCCCTTCGGAGGGAGTCTTCGACCTCTGCGGTTCGCTGTCAGCGGGTTCCTTCCCTCGGAGCCCTCGTCGCCCTCCTCGGTCGCCGGTTCCAGACAGCGGGACTTCGACACCCTGAGTTGACGGCTGACAACCCCTCGGACTGGTTGCTCGGACGTCTCAGCCGTTCTCCTCTCCCTCTTCTTCGGCTTCCAGTGCTGCGGTTCCGTCAGACCGTTTCTTCTGCGCGGATGGACACTCGGCCGGCGCTGGACGGGACATCCAAGCTCATCGCCGCCGCCCTGCTGCGGAAGTTGCCCGGCATCGCCTCCTGACTCACTGGGGGTTCTCATCCATCGTGGACACTGGGGAACCAAGGCACAGCCCCTTCTCCCTGACGTCTAACCATCTCGACAACTCTCGTTGGGCACCCAGGGGGTGCCGGGCTTCGGACAGGTGGTACCGCTTGGCTGTGTTCGTGGCGGAGGACCTGGCCACTACACGGAGTTGGATCTACGCACATTGGTCGTCTCTAAGCCCGGCTGCTCAAGCTACGCTTCCTACTTCCGTGATTCTTCTCGAGGTCCAACCCTCCGACCTTCGGACTTCGCGGACAAGAGCGTGCTTAGCTTGGATCCGACGCGGACTACTAGATCTTCTTCTGCTCGTGGGAGGAAGGATAGGTCACAGGAGCTTCTCCTCTCCGACAACGCGACAGCGGAGGTGTACTTCCAGGATCAGGGCAGCTGGCGATCCTCTGACCAGTGCGTACCCCCTACCCTGGTGCTTGGGGAAAGAACTTCAACTCCCTCCGTGCGTGACGCTACCTGGACCGACGGTAGATCTGGGCCAGTCTTCCCCAGTGGGACCAGTGGCTACACACGGAATGCACCAGGACACCTTCGGAGGATCGGCGCATGAGACCAGGATGATCCTGTGGAGGGCCTCCACAACGATTTCAGTGGACTAGGGCACAGGGTGGGGGTTTTGACCGACGAGGCCTCTACCCGGACGGAGCAAGCCCGGACACAGCTTGAGAAGCAGAGAACTCGCCTCACAGAGCCCAGTTCAGAGAGTCGCGCTTGGCGACGTCCCACGTCCAATCTCAGTACCCACTCGTCTCCAAGTAAGCCGCCGGGATCCTGCTGGGGGTCCACTTGCCGGCAGATAACCCGCCTCTCCTCAGAGCCCGGTTCGGAGAGACTTACATGCGCTCGCCCGGAGCCTCCTGTCGACTCCCCTCGTGAGGAGTCATCGCATGCTACTTCTTGCCCTTGCAGCCATGCGGCGCCTGGGGATGTTACCATGGTGGATTGGTTTACGAGCTTCAGGAGCTACGACTCGCCCGGTCTGCCTACAGTTCGAGGGAACCATTACGTACAGCTCCTCTCGGACCATACCTTGCCTGGACCGCCGCGCCTTGGTCCACGGGTTCACCTTGCGCCCGCTTACGGGGCGCTATTCCACCAGGAGACCACGTAGCAAATCCCTGTACAAGCCTCACGTGTGCCTCCCACATAGCCGTTCGCTACGGACGCACTCGCCTCTTTGCCGGTGCCGGCACCACTGATGCTACATGCCGGACGTTCTTCCTGGCTACGCTCAGTCATACGTTCTGAATTACAGGACCCCTCCCTCAGGGAGGTTAGAGGCTACAGTTACCTTATCAAGGCACGTTCATGGCCACGAACGTCACTTTTATCAGGGACTGTCCTGTCTTACACTTCGTGGCTACTTGAGGCTGGCGGGCAGGATGACTTCGCCCGCCTCGGTCGCAGAGTTCTGCCAGGCTAGCAAGACTCCTCGCTCTGGTGGGGGCCTTTTGCGGGGGGCACAACTCCCTCCTGGCGCCTCAGCGCCGTAGGTATTCACCTACCTAGGGTCGTCGGGAGTTTGCATTAGGGAGGACGGCCCTCGGGCCCTTAGGTGTGCTGGAGCGCGGCACCCACCTCCTATTCGCAATTCTCCCATTCAGTCATGTCATCGGTAATGTTTTTGAAGAAACAAATTCATTTTTCTTTAAAAGGTATTTTTTAGAAAAATACTTACCGATGACATGACTCAAACGACCCTCCCACCTGCCCCGCTTGCCGCTGGTGCGCTAAGTATCCTGACTGAGGGATTATGGGTCCCCGGCTTCCGGGTGGTGGGTATAGGGAGACAACTCTTGGTCCCCTCGGGGTTCCCCGAGTGCCTCCCGGGTTGTGTTTTAACACAACTGGCTCTTAGGCTAGAATGAGTAAGTAGTAGACACTCCCATTCAGTCATGTCATCGGTAAGTATTTTTCGAAAAAATACCTTTTAAAGAAAAATGAATTTTTGAGGGAAAACAGTGTTTTCCAAATACCATAGCACATGGAATGTGAATGTAGTGTTGCACATGCTAAAAATGTGGGTGCCTCTAAACAAACTTACATCATCGGCAATGAACTCGTGCTAAACTTGTAATGCTTATTGCTTTGCTCTCTGGATAGAGGTGCCAAACGCTACGAGCGCTAAATGTTGCTAACATGCACTTGTCAGAACGCAAGTGTATATTTTATGTAACTAAGCTGATAAAAAATTCAATAAGGGGAAAACATCAGGAACCCATTGAATTTCATGCTTTTCCAGTTCTTTGTATGTGATTGTTACATTACAAATATTTGAATAAAAAGACAGACTGGAGCTGATGAAATAAAAAGACAGACTGGAGCTGATGGACAAAACAGGTTTGTTTGTTGCAATCCTCGCTCCGCACAGCAGGCCGTGCTCGAATACTGTGGCCAGGTGGCTAAAATGGACTCAAAAGAGAGCACAGGTGGACACTGTGCATTATTCTGCTCAGTCCACCAAACTGGCCAGCACCTCAGCAGCAAAAGATATGGGTGCTTCCATAGATGTCATCATTATTGCCGTGTTCCGCGTGTGAAACTCGCCTTGTGTCGGGTGGTGATGGACAGGTATCTGGCAAAGAAATAGAGATAAGGCTGCTTGTCATTTCAGCATGACTTAGCCTTTACGCTCATTACCACTGCTGCCCGCCTCATCCTCAGAAAGAAAAAATCCGACCACATCACTCCCCTGCTCAAGCTCCTTCACTGGCTCCCCATCCCCCAACGCATCCAATACAAGATTCTGTCTCTCTGCTACAAATCCCTGAACAACTATGCTCCTACCTATCTCTCCAACTTACTTCACCCCTACACTCTTTCCCGCTCCCTCCGCTCCACCTCCAACCCTCTCCGCCTCCTCATTCCCCGCACCAAACTCAGCACTTTCGGCCCCCACTCCTTCTCAGTATACGGTCCATCCACCTGGAACACTCTCCCACTCTCTCTCCGTCGGAAACACTCTCTCTCCTCCTTCCAGTCCGCCCTCAAAACTCACCTCTTTCAACAGTTCTAGCACTTTATCACCACACTCCCCACCTCAAGCTGACCGTCGTAATGTTTTTTCACTATTTGTGGTAAGCGAGTCATTGTCTAAAGCGTGCGCTTGCGAGTTGTGAGTGCGTGCTTAGAGTTATAATTATTATAAGATAGCGCATTATAAATACCGTAATTATTTTTAATTATTTTTGCTCTCAAATCTCAAGTGCACTTAGTGACGGGATACATGAAATGAGTAAAAATTGTTAGCAATACAGCGAGACTTACCTGTAAGGTGAAGCTGATTGCAAATTCTTATGAATTTGTTGTAGACCGGAACTAGTGCACTTGCCCACCCCACAGTGTGTTGAAGAGCACTGCGCTCTACCCTGCCCTTTCACTTCATTGTAAGGTGCACTTGCTCCGGGGTTACGTCAGTGGTAATGAGCTGTCTTTCAATACTGAGGGGATAGGCAGCGCGCGTTTCTCAAGTGCACTAGTTCCGGTCTATAACAAATTCGTAAGAATTTGCAATCAGCTTCACCTAACAGGTAAGTCTCGCTGTATTGCTAACAATTATCAACATTTTTGCAAACCTTTCAATCAAATTTGGCACAAAGGTAGCTGATGATAAGACCTTTCTATGTATACCACTTTAGTCGACTCATCGCAAGGGTCACGCGGGTTGACAAACATGGATTTTGCTGGTCACACAGAGATATAAGGATGGAGAATACAACAGATTTTTTGACGACGTCAATTTTTCATTGTTTTTGATCACAAATCGCTCATCTAATGACACACCCCGTTTTTTTAGGTTTCTCCTTATTTTTTTCAGTAAAATAAAGGTTTCCAAAATCAATGACATTCATGACTAAAGCAAAATTAACACCTGAGCTAATTAATCCATCGGTTATGCAAGTGTGTTCATTTTGCAACGCGTATTTTATTGATTACTTAGCCAATTACGGGTATTTCAGATAGACGATCGGGGGCGCTGTCACATACGCGCTCACTTACAGGGAGCTAACAACACACACTTATACACACACAGCAGTAATTACTTCCCTTAGTACTAAACGCGCGACACGGTTTGTTCACGCCCCGCCACTGACTGTGCGCGCGCACTGCCTGTCACCTAGGGCAGCGCTGTGTCGTTTGCCAAACATTAACCGGTCTTTTCTACCTTGTGTGTTGAGCGAGGCAGACGTGTTTCAAAACGTGGCAGAATTCTTAACCGGTGATAGCACTAAATCTTGTAAAAATAAACTACTTTAATATCGGTAAGTGTCGCCGTTTCTGACATTTTCTAGTGTAGATTTGCCCGAGTCAACGCTGACTAGCGTACGTTACAAAAATACATAGTGACTGTATACAGGACACTGACGAATAGTTTGTCGGTAGTTTGCGTGTTAAATTTGTGATATATAGAAAGAAGAAAAGGCCTTGCGGTTGCCGCAGTGCGCCGAGACTAAAAGAAAAACTTCAGTACTGACAAATCGTAGCTAGCCGAGTGAGTACGACCGGCTTTAGCGGTATTGCGTTCTACTTTAAACACAACTGTGAGTAAAAAGACCGATGTTTTACAGTTTCTTGGTGGTACCGTACGAAAAGGCATGGCGGACTCTATTCAATATGACAGCCTCCGGTTATTTTTGCCAGTTGTTTAATTTAGCTAGGCAATGTAGCGTTAGACCTTTTAAAAACAACTGCATAGAAACCCGGTTCTGACAAGCCTTCAATTTTGTAGAGTCACTCAGTGTCAGCGTGTTATTACGAAGTTAGTGCAGCCTAATGTAAATTGTTTACACCACCATTGAGCTATCTTAAACCAGTGGCCAACCACACGCTATTACAGGTAACTATGCTGTGTCGCGGAAAATAGGCATATCGATTTTGTTTCGCCGTTATGTGAAGGCTGTAGAAAGCTGTGTAATCAACAGCGTTGAACCGCACGGCGTTAACAGAATATTGAGCTTTCTCAAACAGAGTCATTGCTATCACTTTCTTGCCATGGACAACTAAGAAATTTGAAGACAGAACACAGAGTTAAATGACTCTGTTTAAGGGCCTTATGTTGGCTGTGTGGTAAACAAAGGACTGACCATGGCAACGGCGCTCATGGCATGAGCGCCGTTTCTATCGTACTATGTCATAGGGTCTTAGTAACAGTGTAAATAAATGACGTAGTACGATAGAACACGACGTCGAATAGGATCTTAGTAACGAGTCTAAGTGCACAGTGCCAATTTGTGTACACAGTTGTTGTGTATCGCGTGACATACGACTAAAGCCTGGTGGTGTTCTGTGGACGGACTGGAGTCTTCAATATTCATGCATGCTGAATAAAGATTTTGTGTCTGTCTGTCTGTGAGTGAGTGTGCGTGTGTAAGTGTGCGTGTATGTATGTGTGTATGTGCGTGTGAGTGTGTATGCGTGTGCGTTTGTGCCGGTGAGTGCATGTATGTATGTATGCGTGTGAGTGTTTGTGTGCGTGTGCGTGTGTGTGTGTTTGTGTGAGTGTGTATATGCGTGCGTGTCTGTATGTGTGAGTGTGTATATGCGTGCGTGTCTGTATGTGTGTGCGTATGTATGTATGCGTGTGAGTGTGTGCGTATGTGTTTGTGTGTGCGTATGTATGTATGCGTGTGAGTGCGTACGTGTATGTGTGTGTGTGAGTGCATGTGTATGCGTGTGAGTGTTTGTATGCGTGTGTGCGTGTGTATGTATATGTGTGTTTATATGTGTATGTGCGTCCGTGTTTGTTTGCGTGCGTGTGTGTTTGTGTGCGTGTATATATGTGTGTTAGAGATATAAAATATAAGATTCCAAAAACATTTTTTTTTCATTGCCTCTGTGCCAATACCCCCCCCCCCCCCAAAAAAAAACCAGTTATTTAAATAATAACCACACACACACACACACACAAAAAACATTGCTATATGCACTTGATAACAAATTATTTAAGTTACCTGCAGATACTTGTTAACAAATTTTCCAAAGTCACTTATAACTGACAGATAACTTTACAGGTAACCTTTTAAGAACCTATAATTAGTTATTAAGTGACTTAGTCAAGAACTTATAAGAACTTAAACTAACAAAATGTAAGTTCTTGACTCAAGTCGCAACTTAAGTCACAACTTACTCGGACAGATTTGTCAAGATACAAGGACAATGAAAAAACTTTTTTTAGTAATAGTCAGGTGGTGCTGGTGGTGCTGATGGGGTTAAATAGTTAGGTGGCATGTCATTTTTCTGTGAAGTGTATGTCATTAATAAACGATTACCAAATCTGATTTTTATTTGTTTAAAAGATTGTGTAGTTTTTTTGTGGTTTCCTGAACACCGATCTGTTTCCCCATCTCTAAAAAACTAGCCTTCAGTTCTTCAACATTCACAGGAGATTGACTACGCATTTTATTTTGTATTTCAGACTTCTGTTTCTTGTAATTATTTAAATCATCCTGGACTCTCTTAAATTCCTCGTCATCAATAAAATTATCGTTCAATGCCTTACTGATAATAAGTTTCATACTGCTCAGCTTTGCACCAGCAAGTGTACTCAATGCTTCATGTTTCTGTAATTTTGTGTGAAACCTCTTGTTCAAGGCCTCCAAACCAAAACAAGCCAGGCATGTAGCAACGCTAACACCCTCAACTGCTATTCCAGCCAAACTCCCAATTCCTGTGGTGAACAGAACAATACCCCCTACAGAACATGAAGCTGAAACTGCACCAATAGCCATAGAAGTGTTTTGAACAGAATTAAATACTGACTTATACCTCCTTTTGCACCGTGAGTACTTAGCCTCTTCACTTTCCAAATATTTCAAAGCTTCTGTAATATTATTTAATCTGAATGCGTCTGCCTGTAATGTTTTATCTGATGCAAATGGCATATGCGGATCAGGCACAAGTGTTGTTTTAGTCATCACATTTGTTTCAGTCGGATCAAGCGTTGGTAGTTGCGGATAAAAGTTTACCATTTTTTTATTGACAAATATTTTTTTTTTATTTAATCAGCAATTACATTTTGCAACTCTTCAAAAGTATACAATTTGCTGGCATAATAAAATGCAACAAGATCAATGTGTTCAAGGTTTATGTAAGTTAGACGAACAAAAGTTGTTTTGTCGACCACCACCTTGACAGCTGGAACACTGCTCGAAACATTAATAACATCAACATTTTTTGTAATAGCAATAAAGACCTTTGATGATTCTGTTACTGTTTCGTCCCATGTAAGTTTAATTCCCTGTGCAATTTGAGCCTCTTTTGCAGAAGCAACAGATTTCATGATAATTTCAAATACTATTGTCACTTCTCTAGCCACGACTAAGCTTGCTGGCATAAACACAACAGAAGTATCTGATCTACCCTTTCTAGCTGTAAGAAGATACCGCCGTCTCTCATAATTTTCAACTTTCAGTTTTTCTCTGCTATTGTTGTCTGGGGCAAAACTTGGAACAAGACTTACAATAAGCGGCCCAGAATTAACAACCTTCCTAAACACTAAGGCGCCTTCGTCATCAGTGTATACATAAGGACTAATAAATTCCAACTTTATGTCCCAGTCAATTGTGGGTGGTGGAACAGGTACAGGTGAAACCACCCACTTACTACCCACATGTATTAAGTTGTAAGGCGCATTATTTACAGGTGGAGTAGGTACAGTAACATCACGAAGCTGACCAAGTTTAGGAATCTGTTTTTCACCGTCTTTCATGTCAACAATTACTTTCCTCTTGTACATGCCATTTGAATCAAGTTCAAAACCATATATTTCTCCAATTTCCCCTTCCTTCTCAAAATCCTGGACGTCTGCCAAATCTTTCAACTCTGTTACTGGACACGCAACTGGTATGATTCTCGACTTTGGACCACCACTCATTTTTTATAAACAAAAATAAAATTATTTAATTTCCAACACAACACTAAAATCATGCATAAGAACTGGTTTGTCATCCTGATTAGTTACAGATATACTCAGTGACTCAAAGAAACTAGAACCTAATTTCTTAAACTGCAAATTAGGAAATCTAACAACTACACTTTCACAATACGGAGCAGTTCCAGTAGGTAAGCATCTCAACAAAGTTGAAGGCTTTCCATTGTGAACATTCTCAGATGTGTTTAGTTCTTTCAAATAAACATTTAGCACTGTGTGTACTGACAAATTGACAGGGCGTTTTCCAGTTATTTTAAGTCTTTTTGTCTTCATTGTTATAATACCAGTCATAGCTTCACCTAAATCATCTGATCTATACCAATCTTCGTCAATATAAAATCCAAGTAAATATGCAAATCTATCTGAGATCCTTAACCAATTTTGTGTGGGAAATTCTAATGTAACAAGTAGGTTAGCTGGATTTAAAGTTGCTTTAATTTTAAATTTACTTTGAAACCATTCAGCTATAGTACAAAAGTCATAATACCCAGGTGGTAAAGCTTCAGTCTTACCATCAAAAATTACTTTATTATATATATCATCTGTTACATTAAACCATTTTACTGTATAGAACATTTCATGGATAGCTGCAGCCTTGCTACCATCACGATTATCAATCCCATTAGTTAACCACACTGGTTTGCTTGTGTCAAGATTTGTTAAGGTAATAAACATTTTTATTATCTCATATAAAAAAGGATGGAATTTAAATCACCAACCATTACCACTACAAACGCATTTCAATTTAATGTGGATGCCAAATATAATGTTGCACCTACTTATGAACAGAAAATAATTCAACTAAATCAGTTTGACATAGCTGTGTCTGAACAAGACCTATTTCAAGTCAAAGTACCGAATCCGTTTGACCATTACCTAAACCCTCCAATAACAGATGACTCAACTGCAAGAAAGTGGTCTTCAAGTCCACTACAGATGTTTCAAAACCAACTCAACTTTGCCATACTGTGTTCAACTACTGGCTGTGGTGTTTCTTTTACAGACCACTTGAATCACTCAAACAAACTGATTAGATCTGTGTATCGTTTCCACGTTTATTACCAGCTTAGACGTATACTGTCAGAACTTCATACACCACTGCCAACTGAATCCAGTTTCAACAGGTATAACAACCCCATGGATATGAAAGCGTTTGAACGCATTTGTAATGAATTTAACATAAGCACTAAGTATGACTTCACACAAAAACTTGATGATCACAATGGTATGGGTACATTGTATTATGCTATGAGTCACAGACAATACCCTCAAGATTACTACCCTGGGTACACTTCATTCTCATCAAAATCACAAGTCTGGTTAGGATCAATAGAGCAGAAGCAGACTAATGCGTGGACCACATTTATTTTAGATAAATCTGACGGGTTTACTCAAGCAGGAGTTGAGCGCGTAAATGAGTCTATCAGAACATATGTCTGGTGTATCCTAGGAGCACAATCACTAACAAAATCGAATATTTTAAATGGAAGTGGCAAATTTGAAGCACAAAAACAGTTTCTAGCAAATCTAGAAGATTCAGTAAATTCATCAGTTGATCTCCCATCAAGCATACAGCGCTATCAAGACGTTCTCAGATATGCCAGATCAAAAGTTGACTTTGTAGTTGGCATCGGGTTATACATGTTACCATCTGACCTTCAACTCCAAATGGGGACAATAACAAATTATAATAATGAAATCATTGTTGCAGGTGTTGGTCAAAAACTCGGTCTCAATCAATCTGTAAACTTAGGAGCAACAACCACACATGTACAGTCATTAAAATCATTACAGATGGTAACACCCCCGGCCCCGACCCCCGCCCCGGCCCCGGCCCCAACACCGGCACTCATACAATCAACCCCGGATCTAACACCAACCCCTGACACACATGAGTCGGAAAGAACTGCATTGGTAATAGGTCTAACAGGATTAGGGGTTTTACTTCTTTATCTGTTTCATTAAATAACCCACCATCAACCCTCCTACTGTAACCAAAAAGACCCACACATGCTCTGCCATAAACCCTACTGCCTTTGCCGCTGTAGTAATCAACCAACTGACAACAGTGCCTATAATGCCAGGCAAAGCGTCCACTGCTTTCAGAGCCAATTTCTTAAGCAAGTCTGAAATGTGAGACAGTTGTTTCTTTACCCATGACTGTAAATCTTTTGGATCTGTGGGAGCCGGTGGGGCCGGGGGTGGCGGTGCACCACCACCACTGCCGGAGACAGCCAACACAACAGTACTGATAATAAATCCAAGAGCTGTAATTAAACTAGCAATTGTGATACCCTGTTCTTTGAAAAGTGTTTTTAGTCTCTCAGCCAGAGTAGTGTCTTCGTGAAGTATTTTCTGAATAGTTTCTCTAATTCTGTTGACCTGTGATTTCAGTTTTTGTCTTCCAATACTAATTGTTTCTAACCGTCCTGATCTTTCTATCTGCAAATCATTTAATCTGTGTTGAATTCTTTCTTTCATTTCTGTGTCAAGATTCCCATTGTCTGCTGTAGCCAGTTTCTCTTTCTCACGTTCTATGTGTTTATCAAGCTCTCCCAGTTTGGCAACATTATTTACCATCTCACCTCTTATTGTCTGCAGTGATTTATCCAATCCCATAATCTCCCGCATTGACAAAGGTGGATCGTCTATTGTTTTCATAGCATCATTTAATTGTCCTTCAGTAAATGAAGTTTCTTGTATCACTGTGTTTGCTATTTCTGGTAGGCTTGTTACAGGTGCCATTTCAATTTGTTGCCCTGTTGGCAACTTTGTTTGCGTGTCGTGAAGAACACTAACCAGTCTTGGTGTGACAGGAGACCCTCCAATTCCAAGTTGACGCAAGGCACCAACACCACCTTCATTTTTTATTGTACTTAAAGCCCTAAACCTACTAGGGTCTTTTTTGTTAGTCAATAGTACTTTTCCTTTGTCAACAGTGTTTAAATATAAATGACCCTTGCCATCAAGTTCAAACTGGTTAGGGTCTATGTTGTCTGGGCGGCCACCAACATGATCATAAAATGAGTTCACTTTGGTTTCTAAAAGTTCGTGACGTAAACTGTAAATATTTCTTGTACCAGTCATATCTGCCATATCTGACATATCTGTTGTATTACCAAAATCATACATGTCATCCATTTCAAAATCTTCATGATTAAATCCTCCCGCTGCCATTGTTTTATTAATTTATTATTTTTTATTGTGCATAATAAAAATGACACAGTCTTACGGATCAAAGTTAGACCCATACAGAAAACTACGTGAGCCTCTGGGTGTTAAGGGCATAAGACAATCAATCGTCATCACGAACAATCCAAGTACCATAGACCAGAACCAAACACTTACAGTCAAGTTTCCAAACCTAGGCCCCAGTGACGTTATTGTTCCTGGCACTGCACGCCTAGCATTTAATATTGAACTTTCATCAGACGCAGATGTAAACAGAACACTGGTTGACAATCTTGGCAGAGCAATTGTTAGAACTATTAAAGTAAAACTTGAAGGACAGGAAGTGTTTAGTCTTGACGACGCAGATGTGTTCTACTGTTACAAAGATCTTTGGCTAACAAGAGAAGAACGAGAAGACCGTATTTATCAAGGCATACAATCTGATAATATTGGTAAACTTCGAATCAATGCTGGAGACAAAACAACTACTGGGGTACCAAAGGAAGTTATTATAGCAGAAACATATGGAACCAGATTTTACATTCCACTTGAGTTTGAAATCCTAACAGCACATTTGCCTTATTATCAAGGGGCACTGAATGACCGTCTGAGCTTTGAACTAACTTTCAATGACTACTCCAAAGTTATAAAATCATCTGCCACAGATGCAACATACAAGATCTCTAACATTTCCTTGGAATATGAAATTGTTACACACACTGAACTAGCCAGACTCATTCAAAATCAGTACCAGTCAAGACTTCCAATTTATTATGACCGTGTGATTAGACATAGTTTAATACCCAAAGACAAGAGTGACCCAATGTGGAACATAAACTTGAACACACCAGCTAGGTCACTGAAAGGTATTCTTATGTTGTTTGTTGAACCAGTGAGTCCATACAAAAGGGATTCAGAAAAATTCTACAATCCAAAGATTACACATTTGTCCTGCACAATCGAAGGCCGCCCTAATCAAGTGTACGCTTCAGGAATGTTACCTTATCAACACTACGATGAGATCACAAAGTATTTTGCAGGAGGAAGGATTAGAGATAAACCTGCAAACATTGCGTGCAAAGATCTACATCTGTATGATGTTAGGATCGGACAATACCTGACAAACAAGTATGCACTGTGGCTAGACCTGCGTAGTACAGATGACGATTATCTTCATGGGTCAGGACGAACTGTCGAGAATGGTAGTGATGGAATAACAATTCAGATACAAAAGAAGGTTGAAACTGCTGCAGCCATAAACATATATTTGTACCTGATATATGACGCACAACTCAATATTGCAGAAAGCAGACTGAGTGGACACATATATTAAAATTATATTGTGTATTAAAATGAACCTGAGCTTGATGACCCTTGACCCACACTGTGGTTTGTTTTGTGGTGCCACAGGGTGTGGGAAAACTGAATTTGTACTTAACCTCTTACAAACAAGATACATACACCACTTTGAAAACATTGTCATATTTTGTCCTACTATCAAACACAACAAAGCTTATCACAACCGTTTATTCATTTGGACTGACAGCAACATATACTTAGTCGACCCTGAAAAGAAACTGAATGACTACCTACAATATTTTTACAAGCAATTTGAAGGACAGCCAACCTTGTTTATTGTTGATGACTGTTCTGCAGAGAAAGACATTGTCAAGAAGAGAAACACTCTAGCAGAACTTGCCTTCAGTGGCAGACACGCAAACGTCAGTGTATGGATTCTCACTCAGAAATATAATGCTGTACTGAAAGATTTTCGTGAACAGTTAAAGTTTATCTGTTTGTTTTACTGTAAGGATCGTGACAGCTTTGAAGACTGTCTCAGAGAGAATGATGTCATCCCAAATAAGCATGAACGAGATGATGTAAAAAATAAACTGAAATCAACTAAGCATCTAAAGCTCATTTTAAAGACAGATCAGCCCACAGGGTATGGGTTAGTAAATTGATGTAAATTAATTTATACATTTGTTTGTCCAATAAAAATGACAGACGGACAAATCATACAGGTGCTTGATCTTACACACCTTTTCAAAGATGTTATGCACTTTACTGACTTAATAACACCCAAACAGACTTACATAAGCCTTTCAGCACCATCAGAAATATATGCTACATACAGTGTGACTTTGGATTATGTCGATGAGCATCCAGATGTGGAGCACATGACAGTTGATTTAAAGACACCTACTTTTAAAGTTGATGATACCAACTATGGTTGGTTAGGGGAAATTTGTTATAGCATATTTAAGCAACTACGTAAACTAAATGTTCATATTAACAGTGTTACAGTTAATAAAGTGATATTACACAAGGTGAGCCATCGGTAATATTTTTTCATTTATTATTTTGTCGGACAAATAAAAATGACGGACAATGCTCAAAGCCCTGGCCCATCAAACCCTGGCTCATCTAGTTTAAGAAACGTGTTTCACACAACAGACTTGCCTATATCTAATAGTAACAATGTCTATGAATCAATAGAAAACTCTTTTTCTGTCATACAACAAAATCTTCTCACAGGCAGTGTGAAGATTCAGATTGTTGCTAAAATAGAATTTACTAGAGTAGACGGTGAAGTGATTGTATCGTACATATCAACAAGACAACACACAGTTAACACAAGAAGAGAATTAGAAAACGTGTTTAGAGACAGACTATTACCAGACTTTCTACAGGCAATTGACAGTGCAAAAATGAAGGGGTCTGGCTGGCACGAAGGACATGTACATGAACTGCAACTAAAGCAGTCTAGGTATCATCCTATATTAGGTAAAGCATGGATACCACTGCCAACAGAGGTTGCAAACAAAAAGGCTGTTGTTAATATACAGAACAATGACAACTATTGTTTCATGTGGTGTGTGCTTGCTAAACTACACTTTGTAAAATCAAAGCCTGAACGTGCATCTAACTACACTAAATTTGTAAATGAACTCAACTTCAGTGGCATTGAGTTCCCTGTTAAAATAGAAGACATAGACTTGTTTGAAAAACTAAATCCTGGTATATCTGTAAATGTGTATGTGTGGGATAATGAGTCTGTTGACAAGTTACAACCAATTAGAGTATCACCAATTGCCCCAACCTATGGAAAGTCAGAAGATAGACATGTTGATATGTTATTAATAAGCTCTGGTGATAACTTCCACTACACAATTATCAGGAGTATGTCACGACTAATTCATAATCATGTATCAAAACATAATGGTAAACAGGAAGTGTGTAAGAGATGTTTACAAAGATTCTCCTCCATAAACGTAGCACACAAACATGTTTTACACTGCAGATCAGCTGATGACATACAAACTGTACTTATGTATCCAGATCCTGGCAGCAAGGTTTATTTTAAGAACTATGGGAATCAGCAAAAGTTGCCATTTGTAGTGTATGCAGATTTTGAATCATTAGTAGTTCCCCCCCACCCGGGTCTGCCCTGGGGGACTTGGGTGGGGTTAGGTACTTTTTAGTTCCCAGGGTCACCCTGGTCAGCCCCACAGGGTGAGTTTTCCTCTCTATTCTGGGGCATGTGTTTCTGTCTACCCGAGATCCATTCACCTGTATTTGCCTTTTTAAAACTCTCCCTACTGTCTGCACTGCCTGTAGCTCTTTGATATTGGATGTGTGTTGTTAAATGGTCTTAGCTTTATTTAGGCCCCATGTTTTAGGTTTATTTAACGTATTTGACCGGCTGGCGACATACATTCAATGTTCTGTTTAGTTGGGTTTTTTTTTCACAAGCAGTGCAGGCACGTCCTGAGAAAGCCTTGTTGCTGTCGGGACGTTAAGCAATGTACAATCAATCAATTAGTAGTTCCGTATGACGGTCCTGTTCCAGAATCATTACCAAAGACTATAAAACTGAGTGACCAAGTGGTGTGTTCTTTTGGATACATTCTTGTTAGGTCAGACGGACAGCATTCAGAGCCTGTTATCTACAGGGGAGAAAATGCAGCATGTTTGTTTTTAACAGAAATGAGACATTTGTATAGTCAGGTAGTACAATATCTCACAACATGTCAGATGCCTTTGGTGATGACAGAAGAAGACAAACTAAAATTTGATACAGCTGAGACGTGTTGGATTTGTGAACAACCCCTCCAGGGTGATAAAGTTCGTGACCATGATCACATAACTGGGCGTTACAGGGGTGCTGCACATGGTGATTGTAACTTGAAATTAAAAATAGATCCCAAGACATACAAGTTACCAATCTTTTTTCACAATCTCAAAGGGTATGATTCACACATTATCATGCAGGCTGTGGATGAGTCGTACAAAAACATAAGTTGTATTGCCCAGACAACTGAGAAGTACTTGACTTTTAGATTGGACAACAAATTAGCATTTTATGACTCCATGCAACATTTGTCTTTAGGATTGGCTAGTCTGGCAGAAGGACTGACTGAGTTTCCAATAACAAGTAAATATTTTGAGCCAGACTTGATTAAGAAAGGTGTGTATCCGTATGAGTACATTGATCACTGGGTTGTGTTTGAAGAAACAAGACTGCCACCAAAAGAGAAATTTTATTCTACACTAACTGGAAAAGGTATTTCTGACTCTGAATATCAGCATGCTCTTGATGCGTGGGGGAAGTTGGGGTGTCAGACAATTGGTGACTATCACGACCAGTATTTGAAAGCTGACGTTTGCTTGCTAGCAGATGTATTTGAAAGTTACCGTGAGAAGGGTTTGTTACACTACAGACTTGACCCAGCCTGTTACATCACTAGTCCTGGCATGACGTGGGATGCATTTTTGAAATCCAGTAAGATATTTATTGACCTGTTGTCTGATCGTACGATGGGTGAAATGGTGGAACGTGGATTGAGGGGTGGGATTAGTATTGCAGCGAACAACTATGCCAGAGCCAACAATAAATATCTGGACACCTTTGACCCCTCAAGCCCTGGGTCAAGGTCATTCATTACGTACCTTGACGCTAATAATTTGTATGGCTGGGCAATGTGTGAATTATTGCCCTTGAAAAACTTTTGTCTGCATGATTTGTCACAGTATGATATAACAGACATAACAAACAATATTATGAATCATGACCGAAACGACGCGAAGGGTTGGATCTTTGAAGTAGACCTGGAGTACCCACACCACCTACACGATTACCATAATGATTATCCATTAGCTGTTGAGAAAATGAGTATGACAGGGAAAAAAGAAGACACTAAACTTGTGCCGAATTTGAATGACAAATTCAATTACGTTTGCCACTATCGCTTGTTGCAGTTTTACATCAGACACGGGTTAGTACTAAAGAAAGTTCACAGAGGAATTCAATTTGATCAGAGTGCTTTCATGAAAGATTACATAATGAAGAACACAACCCTTCGTGCCAGAGACGGCAACACTGCATTTGACAAAGACTTCTTTAAGCTTATGAACAATGCCTGTTTTGGCAAGACAATGGAAAATCCTCATCACAGAAAAGATGTGAGACTGGTCACAACTGAATTGGGTGCAATTAAACTTACAGGCAAGCCACAGTACACAGGGTACAAAGAATTTCATTCATCATTGTATGCTGTGTCACTCAAAAAAAAGATTGTTAAACTGGACAAGCCAGTATTCATTGGTATGGCAATTCTTGAGTTGTCAAAACTGTTGATGCTTGAATTTTATTATGATTACTTCAAAATAAAGTATCCTGACTGTCGATTGTTATACACTGACACTGACTCTATGATCATTGATGTGTGTACTGAAGACTTTTATGAAGACATGAAAACAGAACTACACATGTATGTGGGGTTAGGTATTTTTTAGTTCCCAGGGTCACCCTGGTCAGCCCCACAGGGTGGGTTTTTCTCTCTATTCTGGGGCATGTGTTTCTGTCTACCCTTTGTCCATTCACCTGTATTTGCCTTTTTAAAACTCTCCCTACTGTCTGCACTGCCTGTAGCTCTTGATATTGGATGTGTGTTGCTAAATGGTCTTAGCTTTATTTATGCCCCATGTTGTAGGTTTATTTAATGTATTTGACCGGCTGGCGACATACATTCAATTTTCTGTTTAGTTTTTTTTCACAAGCAGTGCAGGCACGTCCTGAGAAAGCCTTGTTGCTGTCGGGACGTTAAGCAATGTACAATCAATCAATCAATACACATGTATGACACGTCTGACTACCCTAAAGATCATCCACTGTTTAGCACACAAAACAAGAAAGTGCCTGGTAAGTTTAAGGATGAACTAAATGGTGTGCCAATAGTTGAGTATGTTGGACTGAGATCCAAAATGTATTCTATACTGCACCAGAAAGGTAGTCAGTCAAAAGCCAAAGGAATAAAAAAAACAGCGATAAAAAATAAAGACATTCGTCATGAACATTACAAGCAAGTATTAGATGGTGCATTAATGCCTGATTATCCAAACAAGTCATTGAGATCAAACAAACACAATCTTGAAATAATTCAAACACATAAGAAATCACTTGCAGTTGGGGACACAAAACGAGTGTTTCATAGTAAAGAGAAAGCTTATGCACCAGGTCATTACAGACTCAAGTTATCTGAAGATATTTGTGATGAACTGGTTGATGAATTAATTGACGACTTAGTTACTGAAATGAGTAACGGTGTCTGGGGGAATAATCTGTAATTCTTCTCTGACAAATGCCCTCTGGGGTGCAGGGTCATAGAGATAATATATTGTTGCGTCTGCGCCGGGAATTATTTTTTTTATATTATGAACGGATGTTGACCAGATGGGGTCTGTTGCCCTGCGTCTGTCGTCGTTCTCAGCCTCCCCGGGCTGATATAAATATCTCACCTGTTTAGTAAATAAACTTGTGTCTGGAGGTGGGGTTGGTCCTGTTTTTGGCTCTGTAATTGTTTTCAATTTAATAGCATCAGCAGGTTTTGGGTGTCCTTCATTGTTCATTGCTTTTATCACATGTGGTAATCTCTTTACCCATTCAGTGTTACGGGTGTCATGCATGAGTTCCTTAGAATACTGGTAACTGAAAAGTCTTTCTGATAACTGTTTGTTAAAGTTTTCTACAATTGCCTGTGATCTGTGCACACCTGGAATGCCTCGTCTGACCAGTACACCATGCTTAGCAAATAACTGATTAACTGCACCTTTGAATTCTGATCCATCATCAACTTGTACAAGTCTGGGGTATCTTAAGGGGCCTCGACTATATATTTTTGATAAAGCAGTAGCAACTGTACTGGCTGTTTTGTCAGATATGGGTTCAGCGTCTTTGTACCTTGAAGCAATGTCTACAACAGTCAGTGCATACTTGTATCGTTTCTTTCTTATTGTATCATGTGGTAGGAACAGGAGGTCCATTTGGTGTGTGTCATTTGGGGTAGTGTTCTGAAAATGAGGCCTTGTTATCTTTCTTGGAGCAGGAAGATATATCTGCCAAATTGCTTGTCTCTGTAACCATTGTTTGACCTGATTGAGTGTTATATCTCCGCCCACAGCGGCATGTAATTTTTCAATAGCTGTTTGTCCTTTCCAATAGCCTGATGGAGAGTAATATATTTTTGATAGTTTATTTTCGGCTGCCATTTTTTCTAGCAATGAAAACTCCTGTAAAATAAACAAATGTCATTCCCACTAGAACAAAGATTATCTCCCCGTTTCTTTGTTGTGTGCTTGGTTTGTAATAGTCACTTAGTTTCGGTTTAGGGATAGACATGTCTTCACCTGTGACAAGATAGTATTCCCTGATTGCTTCGTCTGTATTTGAAAACGTATGTTGTGCGTGGCCTTCAAGCCTGAGTTTTTCATTGATGAAATCAAGTTTCTCAATTCTATTCTTTTCATATTCCTGCTGGGCTTGAGCAAGTTTTTCTGTTGCCTCATTGTGACGTTTCATTTCTTCTGCAGATTCCTCTCTACCCATTTTTGAAAAGAGATAATTAGAGCCACTGAACGCCAATGCGTTAACCATCGCTCCCCCAATCATAATAGCTATCGTCGCCATATTTTTATTTACATAGAAACATTTTCGGGAATAATTCCTTGCTTAACAAGAAAATCTTTTGTCGCAATAGACGCTGTGACAACTACAATTAGCTTAGCACTGTCTTCGAAATCAAGTCTACTCAAGTCTGCTGATTTCATTTTGAGTAGACTTTTCCCCAGCATAGAATAAGCTACTGCTAATCCACTGATTACTGCAGAGTGATACACAAGGTTCATCATGTTCTTTGAGTCATTCATTTTCTAAGGCAAGAAAAATTAAAATAATATTTTTATTTACTGCATATAAAATGGGTCAACGGCTTTGGATGTTACTGGTAATGTGGCGACTTCTGGTTTTGTTTTTGGAGTGTCTGATTTTTTGGTCACTGTACGAGTCTGTGGTTTGTATTTTTTGTATAATTGATACCCTACGTAACCAAATCCGACAACAAATCCGGCAACTACATATTTTGCTGTTTCAGAATTAGACTGGGTTGAAGGTCTTTCACTTTGATGTGGGTGTGACAGGGGTGTTGAAAGTCCTGTCAGTTCTGACGGTCTTGACGGTCCTAACGGTCCTAACGCCTGGTCAGTCACATGAGCCTTTTCTGTTTGTGCTTGAAGCTGTAATTTTTTTTGTCTGTTATATTCAGCTAATCTTTTTCCAGCCTCAACCCTGCCTGGACTTTTAGCCTTCGTCACAGTTTGAACCTGTGTCAAAACAGGGTCCGGGTTCTGTTGTGTAGTCATCTTGTTCTCGTCCATTTGATCCTTCTTTTTCTTTCTCTAGAAAATTTATTTTTGAAAAATCAATATGACTCCCGGTAACAAGAAGGGTTACGACAGGTGCAAGGTAATTCCCAAACTTGTAAAACATGACACATGCTAATTTACCAATTGAACTTGAAACAATAGGATTGCTTTCAAGGTCGTGTGAAAGACTGTCACTATCCACAGGTAGAAAGTGACTCACTGCTTTTGTGTATAGGCATACAAGAGATCGACTCAAATCACGAGTCATTAGTGAGGCAATGTGGTTTTCATATTTTGAATGAAGTTTTAATAGTTCGTCAGCGGTGAGAGATTCAATATCCTCTGTCATGTATTGTTTTCCGAGATAAGCCTTTGACTTGCCTGAGACAATCACAGACAAAAGACGCTGTTTCTTAGAGTCTAAATCTTTGTTTTCTACAGCGTTGATATCATTTAGAAGAAGTAATTCGTCTTGATTCATTTTATAATAAAAAATATTAATTTTAAATGACATTGATTTTGGAAACCTTTATTTTACTGAAAAAAATAAGCAGAAACCTAAAAAAACGGGGTGTGTCATTAGATGAGCGATTTGTGATCAAAAACAATGAAAAATTGACGTCGTCAAAAAATCTGTTGTATTCTCCATCCTTATATCTCTTCACACATGTAGGTCATACACGTGAGCATTCAGCAATAACGACTTTGACTTTCTTGTTATTTTAATGACAATGAATAATTCTACTTTATTGTTCCCAAATTGGCTGATAAATATTAATGTTATGCTTTTTATTGACAATTTGTGGTCCATGTTTTATATTTCATTTTAGTCAGGTAATCCACTGTGTAGCAAGTTTTCATACTTGTGCTTTAAAAAGACCCCTTCAAGCAAAATGCCTTCAGTTGACCTTAGCTGATCTGTGCTTGAAAGTGCGCAGCCATTGATTTGATTTCTTATTTCTTGGGAGCATGATTCATACTGCATTATGGCTAATATTGCATTGTGCATTTTATTGAGGATGATGCATTATAAATTTGTTTCCACAGAAATAATGAGCAAAGATAGTGCATTTTTTAAAAAAAATTCACAGTTGATCTTATTTTGAAGTCATTAGGTTGTTCTTCTCAGCCGTATAACTCTTTTATTCTTTGATATTTCTTTGCATTTTACACACTTGGCAGCCACTTTCATTGTCTGGATTTTGATTATTTATTTCCACAGCCACGGGATATATTGTGTGGCGCAGCAGATGAGGTTCTGGCTGTGCTGAAGAATGACCGCATGAAAGAAAAAGAGAAGAAGAAAGATGTGGAGGGTTTGCTTGGACCAACACCTGACGAACGGTTTGCTCTACTTGTGAACCTGGGGCGCAAAATCTCAGACTGGGGCCAGGAGGAGAAAAATTTAATGAGTATGGCTTTATTTTTGTTTAACGTACATAGCCAGAACATCAGAGTTCTTCCATTTGATTTGTAAAGTCACTCAGAAGAGTACATTGTAGATCAGAAGAAAGATTGACCATAATAGTGCGAGGGTGGCACCAGAATTGGTTGTCGCCAAAGAGGGTCAAACTGTTTTTGCACGACCCTGGAACTGGCATGGTCAGGCTGTTCTAGCACCACTCTTTAACTGTCATAAATGATCCTTATCTAGTTGTGTTTCAGGGTTGAATGAGGTAATCTGTCTTTTTATGTTTGAGGATAAATGGTCTTTTTTCTTGTGCAAGATTTAATTAGCAATTGTTAGCGATTATGATGGCTTTCCTGTTGTTAATTTCCCATGAAGTGGCAGGGTCAGGCTAAAATCAATAGAGAAAAGGAATTGGGTTTCTATTTTGTTGCAGATATTGTATGTGCTTTTCATTTGTGTTTTGTGTTTTTTTAGCTGAAAACATCGATGAAACATATGGTGTCAACGTCCAGTTTGAAGAGTCAGATGATGAGGTAATGGTCAGTTGTTTCCTCAAAATATATTACCGATGGCATTACTATGTGGAAGATACACTTAGCTTAACGATTTCAGCCTAAGAAACTGTTGTGTATACATACACAACCAGGGAGGCGACTCTAGGGAGCCGTTACCAGGGCCCCGAGTAGCCTCCCTTCTCTCCCATCTGGGCACATGTGCCGGGGAGTCACGCCAGTTGAACGCTTAGCTTCATCGCGATAAGTGGTGTTCTCGTGCTCAACCTTGGTTACTTCTTTACCCTTGGACTTTCGATGTCGTCTCTCGGATTCTTGTTCCTTCATGTGTTTCCTTGGATTACGTGGTGCCTTGTGCTTCCGCTTGGACTATCTGTGGTTGCAGTGGTACCTTCGTGTTATGTTGGGCTTACGTGGTGCCGTCTGCCTCCGCTCGGACTACCTGTGATTGGTGTGGCGGCGCCCCACCCCCCCTGGGTTGGTGTTTCCTCCCCGCTTGTCCTCCGCCGCTTGGGATATGGCCAGGTAAGGTCTCGGGGCAGGCCTCAGCTGGGCAGCTTGCTGATCGCCCGGCGCATTCCTCAGTTAGTGGCTGGTTCGTGCACAGCCGACCCTTTTGCGGCACTGGTTGTGAATCTCGCCCATGTGGCCTCTTTGTTTGTCGGGCCACGTTCCGTTATCTCTTTGTTTTCTGTTACAGTGCGCAGATCAGCACTTGCTATAGGTGTAAGGGGTGCCAGTAGCCCTCGGACACGCACACCTTACCTCCCTTGCTCGGGCAGCTCCTCAGCACGTCAGTGCGAGAGGTGCGCTTCGCGGACAGGAGAACGGTGGTCCCAGTTAGGAGTTTTCCGGCATGTCCGCCCGTCAGCCTCCCTCCTTCACGACCGGTGGCCTCCCTGCTCCCTCGACGGGCGACTTCGGACTTTGTGGGGCTTCCCTCCCGCGGCATACCGCGCCTGCCTTGCCCTCACGTCTGCGCCCCCTCGCCGGGCGGCGGAGACCTTGACCGGCGCTCAGCGTGTCCGGACTACCGGCCCTCGGTCCTTGCTAATGTTACGCTCACTTCGGCGGGACCCACCCTGGCCTACGGCGCAGGTCGGCTTCCCGCGCACGTCATCAGCCTGCCGGTCTACAGACCAGGACTGTGGTCAGCGAGCGACGGGACCCAACTGGGCTACATCACAGGCCTTCTTCCCGTGACATGCGGCGCTCCCTCGCGCTACAGCGCAGTGCTGCGACCAGTGACGGGATCCGGCTGTGCTACGACACAGACCCTCTTTCACGTACTTACGGTGCTCCTCCGCGCTACAGCGTGGTGTCTGTGCTACGACAGTGCTACAGTGCGGTGCCACCACCAGCATCCTGCGACGGGACCCAGCTGTGCTACGGCACAGATCTTCTTCCACGTACGTATGGCGCTCCTCCGCGCTACAGCGCGGTGCCGCCGCCAGCAACCTGCGACGAGACCCGGCGGTGCTACAGCTTTTTCCCGTGATGTGCGGCGCTCCCCTGAGCTTCAGCGCAGCGTCACCAGTGGGACTCTCACGGGTCTTCGGAACAGGTCAGTGTTCCTGATTCAGCACCCTTCAGGGCTCCTTCTTCAGGTCCCTGACCCTTTTAGTGTTGTCCGCCTCGAGGACCCCGATGACTCTCTTAGCCTCCTCTCGATGGGCTCAACTTCTGCTGCTCTCCCCTCGCCCGACCCTACCCGCTCGGACCCTTCCATGTCCCCGGATTTCCAGTCCCATCGGTGCGTTCGGTCTCATTCATTCTCGCGGGGCCTTTTCCCTGCTGACGCACGCTGGCCGGCAGGCATCGACTTCCACTTCCGACTGGACTGGTTACGGGACACTCAGTCATTTGCCGGCCCACTTCCTCCAGTAGACCCAGTCGCGGAGATGTTGTGTGGAGGCCGTCAAGCCCTTCAATGTAGGACCTCCTGCGGACTCAACAACACGGTGACCCTGGTCCGCATTTCCCTCGCCTGCACCAGGTTCTTGGGGCTAGCGACGCAAGCCGTGCTCTTCTCGAGGAGTCCCTGGAGCGCCTGGGTGCGGATCCCCGGAGTGACTGCCTAGCCTTGGGCCTGCTGACCAGTCTTCCGCGCGTCCCCTTTGCCCATGCCTTGGCCGCGACTGTGACCTCGTGCGCCGGATCCCTGGCTGTTTTTTTGCCCTTCCTGCCATCTTCCTGGTCGGTGGTGCTACTTCTTCGATCTTTCGCGCCTCTTTGGGCTTCCTGGATTGTTCGCTCAAGTGCTTACCTTCGCGCCGGTGTGAGGATGAAATCCTTCTTCTCGGCGCTCCTTTCGGCTGGCGCTCGTGCTGGGCCACCTTCTCCACAGCCTTGCCGCAGATCCTGCCTTTGTCCTTCCCCGCTCTTTGATGCGGGGCCAAGGGTTTAGTATGTTACCGGCCCCGGTGGACCCTCCTTCCGGGCCCTGAGCGGATTGCGTCTCGCGGGTGGACGTCGCCCAAGAGGGTGTGGGCTAGCCCTCTCCGCAGGAGTTTTCGCGCTTGCGGCGGTGGAGCCTTCCCAGCGGCTGGCGGATCTTCCTTCTGCCTCGGTTCCCACCAGAGTGGCGTGTCTTCGGACCTGGGCCTGCGGCGGAGGCCCTCTCCCTTGAGCGTGTTCACTCACTGCCTCGGCCCCTGGCAGGCATACCCGGCACGGCGTGGCCCTGCGCCCGCTGGCCTCTGCGTCCAGTCAGCGAGCCCCCAGCGACCACCGTAGACCCTACCTGTCACCTGTGCGGTGCGATGGTTCGCGTTGGTCCCGTGCGCGCGCATCTTCATGAGCCCTGCGGTGGCCAGCCCGGCCTACATTACCAACCCTCAGTGGTTCCGGCTTCTCCTCCGGTACAGCGTCAGGAGTCAGTGGGCTGCATGCGCTCGCAGTGGACCCGGCCTGTGCTTCAGCACAGAGTTGATGGACGGCCGCCGGAATCGGCCAACAGTCATACCACGTTGAATACACCAGTTCTCGTCTGATCACTGAAGTTAAGCAACATCGGGCTCGGTTAGTACTTGGATGGGTGACTGCCTGGGAACTCCAAGTGCTGTTGGAAAGAATGCGGCATGTTCTCTCTGTGTGCCCGGCCTGTGCTCCATCACAGGGCCGATAGACGACCGCCGGATTCAGCATGCGGCGTATACTCCTCGTGGACCCGGCTTGTGCTTCAGCACAGCGCTCATGGACGACAGCCGCAGGCGGCGCGCGGCATGCGCTCTCATTGTACCCGGCCTGTGCTTCAGCACAGGGCTGATGGATGACCGCGGGAATCAGCATGTGGTTTGTGCTTCTCGTGGACCCGGCCTGTGCTTCAGCACAGGGCTGATGGACGACACCCGCAGGCGGCGCGCAGCATGTGCTCTCATTGTACCCGGCCTGTGCTTAAGCACAGGGCCGATGGACGGCAGCCGCAGTCAGCGCGCTGCAGACTGTGTTCCCGGCCTGTGCTACAGCTCAAGACCGATGGACAGCCGCCGGAATCATCATGCGCTCTCCGGGGACCCGGCCTGTGCTTCAGCACAGTGCCGATGGACGGCAGCCGCAGTCGGCACGCTACAGACTATCTGTGTTCCCAGCCTGTGCTACAGCTCGGGGCCGATGGACGGCCGCCAGACCCGGCATGCGGCATGTGCTCTCCGTGGACCGGCCGCCAGAATCAGCATGCGGTTTGCGCTCACTGTGGACCTGGCCTGTGCTACTGCACAGGGCCGATAGATGGCAGCCGCTGTTAGTGCGCGGCTTGCACCTCCGGATGCCCAGCCTGTGCTCTAGCACAGGGTCGATGGATGGCTGCCGGAATCAGCTGGCGGTTTGCGCTCTTGATGGTCCCGGCCTGTGCTTCAGCACAGGGCCGAAAGTGCTTTACGTCTTCTGCTGGGCCCCGTTTGGCGTGGTGGGCCCGCTTCTTCCCTTAGCTCAGCACCGTGGGCATGCATCATGCGCTCTCAGTGGTCCCGGCCTGTGCTTCAGCACAGGGCTGAAGGTTCTATACGTCTTCTGCCGGGCCCCGCTTTGGCATGGTGGGCCCCTTCTTCCCTTAGCCCAGCACTGTGGACATGCAGCGCCCGCTCTCAGTGGTCCCGGTTTGTGCTACAACACAGGACCGACGCTCTGTGTGTCTCCTGACGAGCCCCGCCTTCTTTGGCCGGGCGGACGTCGCCAGGAGGAACGGCTCCACGCTGGCTTCAGCGCCCAGAGGCAGTGCGCCGAGAGTACCCGCATCTCCTGTGAGCCCCACCTTCTGGGCTTGATTCTTCACCCCTTGGCCAGGAACCAGCACTTGCCCTGCACCCACCCCCCCCCCCCCCCCCCCCACTGTTGTAGCAGCTCTTGCCCGGGGCTCCCCCTGCACCCGGGACTCCCGCTGTCAGGACTCGGTCCGGGCGCTGTGAGTTTGCTTGCATGGGCCTTGGCCATTTCGGCGTGGCCGGACTCGCCCCTTCTGCTGCTTCCCTGGGCAGGGGTGTCCCCTCCGCGCAGACGATCCCACCGGGCGGCACTGGCTCCCCCACCCACCCCCCTTTTCTGCGGGCGAGGAGCTCGCCTCAGGCTATGGGGTGGTGGGGGGGGGGGGGGGGGACTTCGGTGCGGCACAACTCTCTCTCCTGGCGCCCTTGACCGCTTAGCTGAAATCGTCGGGAGGTTGCTCCGTTCCGCGATTGTTAAGCACGAGCGGTGTTGGGGTCTGGCGGGCGGCACCCTCCTCCTTTTCGCTATTCTTCCACATAGTAATGTCATCGGTAATGTATTTTGAGGAAACAAATGTATTTTTCTCTAAAATGTTATTTATCGAAAAATACTTACCGATGGCATTACTCGAATGGCCATCCCGCTTGCCGCCGGAGCGCTTTATCATTCAACTGGCGTGACTCCCCGGCACTTGTGCCTGAATGGGAGGGGAGTGAGGCTACCCAGGGCCCTAGTAACGGCTCCCTAGAGTCACTTTCCTGGTTGTATATGTATACACAACAGTTTCTTAGGCTGAAATCGTTAAGCTAAGTGTATCTTCCACATAGTAATGCCATCGGTAAGTATTTTTCGAAAAAATACATTTTAGAGAAAAATACAATTTTCAGCAGTTAAAAAATGTGTAAATATCATTTTCAGGTTTGGCTGAAACTGTATTACTTTCTTGACACAGAATTCCATAACTCAGACAACAATATTTACAATAATTTCTTACTAGAGCTTTTTATTCGATGCGGAAGTGCATGTCATAGTCAAGGGTAGTGCTTGATTAGCTTGGCACCTTTAAGGCACCAATCTAGTCATACACGATTTTTTCTGTAAACATGTTTTATTTATTTCTCACATTTGGCACTTGGAGTAAAGTTTATCCATATTTTGTATGCAGACACTGGTACTGTTGCATACACAAGGTTAACCGTTCAGCTGTTGGTTGCAATGATTCCTGCAGAAATTATTGCAACAAAAAGAGCTACCAACATGTCAAAGGGTTAATATACTGTATTCTTATATGCCTGTTGTGATTACAGGATGCAGCTGATGTGTATGGAGAAGTGCAGGAAGATGATGATGACGAAGAAAATGAAGGAGAAGAGGCCCATGTGGACGCCACACTTCATGCCAACGTAATGAACACTTGCAGAGGATTTGATTACTACTACTTCTCTCTCTCTCACTCTCTCTCTCTCTCTCTCTCTCTAGCATATCATTTTCCGGTGCTAAGTCATGGAATAACTTGCCCTCGCATTTAAAGTCTATTTCAAAGTTATCTATCTTCAGAGCTCGCGTCCATAAATATTTGCTGTCGATGTGAATGTCCTATTTTTCTGTTTAGTATGTTGCTCCAGCACAGCAGATTGCTGCAGATTATGTAATAGTTTGACTGTATTAACATGTCAGGCTCATACACGTACATATATTGTTTTAATTCTTTTTGTATTTTTTTTTTTATTATTTTTTTCTTTCTGATAGTGGGGGGTGGGGGGGGGGGTATGGGTACTTATATATATTTTATCTTTTGCTGTATCGTCTTATGTATTTTTATGTGTAGAGTAGCAGGACAGTTTGGAAGATAGGCATTGCTATGCCTAAAACTTTTTATCCTGAATAAAAACGTTTCATCATCATCATCATCTCTCTCTGTTATATTTATTGTAGTTTGTAGCAAGGACAAGATTGAAAATAGGTCTGTGACCTAATCTTTTATCCTTGTAAAATAAAATTTCATTTCTCTCTCCATCTCTCTTTTTCGTATGCTTCCCGTAGCAGCCCTGAAAGTCTAAAATTTTGCCCACCAGCCTTTGGCTAGTGACTTCAAAGGTTTACTAGCCAAACTGAAAATGTTACTAGCCAAACTGAAAATTTTACTAGTACTGAAAATAGCCCAACGCAATAATATAATGTACCACAAGTGTTTGACGCCAATGTTAGAGAGTATTTTCTGCCCAGAGGCATTGAGAACAAAATTCATATTTGAACAGACAATCATAACCAAGTTAATGTTTATGTCTTGTCTTCAGGCTTTTGATAGTATCAAGTGGATAAATCACTGACAAAGTCCCCATGTGAACTGTGGTGGGATTCTTATTTATTTATTTATTTATTTATTTATTTTTTGTAAGTAGAGTAGGGCTTCCAGTTCTGTTTTCACAACAGGTTAAAGGGTCTGTAGATGCCAGGTATACATTTTAGAAGGTACACAGACCCCCATCTGAGCATTACAGAGGGTCTGCAGATTTATTTAAGAAAACTTCATCATCTGTATGTTCCTTAAAATGAATTAACTCGTTTCCCTCTCTCCTCTTCAAATGTGTTGTGACAGTGTGTGTGTGTCCTTTCCATGATACTGATTCTTTAACTGGTGAGCTAGCCTGACTCCCTGTCCGTCTCTCTCACACACACACAGAAAAACATATATATTTATTTGTATGATCATTTGATAATGTATTGTGACAGAGAATATAGCATTTTCTGCTGAATGCAGATTGACAACCAGTCTGACTTTTCTAAACTCTCTCTCTCACTCTCTCTCTCGTGTGTGTATGTGTGTGAACTAATGTACTTAAAAGTTGGTTTCAACCCATTTAACCTGAAAGACGTATTTCCCCAATTTTAGAGCTTTTGCCTAATACCTGTGTACAAGAAGATGGCCGGATTGACCACGATAAAAAAAAAAAAAAAAAAAAAAAAAAAAAAAAAAAAAAAAAAAAAAAACCCTGACAAACTATTTCTGTTCAAATTTCTGGACTTGCTTTTTGAGGTCGCCTCCATGCACATTGCGCATGCCATCCGTGTGCCGTCGTGCTTTAGCCATGGAAATACACTCACCATTTTCAGGGCTGCGTAGGTCTTACTTACATCATGCATCTTAATCAGTATTGTGTTTCAAATTATTGATAAACAGCAGCACATTTTTTTGTGCGGTGTCAAAATTTCTTTTGTGTACTGTTTTGATTCATGTGTCGGATGTGACCAGTCAGCAGCATCACTCTTTGAAATTTGCATATTACACTGACAGATACTTTTTGCAAAGAAACATTCAAACCTTTAAAATTTGTGTTTTTCTTTGGCAGATATCTGAAGAAGCTCGTGGCAAATCTGACAGTGGTTTGCACCCACGTGACATCGATGCCTTCTGGATTCAGCGGAAACTCAGCAAGTTTTACCCTGATGATCCCACAACTGCACAGACAAAAGCCAGAGAAGTCCTTGATATTTTGAAGGTTAGTTATTTGGCTGCATTGAGCAGATTTTTGATGTCTGTGCAACTTAACCTGTTGAGTGTCAGTAGCGGTCCTTTCACGTGCTCAGGAGTCTCCCGCCAGTCTTTTACGCTTAGCTCACTGGGACAGTTGTGTTCAGCCTTCGTGGATTACCTTTGACTGTGTATGGTCGGTTTACCCGTGGTGCTTTCGTTGGATTACCTTTGCAAGTGTGTTTCTTGTTGGATTACCTGAGAGGCAGTGGCCTGCCTTGGAAAGGTTTCCTGTAAGCTTCACAGCTATGGCAAGATAAGGCCTCGGTTAATGCCACGTCGGCAGACACATCAACTGGCTGGAGTTGAAGCTGGCTGGAGTTGAAGGCAGTGTGGCTTACCCTCGTTGCCTGAGAGACTCGTTTCTGTCACCAAGCCATCCTGGTTCTCTCCGACAATGCCACGGTAGTCGCCTACATCCAGAACCAAGGTGGGATGCTCTCGCCCTCTCTGCATGCTCCTGTACCAGATCCTCCTGTGGTGCAAGGATCACAGGATCGCTCTTCGAGCGCGACGCATCCCAGGCCACCTAAATGTCCTCGCAGACTCCCTCAAGCCTTCCGTTCGGGTACCCAAAGTCCTCCAGAAGCTCCGGGGCCTCAACGCAGCTCTTCTGTTGGTGGCGCCATTCAGCTGGGCCAAGAGTTGGTCCACCGACCTCCTGAACCTGGCCACGGATGCCCCCTTGCGACTCCCCACCCCCTGCACGATGCTCAAGCAGCCCAGGCAGAGACTTTACCACCCTTGCCCAGAGCGGTTGCTCCTTCACGCTTGGAGGTTGAGCGGCAGGCCCTCACTGCAAGAGGCTTCTCGAGTGCAGCGGTGGCGGCTATCGCAGCAGCCTGCAGAGCTTCCACCCAGAATGTTTACGAGGGCAAATGGAGGGTCCTGAAGTCCTGGTGTTTGCAAATAACAAGCCGTGGATAACAAAAGAATTGAAAAACGTTATCAACAAAAAGAAAAGGTTTTTTATCAGGGTACGGCAGAGGAAAAAAAACGGGGGAATAAGGAAGTGAAAGCTGCGATCAGACAGGCAAGGCTGGCATACAAACACAAGGTGGAAATGAAACTCGTTAGTGGTAATTTGCGTGCTGCTTGGCAAGGCATAAAGATCATGTCTGCTGTCAACAATGCCAACGATAAACTCGAAGATCGGTCTTGTGGGCTTCAGTGACGACACGTTGCCTGATGCTCTTAATTCCTTTTTCACCCGTTTTGAAACACGCGATTTTTCGTCTGATGTAGCTGATCTGAGGCAGTCACTGACACACGATGGCTCTATAGTTATTGAACAAGAGAGTGTTGAGAAAATGATTGAGAGTGTTTGAAAATGATTAATGTGAACAAGAGTGCTGGTCCTGATGGGATCTGTGGCAGGACGTTGAAGTTCTGTGCTGAACAGCTTAGTGGTGTTTTTCAACACCTTTTCCAGCTCTCCCTAGATATCTGCTCTATTCCCTCCGCATGGAAAACCTCAACGGTCATTCCACTTCCCAAGAAAGATAACCCAAAATGACTGAACAACTTCCGACCAGTTGCATTAACCTCCCTTGTCACGAAAACGTTGGAGAAGATTGTCCGAGCTTGGCCCTTGTTCGGTCCAAACTGGATTACGGCTCTGTGGTATATGGCTCGGCTTCCAAGTCTGTTCTGCAGCGTCTGAACACAATTCACCATCAAGGTCTGCGCATATGTCTGGGAGCCTTCAGGACATCTCCAGTTCCTAGTCTGTATGCAGAGGCAGGGGAGCCTTCTCTCAGGCTCCGCCGCATCCGCCTCATGCTCAGCTACGTTCTGAAGCTGAAGGCCCATCCAGAAAATCCTGCCTATGATTGTGTTTTTAACCCGTCGTTTGCAGAGATTTACGATGCCCATCCGGGAGCTGTCCGTCCACTTTCCTTCCGTGTCCGACCTCATCTGCAGGCGGCCGGAGTGGACCTGGACAAAGTTTCGGAATCTCTGCAACACGTCACTCCACCCTGGCTACTACCAGTTCCTGACATCTTGCTGGACTTGACTGCCCACAAGAAGGATTGTACTCCACCAGCCATATACCAACAGAGCCTCAATGAACTCCTTTCAATTTTTCCTGGCTATTGTCGTCTTTATACGGATGGGTCCAAGTCTGAGGATGGAAGAGTGGCTGCGGCTGCAGTGTCCTCTCGCCATCCTAGACGCCCATTTAAGCTCTGTCTCCCTGACCATTCCTCTGTATTTAGTGCAGAACTGCAGGCCATTCTGCTAGCACTCAAGCATGCCTATCAGTCTCGGGAAAGGAACTTCCTGATTCTGTCTGACTCTCTTTCTGCCCTGCAGGCCCTTCAGGGCGCGGGAACAGACCATCCACTGCTGGTGCAGATTAGAGAGCTCTACGCGGACTTGATGAAGGAATATTATGACATCATTTTTATTTGGGTCCCAGGCCATGTGGGCATCGAAGGCAACAGAATCGCAGATTCTGCTGCCAACAGTGCCCGCAGTGACCCTGTCCCTGACACACAGACTGTCTATAGTGATTTTAAACCTGTTATTAGTGCGTACATAGCCCGCGAGTGGCAGTCCGAGTGGGACAAAGAGGAAGGGAACAAGCTTCATGAAGCTCTTCCTAAGTTGTCTGACAGTCTACCTTTCCGCTGCGGCAGCCGCCGTGAGGAGACTGTCCTTGCTCGGCTCCACATCGGGCACACATATGTTACGCACTCTTACTTACTTAAACAGGATGAGCGTCCATGGTGTTTTTGCCTGTGATGAGCAGTTTTCTGTTCGACACTTTTTGCTGTATTGTGCTGACCTAATTGACACCAGATATAAACACTTCACAGCAGACTCCTTGAAGGTTTTGTTCCGGGATGTTCCCCCGGACAAAATCTTCAATTTTTTGAGAGAATGCAATATTTTTAACAAGATCTGAGCATTCATAGACTATGTGAATTTTTTTATTTGCCCTTTTTGAGAGTCTGTAGACGTTTCTTTTCCAGACATGTGCGACATTTTAGCCTGAGATTTTTAATCTATATTTACATCTTGTCTTAAGACCTTGCTTTTAGTCTGGCTGACCAGATTTTTACCCATCCCGCCGTGAGATGGCCTTAGTCGCCTGCTCGGCGTTAAACCCAAATAACTAACTAACTAACTTTTGTTTTGTCTGCAACTGAAAGTAAAATGGATCCATTGCAGTTTGCTTACCCGGCTGGAAAGGGTGTTGAAGATGCAAGCTGTTCATTCTAGACAAACTGTACACTCATCTGGAGAGACCCGGTGCACATGCCAGGATCTTATTTGCTGACTTCTCCTCTGCCTTTAATACCATGCAGCCACACCTGCTAGCCCAGAAATTACTGTCTAATTTCAACCTTCAACAATAGCTTGTTTTGTGGATTACAGATTTCCTTATACGTAGACCACAACGTGTTTTGGTTAATGGTCACTTCTCTAGTACTGCTGTCACATGCACCGGGTCCCCTCAGGGGTGCTGCTTGTCTCCACTCCTTTACATCCTCTACACTGACGACTGTAGGAGTTGTCATGCTGACAGTTACATTGTCAAATTTTCAGATGACGGCACCTTACTTTCCCTTCAGCAAGGGTCATCCGATGAACACGGACCCTCATTGACTGACTTTGTTCAATGGTGCGATGACTCGTTTTTAGAGCTTAACGTGGGTAAGACATGTGACCTTATTGTTGATTTTAGGATGAACAAGCAGGATCACAGTAAGACTATTTATACATGATAAGGAAGTTGTCATTGTCCAGAAGTATAAATACTTAGGCACCATCTTCGATGATAAACTGAATTGGGATGACAATATTGAAACTGTTGTGAAGAAAGGCCAACAGAGATTGTATTCTCTGAGAAAGCTGAACTCTTTCTCTGTTGACAGGACCATTTTAACTTTGTTTTACAAATCTTTCTTAGAACTTGTCCTGACTTTTTCGTACATTAGCTGGTTCCCAAATCTTAGTGTTAAAAACAAAAACAGCCTTCAGAGAATTGTTCATCTCAGCTCAAAGATCATTGGGGAAGAACAAAGAAGTTTAGCCGTGTTCTGTGATCGTCGGATTGTAAGAAAAGCTACTTCCATCCTGGCTAGTGATACTCACGTGATGAAAGACCTCTTTGAATTGCTCCCGTCTGGTCGCCAATACAGACAACCATCATGTAAAACCAACCGCAGGAAACTGTCTTTCATCCCTGTTGCCGTCCGACTCGTAATTATTTTGTAAATCTACACAACTGGTAAAAGTGTGTGTGCGTACTTGTGTGTGTGTGTGTTATGATTGTGGTTGTGTTGTCCTGTGAGAGCATACATGTGTTAATCGTAGGAAACGATCCGATATTTATTTGAGCTTTCATCGTTACGTATCACATACCTTTTCAGTGAGATACTTTATCGTTCGTGCATGATAGCGGATTTTGTTTTGTTATGATACGCTAATTTTAGTCCGGAAGCTTCTAGAAAAGTCACACGGAGAAGAGCGGTCGATTTTTGTTTTGCATAGATTAGCTGAGATTGAACCAGAACATTTGAGCAGGGTCACGCTGTCTAGTGATCTTTTACATGTGACGTCGAAGTGTAAGCAACAGTTTGCTACACTGTAGTAATTTTAGTTATAGTTGTTTACTGTGCACGTGAAATTAACAGCCGTTCAGTGTGTTTTGAAAGGTCGTGAACGGTTTGCCATACTTTTGTGTAACGTCATTATACATTGGGATTTGGGGATGAATTGAGCAGTCAAATATTTTGTAGACCAGTTCAGTTTTTCTAGAAAGTTCAGTTTTTTTATTAATATTTATGAGTTTCAGTTACGGGTTCTGTTCTGATTGGTTGCGTTGAGTAAATTCCTTAGATTATTCTAGAAAATTGTTTTACTATATAAAGTTGGTGCTAGGAAGCATGGAGGTACATTGTCTTGCATTGTCAGTTGTAGAGACGCACAGTTTATCCTAGGTACGTGGCCCATATAGGGTGTACATTGTGAGAGACGCAGCGTAACAGTGGTATACGTTGTATGAGAAACTTTGTGTCGCCAGTGTTGACATTTGAAGAAGAGACATTGTATGAGTGTTGGTGCATTTGGGAATGAATTGTGTGGAGATCGCATCGCTGAATTAAAATATTGTTGGAACTGTTACTCCAGTATTGTCTACATCCTGAAGCCATGTGCGACGGGTTGCAGTTGAATGAAGTTTATTTAAAAGAACCTTACATGCGTGCACCTGGTGTGTTTATCATACTACGACTACGACCCCACCACGTAACAGTGTGTTTATACAGCTGTTTCATCGCGTGGGTATCCCTGGCCTGGATGGACAGTTGTAGAGGGTGTAAGTGGAAAGTAAGACATTAATGTGTTTGCTGATAATGTCGTTAATAATGCTCTTTAAGTTTTAAATAATGTTTTAGTAATTGTATTAGTTTAGAGTTTTAATATGTCTTAATATTAGCATTATATGTATTACAGATTTAGTATATTTATATCCGGTACAAATGAGATATCAGAATGTCCTGATATTAATTAATGTTTTTTGAATGACTTTATTTGATTGTTCCCCCCCGTCCACACAAATGTAATTGCCCTTCAAGGGATAAAGTAAGTTATTTGAATTGAATTGAATTGGTGCTCTGCCCAGCAGCTCTCCCCCACGGACCTGACTATACCCCAACTGGCCGAGTTCTTTCTGTGGCTCTTCGTCCTCGCCCCAATCTCCATCAGGGGGTACTTGGCCATCTTCTTCTTCTTCTCGAACGCCGTCACACTTGGAGTTTGGCTCTCAAAATGAAATCTGTGGTCTTCTGTAGCGCCTCCACAGGCCCGTACAGTTTCTCTTGTAGAGTGGCGGGCTTCGGCCATATCTCCTCCCTCAGCGGCTGGTGGTTCCCACAGTCCTGGAGGATGTGCTCTGCGGTCTGCTCTGCTTCTCCACAAGGGCACAGGGGAGATGGCACGAGGTGGAAGCGTCTGTGCAGGTGGAAATTGAGTACTTGGCCATGATTGCAGACACTTACTGCCATTTGGGTTGGCCGGACCCAGGGGCCTGCAAGGACTCTCGGACCTGATGGCGCACCTAGACCTTCAGCGTCCGGTCTCACCCTCGCTGATCCCGCGCTGGGACTTGGCATGGGTGCTGACGTGGCTCAACTCAGACCGCTTCGAACCTCTCCCCTTGGCACGGTTCAGCGACCTAACCAGGAAAACGTGCTTCCTGTTGGCACTCGCCACAGCATCCCGGGTGAGCGAGTTACGTGCGCTCTTAGTGCGCCCCGCCTGTCTGCAGTTCAGGACCGATCGTTCGGTGCAGCTCCTCACTGACCAGTCCTTCTTGGCCAAGAATCGCCCATCCACAGCCACGCCCCAGGTCATAACGATACGCCCCCTCAGACATACGGACCAGTCCCGGGAATCCCGTCAGCAGGACCCGGTCCGAGCGCTACAAATTTACCTGTGCAGAACGAAGCCACTCAGACGAGGGCATCCCCACCTTTTCCTGCCCTTGGCCCCGGGCAGATGTGATATCTCAGCTCAGACGATCTCGTCCTGGCTACGCTGGATCATCCAGTCTGCATACTCAGAACTCTCCCCAGAGAGAGCAAAGACGATGCGCATACGGGCAAACGAAGTCAGAGCAGTGGCGACGAGCATTGCATTTGACCGCAACTGTGCAGTGCACGACATTGTGGCGGCTGTGGAATGGCGGGCTGAATCCACCTTCCACCTGAATCCACCTGAGGGACCTATCTGGCCAGCGTGACAACCTGGCCCTGGTGGGGGACATCTCGGCGGCGCAGCACTCCCTCCGGGTGCTGCAGGCACCTAAGGTGGCGCCTTAGGTACGCCCAGCTGAAATCGTCGGGAGTGGGCGCATGTGGGGGGGCCTCGTTAACCTAGCACACGGGGTGTGCGGTTGTTACTTGCGATTTTTCGCTAGAGGGGGATTGTATTATAGGCGGCACCCTCCTCCTATTTGCTATTCTTGCTATTAGTCATGCCATCGGCAAGAGTTTTGACAAAACAAATGTATTTTCCTCTAAAAGGTATTTTTTCAAAAAATACTTTTCGATGGCGTGACTCGGTAGTCCCTCCCTCCTGTCCCGCTTGCTGCTATTGAGCTAAGGCAAAAGACTGGCGGGAGACTCCTGAGCACATGACCTGATAGGGAGGGAAGGGAGGCCACTCAAGGTTTCTTGGTAACGATTGTCTGGAGTCGCCTCCCTGGTTGTGTACATAACGGATGCTTTGGCTGAAATCGATAAGCTAAGTGTACCTTCCTATTAGTCGTGCCATCGGTAAGTATTTTTCGAAAAAATACATTTTAGAGAAAAATACATTTTTTTCAAACTGGTAGAAAGTCAGTAAAGGAGGGCCCCAAGTATTTGACTTTCTTGTGCATTTAGCCACCGGTACTGTAAACAGTATTTGGATTTTACCCTTATCATTCGGAATACACCAGTGTGTGAAGTAAGTTTGGCTAAAATAGTTAAAGGGTAGTGCCAAAATGGCTTGGTGCCGAGCTATTCTGGCACCACCCTTGAATAAAGCCATTGGTCTATATCCTTATCTGTAAGTACTATAATGTAGCTTGCATAATGGCAGTGTACAAATTTGAAGCTTTTAGCCTCAGTATGATATGGTTTAAGGTGAATGCATGGGTGGGACTTTTCCGGCTACAGCCGGATTTCCCGATTTAATTTTTTTTTTTTTTTTCACTTAAAAAGTGCCCCAAGACCCTCGCTTCAGAATTCAACTTTTTTTTTGGTCCCACCCATGTGAATGCAAGATTGTATATGTTCATGCATATATGAGTTATGACTGGTAGTGTGTGTTTTCAGATGGCAGGTGATGACCGAGAGTGTGAGAACAAGCTTGTCATGCTCCTGGGCGTCACACAGTTTGACTTCATCAGGATTCTGCGCCAGTACCGACAAATGAGTGAGTTGCTTTTTTGTTGGCTCACGTGAGATAACAAAAGTGTGTCTGTGTTCTGGGCCAGTTTTTCGTCCATCTGCTGACTTCTGTTGCCAGCGGTAAACTGGGCAATGTTGGCATTTTCTGAGATGACTTTTCAATGCACAGCCTTCAAACTTGGTCCAAGGATACTTTGTGGCAAGGCCTTTCTAAACATCGTAAATTCAGTGACCTTTCAGAAGGTCATGGTCACAGTGGGCCAGAAATAGATCATAATTATCCATATTTTGACAAACATAGATTTTTCTCAAATACAATTTTCAACTTCAAGCCAAAACTTGGTACAGAGATATGTGGTGGTGAGACCTTTCTATGCATACTAATTTTGGATGACTCACCAAAAAAGTCAAGGGTCACAAGATGTCAGCAAATGTGTGAAAAAAGGTGGATTTTGCTGGTACATAGGCTTTGTCTTAAGACACTTGATCTATTGCTTATTTCATTGACCTGTGTTACTGGTCAAAGTTACAAAGGTTATGCTAATTATGTGGATCGATCATGCACATCAGTTGTAGAGGCTTTGCCATTCTTGTTTTATATTTGATTGCCTTTCTCTTGGCTTACCCCTGCCAATACCCCTGTATTGTGCTTTGGTGGGACAGAAACGAGAGACAGCAATTATGGAATAAGAAAGTTGAAAAGGAAGGGCTCACCCCTCATTTTCAGACAAACTTACATGCAACTAAAAGCTTATATTCAGGCATCAGAACTGTCCGATTTTCGGCGATTTTCAGATTCTTCATGTGCTTAGTTAATAACACTTTTGACTTCTTATGTGCCAGGAAATGGCTTTAAATAACTCTACAATTCTTCAAAATCGCCGTTTTCAGATTTTTTTGGGGTGAACAGTTCTGATGCCTGTATATTCCTCACATTTTCTTTTACTGTTGCTAGTTGATCTTCTAGGATTGCTAGATTGGTATTTATTAAGTTGACCAATGTTTTGTTATCTTTTGTGATGAAAGAATATAAACTTGTGTCTGTGTGTACTAGTAAGGGAGAGTGAATGGTATTATTTGTGTCGATGTGAGTTATTGCCATGTTCTTAAATAGGGAAGGAGGGGGTGGGTGGGACATACATGAGCCAGGGTTAGTGTCTGGTTACCTTATTGTCCTGATAAATTGCATCATGCTTCTTTTCCTTTATGTTTGCAGTTAAGTCTGATTGCATGTGTGTAGCATGTCCTTGTAGTTATTATATGAACAAATTGTGTTTTAACTATCTTTTCTAAGTGTGTTTGTTTCCTCAAAAACATTACCGATGACATGACTATTTGGAAGTGTCTAATTTTAGCTTAAGAACCTGTTGTGTTACTACACAACCCAAGAGGCACTTGGGGAACCCCTAGAGGGGCAGAGAGTTATTTCCCGTTCCTGCCCATCCGGTTCCGAGTCACGTGGTGACCAACCAGTCATGCTACTTAGCTCACACTGTGCAGACGTGTTTTCGATTAGCTTACGGACATTGCTTGCTGCGACCGGTTTGCTTCGCCGGTCTTCTTGACTTCTCGTTTGGACTTCTGCTTGCGCCGACCCTGCCTGCTCCCTGTTTGGTCTGCTTTGTTCCCTGAGCGTTCGGCTGCTGCCCTCTCCTGCGCCTTGGGTTGCGTGGACTTCTCGGCACTGTTTGCTGGGACGCCACCCGCTTTCGTGTCCTGAAGGTGATATGGAGGTTCCTCCCCCCGTCCCCGCTCCGGCAGAGAGGTAAAGTAGCAGTGTTAGCCCTCGACCGGCTCCCGGGCTGAGTGCCGGTTCGAGCAGAGGCACCTCATTCTTCTTTTCACTGTTTCTTCACGCCAAATGCTCGACTTACAGGGTTCGTAGCGATTGGGAAAGTTTGTGAAAGTTTGGGGAAAATAAAATCCTTTTTCCAGGCCCTGGAAAGTCTTTGAAAAATGACATTTTTGGGGAGGGTTTGTGAAAGTTTGTGAATTTTACAATTCTGCTTACTTGGCTTCATCATGTACACATTTTGCTTTTTCGATTTTTTCGAATTTAAAAAAATAATGTACAAAACAAACAAAATACACGCACACAAACAAAACAAATAAAATCCGGCTACCAGAAAGCTACGCAAAAACCTACTTTCGATTTCGACCGGATGTATTTGCGAATGATTATTTCCCTTTAATATTATTTCCGGTCACATCGCTCACTCATTGACCATGCCTGGCGCTTGTGTTTTTAACGATTTGTGGCTTGAAGCTTCTAAGTATAAACAGTGGCTGAGGAAAGATTCAGCCAAATATATGTATAAAAGCTGGCTCCGAAAAGTAGCATCAAACAAGTGGTCGGTTTTTGTTTTGTGCCGCTTGTCAAAAATCTATTGATGTGGCAAGCATGGGTGAAGGTGCCATCATGAGTCATAACAAAGGTAAGCGTCTGTTGAACAGTGGACATATAGGCCTAGTCTATATAAGTATATTTCGGTCACACATCTTATGGCCAGGAAAAATGTAAAAATGGTCTTGAAAGTTTGTGAAAAGTTTGTGAATTTTGTGATGCCTTTTGGCTACGAACCCTGGACTTAGCTTGGCGGGGCCCCATGTGCCCGCGCCCGCTCACCTTTCAGGCTGATTGGTGTTGCAGGATCTTGCACTTACCTGCTTGCTTGTACCTTTGTTGTTCCTTTGTGGTACTATTATGCGTCTATGGCTCCCTTAGCTTGGCGGGGCCCCACGTGCCTACGCCCACACGCCTTTTACGTTGATAACTGTTGCAGTGCCAGACGCTTCCTACATGCTTGTCCTTCTCGTGACATTGTGCATCGAATGCTCGCCTTAGCTTGGCGGGGCCCCACGTGCCTGCGCCCTCTCGCATTTCTTGTTGACAGGTGCTGCAGTACCCGGCACTTGCCTGCATGCTTGTGTCTTGTTGTGCCGTGATGTGTCATATGCTCGCCCTAGCTTGGCGGGTCCCCACGTGCCCGCACCCACTAGCATTCACGTTGATAGGTGTTGCAGGTCCACACGCTTACTTGCATGCTTGTACCTTTTTGTGCCATTATGTTTCGAAGGCTCGCCTTAGCTGGGCGGGACCCCACAGGCCCTCGCCCGCTTGCCTCCGTGTGTGATATGTGTTGCAGTTGCCAGATGCTGACCTGCACGCAATGCGGCGGGTTTCATTGCCGTCGGACAACCACAGGTCTGTCTCTCCTGCGCCGGATGTGCCTCCGACTACGCTTGCGACACCTGCTCCACCTGGCATGAGCTGCGCTGGTCACAGTTATACAGCTTTTACAGACGCGAGCGCCCGGCACCAGTGTGTGATCCTTCTCCAGTCGAGGTGTCATCCTCTATGGCCGTAGCAGTGACAGCACGAGACCACACCGACCTTGTGGAATGGACGCCACACCAGACGCGTGACCCTACCGCTCTTAGCAGGACTGCTCTCAACGCGATCGCTTCCAGGAGGGAGCCCGCCTGGACAAAGCCCGCTGGTTCCCACAGGGAGCCTATTTGCTGGCAGAGAGCCCACCTCACTGAACCCGGCTCGGAGAGACACGCCACGCGCCGTCCCATGTCCGCTGTCAGTCCTCGCTCGTCTCCAATTGAAAGCCCGCAGACTTACGGGGAGTCGTTTAGCCGGCAGAGAGCCCGCCTCACTGAGCCCTGCTCACAGAGACCAGGCCAAAAGAGAAGAGCGCGACCACACCACCCTTGGGGATGCACGCCGTGCCGGACACGGGAGCCCAGCACTCCTAGCAGGACTGCGTTCAACTCGACAAGCTCCCCGGAGGGAGCCCACCTGGACAAAGCCCGCTGGTTCTTACGGGGAGCCATATAGCCGGCAGAGCACCCGCCTCACTGAGCCTGGCCTCATGGGACGCGCCGCGCGCCATCCCGTGTCCACTGTCAGTCCTTATTGTCTCTACTCGGAAAGCTCGCTGACCCTTACGGGGAGTCGTTAGCTGGCAGAGCCCGCCTCCCTGAGCCTGGCTCGCAGAGACCAGTGTCCACTCGTCCGAGGACTTCGGGCAGTTCGGAGCCCTCCCACTCCTCCAGCAGCCCCAGACGCTCGCGCTCCCGTGCACAAGCTCATGATGGACCGCGGTGCGCGTCTCTCCAGTGGACGCGGCCCTCGACCAAGTCTCGCGCTTCGGGTTCCTTGGCCGTCTTCACGTTGTCTTGTTCTGCTCGCCTCGGCGCTTGAGTAGGAACTCTCAAGGAAACAAAGAAGGTCCGGCTGCCCCCACCGGTGCTTCGTGCAGAGCTGTCTCGTCCTGCGTCCTGAGCCATCGTATGGAGAGTGCTAGTATATGGAGGAACCTTGAAGCACAGACTTACCAAGGGTTCGGTCTTAGCGATTGAAGAAACGGTCACAGCGTGTGGAGTCTACACGTGGCAAGGACCGTATTCTTGTTGACGTCTCATCTCTTCGCTCTTCACCGTCGGGTCGGAGGTCTAGCTCAAGTGTCTCGCGGCACCGGACTTCGCCGCGGCAACGGACGTCAGAGTTTCCAGCTAGGTGCAGCAGTTCCTTAGACCGGTTGGGCAGCCGTCTCTTTACTCGGGAGACGCAGGTTCGACGACATGATGATTAGGTGTACGGTCTGATGAGGACACTGACGCAACCGCACAGGTGAACCGCAGCAGATCGCCGGGCGGACTGACGGGATCGCGCTTACGCAGAGTCAGCGGCGGATCTACTCCCACTCGATCGTCTTCACGCCCTCCCGCTACAGCAACACCTTCTGCTCCATTGGCGTCCGTCCTTCGGAGACGATGCTGCCCCGGGGCCCGTGACTCTGATGCTTCGCCCCCTTCTGCGGCCTTGGACGGACACTTCGTGGCGAGCTTCGTGATGTCCCCTTGCCTCTCCTCCTCCTCAGCTTCCCTTTGCGTCGATGCTAGTCTCTCCAGGTGGGGGGCCTCACCTGCTACCACGGTTTCTCACGACACCTGGCCCTGGCCTCCAGAGCTGGCGGACAGACACGTCAACTGGTTGGAGCTGCAAGCGGTCTGACAAGCCCTCTTCACGTGGGAAGCACACCTCCGGCGCCAGGAGCGGCGCGTCCTCTCGGACAACGCGACGGTGGTGCCTACTTTCAGAAGCAGGGCGGTACGCTCTCAACCGACCTGTGCATGCTCCTCTACCATCTGATGCGCTGGTGTGAGGACCGCAGCTTCCCCCCCCCACCCCCCCGAGCTCGACACATCCCCTGCCACCTGAACGTCTTGGCCGACTTTCTCTCCCAGCGTGGCCGCTGCTATGCACGTAGTGGACTGTGATGAAACTCTGCTCATGCATAGTGTTCACACAGTAGGGTAAATATGGTACAGTAGTTGTCAACGGTTTGTTTTGTACCGATAGTCCGTGAGGCCGAGACCCACGTGGAATCTTAAAAAAATGGGGAGTTTTAGTGAGTTGTAATGAAAGTTCAGTCTGGCAGAACTGTAGAAACATTAGTACGGGGCTTTACTGTCAGCTTGGACAGATGTGTGTGAGATACCTAGCCTGTATTCCAAGACTCTGAAACCTAGAATTCAGAGTGCTTGTCAGAGAGAGAGAGAGAGAGAGGGTGAAGAATGAAGGGTGTGCAGCCAGTCATCGGTAGAGTCGGAGCGATTAAGCGAGCTCACGTTCCTCGTGGTGCAGTCGCAGCAGTTGTGACGGGAGCTCAGAGCAAGCGTGCTCGTGAGCAGAAGGACCGTGTTATTACCGTTCGGAATCAGGGGATCGGTCAGCGGGTGTGGCCCAACAGTCAGGTTGGTCTGAGACGGCATAGTTCTGTTGGGGACAGAAATGCCGCTCACCACCCAATATGTAGTTAGGTCGGAGACTGTTGAGTATCGCGATTGTGTGGGCAGTCATTGGATCGTTTTCATTTCTGGTGGTTTTAGCGCGTTAGTTCTGTTTTTGTGTTCGCAGTGCGATCCGAGGGTGTGCGTTGAGGCTTAAGCCTGTAGTATTTTTGCTTTCTTGTATTCTAGGTAGTCAAAGTTAGTCCCTTCTTGGTTTGTGATAGTATTATGTCGAGTAGTCTTAAAAAGAAACTCGGTCTTTCTTTTTTTCCCGAGGAAGGGGGAATTGTGATGAAACTCTATGCTCATGCATAGTGTTCACACAGTAGGGTAAATACGGTACAATAGTTGTCAACGGTTTGTTTTGTGCCGATAGTCCGTGAGGCCGAGACCCACATGGAATCTTAAAAAAACGGGGAGTTTTAGTGAGTTGTAGGGAAAGTTAAGTCTGGCAGAACTGTAGAAACATTAGTACGGGCTTTACTGTCAGCTTGGACAGATGTGTGTGAGATACCTAGCCCGTATTTCAAGATTTTGAAACCTAGAATTCAGAGTGCTTGTCAGAGAGACAGAGAGAGACGGACGCCGAGACACCAGTCACCAGGACCTAATGCGAGGTCATCTCTCCACTCGGGGAGTGAGCGACCGGAGCTGAGACACTTGGGTCACAGCGAAGATATGGTACGAGCTACGAGGACGTCTGCGGTACGAGAGACGGGATGACTTGGGAGCATTCGAAGAAGGACTTGCACGCCTAGACGTGAAAAGACTAACGTAACCAGGCGAGAACACCAAGCAGGTTGGATAGTGAGAGACTAATACCTAGCCTGGCAGTGATATTGTGTGTATGTGGATGTGGTGTTAACATGCTGGTAGTGGGAAAGAAGTGGTGTATATAGTTGTGATCGTTTGTGAGCATTCTTCTTTTAATAATAATAATAATAATAATAATAATACCGTTATTATATAGGCGCTTTTTCTCAATTTTGGGGAAATCGACTCAAAGCGCCGCGCCTGAAACCCAACACACACACTCACGAAACAGACGCGGATTTACGCCATTTAAGACAAACACAGTACAAGACAAACGAAGGGCCAGTCAGCTACTGAAGTTACAGAGATTTTTTTATCGCTTGTATTTGAAATTTTGTAAAGTGGCCTGAGACCGGTACCAAAGTGTGGGGGGTGGAAGAACCGGAGTACCCGGAGAAAGAACCCCCGACGGTCCGCCCGAATTAACGGTGACACTTACCAGAGGAGAAAAGTCCAACGCTGGAACCCGGTATCGAACCGCTCACCTTTGGAATTGGTGGCAGGCGCCTTAACCACTGCGCCACGGACCGCCCCGTTGTTTATTGTGTATAAAAGTTCCGTTAGAAAGGAAGCCCGTGAGTTGTGTTTTACCACATGAATGCGCCCGTCTGAGTCGGTGGCAGTGTATGCGTCTTTTGTGCGAGAGTCTGTGCGTACAACTGGGGGCAAGTCTGCGTGCGTTACATGGACGCTACGCTAGGACATCGTTCAGATGATCTGCGCTCACTGGGAGACGCCTAGGATCGACCTGTTCGCCATGAGGTGGCATCACCAGCTTCCCCTCTTCGCCTCCCTGATTCCAGGCCCCCTTGCCTGGGCACTCTCCTTCCCGTGGGACGGCCTCCTTGTGTATGCGTACCCCCTGACGGCCTTCGTTCCCAAGTCCTCCTCTAGCTTGGAGGATGCAATGCGGCTAGCCCTGGTCTCCTGGAACTGGTCTCCGACCTTCCTCCTGCTTAGCCTCGCCACGGCCCCCCCCCCCCCCCCCCACCGCTGCTGTCCGCGCCGAGCACGGTGCTCGGGCAGCCCCGCCAGCCGCTGTTCCCGGAGCGTCTCCGCCTTCACACCTGGGGTTGGTGCGGCAAGCCCTCACCGATAGAGGCTTCTCGACTGCAGCAGTGGAAGCGATCGCTACAGCCGGCAGACCCTTGACCAGGTGCATCTACGAGGGAAGACGGCGAGTGCTGGGCTCCTGGTGCGACGACCACCGCCCACCCCCCCCCCCCTCTGAACTGAACTGACGTATCCCCAGCTCGCGGACTTCTTCCTCTGGCTCTTCGGAGACCAAGGGTTGGCCCCCGTCACCATCAGGAGGCACCTGTCCATGTTGCCGACACCTACCGGCACCTCGGCCTCCCGGACCTCGGCGCCTACTAAGACATCGCCGACCTTATGACTCACTTCGGCCTACAGCATCCAGTACCCCGCTCGCTCATTCCTCGCTGCGACGTTCCCTGGTTTAACTCTGCCAGATTCGAACTGCTGTCCTTGGCCTGCTTCGCGGATGTGACTTGTAAGACATTCTTCCGGATGGCTCTCGTCACGGCGACCCAAGTAAGCGAGCTCCACGCGCTGTCAGCGCGCCCTGCCTGCCTGCACTTAAAGCGGATGGTTTCCGAGCAGCTCCTCACGGACCCTGCCTTCCTTGCCAAGTGTAGGTCTCCTCTGACCGCGCCACAGGTGATCACCTTACGGCCGCAGCGAGATATGGACTTTCCCCGCGAGACCAGGCAACAAGATCCTGTGCGCCTTACGCGTACCTACGCCGATCCAAAGTTCGACCGGAACTGCGCTGTCAAGACATTGTGGCAGCCGTGGGCTGGCGGGCAGAATCGACCTTCGCCCGCTTCTACCTCTGAGATCTGGCAGGCCAGCGAGACAATCTCGCACTGGTGGGAAACTTCACCGCAGCACAACACTCCCTCCCGGCGCCACAGGCGCCGTAGGTGCACACTTAGCTAAAATTGTCGGGAGTTTACGGCAGGGAGGATGGCTCTGACTATAGCCCTCTGCAGGGGTGTTTTGGACGCGGCACCCACCTCCTTATCACAATTCTTCCACATAGTCATGTCATCGGTAATGTTTTTGAGGAAACAAATTCATTTTTCTCTGAAAGGTATTTTTTCGAAAAATACTTACAGATGACATGACTCGGAGGACCCTCCCACCTGCCCCTCTTGCTGCTGGTGAGCTAAGTATACAGACTGGTTGGTCACCACGTGACTCGAAACAGATGGGCAGGAACGGGAGACAACTCTCGGCCCCTCTAGGGGTGCCCCAAGTGCCTCCCGGGTTGTGTGGCAACACAACAGGTTCTTAGGCTAAAATTGAGTAAGTAGTAGACACTTCCATAAAGTAATGTCACCAGTAAGTATTTTTCGAAAAAAATGCCTTTTAGAGAAAAATGAATTTCTCTCTCCAATTTGTTCTTCTCTGCATGTTATTTTGGCAGTCACCTTTTTGGTCTGGATCTTGTGAGTACCAGCCGTCCACGATTTGTCGGTGCTTAAAAACTATTAGCAAGTCGTTCATTTGTTTCCTCAAGATCCATACCGATGGCATTACTATAAGGAAAATTCCCCTTATCTTACCGATTTCAGTCTAATAACCCTTTGTGTGTTCCTACACAACAAGGGACCAACCTTAGGGAGCTGTAACCAAGGACCCAGGGTAGTTTCTCTTCCCTCCATAAGGTCACGTGAGCAGTCTTATCACGCCAGTCTTACCCTTAGCTTCTGTGAGAACAGTTCACCGGCTTCAGCCTTCCCGCTTTGTTTTGGATTACTTTCTATGGCTTCACTATGTTCAAGTTTCAACTAGAAAATGGCTAAGAAGATGGCGAGGTAAGGCCTCAGGTTATGCCTATGGGAGCCGTCTTGATTTACGGTGGAGTTGGCATGCCCCGGGGAAAGTGAAAATTTTCGAGGACCCGACCTGACATAGCACTCGGTTAGTGTGGGGAGTTGTTTTGTTTCACGGGGTAGGTCATAAGTGGCCCCGTGCAGTTGCGCACTTGTAGGAAGTGTAAGGGCTTCCAGTGGCCAACGGACTCGCATGAGCTGTGTCTTCCATGCTCCGGCTGCTCCTCTACCCGTGCCTGTGAAGAGTGTGCCTTGTGGAAGGAGCGAAAGTGGTCCCAACTGTGGGAATTCTATCGACGGGGACGGCCTGTGGCTAGGACTAGAGACTCTTATCAGGCCGTTGGCAAGGGACCGTTTGGTGCGAGACCCTCCGGCAACCTCCATTCTGCCAAGCCCCACAGCTCTTCGACGAGCGACGTCGGAGATCGTTGGACCTTCGTCTCGCCGGGTGCTCGACTCTATCCCAGTTGGCCCTCACGTAGCGATGGCCGGTAGAGTCCGCACAGTCTCGCATGGTCCTCCAGCAGGGATGACCGAGACTTTACCTCCGGTCTTGCATGGTCCTCCAGGTGAGATAACTGAGACTGAGAGCTCACCAAGGAGAGCTCAGGCGAGGAAAAGAAGTCAGTGGCGCACTTCAGCCTCTTCCAGCGCGTGGCAGAGCTCACCTAGCGCCGAGGCTCGCTCGAGATGGCACAGACTGAGACAGCTACAGTCCGTCACCTTCTCGTTGGTCTCCGCCCTCCGAAGCAGCCAGGCCCTCCAGACGTTCGAGGAATAGCTCTCGCACTGGTTGGAGTCACGCCACTCGGAGCCGTTCCCCTGGTTCACGGGGAAGTTTTCATGGAGACCAGCGGCCAGACTACTCATGACGCGTCATGAGGTCCCCTCCGCTGCACGATTCTGTTCTGAGCTCGGCGGACTCAGGTAGGAAACAGCACTCCTCTCTCATCCAAAGAGCAAGAGCGCAGGCGAGCGCTACTGGATTTTCCGGACTTGAACGGCACTGCACTCATTGTTCCTCTCGGCTTTCCCCGGCCCTTCGCTCTCCCGCTCAGGCCCTTGGGATGTTTCTTGAACAGGCGCTGCTGGACCCCACCAGACAGGGTAGCAACGTTGGATGGCGGTTCATTTCTGGCCTCTCCCGCGGCTTCGGAATTCGATGGGGACGTCCTCAGTCTTCACCCGGAGGACTCGGCTACAGCCCTTGGTTCTTTACGAGAATCATGGATGCCATAGGTGGCCAGAGCCAGACAGACTTCCTCAAGCCCTACCTCCAAATATCTCGATGACCTACTCCTCAAGAACCAGGAGGCGGCCTTGCTAGAGGTGGACACCGCTTAGGTTTATCGTCAACGAGGGGAAATCGGACAGTTCCGTCTCGCAGGTTTGTCCACCTTGGCATGGAATTCTTGACCGACCTCAAAAGGGTGCGTCTACCGGAGGCTTGGATTCTGAAGTTGGCATCCCTAGACCACCAGGTGTCTCTAGTGGACGTGGTTCCGGCCAGGACTTGGCTTCAGCTCCATTTGCTGCTCCACTGGCGTCCGTCCACTCGAGATCTCGCAGCCCTGAACCCAGTCCCGCTGTTGATACGGCCTCAACTGCTCCGATGGACAGACCAGGTTTGGTTGGCGATGGGAGTCCCACTCTTACCACCCTTCCCCCTCCCCGCCCCACCGCCTCAGTTCTTGATCTGCACGAATGCAAGCCTCGTCAGCTGGGGAGCCCACTTACTGCCGGGATTCAGTGCTGTCTCGGGTCGTGGCCGTCAGACCTCCGAGACAAACACATCAACTGGCTGGAGGTGAAAGTGGTATGGTTGGCGCTCATAAACTGGGAGACGCAGCTCTTCGACCAGGAAGTCCTGATCCTGTCCGACAATGCAACAGTGGTAGCTTATATACAGAAGCAAGGCGGCACTCAGTCCCCGGCCCTCTGCATGCCACTGTACCAGATTCTCCTGTGGGGCAGAGATCGTGGGATCGCGCTCCGAGCTCGACACATCCCGGGACACCTGAATGTTCTCTTGTCAAGGGCAGCTCATCCACACCATGTAGTCCCTCCGGCCAGACATCTTCCGGATGATCTGTGCGCACTGAGAGACGCCCATGATCAACCTGTTTGCGACCAGATGGAACAAGCAGCTTCCGCTTTTTGTCTTGCCCATCCTGGACCCGCTCGCATGGGCAGTGGACGCTCTGTCCGTCTCCTGGGAGGGCCTTGTAGCCTAGGCTTATCCTCCCTCAGTGCTAGTGCCCTAGGTCCTCTTCAAGCTCCGGGGATGCAACACGGTCCTACTTCTTGTTGCCCCATTCAGTTGGAACAGGAGTTGGATGACAGATCTTTTGAGCCTCGCCACGGACCCCTCTCTCCTGCTCCCCACACCTCGCACGATGCTGAAGCAGCCCAGGCAGAATCTCTTCCACCCTTGCCCGGAGAGACTTCTTCTTCATGCCTAGATGTTGTGCGGCAAGCCTTCTCAGCACGAGGTTTCTCGAATGCAGCAGTGGAGGCGATTGCTGCAGCCCGGAGACCATCCACCCACTGGGTGTACGAAGGAAAGTGGAGGGTCCTACAGTCCTGGTGCGAATCCAAGCGCCTCTCCTCCATGGCACTGACCATGCCTCAGCTGGCTGGGTTATTCTTGTGGCAGTTCAGAGAGCAGAACTTGGCCCCTATCACCATTAGAGGCTATCTCTCCATGGTTGCAGACACTTATCGGCACTTAGGCCTACCAGACCCGGGATCGTGTAAGGACCTCTCAGACCTGATGTCCCACTTTGAACTCCAGTGTCCGGTCACTCACTCTCCCATCCCATGCTGGGACCTCCCGTGGGTGTTAACCTGGTTGAACTCCACCTGTTTCGAATTTCTTCCCTTGGCCCACCTCGCGGACGTGACAAGGAAGACCTGCTTCCTCTTGGCCCTCGCCACAGCGGCCAGAGTTAGCCAGCTGCACGCCCTGTCAGTGGACCCAGCTTGCCTGCAGTTCCGGGCCAATTGATCAGTACAACTCCTGACCAACCCTTCCTTCTTAGCCAAGAGCCCACTTCAGCACCGGCCTCCATGTGGCGTGGGTGGGTAGTCTCCTCAGTCCCTGACTGAGTGGGCTAGCAGAGGGCTGCCATCTTTGTCCAGGATTAGGACTTGATGTCAGCAGATATGTTGTTCAGTCTTTTCATTTGTCCGGTTTTTAACCTTTAGCGGGCTGATGGTGACATTTGTCGCCAGCCGCCATCTTGCTTGATTTACGGATGGCGACATATGTCGCCACCACGAGGTCTGCCGGAATCGGCTATGGTAAACACGCATGGTTGCTATGACAGTCTTTGCAAAGGATTATGGGTGATTGTATCTAGGCTTGCTTCCATTTTCTGTCGGCCATCTTGCTACCTTCGAATGTGTTCAAGTGATTCAAATTTTCTAAGCGAGAGTTTGTTCTGACGGCTTCATTTTGACAAAAGATGGCCGATGAGGAGTTAGAGGCATTCATCAAGGAATACTTTATGGAGTCAGATTCAGATGATGACTTTCTTGGCTTTTTGCCAGAAGACTTGAGATGAAGGTGGGGGGTGGGAGAGGGTGGTGATGGACAGGGGGACGATTTTGAATCGAGTGCTAGTGAACGCGGAAATGGTGTGTAGTAAGCATTGATTATTTTTTTGTTGTTGTTAGGATAATAATACAGATAACACAGTTTGAAGAATTGTGACATAATCTTGATTCATTTATTTACATACATGCCAAATTCTACAATCATACATAGAAAAATGAAAAAGTGGTAGGCTTTTGAAGTTAAGTAGGGTAGCATTGGGTTCAGCCCACTCAAAAGAATGCAGTTGCAGGGAAAAGAACTGCCAGCGGATAGCAGAGTGCTAAAGGTTAAGGAGCTTTGCTAACCCAGATCCTACCATGTTGGATTGGTCCTTAAAAATACTCGTGAGTTTTTGGTCCTTTGGATCCCATGTGTTTGCCATGCTTGGAGACCCGTGTCGGGGGAGAAGAGGATCCTGGTGGCTGAGGTTCCCTTTGGGTTGCGGCTCACTGGTGCCAACACTCCACTTTGGCCTTGACTTCTACCTAAAAGGAGGCTAGTCATACTGGCCTAGTCAATCTGCTCTTGTCACGTTGAGCCCTCTCCCACTGTTGACATGCGGGTTGATATATGGAGCACCATGCTATAGCCTCTGCTGCTGATTAGGTGCTTTACGCCAGTATTCCCCTGCATTCAACCATGTGATAGAAGGCGGTGGCTCAGACGGTTCAATCGGGCTTACCCCCTGGAGTATCTTTCGGGCAGTCTCCATTGTGCGTCGGCTGGAGACCCGCCGACAGTTGCACTTTCCCTTGTTGGGCTTGGTGGCAGGTGGGGACCCCCGGGGGATGAATATCTCTACTATTATAATATGGAAAAAACAAAAACCCCAAAACAGACACAGAAGCGGCACATAGCCACCAACATTGAACATGACAGTGACTCGGACTGTGAGGAAGCGACGCCTCAGGCGTCAGCCGTATGGCCTTGCTTCCTCATTGTCCATAGCAAGGTGAAGGAGAAACTTGTTTCCAAGCCGCATCCTTTTCTGGTGGGGGAGACCCTCAGGAGCCGTGTTGGCAGGCCTGATGCCCAGCGCCTCAGGTCTGGTGACTTGTTGGTGGAATGCCATACCCGGGCACACTCCAGCGGACTACTGGGGCTCTCTTCCATCAGAGACACTCCTGTGGAAGTCACACCCCACAAAACTATGAATTCGTCAAGAGGAGTAATCAAAGATCAAGCTTTCGCAGAACCGTCAGAAGATGAACTTTTACGGAACCTTAAGTCTCAGGGGGTGACTTACGTCAGGCACTTAGCTTCCAAGCGAGGTGGTGGGGAGATTCGTCTCCCTACCATCATCCTGACTTTTGACACCCCCACCCCTCCTACTACCATCTGGGCAGGTTACTACTCCTTGAAAGTGAAAAAGTATGTGCTTTAAGTGCCAAAAGTATGGCCATGGGCAGAAGACATGCCGCCAGGCAGAGGCTTCATGCGCCCGTTGCACTCAGCCCGGACACTCTGCCGAGTCCTGCACAGCCACCCCCCTGTGTGTGAATTGCCAGGGGGCGCATATGGCTTTGGACAAGCAGTGTCCTTTTTGGATATCCGAGTTCAAGATTCAGCAGGTGCACGTGGAGAAGGGGCTATCTTTTGCGGACGCAAAAAAGCTGGTTGACGGCCCTGGTGCAGCTGTGGCTGCCCCAAACTCTAACACCTCTGTGTATACTTTTAGTGCTGTGGTGGCAGGCAAGGGCCCCACCAAAGACTTCTCATGTCAAACCCCAACTTCTTGGTTGGGGGCGGAGCCTCGGCTCCTCTAGCTGATCTCGTCTGACCTCATCTACAGGCGGCCGGAGTGGACCTGGACAAAGTTTTGGAATCTCTGCAACACATCACTCCACCCTGGCTATTACCAGTTCCTGACATCTTGCTGGACTTGACCACCCACAAGAAGGACTGTTCTCTACCAGCCATATACCAACAGAGCCTCAATGAACTCCTTTTAAGTTTTCCTGGCTTTTGTCGTATTTATACGGATGGGTCCAAGTCTGAGGATGGGCGAGTGGCTGCAGCTGCAGTGTCTTTTCGCCATCCTAGACGCCCATTTAACCCTCTTCTGCATAGAGCGCCCACCAGCGCCCGCTGAAAACACACAGCGTTTGTGCATAGAACGCCCGGTAACGCCCGCTGAACCACGTGTATACTGTGGAGGCTGCCATGTTTACCATGGTAATAGAAATCTCGCGAGACCACAAGCCTCATTTTCGAGATTCTTTCCACTTCCTGTCAATACACGCCATGTGCATTTTGGACGTTTCCTTACGGAGCAACAAATTTTTGAAGTTTCAAGTGTGAATCGAGTGTCAGTAAGAATGGCTGGCCTCGAACTGTGGTGATCATTGGTGGGGGAAAGCAGTGACTATGAAGATTTTGAGGGATTTACAGAGCAAGACTTGGTGGAAGAGGGGAAGAATCTGACTTAGATTTGGAATGGGATGACTTGGGGATCGTTTTTTTTTTAGTCAACATCATCGTCTGAGGATAAAGCTTGTGATCATCAGCAACCGAGATTCACAGTATGTAAAACAGCAGTTCATTCAACTTTAGATTTTTCCCCTTTATTTCCTTACACATTTTACAGCTCCACAAATGTTTATTTTATATCTTTATTGATTTAACACTTTAGAAAAAATAATTGCTCTTTCTCAAGATTTGTCTAAATATTTTTTAACATTTTTTTTTAAATGTCACCCATTCAAAATTACGGAGTTGATTCCCTTTGGTGATATTTTCAAGAGTCGCTTGGCATATGCACTTGCATGCAGAAGAGGGTTAAGCTCCGCCTCCCTGACCATTCCTCTGTATTTAGTGCAGAACTGCAGGCAATTCTGCTGGCACTCAAGCATGCCTATCAGTCTCGGGAAAGGAACTTCCTGATTCTGTCCGACTCTCTTTCTTCACTGCAGGCCCTTCAGGGCGCAGGAACAGAACACCCCCTGCTGGTGCAGATTCGAGAGCTTTACGAGACTGTTCTTACTCGGATCCACATCAGGCACACGTATGTTACGCACTCTTACTTACTAAAACAGGATGAGCGTCCATGGTGTTTTGCCTGTGACAAGCAGTTTTCTGTTCGACACCTTTTGCTGTCTTGTGCTGATCTAATTTCTTGAGAGAATGCAATATTTTTAACAAGGTCTGAGCATTCATAGACTATGTGACTTTCCTTATTTTGCCCTTTTTGAGAGTCTGTAGACGTTTTTTTTTAAAGACTCGTGCAACATTTTAGCCTGACATATTTTTAAGGTATATTTACATCATGTCTTAAGACCTTTCTTTTAGTCTGGCTGACCAGATTTTTACCCATCCCACTGTGAGATGGCCTGAGTTGCCTGCTCGGCGTTAAACCCAAATAACCGACTAATCAAATTCAGTAAGAGAATATCAGTATAAGTGGAGAGTAGGTAGTTGTGAAACTGTCTTCAAGGATAACTAAAAAAAAAAAAAAAAAAACCGGCGGGGGGGTGGGTGGGGGGGGGGGGAGGGAAGAAGAAAGAGAGTGAGAGAAAGGGGGGGGGGAGGGAATGGAAGAAGGGTAAGGGAAAAATCTTAAAGAGGGAGAGAGAGAGCAGGGGGGGGGGGGGGGAAAGGAAAAGAGAGAAAAAGGGAAGAAAAAGGACAAAAAGGGGTGGGGGGGTAAGGGATCCAACCGATCGTTCGGCCAGCGCTGAGAAAGTCCCCATGGGATGTGTACATTTCAACCAGCGCCAGCCTCGCCTATCTGGTTAGTGAGTAGTCAAACTGCATCCCATGGGGGACTTTCTCAGCGCTGCCCGAACGATCGGTTGGATCCCTTACCCGTGCCTGTCGGGCTCCCGGTTGCCGGCTCGCGGAGTGGTGCACGGGTGTGGGGCAGTGCGATCGTGTGCATCCCTTGGGGATGTATGTAGTCTTGTTGCGTGCCTGTGTGTTTTTTTGTAGGCTGGTGGGTGCCTTTTTGGGTGGGGCTGGTGGCTCTGGCTGGTTGTCTCCCCCCCCCCCCCCCCCTTTGTCCTTTTTCTTCCCTTTTTTCTCTCTCTCTTTCTCTTTCTGCCCCCCCCCCCCCCCCCCCCCTAAACCGCTCTCTCTCTCTCTCCCTCTTTCTCTCTTTACGCTTTTTCCCTTACCCTTCTTCCATTTCCATTTCCTCCTCCCCCTCCCCTCCCCCCCCCCCCCCCCCCCCCCCTCCTCCCCCGTCCCCACCCCCCTCCCCTCCCACCCCCCCCGCCCCTCCCCTCCCCCCCCCCCCCACCCCCGCCCCCCTCCCCCCGCCCCTGTCTCTCTCTCTCTGGCATTTGTTTCCTCGAAACACATTACCGATGACATTACAGTAAGGAAAAGGTTCTTAGCTAGACTAATTTTAGCCAAAATTGTTGTGTACGTATATGGCAGTGTTGGCAGGTGAGGGGCGCCATAGCCTAGGCGGAAACCCGAGTAGCCTCCTTCCATCCCATCCGGGCATGCGCCCAGCGGAAGCTCACCAGTCAGTTTCTTAGCTAGACAATGGAAGGTTGTGTACGTCAGTGTCTCTAGCTTCGGACTGTGTAAACTTCAGTTGTGGAAACCTTAGTGTTTCGTTGGAGGTGTAACCCTACGCTGTGCCTTGTGTTAGGCTTGGACGCTTTCCTGTGGGATTTTTCTCGTAGGTGTTTGTGACTTAGACCTGACGAGACAGCGGTGCCTTGTGAACTGTGCTCACTCGTTCGAGGCCGGTCTGGCCGTAGCGTGTTGCGCTCTTCATGTGTCCTGACTTTCTGCTTCGCTCTACTGCTAGCCTCGGAGTGCCCTGTGTTAGGCTTGGGCGCTTCCTGTGAATTCACGGTGGTGTTCCCAGCTTCAGGGACCGGTCGTGTCTGAGACAACTGCATGGTCTCCGCTCACGGACCGTGGACTGGGTCGAGCCTGCCTTCACCGCCATTGCTGTTGGGCTTCGGTGCGGTGCACTGGTTGGTCTGCGACCTTTGTGGGTTCCCCTGCTTCATCAATATGGCAAGGTAAAACCTCGGTTATTTCTTCTGCCTGGCGCTCAAGGGAAGGGGTAGTGCTGTTGGGCTTAGGCCGCGCTCGAGGGACAGGTCAACTCGCCGACGGGCTGCTTCTCGCATCTCAGTTGCTAGCCGGGCCTCGCAGGCCAGTTCCAGGCACGACCCGCCACTGGTTGTTCGTCCTACCACGACGCGTCCTCCGGACTCGGGACTGACCGCTCGCATGGCACGCCCGTCTTTGCCACGTCACTCTAGGCTTTCGACATCCACGCTTAGACACCACCCTCGGCAACGCTCCCACTCCAGGCATTCCTGCTCCCACCGCCGGAGCCGCTCTCCATGGGACAGCAGGTCGCGACGACGTACCTCGGTCTCGTCGCGGAATTCTTCACGGGAACCATCGCTGATTTTCCCCATGCGGCACCGCTCCCCTGGGGGAAGGTCTCCTTCCAGGGCGACGACCTTTTCCCGAGACACCACGGATGTACACCTTGCCCACCGTCATGGAGCGGAGTTAAGCCCCCGCGCTCCGCGCGTAGAGGACGACGCCCTCAGCTTAGCCCCTGAGGACTCGTGTCTGCTCTCCTTCGAGATGACAGCCCCTCCTGGTCCGGTCCTTCTCATGCTGACGAAGATTTACATCCGTCCTCGGTCGGACATAGGTTAGAGACTCTCCGCGCCCTAGACGAGGCGGCGCGGCTCATCTCGGCTTGCCTCTCTGCGGAGGACTGCCCCCCCTCCCCCCCCCCACCCCCTGCTTAAGAGGAAAGCATCTGCCTTCGTCAACGCGGAGCACCAGTCCAAGAGGTTCAAGTCTCTTCCCCAACCGCCGAGCTTCCTCAACCTACTTGACGCGTTGTCTGCGCATCTCACGCAGGGCTCCTTTGGCTCCTTTGGATTCTTCTCGGACGCCAGGTGGCCGACAGATTTGGGCATTTCTTTTCGGCAGTCCTGGTATGCGTGCCACGCACAGAACTTCGCCTGCCCCCTGCCGAAACCAGACCCCCGGCCCTGTCCTTGGCAGCTGCTTCCGCGCGACGGACACTCCTCCACGGAGTGGATCAGACAGCGACCCTCATCCTTAACGCTGTGGCCTCGGCGGGATTCTTGGACCTACTGACGCAAGCCATCGTACGCCACGTCGAAGATGTGTGGCATCCGTCGCTCTCACCGCTGTTGGGAGACTTGCTAGCCCTGGCGGTCTCGGGTAACCGTGCCACTTACCACACCTGCGTCAAGGCTACGGCAGCGCCGCCAACTGTGGCCTGCTGCGTCGGGATGCCCTCTTCCGCACCTGCCCTCTCCCTAATGACGTGACGCTTCAACTTCGCCAGGCGACCCTCGGTGGAGAACTCCTTTTCGGTCCCAGGTGGTTTGCAGTCAAGGAAGCTAATAAGGACATCTGGCCCAGCCGCGCCGTCCCAGCCTCCTTTCAGCCAGCCCGCAGGGCCCTGGGTCGCGCCCTGCGGTACGTTAAACCCGTCGCTCGTCACTTCACCAGAGGTGGACGACTGCCCCCCAGACCTCCGGCTTTCCCTCGCGCCCTTCCTCTCACCGGCTCCACCTCCGCCCCCCACCCCCCTCCAAGGACCTGGCCCAAGCCTGCCCGACGCCCCGGGCGGGGCAGGGCCCACTGACTGTCTCACTCTTCTGACCCCGCTGACCGCTTCAGGGTCTCCTGTCGGCGGGAGGCTGACGCATGGCGGTCGCTGCTACCGGACGACCCTTGGATTCTCGCGACCCTCTCCGAGGGACTTCTGATCTCCTTTCGGTCCCCGCCCCCCCCTGCGCCGTTCGCCGGTGTGGACCTTGGTAAAGACAGACCAGCTCAAAGCTGAGGCCCTGCACAGCGAGGTAGCTGCCTTACTTCGGAAGGCCGCCACAGAGGTGGTGACGCGACACGACTCCCCAGCTTTCTACAGCCGGTTCTTCGTAGTGCCCAAGCCGGGCGGCAAATGGCGTCCCGTTATCGACCTCTCAGCGCTAAACAAGTTTATCGTTGCGCCATCCTTTCGCATAAAGACTGCCCGGGCCCTTCGTTCCGCAGTGCAGCCTATGGACTTTGCGTCAGCCTGGACCTTTCAGATGCGTATCTTCACGTTCCCATGCACCCAGCCTCCAGACGTTATTTACACTTCGCCTTCGAGGGTGTGGTCTACCAGTTCCGCGCGCTGCCCTTCGGCCTCAACCTCAGTCCTTAGGTCTTCACTCGCATCATGGACGCTCTGGTAGTCAGAGCCCGACGGACGTCTTCGAGCCCCACATTGAACTACCTGGACGACCTTCTGCTGAGGAACCAGGCCGAGTCTGCCTTAAAGGAACACTGAGATGCGCTACTCCTGCTTCTCGACGCGCTGGGGTTCCTGGTTAACATGGGCAAGTCTGACCTCATACCGTCGTGCCACCTCGTGCACCTTGGGATGGAGTTCCGCACCGACCTCAACAATGTCCGGCTTCCGGAGCTGCGCATCCAGAAGTTGGCGAATCTAGCGCGGCAGATTCCCAGGAGACGGCGATCCCCGTTAGGCAATGGCTTCATCTTCTGGGACTGATGAGTGCGGCAGCGGATCTGCTACCCCTAGGACATCTCTACTCCCGCCCGCTGCAGCTACACCTCCTCCTTCACTGGCGACCTTCGACGTCCGACCTCGAGGCCCCAGTTCCGGTCCCACCGATGCTCCATCCTCATCTCCTTCGCTGGGCGGATCCAACCTGGCTCGCGACGGGAGTCCCCCTTTACTCGCCGCCTGTCCCTCTGCGTCGATGCAAACCTCACCGGTTGGGGCGCGCACCTGCTTCCGTCATTCACGACTGCCTTCGGCCTGTGGCCCCCGGATTTGCTGACCCAACACATCAACTGGCTGGAGCTGAAGGTGGTCTGGCAAGCCCTCCTTGCGTGGGAATCCCGTCTTCAACATCAGGAGCTACTGGTGCTTTCGGAAAACTCCACAGTCGTCGCCTACATCCAGAAGCAGGGCGGGACCCGTTCTCCCTCCCTCTGCATCCTCCTCTACCAGGTGCTCCGGTGGTGCGAAGATCAGGACATCACTCTCCGCGCGTGGCACATTCCGGGTCACCTGAATTTTCTAGCCGACTCCCTCTCCCGACGCAGCCAGCTTCTCCATACCGAGTGGTCGCTTTGTCCAGACATTTTTCGGATGATCGGCGCTGCCTGGGAGACACCCATGATCGACCTGTTCGCAACGAGATGGAATCACCAGCTCCCTCTCTTCGTCTCGCCGATTCCAGACCCTCTTGCTGGGCAGTCGACGCTCTCTCCTTCCCATAGGAGGGTCTGGTCGCCTACGCCTACCCACCTATGGTGCTCGTCCCCAAGGTCCTACTCAAGCTCAGAGGGCCACCGACCTCCTGAACCTCGCCACGGCCCACCCCACACACGATGCTCAAGCAACCACGTCAGGCGCTGTACCACCCGTGCCCCGAACGTCTCCATGCCTGGAGGTTGTCCAGCAAGACCTCGCCTCAAGAGGCTTCTCAGGTGCGGCAGTGGACGCGATCGCTACAGCCTGCAGAAGCTCGACCAGACAATTCTACGAAGGCAAGTGGCGAGTGCTCTGCGCCTGGTGTGACAGCAAGCGCCTCTCCCCCATCGATTTGACGGTTCTTCAGCTGGCGGATTTCTTCCTCTGGCTGTTCACCGACCAGCGGTTAGCGCCCATCATTCGCAGCTACCTGGCCATGATCGCTGACACGTACCGACATTTGGGACGACCCGACCCTGGTTCCTGCAAAGACCTCGCTGACCTAATGGCCCACTTCGGTCTGCAATGTCCCACCCTTCGCTCCCTGGTGCCGCGATGGGACCTGCCTTGGGTCCTTACTTGGCTCAACTCAGACCGCTTCGAACCGATCCAGTTGGTGAGACTACCAGACGTGACGTGGAAGACCTGCTTTCTACTGGCCCTCGCGTCTGCCTCCAGGGTCAGCGAGCTGCAAGCCCTTTCAGCACACCCCGCTTGTTTGCAGTTCCGGACTGACGGCTCGGTTCAACTTCTGCCCGACCCGGCATTTCTCGCCAAGACCCGATCTCCTTGGCCGCCCCGCAGTTGGTCACCATCCAACCATTGAGAGACCCAGGCTCCTCCCGCGAGTCCCGACAACAGGACCCGGTGAGGGCTTTACGCGTGTTACCTGCGCCGGACCAAGCCGCTCCGCAGGGGACGCACCTGCCTTTTCCTCCCTTTGTCCTCAGGTAGAAATGACATCTCGGCCCAGACGATCTCCTCCTGGCTCTGATGAGTGATACCCTCCGCTTACCAAGACCTCTCTCCTGATACAGCCAGACTATGAGCATCAGGGCGCACGAGGTCAGATCCATGGCCACGAACCTTGCATTCGACCGCAACTGTGCTGTCAAAGACATTGTGGCAGCCGTGGGTTGGCGTGCGGAGACTACCTTCGCCAGCTTCTACCTGAGGGACCTCTCCAACCATCGCCAGAACCTTTCGCTGGTGGGGGACATCGTGGCGGTGCAACACTCTCTCCCGGTGCCCTAGGCGCCGTAAGTATCTTAGCTAAAATTAGCTTAGGGAGTGAGGGCCTAGTGACCAGTTTTGGGGGGTTAGGGGCGTTATAGCGGCACCCACCTCCTCTTCGGGATTCTTCCATAGTCATCGGTAATGTGTTTTGAGGAAACAAATGTATTTTTCTTTAAAATGTATGTTTTAAAAAAATACTTACCGACGAGATTACTCGAAGGACCCTCCCACCTGCCCCACTTGTCGCTGGTCCACTAAGAAACTGACTGGTGAGCTTCCGCTGGGCGCATGCCTGGATGGGATGGAAGGGAGGCTACTCAGGTTTCCGTCTAGGCTATGGCGCCCCTCACCTGCCAACACTGCCATATATGTACACAACAATTTTGGCTAAAATTAGTCTAGCTAAGAACCTTTTTCTTACTGTAATGTCATCGGTAAGTATTTTTCAAAAAATACATTTTAAATAAAAATACATTTTACACGCTTGGCAGTCACCTTTTGGGTCTGGATTCCTTCAGGAGAGGCCGCACCCGCCTCTTCCTGCCCTTGGCCCCGGGCCGAGCTGACATTTCCGCCCAGACAATCTGGTTCTGGTTGCAATGGGTCATCTGCTCCGCATACATAGATATCTCCTCGGAGGGGGCTAAAAGAATGTGGATACGGGCACACGAAGTCAGAGCGGTCGCCGCAAGCGTCGTGTTCGACCGCAGCTGCACAGTCAAAGACATTGTAGCGGCTGTCGGATGGCGAGCAGAGTCCACCTTTGCCCGCTTCTATCTCTGAGACCTCTCTGGCCAACGAGAGAACCAAGCCCTCGTCGGAGACCTCTCGGCAGCGCAACACTCCCCCTGAGCGCCTCAGGCGCCATAGGTAACACTTAGCTGAAATCGTCGGGAGGTTGCCCCTCGAGGCTAAGCTTACCGCAGTGGTGGGTTTTTGGGCAGCACCCTCCTCCTATTCGCTATTCTTCCTTATAGTAATGCCATCGGTATGGATTTTGAGGAAACAAATGTAGTTTTTCTAAAAGAGATTTTTTTTGAAAAATACTTAACGATGGCATTACTCAAAGGTCCCTCCCACCTACCCAGCTTGCCGCCACTACGCTAAGAGTAAGACTGGCGTGATCACACTGCTCACGTGACCTTATGGAGGGAATGGAGACTACACAGGGTCCTTGGTTACAGCTCCCTACGGTTGCGTCCCTTGTTGTGTAGGAACGCACAAAGGGTTCTTAGGCTGAAATCGGTAATCTAAGGGGCATTTTCCTTATAGTAATGCCATCGCTAAGTATTTTTCGAAAAAAATATCTTTTAGAGAAAAATACATTTTACTGACTAACCGCCATTGGTTTTGATGCCATGATTTCTTGACTGATGAGCTGTGGCATTCGAGATTGTCAGAAAATGCAACTGATTGGGACACACCAGTAAAAAAGACACACATGTTAGTGCATACATACACTAGCTTCTCAAGTGCCCTTGCAGTCTGTAAGGGTACATGAGAATGGCAGTCAAGCCGGTGCTGGAAAATGAGACAAAGAATTAGACAAAGGCACACGCGTTCATATGCACAAAATTCTCACGAGTCCCTGCAATCTGCAATGGTGCATGAGAATGTCGAGTCAAACCGACACATCTCGCTAGCACGAGGATTACTGCACAGTACACCGACGAGGAGATGTGAATGTGGCATAGGCAGCAGGATCTTTGTGGCTGGCTGCTCAGACTTCTGCCCACTGGGCACCGGCCTCTACGTGGCGTGGGTGGGTAGTCCCCTCAGTCCCTGACTGAGTCGGCTAGCAGAAGGGTGCCATCTTTGTTCAGGATTAGGACTTGATGTCAGCAGATATGTTGTTCAGTCTTTTTCACTGGTCCGGTTTTTAAGGAGCTGTGCTAACCCAGGTCATACCATGTTGGATTGGTCCTTAAAAATACTCGTGAGTCCTTTTGGTCCTTTGGATCCCAAGTGTTTGCCGTGCTTGGAGACCCGTGTCGGGGGAGAAGAGGATCCTGGTGGCTGAAACACTCCACTTTGGCCTTGACTTCTGTCTAAACGGGAGGCTAGTCGTACCGGCCTAGTCAATCGACTCTTGTCACGTTGAGCCCTATCCCATTGTTGACATGCAGGCTGATATACGGAGCACCATGCTATATCCTCTGCTGCTGATTGGGTGCTCTACGCCAGTATTCCCCTGCATTCAACCATGTGATAGAAGGCGGTGGCTCAGACGGTTCAATCGGGCATAACCCCCTGAGTATATCTTCCGGGCAGTCTCCATTGTGCGTCCACTGGAGATCCGCCGACGAATGCACTTTCCCTTGTTGGGCTCGGTGGCGGGCGGGGACCCCTGGGGGATAAATATCTATCATACTATAATATGGAAAATACAAAAAAACAAAACAAAACTGGCACCAAAGCGGCACATAGCCACTGACATTGACCATGAGAATGATAGCGACTCGATTGTGAGGAAGCGACGCCTCAGGCGTCGGCCGTCTGGCCTCGCTTTCTCATTATCCACAGCAAAGTTAAAGAGAAGCCTGTTTCCAAGCTGCACCCTTTCCTGGTAGGGGCGACCCTCAGGAGCCGTGTTGGCAGGCCTGAGGCCCAGCGCCTCAGGTCTGGTGACTTGCTGGTAGAGTGCCGTACCCGGGCACACTCCAATGGGCTACTGAGGCTCTCCTCTATTGGAGACACTCCAGTGGAGGTCACTCCCCACAAAACAATGAATTCTTCTAGAGGAGTGATTAAAGATCAAGCATTGGCCGAACTGCCTGAAGATAAACTTGTACGGAACCTTAAGTCACAGGGGGTGACCTATATCAGGCGCTTCGTTTCCAAACGAGGTGGTAGGGAGATCCGTCTCCCTACCATCATCCTGTTGTTTGGCACCCCCACCGCTCCTGCTACCATCTGGGGAGGTTACTACTCCCTAAAAGTGAAAAAGTACGACCCTCTCCCCCTCCGGTGTTTTAAGTGCCAAAAGTATGGCCATGGGCAGAAGACATGCCGCCAGGCAGAGGCTCTATGTGCCCGCTGCACTAAGCCCGGACACTCTGCTGAGTCCTGCACAGCCATCCCCCTGTGTGTGAATTGCCAGGGGGCGCATATGGCTTCAGACAAAAAGTGCCCTCGTTGGATATCCGAATGCAAGATTTAGCAGGTGCGATGGAGAAGTGGCTGTCCTTTGCGGACTCCAAAAAACTGGTTGACGGCCCTGGTGCAGCTGAGGCTGCGCCAAACTCAAATAACACCTCTGTGTATACTTTAAGTACTGCAGTGGCAGGCAAGCGCCCCACCAAAGACTTCTCTTGTCAAACCCCAACTTCTTAGTTGGGGGCGGAGCCTCGGATCCTCTCGCCCCTGGAGAGTAACCCTCCTCAGGTGGTGACGAGGAGCCAGGGAATGCAGAAGGCGGACAATACCTTCAGCTGCCCCTAAGCCTCAGCCCCCACCCAAGCCTGTCAATCTTTACTACAAAGGCTTCTGGCTCTGGTCAGCCTTCTAAGGCCGCCAACTCTGGTGGCAGGAACGCTGCCCCAGCCCATAAGTCTAAGAAAGTTACGGGACCGCTTTGCGTACGGGCCCAGAAGGGGGACACTGATGTCCCCCTTCAAAATAAATATGATGCATTGGAGGAGCAGATGGAGGGAGTGGAAGTTGTCGTAGCTGGTGCTGCGGCAGCTCCTACCCCCTCATCTCCGAGGAACAAGAGGAGGCCCGGGAGTCGACCCCCCCCTCTGTTTCTTTGACTCCTTCCAAAGCACAGGAAAAGGGGGGAAAGAACTCTTCTCCTCCACATAAAACCTAATCATGTACTCTCTGCTTCAGTGGAATTGTCGTGGTTTTCACACCAACTTTGAAGAATTACGTCTTTTAATCAAGTCCTATAACCCCTCAGTTAGAAGAATTTTGAAAATCCACTGGCCAGAGAAGATCAGCAACGTCAGACTCTGGGAGAGAACAGAGCAGATAACAGCAGAGAATGAAATTGGGCGAAGAAGATGGGGTCACAGTCTGAGAAAGCCAGCTTCCAGTATCACTAGGCAGGCATTGTCATGGAACCCCCAGGGAAAGAGGAAAAGAGGTAGGCCGAGAAACTCCTGGCGTCGAGACCTCCAAGCAGACATCAAGAGACTGGGAACCACCTGGAGTAGAATCGAAGGAGAAGCACAGGACAGGAGTTGCTGGAGGTCTCTCGTCGACGGCCTATACCCGGGTAGGGGTGACAGGCGTAAGTAAGTATAACCCCTCAGTAATATCTCTTCAGGAGACTTCCCTGAAGACTTCTGGCTCTGTCTCCTTTAATGGTTTTAATGCTATCCATAAAGGCTCTGATTCGGAGAGACGCTCGTGTGGAGTGGCTCTTCTCATTAGCAACCAGTTTTTATGTAGCCCCGTTAGTGTTGACACCTGTCTTCAGGCTGTCGCAGCTCAGGTTACCTTGAAGAAGACCATAACCATATGCAGTATTTACCTGCCACCATCCCTGCGGGTCTGTACTAATGATATTTTTAACTTAGTAGATCAGCTGCCCCCTCCCTTTATTTTCATGGGAGATTTTAACGGTCACGCTCACCTGTGGGGTAGTGACCACTATAATGGCAGAGATCAGATGTTAGATGTTTTTTCTCAACTTAACCTATGTGTTTTTAATGGTGGCTCACCTACCTACTGGGCGGGGCATGTCTCCAGGATGGAGGATCATCGCCTACCAAAGATCACACTGTTCGGCGAGCTTGCTACTGGACACCGTGACAGAGGGGCACCAAAGAAGAGATACAAAGACTGTCTCAAGAAGTCACTTAGTGCCTGCCAAATCGACCACCACCAGTGGTCTTCGCTTGCTGCGGACCGTGACACCTGGCGCTCCACCATTTACAAGGCAGCTGTCTCCTTTGAGGACTCTCACAGAGCTAGCCTTAAGGACAAGCGGCTCAGGAGAAAAAACAGATGCCGCAGCTCAGAACCCTGGCCATACCTTCCCCTGCAGCCACTGCGGTCGAACCTGCCTGTCTCGGATTGGCCTCCACAGCCACGAACAAGCCTGCAGACGTCGTGGTCAACTCCTATAAAATCTTCGTTCGCGAAGTCAAGCCAAGACCTACCTACTCTATCCCAGGTTCAGGATCTAGTTCTGTTCTAGACCTCACTGTGTGTGATCCTTCTCTCATGCTGGACTTTGACTGGAAGGTTCACGACGACCTGTGTGGTAGTGACCACTTCCCAGTAGTCCTGTCATCGGTCAGCTGTGGGGAGGATCCACCTGTGGGGCGCTGGAATCTCAAGAAAGCCAACTGGCCTCTGTTCGCCTCCCTCTGTCAGTCTCGTATTACAGAGGAGGTGGTCATGTCAGCTGAAGAACCTATTTCTTCTTTTACCACTATTTTGTTGGACGTAGCGGGTGAAACCATCCCTAAAACTTCCTCATCAGTCCCTCGGAAGCCGAGAGTACCATGGTTCAATGAAGAGTGCCACAAGGCCCAAAAAGCGCGCAAATCTGCTCAGTGACGTGCTTTCCGTAATCCGTCGCAAGTGAATATTTTAATCTTTAAAAGACAGAGGGCGAAAGCCCATTACATTTTTAACCCTTTCATTACTGAATTTTCTGGTTCGTGAATACCACTGAGTACTGCTTTTATAAAGTTCTGTATTTCCCCTGCATACTGAGCTTAGAGACTAGAAAAATACCCAAATATAGTAGTGTACGGGAAAGGCTGATAGCGGAGTACCCATCTATCGCAGATACCCATAACCCTATATTGCTGTGACGGGCTACACATTGACGTCATGTGTAAGTGTCGTGTGGTTGATTTGGTGACACACAGGTGCAAATATGTGACAGAATGACAGTACATTAACAACACACACCTATGAAGCAAGCAAACATGCATGAAAATGGGTCCAAAAGTGTTTGCATGCTCTTACCATGATAATGATGTGTTGGAAACTCATAATTCAAACTTGTGACTGTGTCATTGTCTGTTTATTGCTGTCACATAGCAGTGTCCGCAATGCACACACAGGTGTCAAAAATACAAAAAAAAATGTAGCTGTAAAAGATCCACTATTATATTGATTGTCCATGCTTGCGCATACACTATGTACAGTTACTGGGAGTTTGAAGATGAAATTATTACACTGTTATACACCGTCACACACTGTCACCCTGTATTTACAGTTGTACCTGTGTGTGGTACCCAAAAAACAGTTGTTGTCATTACAAACAAAGATACACGTCACATTTCCGGCACATAACAGATTTGCGCCACTTGTATAGGTTGTTCGCATAGCTAACACCTGGGTTTGCGTCAATAGTAGCGGGTGTGTCGCTTGTAGCATAGATGGTCACGGCCCTCCCCTTTGACAGGTAAGTGGTCAACTCGGTCAAGGTGAGTCTCGTTGTTGGCTGGCGGCAGAGCAGGAATGGCTCTTTGCTGCATTCGCGTTTGTGTACGTTGTGATCGTTTGGAACACTTTCTCAGAGTAGAAGAGGCCAAAGTACTCGGATGCACTGACAGATGTGTCAATTACACGTGTTGGACCAGCTGGCCTTCGAGTGAATGTCACCCGCTCAGGTGCAACATATGGGGTCCTACTGTCCTCTCAAATTGTGGCATGATTTTGGAACCACAGTGGCACATTGTCATCGTCAAGTTCATCCCCACTTTCGTCGGCATCGCGACCATTATCATCGTTGTCTTTAGTATCTTGTCGCACAATATCGGCCCATTCCTCTTCTGTCAACTGAACTAAATCCAGTCTCCAAAATCGCTTCTGTCCCAAAACTCATCATCACTAAATTCGTCGCTGTCACGGTCACTTTTTCCTCTTCGCCATTTTTGCAAGCACAACCAAAGTTCTCGGAGGAATTTTTTATATAAACTCTGCTTCCTGTTTCCCAGGCCCCGAGCCGGCTATAACATAAACACTGCGTGCCTCACGGTACCATTCCAGCGCTGTCAAGGTCGCCGCTAATCCGGTAGCCACTCGCAGCAGGTAGCGCGAACGCGGCTAGCGCAAACCGCTTTAGTATGCGGGGGAGTAGAAGCTGCGGCCCCGCTATACCGGGAGGCCGTAAGCAGAGGAGGCGTTTCCCATGCCCGCTATACCGTCGTCAGTAATAAAGGGTTAAACGTGAGCGCCGTGCTTCCTGGAGACGCTTCGTCTCATCTTTAACTTCTCAGACTCCGTCCCAGAAAGTCTGGAAGGCTGTTCGAGGAATTAGGGGCAAGGGTGCTTCGGCTTCTGTCGGCCATCTTAGAGATGGTGCCACCTTGGTCACAGATAAAAAAGCTGTGGCCAATTTGCTTGCCTCCACCATTGCCCATAATTCTTCAACAGAGCATTATTCACCCTTCTTCCAGAGAGAGAAGGAGAAGCGAGAGTCTCGTATTTGTGATTTTAAGTCCGATAACTCAGAAGACTATAATGCCCCTTTTACATTATCAGAATTGCAGCAAGCCTTGCAGAAATGTAATGACTCTGCTGCTGGCCTAGATACCTATCTCTCTATCTATCTATATCCCGTAGTCTTGCCGACCGTTGGGGCACCACTGATGACTTGGCAACCAGCTCCCTCCAATCCTCTCTGTTCTCTGCCATTCTCAGCGTATCGCCCAGTTTCAGTCCTGTCCACTCTGAGATATTGTCCTCCCATCTTTTCCTCTGTCTTCCTCTCCTTCGTCCTTCTTGCACAGTGCCTTGCAGGATTGTTTTGGCAAGCCCTGCTGAACGCATGACATGCCCATACCACTTCAGTTTGCGTTTTCTCACAATGGTTAATAAGTCTTCATAGGGCCCGATGGCTTGCCTGATTCTGCTTCCCACTTCCTCGTTTGTGATGTGATCTCTGTATGAGATGCCAAGCAGCCTTCGAAAACATCTCATTTCAGTGGCTTGTATCCTCCTTTCAAGGTCTGCTGTGAGGGTCCATGACTCGCAGGCATACAAGAACACTGAGATGACTAAGGAGCGCATCAGTCTGATCTTGGAGCAGAGTGTGATGTTTCTGTCCTTCCATATGGTCTTCAATCTTGTCAGTGCTGTTGTTGTCTGCGCAATCCTGGACAGTATTTATTTCTGGTTTTGATCCCTCATCTGTCACAATGGCTCCTAAATATTTGAATTTCTTAACTGTTTCCAGTTTTTGGCCTCCAACCATGATTTCAGTGCCAATGCCACTGGCGTTATTGGTCATCAGTTTGGTCTTCTCTGCACTGATTTCCATCCCATATGCAATGGCTGTACTATCCAGCTTTTCCACCAGCTGAGCTAGCTCCTTCTGTGTTCCTGCAAGGCCATCAATGTCGTCCGCAAAGCGCAAGTTCGTGATTGTTCTGCCTCCAATACTGACAATTCCTTCATGATCTTTCAGCCTAGATAGCCTAGATACCATCCACTATCAATTCCTAACCCATCTGCCTGAGAGGTCACTCCTTGTACTTCTCAAGGCTTTAACCATATCTGGAGAACTGGTCATTTTCCGCCGTCTTGGCACCAGTCTGTGGTTGTACCGATCCCCAAGCCGGGTAAGGATCCTTCCGACCCTGGCAACTACCGGCCTATCGCTTTGACATCATGTTTATGTAAAACTATGGAGCGCCTGGTCAACGCCCGCCTGTGGCATCTTGAGTCACAGGGTCTCCTCACAGACCTCCAGTGCGGTTTCCGGCGCTTCCGTAGTATAACTGACCATTTAGTCCGCTTTGAATCATTTATTCGAGATGCTTTTGTCAACAAGCAGCATGTCTATGCAATTTTCTTCGATCTTGAGAAGGCATATGACGCTACCTGGAAGTATGGCATATTGTCTGACTTGTTGGACATGGGTTTTCAAGGGCACCTGCACAATTTTTTGACTAACCGGTCGTTCCATGTCCGTGTGGGCTCCACCCTCTCCGACTCCTTTGAACAGGAGATGGGTGTCCCGCAGGGCAGCATTCTGTCTCCTGTTTTATTTAGTGTTAAAATTAATAACATTGTACAGGCCATCAAGGATGATTCTGAATGCTCTTTGTTTGTTGACGACTTTGCTTTGTGCGCACGTGGTCGAGGACTTGCGCCCCTTGAGAGGCGCCTGCAGCTGTGCGTTGATCACATTCAGCGGTGGGTGTCTCTCAATGGATTCAAGTTCTCGCCCTCCAAGACAGTCTGTGTGCATTTTACTAACCAGACGAAATTTTTTCCAGAACCTAGCCTGAGCATTGCCGGAGTGCCAATTAAGGTGGCCGAGGAGGCAAAGTTTCTGGGGATCATCTTTGACAAAAGACTTACCTTCCACAACCATATTAATTACCTCAGAACCTCTTGTCAGAAGGCTGTCAACGTTCTTCGTGTCGTTGTTCGGTCTGACTGGGGTGCGGACCTTACTGTCTTACTTCGACTGTACCGGGCCCTTGTTCAGTCGAAACTGGATTACGGCTCTGTGGTGTATGGCTCAGCTTCCAAGTCTGTGCTACAGCGTCTGAACACAATTCACCATCAGGGTCTGCGGATATGTCTTGGGGCCTTCAGGACGTCTCCAGTTCCTAGCCTGTATGCCTTCTCTCAAGCTCCGCCTCATCTGCCTCGTGCTCAGCTACGTTCTGAAACTGAAGGCCCATCCAGACAATCCTGCCTATGATTGTGTTTTTAAACCATTGTTTGCAGAGATTTACAATACCCATCTGGGAGCTGTCCGTCCACTTTCTTTCCGTGTCCGACCTCATCTGCAGGCGGCCGGATTGGACCTGGACAGAGTTTCGGAATCCCTGCAACATATCACTCCACCCTGGCTCTTACCAGTTCTTGACATCTTGCTGGACTTGACTGCCCACAAGAAAGACTCTACTCCACCAGCCATATACCAACAGAGCCTCAATGAACACCTTTCAATTTTTCCTGGCTATTGTCGTATCTATACGGATGGGTCAAAGTCTGAGGATGGGAGAGTGGTTGCGGCCGCAGTGTCCTCTTGCCATCCTAGACGCCCATTTAAGCACCGCCTCCCAGACTACTCCTCTGTATTTAGTGCAGATCTGCAGGCAGCTCTGCTGGCACTTAGGCATGCTTTTCGATCTAGAAAAAGGAACTTCCTGATTCTGTCTGACTCTTCCTGCCCTGCAGGCCCTTAAGGGCACGGGAAATGACCACCCACTTCTGGTGCAGATCAGAGAGCTCTACTCAGACTTGATGAAGAAATATTATGACATCATTTTTATTTGGGTCCCAGGGCATGTGGACATCGAAGGCAACAGGATCACAGATTCTGCTGCCAACGATGCCCGCAACGACCCTGTCCCTGACACACAGACTGTTTATAGTGATTTTAGACATGTGGTTAGTGCGTACATAGCCCGTGAGTGGCAGTCCGAGTGGGACAAACAGGAAGCTAACAAGCTGCCTGAAGCCCTTCCTAAGTTGTCTGACCGTCTACCTTATCGCTGCGGCAGCTGCCATGAGAAGACTGTCCTTGCTCGGCTCCACATCGGGCAATTGTATGTTATGCACTCTTATTTACTAAAACAGGAGGAGCATCCATGGTGTTATGCCTGCGACGAGCAGTACTCTGTTCAACACTTTTTGCTGTCTTGTGCTGATCTAATTGACACAAGGTATAAACATTTCACAGCAGACTCCTTGGAGGTTTTGTTACGGGATGTGCCCCCGGACAAGATCTTCAGTTTTCTGAGAGAGTGCCATATTTTTAATAAGATTTGAGCGTTTATAGACTATGATGTTTCTATTATTTTGACCTTTTTGAGAGTCTGTCGACGTTTTCTTTAAAGACCTGTGCAACATTTTAGCCTGACATATTTTAAGGTATATTTACATCATGTCTTAAGACCTTTCTTTTAGTCTGGCTGACCAGATTTTTACCCTTCCCGCCGTGAGATGGCCTTAGTTGCCTGCTTGGCGTTAAACCCAAATGACTAACTGACTGTGGCCGTAAATTGCAGGTATTTTTGCAGTTTTGGACACTAGTATGCTGGCTGTGTTCAGCAGGTGACTGTAAAATCAAGGTACTTTATACAATAAACATCATCCATGTAACAGAAATTCATCTGTAAACAATAAGTGGTCATAGAAAGGGATGACCCCCCAAATTAGGTTCTACTTTGTCCATGTGGTGTGATAACCAATCACTCGGCCTGACATTTCTATCTGCAAAAGGCATAGATTGTCATGATACACTACACAGCCTTGATTGCTGATGAGAATCTGCACATCTAGCAGACAGAGATCTACTCCAACTGTTCTTCCTGGCAGAAGCATATGACTACTGGTGCCCCAAAGATGCAACGATTGATTTTTTGTGTGTGCCTAGAATGTTCCACATTTCGCTAATTTGTAGCAAAGTCCGACGTGGATTAAGCTGGAAGGTTTTGGGAAAGGCGCAATTATTCTAGTGACCTCAAACATGATGTCAAAGTTTTGTTGCACACATGTTGGTTACATTTCATGACATTTACGTAATGCACCTAGATTTTAGTGGAAAATTGTAGAAAAATCTAGAGTGTTCGTTTTAATGAATATTAATGATTTTGGTTACGTTTTCTTTTCTGATTGGTTTGAGTTGTGTAATTTGTGGGATTGTTCTGGAAATCTATGATAGTATAAAAGAGACTGTTAGAAAGTATGTGTATGCATTGTAAGAGACAGTGTATCAAAATGAGGATGCATTTGAGAGAGATAGTGTATCAAAATGAGGATGCATTTGAGAGAGATAGTGCATCAAAGTGTGGTTGCATTGTGCTGAGAGTGCATCATTAGAATAAAGTACTGTTGGAACTGTTACTCCAGTGTGGTCTACAACCTTGTGCCACATGTGACGAGTTGCAAATGAATGAGGTTTTTCTACAAGAACTCTACTCTGGTGTGATTGTATGACACTATGATCACTACCAGGTAAAAGTCGCTTACACGCCATCGCAAAAGTGAATGTGTATTACTGGTGGCTGCATGCACAAGGGTATTTACCCTTTTCATCCTGATACACCCATTTGATATATTTGACTATGATAGCTCAAGGGTGTGCCAGAATAGCTTGTCACCTGAGGTGTTTATCAGTCATCACGTATCCTGCGTTCCTCCAGTGAAAAACTTCTAAAAATCCTGAAGCTTAACATGAAGACTGTCGGGGAGCGTTCTTTCACCTTTTTAGCCCCAAGTGTGTGGAACTCGCTGCCAATTGAATTGCGGAATCTGCCCACATTATCCCTGTTTAATTAAAGACTTTTCATTTTTGTCAGGCTTTTAACATGTAGCTCACTGTTTTCTCCTAGCGAACTGCTAACTGCCTTTTATTCTGATTCTGGACTCTTTTGTGACAGGGAAGTGGATGGAAGGTGCTGGGAAGGGATGGGGTGGGTTAAAGTAGTGTATAATTGTGCGTGTGTCTGAGAGAGAGTGTGCTGTTGTGCATGCACAGTGAGTCCAGTGTTTGCCTGGAGAACAGCGCTATACAAGAGTTATGTATTATTATTTTTATTATTTATTCTGGCACCACCTTTGACTAAAATGCTTGATCTATCTCCAGATCTGTAATGTAGCCTTCATAGGACAATAAGCAATTTTTAAAAAAAAAATCGGCCTCAGGATGTAATGGGTTAAACCAACTTGCTTGTATGTCACACAGTCACATTTTTTTAAATATATGAATCATTTTTCATTTATCATGTCTTCCTATCATCCACAGTCCTGTTCTGCACCCTACTGGCATCATCCCAGACAGCAGCTGAACGTGCCAAGATTGAAGAGCAGATGGAGGTTGACCCTGAACTGAAGCGAATTCTCCACTCCCTTCAGGAAACGGAACAGGATGACCTAGTCATGGAAGAGCGAGCACGACGCCAGCAGGCACGGCAGTCACGTGTGGCAGCTGACCTTGAGACTATGGAGGTTGACGATGATGTGGTCAGTATTGGTTGTTGACAAGCATGTTTATGTAAACGGTTGCATCTTCAGTATTGATCTAGCTATGGTAGTATACAGGTAGTATCGGTCTTCAGCAGTTTGACACTTTTACCCCATTCAGCCGTGACACTACAGTGATGTACAAATGTACCATACTCGTTCAAGAGTTTTGCGCATATATAGCTTTTCACCTAAAACTGCCAAGCTAATCTTTCACACCCTTGATTTGTTTCCTCAAAATCCATACCGATGGCATTACTTCTTCTTCTTCTTCTCGAACGCCGTCACACTTGGAGTTTGGCTCTCAAAATGAAATCTGTGGTCTTCTGTAGTGCCTCCACAGGCCCGTACAGTTTCTCTTGTAGAGTGGCGGGCTTTGGCCATATCTCCTCCCTCAGCGGCTGGTGGTTCCCACAGTCCTGGAGGATGTGCTCTGTGGTCTGCTCTGCTTCTCCACAAGGGCACAGGGGAGATGGCACGAGGTGGAAGCGTCTGTGCAGGTGGAAATTGAGTCGGTTGTGCCCGGTCCTCAGACGAAAGATGGTCACCTGCTCTTGTCTGGACAGCTGATGGTAACTGTCTATGGGCCGTTGTGGTGGTCTGTACACAGACTTAATGATGGTCTTCATCTCTGTGAAGCTGACTCCATTTTCATCTTGTTCTTTCTCTGCGCCCGCTTTTGCCATTCTGTCAGCTTCTTCATTGCCGTAGATGCCACAGTGTGAAGGGATCCACTGCAGCACCAGTCTGGTGCACTTGATGTTTTGCAGTGCCTCTTGTAGACGTGGCAGTTTGCTTGCTGTTGCTGCCTCAAGGACAGACATGGCATCAGTAAGGAAGACAATCTGGGCATCAGGGTCTGCAGTGCCACTAAGGGTGTTAGCTGCGTGGACCAGGGCTTCCACCTCAGCTCTGTAATTTGTGCAGTGAAGGCCTGTTGGTACTGCCTCTGCCTGCCATTTTCCGTTTGGGTACTGAATGTACACCCCAGCCCCTCCATCCTGAACTGCATCTGTGGCTGATCCATCGGTGTATGCCCGTATCCATGCTTCCTGGGGATACTTTTCTTCGAGCATGGCCAGTGTCAGGGCTTTCTTGCTCACAGTGCTGTGCTCATCTCTGGTGGTGATGTAGGGTACCGTGGAAGAGATGGTGATGTTTTCTGGCTTACTTTCCCAAGGTGGAAGGTCGCTAGCAGGATTCAGAGCCTCTACCTGCGCAGGCAGCTTTGCCTGGTGTTTTCTCTGCAGTGCTCTCGTCTCCTTCACAAAGCTTGATCTTTTCAGTCTCCCTGAGGTTGGTTGTTTCATCCTAGCGTTCATAGGGTGGTCTTTGGAAGACTTGACCTTTGTGGACTGTATCAAGGCTTTGCAATCTCTTCTCATGCGCAGGGGTGGGATGCCTGTTGTCTCTTCCATCTTTTCAATTGGTGTGGATCTCATTGCGCCCCGATGGCATTACTATATGAAAGGTACACTTAGCTTACCGATTTCAGCCTAAGAATCTGTTGTGTATAAATACACAACCAGGGAGGCGACTCTAGGGAGTCGTTACCAAGAAACCCTGAGTAGCCTCCCTTCCCTGCGCCTCCCTTCCCTCCCTGTCTGGTCACGTGTGCAGTGGTGCCATGCCAGTCGAACGCTTAGCTTCGTAGTGGTAAGATGTTCCGTATCCTTGCTCAGCCTTGGTTACTTTTGGATACCCTTGGATACCTTTGGATTACTTTGGTGTGTTGTGCTTCACCTTGGACTACCTGTGGTTCCCTTGGTTGGTGTCCCTCCTTGCTTGCCTTCCGTCGCTCTGGGCATGGCCAGGTAAGGTCTCGGGGCATGCCTCTGTCGGGCAGGTTCTCCTGACCGGCGGTGATGTTTCCTCGGTTAGCGGCTGTGTTCATACACAGCCGGACTTCACTGCGGAATCGGTCATGAGTTTTCGCTCACGTGGCCATTCGTTAGGAGGCAGCATGCCATTGCCTCTCATGTGTTCCGCTCTCTGCGGGTGACCTCGGACATTTCGTGGGACTCTCCTCCCACCGCACGCTTTTCGCTGCGCCTGTGATGGCCCCCATGACTCCCCCCCCCCCCCCCCCCCCCCACTCCCCCGGCTGGATTTCTTCACCAGGCTGCGGGGACTCCTACCAGCGCTCGGGTCATCCGGACCACCGGCCGTCAGCTCATAGCGGAGGTACGCTCGCGTCGACGCGCATGCTCTCCGTCAGCTTCTGAGTCTTGTTCCCCGGGTCGCGGATCTGTTGGGCCAATGTCTCTGGACCCTCCTTCCCTACCGCGTGCTTGGCTCGCAGCGGCAGGATGCTCGGCCCTGCGCTCGGCGCAGCTCACACCAGGCGGAGGGATTCTCTGGCTTCTCCTCAGGATCCAGGCCCCCCTCGGGGTCACGCTCTACCTCTCGGCGCTGCGCGGCTTCCGGGTCCCTTGCCGCCTCCCTCAGCTTGGATTCACAAGACCAGCGGGAGCCGCCCTGTCTACAGCCCAGGTCGGATTCCCGAGGACAGCGCCCAGATGAAGGGCGCCGCCATGGCTGGCATGACTCCAGTAGCGTCGTCCTTCCCCCCCTTGTGCGCCTATGTTCTCCCCCGCGTACGAGTTCTTCCTTCTCGGCCACGGCCCATGGCCGTAGTTGCATTCAGACGCCCCCCCCCCCCCCCCCCCCCTTCTGCCCTTCTGCGTTCCCCATTCTGCCGGCCGACCCTGGAGGACGCCGACGCCGCACTTAGTCTCCACCCGGAGGGCTCTGCGTCTGCACTCTTCTCACCGGACCCTCCCTCCTCGGGCTGGCACTCGTCCCCCTGGTCACAGTCCCGCGGCAGTGCCTGGTCCCGTTCCCCCTCGCGCAGCCCTTCCCCCGCGTCGGCCCCTATCGTGGAGACGACTCTAGCCCTCTTTAGTATCTTGTCGCACAATATCGGCCCATTCCTCCTCTTTCAACTGAACTAAATCCAGTCTCCAAAATCGCTTCTGTCCCAAAACTCATCATCATCAGCCGATGAAGAGGAAGGCCTCGGCTCTCATGTACGCGCCGCGCCAGGCCAAGAAGTTTAAGTCCCTCCCTCAACCACCCGGGTTTCGGGACCTGACGGAGGCCTTCAAAGCCCAGCTCCAGCAGGGTCAGCTGACGGAGGGGCTTCTTCTCCGATGCGCGTTGGCTCGCGGGCGTCGATATCAGGTTCCTGCAGAGCTGGTACTCGGGTCATTCTCAGTCATTCTTCTGCCCTCTTCCTCCTGTGGACCCCATCGCTGAGACGCTGCTTGGAGGCTGGCAGACTCTAAGGCATTGCATCCCCTTTGGGCTCTCTAACACGGTGACCTTGATCTGCAACTCCCTGGCCTGCATGGGCTTCTTGGAGCTGGCGACCCAGGCTGTACTCCAGTGTGTGGAGGAATCCTTGGAGCGTCCCGACGCAGATCCCCGTCGTGACATCCACGCGTTACTGGTCGCGGCCAACCAAGCGGCTTACCATGCTTCCACTAATGCCCTCGCCGCAGCTGTGAACTGTGACCTGATGCCCGGGATGCTTTGCTGGACCAGTGCCTGCGCCTCCCTGCGCCCATCTGCTCACAGCTCCGCCGAGCGCCTATCGGGGGCCCCCTAATTGACTTACTTACTTACTTACTTATGCCTGTCACCCCTACCCGGGTATAGGCCGTCGACGAGAGACCTCCAGCAACTCCTGTCCTGTGCTTTTCCTTCGATTCTACTCCAGGTGGTTCCCAGTCTCTTGATGTCTGCTTGGAGGTCTCGACGCCAGGAGTTTCTCGGCCTACCTCTTTTCCTCTTTCCCTGGGGGTTCCATGACAATGCCTGCCTAGTGATACTGGAAGCTGGCTTTCTCAGGCTGTGACCGATCCATCCCCATCTTCTTCGCCCAATTTCATTCTCTGCTGTTATCTGCTCTGTTCTCTCCCAGAGTCTGACGTTGCTGATCTTCTCTGGCCAGTGGATTTTCAAAATTCTTTTAAGGCAACTGTTCATGAAGGTCTGTACTCTGTTGACTGTGGTTTTTGTCAATCTCCATGTCTCTGCTCCATATAGGAGAACTGCTTTTACATTGGAGTTGAAAATCCGGACTTTGGTGTGTTGTGACAGCTCTCTGGAACTCCACACTTTTTTCAACTGGAGAAAGGCTGCTCTGGCTTTACCGATTCGTGCTCTGACATCTGCATCAGTGCCGCCTTTTTTGTCTATGATACCCTAATTGACACCAGATATAAACACTTTACAGCAGACTCCTTGAAGGTTTTGTTCCGGGATGTTCCCCCGGACAAAATCTTCAATTTCTTGCGAGCATGCAATATTTTTAACAAGATTTGAGCATTCATAGACTATGTGAATCTTTTTTATTTGCCCTTTTTGAGAGTCTGTAGACATTTCTTTTAAAGACATGTGCGACATTTTAGCCTGAGATTTTTAATCTATATTTACATCTTGTCTTAAGACCTTGCTTTTAGTCTGGCTGACCAGATTTTTACCCATCCCGCCGTGAGATGGCCTTAGTCGCCTGCTCGGCGTTAAACCCAAATAACTAACTAACTATCGGGGGCCCCCTACTCCTCGGTCCCACCTGGCAGGCAGTGCAGGAGGCCTCCAATAAGCTCTGGCCGAGCACCCCCTGACCACCCTCCGCTCGCTTTCAGGCCTCCCGTAGGGTGGTGGGTCGTGCCCTGTGGTCCTTCAGACCCTCCTGCCAGCCAGTCTTAGGGATTGCCCCCCCCCCCCCCCCCCCAATCCTGGGCCAGCCTCCGTCCAGGTGCCCCCGCTGCCTCTGCCCCCGCCTGGCCCAGACCCACCCACAAAATCGCCCCCGCAGACCCCTGCGGAGCCCCCAGTCCGCGGGCGGCTAGCCCTGCGCAGTGACAAGTGGCGGTCGTTGTTGCCGGACGACACTTGGGTGCTCACTACCGTTTCAGAGGGCCTGCGGATTTTCTTTCGACACCCCTCTCCCCTCTGCCGCTCGCCTGTCTGGACGTGTGTTCCAGCTGACCAGCTCAAAACCGATGCTCTGCGGGATGAGATCTCGGCCTTCCTACTCAAATCCACGAAGGAGGTGGTTGCATGGCACGACTCCCCGGCCTTTTACAGCTGCCTCTTCCTAGTGCCGAAGCCAGGCGGCCGGTGGCGCCCTATCATCAACCTTTCAGCGCAAAACAAGTTCATTTCTGCTTCCGCTTTTCGAATGGAGACGGCGCGGGCCCTAATGTCCCCCATGCGGCCCATGGACTTTGCTGTCAGCCTCAATCTGGCAGACGCGTACCTGCACATCCCCATTCACCCGGCCTCTTGGCGTTTTCTGCGTTCCGCCTATTGTGGGGTCGTCTATCAGTTCCGTGCTCTCCCCTTGGGCCTCAACCTCAGTCCCTGGGTGTTTACACGCATCGTGGTTGCGGTGGTCGCCAGACGTCCTCCAGCCTCACCTCCAATTATTTGGATGGCCTGCTTCTCCGGAACCAGAATTCCTCCGCTCGCGCTGCGGACCGGGACGCGTTTCTAGCCCTCCTCTGTCGGCTCGGCTTCCAGGGGGAGGTCCGTCCTCGCTCCATCCCGCCAGTTCGTCCATCTGGGTGTGGAGTTTTTGACCGTTCATGACTCAGTGGAACAGACAGCTTCCCATCTTCGTCTCCCCCTACCTGGACCGCCTCACATAGGCGGTGGACGCTCTCTCCGTCTCTTGGGAGGGCCTCGTGGCCTACGCGTACCCTCTGACGGTGGTAGTGCCCAAGGTCTTGCTGAAGCTCAGGGGCTGGAACAGGAGCTGGGCCATCGATCTCCTCAGCCTCGCCACTGACCCTCCCTTATCCAGGGATACCTTTACATGGTGGCAGACACGTATCGCCATTTGGGCCGCGCGGACCCTGGGGCGTGCCCGGACCTCTCGGACCTGATGCGCCATTTCGAGCTCTGGCGACCAGTCCCGCACTCGATGATCCCTCGCTGGGACCTCCCCATGGTCCTTACCCAGGAAGTCCTGCTTCCTTCTGGCGCTTGGTACAGCGTCCAGAGTCAGCGAGCTGCATGCGCTCTCACCTGTCTACAGCACAGGTCGGGTGGCTCCATGCATCTCCTAACGAGCTCCGCCTTTTTGGTGAAGAATCGGCTCCCCTCGGCCAGGGCCCCAGTAATTACCCTGCGCCCACTCAGGGGACCTGACCAGACTCAGGACTCCCGCTGTCAGGACCCGGTCCCGGGCGCTGCGAGTCTACCTGCGCAGGACAAAGCCTTTCAGGCGTGGCCGGACCCGCCTCTTCCTGCCGTTATCCCCCAACAGGGACGATATCTCTGCGGAGATGATCTCCTTGTGGCTGCGCTGGGTCATCTGTTCTACGTACGAGGAGCTCACCCTGAGGGGGTGGGGGGGGTGGTAAGACCCCGCATATCCGAGCGGTCTCCACAAGCGTTGCGTTTGATCAAAACTGCGCCATGTGATACATTGTGGCGGCTGTCGGGTGGTGGGCAAATTCCACCTTTGCTCGCTTCTACCTCAGGGATACCTCGGGCCAGCGGGAGAACCTGGCCCTGGTGGGGGACATCGCTGCAGCGCAACATTCTCTCCAGCCAGGCGCCCTAGGTATGCATAGCTGAAATCGTTGGGAGGTTGCTCCTGTTCGCGACCGCTAAGCACAAGCAGTGACAGGACCTAGCAGGTGGCACCCTCCTCCTTTAGCTATTCTTCCATATAGTAATGCCATCGGTATGGATTTTGAGGAAACAAATATATTTTTCTCTAAAATGTATTTGTTTGAAAAATACTTACCGATGGCATTACTCGGATGGCCCCCCCCCCTCCCCCGCCTACCCCGCTTGCCACCAGAGCGCTAAGCCTTCGACCGGCATGACACCACTACACATGTGACCGGATAGGGAGGGAATGGAGGACACTAAAATGATACAAATACTCCTATAGAAGTTTGGTGATGGAGAATATCTAGATAGCATTGCTGGTATTGCTTTAGACTCATGCTCAGTCTAGACAATCAAAATAAATTTGCGATGGCTTTTTATGTGGCACTTTTTTATCTTGTTTTTCGTATATCATGTTTTTGATTGTATTTGCATGCACATGTAAATTGGCTCTAAGTGCTTGCTGAAAATTACTCATAAATCAGAAGTTGGTTGAAAACTGCATGCCTTTTGACGCAAACGGTAGACAAAACATGCGATATTGCATTTTATCCCCCAGACTTTTAATCCCCTTGTTTTTAGTCCTACATTTTTAACCTACTTCTGATTTTTAAACAATGTCTATTAACCTATCATTCTTCCAGTTTATTAATTTCAAAACATGTCCTGGGCATTTGAAACTAGTTTTTAAATGCATATTGACATAGAAATTCTTTCCTGTTGCAGGAAGTGGGCCCAGTGCAGATGCTCGACCTGGAGGACTTGACCTTCACACAGGGGTCGCACTTTATGGCCAACAAGCGATGTCAGCTTCCAGATGGGTCCTACCGCAAACAGCGCAAAGGTTGGTCTTTTAGTGGTTCAGCTCGTTCTACTGCAACACGATTGATAGTATATGTATCAACCATATGATGTCATTATATTGACAATGCATTAACATGAACCATTGATTCTGCAGGTTATGAGGAAGTCCATGTACCTGCACTCAAACCCAAGCCGTTTGATGACAATGAGGTAAGCTTATTTTTATTTATTTTAGTTGATCTCTTGTTATTTTCACAGGTGACCGTCGTCAGTACTGGAGACTGATTCATCTTTTTCAAAATCCAAGAAAGCTGATTTAAGCTTTTTGGTCCAAATTGCCTAGTCCTTCAGACAGCCTGTCCCATCTGCAAGAGACATAAATTCTCATGAGCCCCTGCAAAATAAGTGTGACCTTTGTGACCTAGACCTTTCCAACAGGTCACTGAAATGAGTAAGTGTTCAAGTGTCTAAGTGGCTTTTATACCAGCAAAATTTGTGGATTGGTCATGTATGTGTGCCATAAGGGCTTAGCCCTTTTTGGTTGTGTGAGTGTGTTTGAAGGGAAAGGTTCTTGAGTAGCAAGAGCAATGGCAGCATGGAAAAGTATTTTACCTAGACAGATAAAGACTCTTTGTTTCTGTCCACAGTCACTTGTACCCATCGACAGACTTCCCAAGTACGCCCAGCCTGCCTTTGACGGTTTCAAGAGTCTCAACCGCATCCAGAGTCGCCTCTTTAAGGCAGCCACAGAGTCTGACCAAAACCTACTGCTGTGTGCTCCCACTGTATGTTCATGCTATGGTGAAATCGCTATCAGTTTATTGCCATACATACTGTCTAGTTCTTCACCCACTTTACATGTACAGCCACTGGTACTGCATACACAAGGCCAGGGTTTTTTTATACTGATGAGCAAAAGAAATGCGACAATTTTGAAATAATCTTCCAAAATTGTGGCATTTCTTTTGCTTGTCAGTATATATGTATTTACATATAGGTAACAAACTATTGCTTTGGCTGTCGGTGGCTGTTTTTGTCATTGTGATTCTTTCAGCAAGAATCGTCACAACAAAAACCACTACCGACAGCCAAAGGGTTAGATAAAGTGATTTATTGTGTAGTTTAGTGTAGACTGTGTAGCGTCTTTTCCATCAGAGGAACACAGATCTCTGTAAGACTCTGGCACAAAGTACTGTCCGATGGGCCCCTAAGTAATTGTTATGTATCTGACAACAGTTCATGATAAAAATGTGTTCTTTGAGCTAAGAATATTGTGACAGACTTCCAAGAAAAGATGTTAATGTTAGAAACATCTTTTTTTCTATATAGTAAATAATGCATAACAAAATTGTGTTTCAAGTTGATGCATTCATTGATACCTGCAGTCTTTCCTTTTGCAAAATGTCATATTTATCATGAACCTCCTTGTGCATGCAGCAGCTGGTACTGTTCACAGTGAACAGAACTGGTGGCTCCAAGCAACAGGGAGTAGATTCTTCAAATCTGAAACTATTCATTGCCTGAGTGTAAGTGTGTCTTTCTCTGTGTGCAGGGAGCTGGTAAAACAAATGTGGCTCTGCTTTGTATTCTTCATGAGATTGGCAAGCATGTCAATGCAGATGGGACCATCAATGTGGACGATTTCAAGATCATCTATGTTGCCCCTATGCGTTCCCTTGTGCAGGAAATGGTCGGGAACTTCACAAAGGTAAATACTCACAATTTTTGGGGTATAGTTTTCTTTTTCTTTAACACACTGAACTTAAATATTCAAATTGGGACTGACCTCTGAAAACCACATTACTGGTCATTGTGCAGACCACTGACGATAGTTGGAAGGGTTGTGCCACAACAGCTTGGCACCTGCAGGCAACAAGCTAATATTGCACAACCCTTGAACTGTCTCATCAGTGAAGTTTACTTTGTCAGGAATGAACAAGTAAAGAATGCCATTACACTGTATGTGTTTGGCTTGATTGGATTGGTGTCATGGAAATGTAGAGCAACGTAGCATGCCTGGCTCATTGCCTAATGCCTCGGCAAGTCAGAGAGCATCTTCCAAGTCCAGAATATTGTCCATGCTTAGTCTCAACACTACACACTTTTGAAAACAAACACAAACAGAAGGACACTGTAGTTGCTTGATGTGTTTTTCAGCGACTTCAATCTTATGGCATCAAAGTGGCAGAGTTGACAGGGGACCATCAGCTGACCAGGGAGCAGGTGGCAGAGACACAGATCATTGTGTGCACACCAGAGAAGTGGGACATCATAACACGCAAGGGTGGCGAGAGGACATACACACAGTTTGTCAAACTCATGATTTTTGTGAGTACATTAACTCCCCTCTCAGTTTGTAAAATGGCTCATAATATTTAGTCATATTTTTGTAAATTTAAAGTTCAGTGATTTTTTTTTTTTTTTGGTCTAGCGTATTGAAAATATGGTAGACTTTAGGATGGGGCTGGTCGGAGCACGTGCTGTAGCATGTAGATGACGAACATAGGCGGGCACAAATCAGACTCTGACAGTGAAGTAACACAATAAAAATTATGTCATGCCGAGCTACGCTAACTGCGCTGTTGAACATACATTTGGCGGGAAGCGATGTGTGTGTGTATGTATGTAGACACGAGTATCTCCGGTGTTTCTGTACGTACAGACCTGAAATGTTAGGAAATGCTTTGATCGAGATGTATTTTGGAGAGCCTCCAAGCATATTCAGATTAAGTGATTGGTTCAAGAGAAAAATTGCTGTTTGCCCAGTCTGACTATCCATAACTTTCGTTCTATTCACTTAGAATTTTGGATATAGCTAGCTTGGATATAGACATTAGATGAGTTCGTAATCCAGCGTTGTACCTCTTCAACTTTTTGAATAATAAGAAAGGAGGGAACTGGATCAGAAGGATAAGCTTAAAAATATGAACAACTCTGAATGTTCCTAAAAGAAAAACACATTTGAGCTCCAAACAATATGGTAGACTTTGGGATGAAATCCTCATCTTGTTTTAAGGCATAAAGCCTCATGCAACGTTGTCAAATCCATTAAACCACTTGTGCAAAATCCAAATGAAAATAATTTTAAGCCTGAAGGAATGCGAGTAGACAGAAACCAGTAAACCGTTGTACCGGAAGCTAAGAGTAAGACTGATGGGAAGGCACCACTCACATGATGAGGGTGGGAGGCTACTCAGGGGTCAGGGAGGCTACTCATGTGACAGGGTAACTACTTGTGAGAGTTACTTCCCTGGTTGTGTAGCAACATACAACAAACTTTTAGGCTGAAATCGATAAGCTAAGGGTATCTTCCTACGACACTACGGTGTACCCACAAAGCTCGACCGCCCGAGCTAGAGCAGCTACGATGGCATGACATGTCGCGTGATCCATGAAGGGCAATTCTCCAGGGAGCTCCAGGTCAGAACCTGTGTCAGGCAGGGGTGTTTGCTGTCTCCGTTCCTCTTCCTACTGGCCATAGACTGGGTCATGAAGAGGACCACAGAGCACAGACGAAGTGGAATACAGTGGACACTGTGGACACAGCTTGACGACCTCGATTTTGCAGACGACTTGGCTTTACTGTCCCACACTCATCAACAAATGCAGGACAAGACCACGAGGCTTGCTGACATCTCGTCCCAAGTGGGCCTCACCATCCACCAACAGAAAACAAAGACAATGAGGCTGAACGCAACCAGGGAAGAACCAGTCTTGCTTGCTGGCACCCCGATGGAGGAGGTGGAGTCCTTCACCTATCTCGGGAGCATCATAGACAAAAAAGGCGGCACTGATGCAGATGTCAGAGCACGAATCGGTAAAGCCAGAGCAGCCTTTCTCCAGTTGAAAAAAAGTGTGGTGTTCCAGAGAGCTGTCACAACACACCAAAGTCCGGATTTTCAACTCCAACGTAAAAGCAGTTCTCCTATATGGAGCAGAGACTTGGAGATTGACAAAAACCACAGTCAACAGAGTACAGATCTTCATAAACAGTTGCCTTAGAAGAATTTTGAAAATCCACTGGCCAGAGAAGATCAGTAACATCAGACTCTGGGAGAGAACAGAGCAGATAACAGCAGAGAATGAAATTGGGTGAAGAAGATGGGGATGGATTGGTCACAGTCTGAGAAAGTTAGCTTCCAGTATCACTAGGCAGGCATTGTCATGGAACCCCCAGGGAAAGAGAAAAAGAGGCAGGCCGAGAAACACCTGGCGTCGAGACCTCCAAGCAGACATCAAGAGACTGGGAACCACCTGGAGTAAAATCGAAGTAGAAGCACAGGACAGGAGTTGCTGGAGGTCTCTCGTCGACGGCCTATACCCGGGGAGGGATGACGGGCGTAAGTGAAGTAAGTAAGTGATCTTCCTAATAGTAATGCTATCGGTAATGTTTTTGAAGAAACAAATTATCATTCTACGCACTTTGTTTTACCTTGCAGTTGAGCAGGTGTGTGTTTCATGCATTGCTTTTTAACTCTTTGGCTGTTGGTAGCGTTTTTTGGTCACGATGATTCCTGCAGGAATCATCGTGACAAAAATCGCTCCCAACGGTAAAGGGCTAAATTATGAGTGTAGTAAGAGTGACTTTTGTCTAGCCAGTGTGTTTTGATTTTCAGGATGAAATTCATCTGCTTCATGATGACCGTGGTCCAGTACTGGAGGCTCTTGTGGCCAGGGCCATTCGTAACATAGAAACAACCCAGGAGGAGATTCGTCTTGTGGGCCTCAGTGCAACACTGCCAAATTTTGAGGACGTAGCCACCTTCCTGAGAGTGGACCCCAAGGAGGGTCTGTACTTTTTTGACAACAGTTTTCGCCCTGTGCCTCTGGAGCAGCAGTTCATCGGTATCACAGAGAAGAAGGCTGTCAAGCGTTTTCAGCTAATGAACGATATCGTGTATGAAAAGGTCATTGAACATGCAGGGAAGAATCAGGTGAGATTGCACCCTTTAAGGCAACCTCCTATTGCATGCAGCCACTGTGTAATAGACGGAATGACTATGATAGTTCATGGGTATTTCTGGTGAAGTGCTCATAGCTTGTATTAATAAGGGCTAGAAATTAGAGGAGTGTGGCAATGGTGTATTTGTATTATTGTCATTAATATTTTTGTTTATTTATTTACATGCATTTAATCATAAGAGTATGACTTGCTTTTATAACTCATTGTACCCCAAGACTGAAATCCCCAAATTTTGCCGTTGTCCCTCTGAAGACTGCAGTGCAGTGCAGGACATGGATCGACCATGATAGTTCAAGGGTAATGCCAGAATAGCTTGGCGCGAATAGGTGCCAAGCTATTCTGGCGTCACCCTTGAACTATCATGGTCGATCCATACCTTGCTGTGGTGTGTCTGGGGTAGAATGAGTTAAATAAAATAATTTGCAGATTTAAGAAAGAACGTTTAACATCATGAACGTCATGATTATTTCATAGATATTGAATCAGTCACATAGTTCTGACATCTTTTGACTGTTATGCTCTGTATGCTTTGTGCAGGTGCTGGTGTTTGTACATTCGAGAAAGGAGACTGGCAAGACGGCCCGTGCCATACGAGACATGTGTCTGGAGAAAGATACACTAGGTCTCTTTCTGAAGGAAGGGTCTGCATCCACTGAAGTCCTACGTCGTGAAGCTGAGCAAGTGAAGGTAAGGATCACTGTCTTCATTTTGATTGGCGGGTCATAGCAAAAGTGATTCTATGTATGGGGCGTCCGTTGTGTGTGGTAAACTTTAACATAGCATGTTCTTGGAGACTTTTCAAGCCAAAGTCTTTGAACTTGGTGCAAGGATACTTGTCTAACAGCTTTGTTAGACAAAAAGAACAAAGAACACATGGTAAACAAAAAAGCTTCTTAGCATAGTTCAAAACAATATGCACTATGGAGTTGTTTTCAAGACGACAGCATCCCATTTTTTAACAAGATTTATTTTGAGACATATGAGAACAGGCCTTTGTTGAGAATGGCGCGCCAAGGCAATATCACACATGTTGCTTCAGTGCCGACTGTTAAATTCTAAATTATTTTGTTAGTGAATAACAATAGCAAAAAACACTGTTAACTCGCATTTCTATGACAATATGTAGACAATGCAGCTTGTAATGGTCTGTCCAAAAGTCAAACTGAAATTGACAAGCTGCTAGCAATAGCAGAGTTTGTGCATGACCCCTTGCAACTGCAGGGGCTCATCTGAACATGTTTTGAGGTCAGACAGCAGTTCAAAGTTTTAGCAACTTGACTACTTTCTGAATATAGCAGAGGAATGAAAACAAATATGTTATTGGCAGCAGGGATTTGCTACACAGACCCTGGTAGTTGTAGGCCTTCGGAAGGTCAAAGTAACCATTGTACCCCTCAGGTCTTACTTTGACCTCCCAAAGGCCTACAAGGGTCCATGTAGCAATCCCTGCTACCAATAACTTACAATGCCACTTGCTTTTTGATGATGCTTGCTGTGTTCTAGCAGTAGGTACTCCAAGCCTTCTTTGCATGACTAAGCGTGACCTAAATTTCACCCATTTTCCATCACTGATGTTAACCAAAACACGCTGCATATATCAATAAAATGTATACTGGGTTGTAGTATGGTGTCTACTCTTTGTGTTCATGTGTGTTTCTGTGCTTAATTTTACATGTTTAGTACTTCATTTGTGTTTTACTGGCGTATCTATTGTTCATGACTTGCTGTGGCGGCACAGCGTGCACGCGTTGTTCACAGCACACATCAGCTTTTCAGTCGCCTCGCGTATCGCGTCGAAGCAACACAGGCTAAAAATAGCTAGCCAGTTAGGTAGAGTAGAGCTAGCCCTTCATTTTCGTATAATTTATTTTTGCATACGATCACGGGAACGTATTCAAATTTCAAGTAGAAAAGTTTCAAAGTAATATTCTCACTCTTCTACAAAACCCCCCACCCGGGTCTGCCCTGGGGGACTTGGGTGGGGTTAGGTATTTTTTAGCACCCAGGGTCACCCTGGTCAGCCCCACAGGGTGGGTTTTTCTCTCTATTCTGGGGCATGTGTTTCTGTCTACCCTTTGTCCATTCACCTGTATTTGCCTTTTTAAAACTCTCCCTACTGTCTGCACTGCCTGTAGCTCTTGATATTGGATGTGTGTTGCTAAATGGTCTTAGCTTTATTTAGGCCCCATGTGTTGGTTTATTTAACGTATTTGACCGGCTGGCGACATACATTCAATGTTCTGTTTATTTTTTTTTTTTCACAAGCAGTGCAGGCACGTCCTGAGAAAGCCTTGTTGCTGTCAGGACGTTAAGCAATGTACAATCAATCAATCTTCTACAAACGGACAGGAGCGAAAAATATATGCCTAAAATTGTCAATCATTTTTCTATATTATTGCAAAGTTTCGTATATATTCATTACTTTGACTCCGCATGCGAAGCAAAAGAGCGCACATGCTGCCTCTGTGTACGAGCTAACGTGTGTTCGGAGAATAGCGTGCACAAACGATAGCGAGGCTGTAGTTGTACCATGTGCTTCGGCGAAAATATATCATCAGATTTAACCAATCTACCGACTTCAGATGAAAATATCGATATGTAATACCATTTTTTGATTGATCTGTACATTGCTAGCTTTTACATTTGCTTTTCAATTGTATTCGAAGTGTTTCTTTTGAGCAAGCATCGGTGCTGTCTTGCGAGGTAAAACAAAGCGTGTTGGGTTATCGTCGGAAATACCGAATATAATTTTCTCTTTCACAAGAAAGTATGAATTAAACATTATTACTTTATAAATGTTAAGGTACGTTTATATTTAAGTCATTATCTTCTGGCGGTCGTAGACTTTGAGATAAAAAAATTTTTTTGTGAAGTCACGTGACCTTCTTGTTTTTCGTCTGCTACTACTACAGTATGATGAAGTACTTTCTTTCATTAGATCAGTGTGTAGTTTTCTGTCCGTGATTTGTATAGACAAGCAAATTTCACACAAGTGTTAAAATTATAATTCAACAATTTAAATAGTTGAAATTGCTGGTGATCAATTTTGTGTTGTTTGTCAATTTTTATGTATATATATTTTTTTATTGGGGTGGGGGGTGGTGATGGCAACAAAATTTTCCTCTTTGTTTGTAGTCTATCCTGTTCCATTATTCAGATCTCATTATCCTGATCATTTTGATGTTTAAATGATGTTTCTATCTTAATTACAACGCAAGATATGATTTTTCTTGTGTTTTGTTGATTTTCAGCCATCAAAATCAGTGATTTTAACAAGTTTGAAGATCATTTTCAGCAAGATGCCCTTGTTCAAGAGCCTCGAAAAAGACTAGGCTGTCACAGATTACTAAAAAGAGTTGATTGTAGTAGAATTTAGTATCATTATCACTATAAGGTTGGTTCTGTGAAATTCCCAAAATGCCAAATCATTCAATTTTCACTGTTGCCCAAAAGGCATGCAAAAAAAATAAACAAATTAATTCATAACTTTTGATCTAATTGTCCGATTATTTTCAACTTGATATCATTGGAATTAGAAAAATGAGACCTATCTGGAAAACATATTTACAAATGTGATCATGTAACTTAAAAAAATCACTTTGGAGTACCTACTAGCAGCGATGGGGTTAATGGTGTAAATAACATTTCTCTTTTTGCTGCTTATCAGGTTATTTCAAACCTAACAAGGAGATTCTATGTTGAACATAACTAAATGTATGAGGATTTATTGTGGCTATGCAAGTTAATGTAATGGTTTTGGCTTTTTCCACAGAATCATGAGCTGAAGGATCTCTTGCCTTACGGGTTTGCTATCCATCATGCTGGTATGACCAAGTGAGTGACTGTATTTTTTGGCTCACATGCGAAGCAAAAGTGAGTATGTTTTGGGCCAGTGGTTGTTCGTCTGTCGTCTGTTTGCCCGCCGCTGTCCGTCGTAAACTTTAACGTTGGCATTTTCTCAGAGACTATTCAAACCACATTCTTCAAACTTGGCCCAATGATACTTTGTGGTAAGACCTTTCTAAACATACCAATTTGAGTGACCTCACAAAGGTCAAGGTCACAGGGGATCAGGAAGTAGATAAAAAAATTAGCTATATTTTGACATAATTTATTTTTTCTCAAATACTATTCACAACTTCAAACCCAAACTTGGTACAAAGATACCTGATGATAAAACCTTTCTATAAATACTAATTTGGTTGATCCCTCAGAAAGGTCAAGGGTCACAAGAGCTCAGGAAATAGGTGAAAAATAGCCATATTTTGACAAAAGATGGTTTTTCTCAAATACTATTCACAACTTAAAACCCAAATTTAATACAGAGATACCTGATGGTAAGACCTATCTATACTAATTTGGATGACCCCTTGGAAAATGTATTTTTCTCTAAAATGTATTTTTTCGAAAAATACTTACCAGTGGCATTACTATGTGGAATATACCCCTTAAGCTTACCCGATTTCAGCCTAAGACCCTTTGTGTGTACCCACACGACAAGGGCCGTAACTCAGAGAGTTGTATCCAAGTGACCGGGTAGTCTCCCCTCCCTCCATCCGGTCACATGAGCCGTGTATTCCCACCAGTCTTACACTTAGCTTAGTGGCGGCAAGTGGGGTAGGTGGGAGGGCCCTACAAGTAAGTATTTTTTGAAAAAATACATTAGAGAAAAATACATGTGTTTCCTCAAAATTCATTACGGATGGCATTACTATGTGGAAGAATAGCGAAAAGGAGGAGGGTGCCACCCAAAACCCTGCCACGGCAGTAAGCTTAGGGGCAACCTCCCGACGATTTCAGCTAAGAGTTACCTATGGCGCCAGTGGCGCACGGAGGGAGTGTTGCGCTGCCGAGAGGTCTCCGATGAGGGCCACGCTGCCTCTTTGACCGGAGAGATCTCGGAGATAGAAGCGGGCGAAGGTGGATTCTGCTCGCCACCCGGCCGCTGCAACGGTGTCTCTGACTGTGCAGTTTCGGTAGAACGCGACGCTGGCGGCGACCGCTTTCACTTCGTGAGCCTGTATCCGCATTCTCTTGGCATCCTGTGGGGAGAGATCATTGTAAGCGGAGCGGATGCTCCATCGCAACCAGGATGAGATCGTCTGGGCGGAAATATCAGCTCGGCCTTGGGCCAAGGGCAGGAAGAGGCGGGAGCAGCCTCTCCTGATGGGCTTCACTCTGCGCAGGTAGACTTTTAATGCTCAGACCGGGTTCTGCAGTCGTGACGTCTGGGACTGGTCAAATCCTGTAAGCGGGCGAAGGCTCCACACCTGGGGCGCAGCCGAGGGGAGTCTATTCTTGGCCAAGAAGGAAGGATTGGTCAGAAGTTGAACAGAACCGTCAGTCCTGAACTGCATGCAAGCTGGGTCCACGGACAGTGCATGCAGCTCACTTACTCTGGCGGCTGTGGCGAGGGTCAGGAGGAAGCAGGTCTTCCTAGTCACGTCGGCAAAGTGGGCTAGGGGAAGAGGCTCGAACCGACTGGAGTTCAACCAGGTCAACACCCACGGGAGATCCCAGTGTGGAAGAAGAGAATGAGCGACTGGGCGCTGGAGTTTGAAGTGGGACATCAAGTCTGAGAGGTCCTTGCATGCTCCCGGGTCTGGTAGACCTAAGTGCCGATAAGTGTCCGGCACCATCGAGAGATAACCGCGGATAGTGATCGGGGCCAAGTCCTGTTCACGAAACAGCCACAAGAAGAACTCGGCCAGCTGAGGCATGGTCAAAGCCGTTGGGGAAAGGTGCTGGGACTCGCACCAGGACTGTAGGACCCTCCATTTTCCCTCGTACACCCGAAGGGTGGATGGTCTGCAGACTGCCGCGATCGCCTCCACTGCTGCATTCGAGAAACCTGTGAGGGCTTGCCACACAACCTCCAGGCATGAAGAAGAAGTCGCTCCGGGCAATGGTGGAAGAGGTTCTGCCTGGGCTGCTTCAGCATCGTACGAGGCGTGGGGAGCTGGAGAGGAGGGTCGGTGGAGAGGCTCAAAAGATCTGTCGTCCACGTCCTGTTCCAACTGAACGGTGCAACGAGCAGTAGGACCGTGTTGCATCCCCAAAGCTTGAGGAGCACCTTGGGCACCAGCACCGAGGGAGGATAAGCGTAGGCCACGAGGCCCTCTCAGGAGACTGACAGAGCGTCCACCGCCCACGCGAGGGGGTCCAGGATATGGGAGACAAATAGCGGGAGCTGCTTGTTCCATCTGGTGGCAAACAGGTCAATCATGGGCGTCTCCTAGTGTGCACAGATCATCCGGAAGATGTCCGGCTGGAGGGACCACTCAGTGTGGAGGAGCTATCCTCCTCACGAGAGGGAGTTCGCGAGAACATTCAGGTGTCCCAGGATGTGTCGTGCTCTGAGCGCAATCCCGCGATCCCTGCCCCACAGAAAGATCTGGTAAAGTAGCATGCAGAAGGTCGGAGACCAAGTGCTACCTTGCTTCTGAATATAGGCTACCACCGTCGCGTTGTCGGACAGGATCAGGACTTCCTGGCTGCAGAGCCGCGATTCCCAGTTGATGATGGCCAACCAGACCGCCTTCAACTCCAGCCAGTTGATATGTTTGTCTCAAAGGTCCGACGCCCACCGGCCCAAGACGGTGGTGAATTCCGGCAGTAAGTGGGCACCCCAGCCATCAAGACTTGCGTCCGTGCAAATGGAGAAAGTAGGTGGAGGGATGGAGAGAGGGACTCCTGTCGCCAACCAAGAGTGATCTATCCAATGGAGCAGATGCGGCCGGATCAGCAGCAGGCCTGGGATCGAGGCTGATAGCATAGCTGCCAACCCTCCCGATTTTTGCGGAATTTTCCCGATTTTTACAAATTTCCCGCCAATTCCGATTTGGGTACTTAAGATTCCGAGTTTCAAATTTCCCCCCCCAAATATTTTTTTTTTTTATCGATGTTTTATTTGTCCCGGTTCCTATTCACATTTTTCCGTCCCCTGAGCTACAAGAAGTACTTCCGGTTTATTTCTATCAAAGCGATAACAAAATGGCGAGCAAAAGCAGTGAAACTTCTTCTTCCAAGAAACCCAGACTGAAACAAAAGTTCAAGGATTTGTATCTGAAGGACTTTGATTTCATCATGAAGTCCACAAGCGGCGATTTCAAAGCGTATTGTCGTGTTTGTTGTGATGGCTTCTCCATCTGCTGGGGTGGAAAAAACGACATCACGAAGCTTGAAGCCACTGGCAAACATAAGAAGAATGTTCAAGAAATGGAATCCGATGTCGTCAAGAAAAGTACGAAGATGGATCAGCTGCTGACGAAGCAGGCAGACTTGAATACAATTAAAGCAGAGGTAGGTAGAAAACTTTGAATTTACTGACAAGAGATACACTTCTAAAACTTTACAAAGCGGGTCTTCTGCAGCTAGCATCCCTGGTCTCATACATTTTCACAAGATAAAGCCAAAATCAATCTTTGTTTTCAATGTTTCCCCTTTTATATATTTACCTCCATTTTTTTTGTGGGTAATTTCTCCTTCTTGTCAACCTTTTTTTTTTTTTTTTTTTTTTGTTAATTTATAGCTCAGATTGGATGCGCTCCTTAGTCATCTCAGTGTTCTTGTATGCCTGCGAGTCATGGACCCTCACAGCAGACCTTAAAAGGAAAATACAAGCCACTGAAATGAGATGTTTTCGAAGGCTGCTTGGCATTTCATACAGAGATCACATCACGAACGAGGAAGTGGGAAGCAGAATCAGGCAAGCCATCGGGCCCTATGAAGACCTATTAGCCATTGTGAAAAAACGCAAACTGAAGTGGTATGGGCATGTCATGCGTTCAACAGGGTTTGCCAAAACAATCCTGCAGGGCACTGTGCAAGGAGGACAAAGGAGAGGAAGACAGAGGAAAAGATGGGAGGACAATATCTCAGAGTGGTCAGGACTGAGGCTGGGCGATACGCTAAGAATGGCAGAGAACAGAGTGGAATGGAGGGAGCTGGTTGCCAAGTCATCAGTGGTGCCCCAACGGTCGGCAAGACTATGGGATATAGATAGATAGCTCAGATTGCACCAGAGTGCTCCATTTGGCCTATTTAGACCAAAAAAAAATCTTGGGGGGGGGGGGGGGGGCGGGCATGCCCCCGAACCCCCCTAGCACTTGTTGTCGCTTTGCTCCTCAGATTGACGCTTCGCGTCAAGATTCCTCTTTTGGATTTCCACAGGTTGGCAGCTATGTGATAGATCTCCCGAGGACGGACGCCAGTGGAGCAGCACATGCAGCTGTAGCAGTCGAGCGTAAAGCCTGCCGAAAGGTAACGGGTCCGCCGCTGCACTGATTAGACCCAAGAGCTGGAGCCAGGTCCTGGCCGGGACCGTGTCCGCTAGGGAGACTTGCCCTGCAAAGTTTGCCAGCTTCTGGATCTGAGCCTCCGGTAGACGTACCCTGTTGAGATCGGTCAGAAACTCCATGCCCAGGTGGACAAACCGGCGAGACGGTACCAGGTCCGACTTTCCCTCGTTGAGGAAGAACCCGAGCCAGCAAAGAAGTGCTAGGAGAGCGTCCCTGTCCGCCTCTAGCGAGGCCGCGTCCCGATTCCTAAGGAGCAGGTCATAAAGATAGTTGGAGGTAGGACTCGAGGAATCCTGCCTGGCTCTAGCGACTACGGCGTCCACAGAGGGGAGCGTCTCAGAGGCGGAGAGGTCCAAAACGAGATCTGAAGTCCGTACGAGATCGTGTCGAGAATCCAAGGGTCCTCCAGCAATAGTGACCGCCACTCGTCACTATGCCTCGAAAGCCTCCCGCCGACTGGAGACCCTGCAGGAATCGGCAGGGGAGAAGTCGGAACTTGGGCCCGGCGAGGGCGGAGGATGGGAGGCGCGGCCTGTGGGGGCCTGACATCTGGGTCTGGGAGGTAGTTTTAATAACCAGTGGGAAGGTGGGTCTGAAGCTCTGCAGGGCGTGACCCTCGTCCTTGCGGGAAGCTGGAAACCAGGCGGAATCCGCTCTGGGAGCTCTTGGCCATAAGGTCCTTTGCCGAATCCTTTACCTCTTGCCAGGTGGAGCCGAAGAGGAGGGACCCGCCCAGAGGAGCACGGCGCAGTTGAGCAGCGAAGGTCAAGGGAATGCCGGGGCAACTCTTCAACACGGCGTCTCGTCTGATGAGGTCACAATTTGCAGCCGCCGCCATGGAGTTGGTCACGATGTGGTGCACGGAACGATTAGCTGTCACCGCCAGCGAGTGGACGGCCCGTAAACGTGTCTTGTTCAGCCGCTCCCAAAACTCCTCCACACTCCGTACGACTGCCTGCGTGGCCAAGTCAATAAAACCCGCACAAGCCAGGGAATTCCGAAAGAGACTTGCCGTGTGGTCCAGACTGGGGAGGGGGGGGGGGAAACCGTCGGGCGGGAATCTTGCCTCCAGCTTGTAACTCCACTGGGAGAGGGCACGCGAAGGCTTGAGAGTGTCCTGCGTACCAAGCTTGTCAAAACTTTATATCAACGCCCGCAGGCCACCAAGTGTCGGCAAAGAACCCCCTATCCCTGCAGCTTGTCCCGCAGGTGGTCATTAAAGGCATCCGCCAGGTCTCTAAATCCTGGGGGCTGTGGAAGAATCTTGAAACGTTTCTGCGGAAACGGAGCGTCGACCAATACCGTAGCCTTCCTCTTGAGCGGCGGAGAGGGCGGGCATCCCTCCAAGGGAAGAATCGCTGAGATCAAACGTGCCGTCTCATCCAGGGCCCACGACGTCTCGGATGAACCTGGAGTCTCTGCTGCCGTATCTGAGGCCGAAGCGCTGTGGGGCCGGGGATCCTGGGGGTACAAAACTGACGCTGAGTCATCTTGGTGCAGACTGAGAACGTCTCTATCATGAACCGACGGTGCGGGAGAGACAGAAAAAATGTCACGAAGGGGGATCAAGTCATCCGGAGGAGACCAGTAGGGTAGGCTGACGCTCAGGGAGCCTGTGGGCAGGGCGAGGGTCAGGAGAAAGTCCGGGCACTACCGTAGCACTGACCGGTGATCTTGCTCGAACGATGAGGGAGGGAAGACGCCTCCTACGTGAGTCCAGGGAAGCCGGCGGGGAGTCGCGACGAGAAGTCCTAGCGATCCGCCGCGCCGAGTCCATACGGCCGTGTCCACGAAAGCGTTCCCGAGGGCTAGGAGAATGGTTGCAAGGAGAGAAACGCTGAGTAGCACTAGGGGACAGGCTCCGGCCGGGCACCCGACGCGGAGGTGACGGGCTATCTCCATAGCTATGCTGACCCGTGCTAGGAGGCCTGCGTGCGCTGGGGGTGGCTGACGGACAGTGACTAACGGAAATGTCTCCCTGAGTCCGTGTCTTCTGAGTGCTCTGTCTCTTGGCCGCTCCTTGCAAAGGACCATGCGAGACTGGCAGTTGTCCCTTGGTCGCTCCTTGCGAAGGACCATGCAGGACAGGTTTGACTCTCCCGGCCATCACTGTGAGAGAGATAAATGGGACTGAATCCAGTGTCCGGCAAGAAGAGGGTCCCACAATCTCAAGAGGTCGCTCGGCGGCGCAGAGTAGTGGGGGGAGCAGGGGTTACAGTCACTTTAGGGCCCTGTACTGACCTGTCACTGTCCAGCGGCGCCGTAGTATCAGTAGCCACTGGGTGTCCCCGTCGATAAAACTCCCTGCACTTCCACTCCTGCCACGTAGCGCACTTAGCGCAAGTACGGGATGAGGAGCAGCTGGAACAGAGAAGACACAGCGTATGCGAGTCCGTCGGTCACTGGAATCCCTTACATCTCCTACAGGTGCGTAGCTGTGCGCTGCAACACAAAGCAGAAGCCATAAAAGCAACTGCGCGGGGCCAGTAACGAAAGGCCCGTGAACAGGCCTCACCACGCTCGGCGAGGCTAAGCCCAGACTCGATGAAAAATTTGAAAAAAAATTTCCATGGAATATGCCGACGGCGCCGTAAACGGTCCGTTTACTCGTAAGCATAACCCGAGGCCTTACCTCGCCATCTTCTTAGCCACTAGCGAAGCTTGCGATATAGTATAGCTGTAGAACAAATCCAACAGAGAGGATGAAGCAGGTGAACCATTCACGGTGAAGCTAAGGGTAAGACTGGTGGAAATAGAGGCTCACGTGACCGGATGGAGGGAGGGGAGACTATCCGGTCACTTGGATACAACTCTCTGAGTTATGGCCCTTGTCATGTGGGTACACACAAAGGGTCTTGGGCTGAAATTGGGTAAGAATAAGGGGTATATTTCACATAGCAATGCCATCGGTAATGTATTTTGAGGAAACAAATTCAAGGGTCACAAGAGGCCGGCAAATGTGTGTAAAATGCTGATTTCTTTAATAAAATTGTAGGTATTCCCAAATTTTTGCAAATTTTTCAACCAAATTTGGTACAAAGATAGCTGATGATAAGACTTTCCTATGCATACTAATTTAGTCTACTCATCACAAAGGTCAAGGGTCACGGTGGGGGGGGGGGGGGGTTTGACAGATGTGTGAAAAATGCTTACATTTTCAGAAAACATGGATTTTGCTGCTGCAGAAGCCAGCCCTTGTCACAAAGGTCACACCTATGCATGGGTGGGACTTTTCCGGCTACAGCCGGATTTCCGGATTTAAAAAAAAAAAGAAGTTTGTTTTTTTCCACTTAAAAGACCCTCGCTTCAGGATTCAACTTTTTTTTCCGTCCCACACATGCATATGTAAATCGGTCATACACATGAGCCATAATGGCTTTGCCTTTCTTGTTTCAGCATTAACATTTGCAGACCAACAATTTTCATAAAGACTACAGGATAATTTCTAAGTTTTCAGCACACAATTACTGCAGCTTAACCCTTTAAATCCTTTGGTTGAATGTTTTGAGTATTTGTGAGTTACCTATATTACAGTTCAGGATATAGATTAACTATGCTAGTTCAAGGGTGGAGCCAGACAGCTTGGCACCTCTAGGTAGCAAGCTGCCCTGGCCCACCCTTGAACTATCATTGTCAAATTTATCTTATATTAGAGTGTATCACTCCTTAAAGAGTCAAGGCAACCACCAGTTTTTACTACCCCTCCCCCCACCCCCCACCCCCACACCCGCACCGTTCATGTGCATGTAGCCATCTGCACTATAGCAACACTGGCAACTGCATTCACAAGAGGTTTAATCTAATTTCATTACTTTGTTTCAGGGTTGATCGTACCCTTGTGGAGGATTTGTTCAGCGATCGCCATGTACAGGTGTTGGTGTCAACGTCCACGTTGGCGTGGGGTGTGAACCTCCCGGCCCACACGGTCATCATCCGTGGCACACAGATCTACAGTCCTGAAAAGGGGCGGTGGGTGGAGCTTAGTGCTCTGGATGTCATGCAGGTAATCCATGTGCTTTTAGAAACACCTGACAGATGTGTTCTAATTAGTATTACACTCATAAATATGCTGTCTTAACGAAGTCTACCAGTAAAAGTTTCAGGCTCCCCAGGTTATAGTCTGAATCACTAGTAGGAACATTTGGTCATCTCTTTCTTTAAGTCATGTATCTGTTGGAATTGAAAAGCTTATATTCCCCACCCCCCCCCCCCCCCCCCCCCCCCCCCCCACCCCACACCCCCCACCCTCCCACACTTTGGTACCGGTTTCAGGCCACTTTTCAAATTTCAAATACAAGCGATCAAAAATCTCTGTAACTTCAGTAGCTGAACTGGCCCTTTGTCTGTCTTGTACTGTGTTTGTCTTAAATGGCGTAAATCCGTGTCTGTTACGTGAGTGTGCGTGTTGGGTTTCAGTTCGCGGCGCTTTGATTCGATTTGCCGAAAATTGAGAAAAAGCACCTATATAATAACGGTATTATTATTATTATTCTTTATAATTTACTTTTTGTTGTAAAACCCATCTTTCAGATATGTCTGCTTGTTTCAGATGTTGGGGCGTGCAGGTCGACCACAGTATGACACGAAGGGAGAGGGAATCATGATCACCAACCACAGTGAACTGCAGTACTACCTCTCTCTCATGAACCAGCAGGTAAGGAATCCACTACACGATTTGATAGTAAACCCTATTTGCATCAGAAGCAGACCTGTTTACTCTCCCACATTACGCGGAAGATTTCCGCATTTGAACCCTTTTATTTTCTCAAAATCTTTACCGATGGCATTACTACTAGGAAGGTTCGCTTAGCATACGAATTTTAGCCCCAAAACTCGTTGTGTACACCACAACCGGGGAGGCGACTCTAGGGAGCCGTTACCAAGAGACCCTGAGTAGCCTCCCCTGCCACCCTATCCGGTGGCGCGCTCACCGTTTCCCGCCAGTCTCTTCGCTTAGCTAAACGGTTGTGTGCACCTCGCGTGCTCCAACTGTGTATGGTGGGATTACCTTTGGTGAACTCGGCTTATGTTGGATATTTCTTGGACGTGTGTTACTACCTGTATGGTGTTGGGTGCTTAGATTACCTTCGGTTTCTGAGGGTTTACGTGGTGGTTGGTCTCTGAGGATTACTAGGTCTCGGGACATGACAAGGTAAAGCTTCGGTTACTGCCTCAGCCGGCGATTTACCGGGCGGCGGCATTGACCGGAGACTATGTACGCGACCGACCGGGAGCTCGGACCCTCGCAAGGAGGCTCCGCGCACTCGCACCGGCCTTTGTCTGTCTTATGTGACAGTACTCAGGTGAAGACCTACAGCAGGTGTGGCGTTCCAGTGGCCTAACGATGCGCACGATGTCTGCCTACCTTGCTCGGGCTGCTCCTCCAGTCGGATATGCAATCAATGCGCGACGTGGGAGGAGGAACGATGGTCGCAGCTTTGGGTGTTCTACCGGAGGGAGAGACCGGCACGCAACCTCCCAGTGACCGCAGCCTTGAAAGTACTGCAGACATCATGAGCTTGTCGGCGCAAAAAAGGGACCTGCTGCCCCCACCGGTGCCTCGGACAGAGCTGCTCCGCCTAGAGCGGTATAAAGAGCCTAAAAGCAGGCGACGGGACTTGCCCTCCTGTCAAGCACCAAGAGCTCCACCCCGCCTTTTGGCCTGGGATATGCCACGATGGGATTCGTCCCCAAAGGATATGCAGACATTAGGAGCTCGGCCCCCCCCGCAAGGAGAAAGTTGAGCCTCTCGCACGCCCACCAGGAAAACGGAGAGCCCAGGCAGCAGAAGCAGGGGACCACCCCTCTGAGACGACAGCGCCCGCCAGCCTTAGGCCGGACCAGCGCCTAGACCGGACCGCACCCAGGGTGCACCTCTCGGAGCAGGACAGGAATTTAAGCCGCCGACTGGACAGGCCACGAACACAGACTTTGGGGTCCCCTAGACAGAGAGTGGAGCCACGGGCGATCCACCGAGACCGAAGCCCGCCACGGAGAGGAAACAAGCTCGGTCAGTACTTAAAGTCGACGAGATGTGGTTCCTCGTCGAGTGCGGGACCCCTAAGCACCCACCACCCCACCCTAGGAGCGTAGAGAGGGACACCCAGCGGCCTCGGTCCCTGTGATCGAAAGAGCAACAGCAGCAGTTGGGGGCAGGGCGCTACAGATCGGCCCGGCAGACAAGTTCAGGCACATCGCAGTGGAGGACCTCTTTGCGACACCGGATCTCAGAGGCACCCTCCAGGAGCAGCCGATCTTCCGGCCGGACCTTCAGGGACCGTTCTACCTCCCTTGTGTCACTCCCCCCTGTGGACGCGAGTACCGGGGGATTGGGACAAGGTGACAGCGCTGCACGGCGAAGTGACAGCCCTACTCCAGAAGGAGGCCACAGAGGTGGTCTCACGTCCCAACGCCCCAGCCTTCTACAGTCGGCTCTTCCTGGTCCCCAAACCTGGAGGCAAGTTGCGCTCATTATCGACCTTTTGGCTCTAAACAAGTACATGTTGGCCCTGCGCTTCAGGATGGAAATGGCCAGAGCACTGAGGGTGGCGGTGCAGCCCCAGGATTTCGCCGTGAGCCTCAACCTAGCGGACGCATATCTTCACGTACCCTTCCATCCGGTGTGGCGGCGTTACCTTCCGCAGGGTCTTGTGTCAGTTTCGGGCCCTACCTTTGGACTTAACCTCAGCCCGTGGGTCTTCACCGGGATTATCGACGGAGTTGTGTAAAGGTTCCGACCAGCGGCCTCCGGCCCTACTTCCAACTACCTGGACGACCTGCTCCTCCTGAACCAGATGGCGAAAGTGTTGGAGGACACAGATTCCTGGCTCACTCGGCTCCGCCGACTCGGATTCCTGGTCAGTGGAGGCAAGTCCGACGGGATACTGACACACAGGTTATCCACCTAGGCATGGAGTTCCTGACCGACATCAACTGGGTACGACTCCCCGAAAGGCGGATACAGAAGATAGCAGAGGCGGCACTCTTGAGTGTCTCGCGCGGAAGCTCCCAGCCAGGGTCTGGCCCCAGCTGTCGGGCCTACTCAGCTCTGCAGCAGATCTCCTACCCCTAGGCAGCTTCTACTCTCGGCCGATACAGCTGCATCTGCTTTTGCACTGGCGCCCCTCCTCGGTCAAGTCTCATCTCCGGCAGTAGATGGACAGTGTCTGGCTAGCGTCGGGGGTACCACATTTCTCCCTGCCGCCACAGCTCTCCATCTGCACAGACGCAAGCCACTCAGGCTGGGGAACGCACCTGTGGCCGGAGTTGTCACAGCCTCGGGCAGCTGGACGAGGGAACATGCAGGCAGACATATCAACTGGCTGGAGATGAAGGCGATGGGCCGAGTATTTTGAAGAGTTACTGAACAGACCTAGCCCACCCGACCCCCCCGACATCCAGCCGGCAGAGACCGACCTACCCATCAGCTGTGACAGACCCAGCCGGGAAGAGATCAGAAAAGCAGTGGCATTTTTGAAGAATGGCAAAGCAGCAGGGCCAGATGGCATCCCAGCGGAGTCTCTGAAAGCAGACCTAGAGACAACAGTTGAGATGCTGTACCCACTGTTTGGAAAGATCTGGGAAGAGGAGGTGATGCCAGCTGACTGGAAGGAGGGGTACCTGATCAAGCTTCCCAAGAAAGGCGACCTCAGCAAGTGTTCCAACTACAGAGGAATCACCTTGCTGTCAGTACCAGGAAAGGTCTTCAACAGGATCATCCTAGAGAGAATGAAGAGCTCCGTTGACCCCCAGCTGAGAGACCAGCAAGCAGGATTCAGGAAGAACCGATCATGTACAGACCAGATCGCCACTCTCCGCATCATCGTGGAACAGTCTCTGGAGTGGAGCTCCCCGCTGTACGTCAACTTTGTGGATTATGAGAAAGCATTTGACAGCGTGGACCGAGAGACTCTGTGGAAGCTCCTACGACACTACGGTGTACCCACAAAGCTCGTCCGCCTGATCAAGAGCAGCTATGATGGCATGACATGTCGCGTGATCCACGAAGGGCAGTTCACCAGAGAGCTCCAGGTCAGAACTGGTGTCAGGCAGGGGTGTCTGCTGTCTCCGTTCCTCTTCCTACTGGCCATAGACTGGGTCATGAAGATGACCACAGAGCACAGACGAAGTGGAATACAGTGGACACTGTGGACACAGCTTGACGACCTCGATTTTGCAGACGACTTGGCATTACTGTCTCACACTCATCAACAAATGCAGGACAAGACCACGAGGCTTGCTGACATCTCGTCCCAAGTGGGCCTCACCATTCACAAACAGAAAACAAAGACAATGAGGCTGAACGCAACCAGGAAAGAACCAGTCTTGCTTGCTTGGAGGAGGTGGAGTCCTTCACCTATCTCGGGAGCATCATAGACAAAAAAGGCGGCACTGATGCAGATGTCAGAGCACGAATCGGTAAAGCCAGAGCAGCCTTTCTCCAGTTGAAAAAAGTGTGGAGTTCCAGAGAGCTGTCACAACACACCAAAGTCCGGATTTTCAACTCCAATGTAAAAGCAGTTCTCCTATATGGAGCAGAGACATGGAGATTGACAAAAACCACAGTCAACAGAGTACAGACCTTCATGAACAGTTGCCTTAGAAGAATTTTGAAAATCCACTGGCCAGAGAAGATCAGCAATGTCAGACTCTGGGAGAGAACAGAGCAGATAACAGCAGAGAATGAAATCGGGCGAAGAAGATGGGGATGGATCGGTCACAGTCTGAGAAAGCCAGCTTCCAGTATCACTAGGCAGGCATTGTCATGGAACCCCCAGGGAAAGAGGAAAAGAGGTAGGCCGAGAAACTCCTGGCGTCGAGACCTCCAAGCAGACATCAAGAGACTGGGAACTACCTGGAGTAGAATCGAAGGAGAAGCACAGGACAGGAGTTGCTGGAGGTCTCTCGTCGACGGCCTATACCCGGGTAGGGGTGACAGGCGTAAGTAAGTAAGTAAGGAGATGAAGGCGGTGTGGCTGACTCTTGCCAGATGGGAGGAACAGCTCACGCAACAGGAGGTACTGGTGCTCTCTGACAGTCGTGGCCTACATTCGGGACCAGGGGGGAACGCACACACCCTCCCTTTGCATCCTCGTGTTCCAAGGTCCTCCGGTGGTGCAGGGATCGGGGCATCACTCGGCTGGCGCGGCACATCCCAGGCTTGCTGGTAGAGTGCCGTACCTGGGCACACTCCAATGGGCTACTGAGGCTCTCCTCTATCGGAGACACTCCAGTGGAGGTCACTCCCCACAAAACAATGAATTCTTCTAGAGAAGTGATTAAAGATCAAGCATTGGCAGAACTGTCTGAAGATGAACTTGTACGGAATCTTAAGTCATCAGGCGCTTAGTTTCCAAACGAGGTGGTAAGGAGATCCGTCTCCCTACCATCATCCTGACGTTTGGCACCCCCACCGCTCCGCTACGACTACCATCTGGGGAGGTTACTACTCCCTAAAAGTGAAAAAGTACGTCCCTCTCCCCCTCCGGTGCTTTAAGTGCCAAAAGTATGGCCATGGGCAGAAGACATGCCGCCAGAGGCTCTATATGCACTAGTAGTAGTAGTAGTATTGTAAGGACAAAATAGGCCATGAGGCCTTTGCAAACACCAACTTTGAAGAATTACGCCTTCTAGTCAAGTCCTATAACCCCTCAGTAATATCTCTTCAGGAGACTTACCTGAAGACTTGAAGACCTGATGTTGAATGCTGACAAAACTGAAGTAATTCCTGTTGGTGCTCCCTCCCGGCTCCGACTTGTAAACAGTGCTTCTGTCAACATTGCTGGCAGCACCATTCCCTTCAAAACATCAGTTAGATATCTTGGTGTCAAGATAGATCAGACACTGGCCATGCACGATCAAATCAGCAGTGTTTGTCGAGCCTCATTCCTGGAGCTCAGACGCATTGCATCTATCCGGCCTTATCTCTCTGAACGCGCTTCGGCTAGACTAGTCACTGCGCTGGTAACTTCCCGCCTTGACTATTGTAATTCCATCTATTCAGGTCTGCCCATGGAACAGGTATGTCGGTTGCAAAGGGTTCAGAGCAGCGCTGCACGGCTTGTTCTAAAGAAGCGTAAACGCGACCACGTGACACCCATGCTTAAAGAACTCCACTGGCTGCCGGTAAAGTTTCGATGCCAGTACAAGATGGCAACTCTGCCATACCGTCACTTTGCCGGGACTTTACCGGCTTACCTTTCTGCTTCACTCTGCACATACCAGCCTTCACGTTCTCTGCGGTCCTCCAGTGAGAAACGTTTGAAGGCTCCGAAGCGTAACTTGAAAACTGTTGGTGAACGCTCATTCAGCTTCATTGCACCTTCAGTTTGGGAACTCGCTGCCTGTCAGTCTTCGAAATCTCTCTACTCTCCCTCAGTTTAAGGCTCAGTTGAAAACTCACTTCTTCCAGCTTGCTTTTCCTCTGTCGTAGATCCGTGGTCCTGTTGTATTTATTTGTAATGTTATTGTATTCGTCTATGTCATGTTTGACTGCGTGTGTTAGCGCAATGAGTTTTTGCCACAAAAAGATTTTGCGCTATACAAGAACCATTCATTATTATTTATTTTATTATTTACTTCTGACCCTGTCTCCTTTAATGGTTTTAATGCTATCCATAAAGGCTCTGATTCGGAGAGACGCTCGGGTGGAGTGGCTCTTCTCATTAGCAACCAGTTTTTATGTAGCCCCGTTAGCGTGTTATTATTGACACCTGTCTTCAGGCTGTCACAGCTCGGGTTACCTTAAAGAAGACCATAACCATATGCAGTATTTACCTGCCACCATCCCTGCGGGCCTGTAGTAATGATATTTTTAACTTAGTAGATCAGCTGCCCCCTCCCTTTATTTTCATGGGAGATTTTAACGGTCACGCTCACCTGTGGGGTAGTGACCACTATGATGGCAGAGGTCAGATGTTAGAAGATGTTTTTTCTCAATTAACCAATGTGTTTTTAATGATGGCTCACCTACCTACTCTATCCCAGGTTCAGGATCTAGTTTTGTTCTAGACCTCACTGTGTGTGATCCTTCTCTCATGCTGGACTTTGACTGGAAGTTCATGACGACCTGTGTGGTAGTGACCACTTCCCAGTAGTCCTGTCATCGGTCAGTTGTGGGGAGGATCCACCGGTGGGGCACTGGAATCTCAAGAAAGCTAACTGGCCTCTGTTCGCCTCCCTCTGTCAGTCTCGTATTACAGAGGAGGTGGTCATGTCAGCTGAAGAACCTATTTCTTCTTTTACTACTATTTTGTTGGACGTAGCGGGTGAAACCATCCCTAAAACTTCCGCATCAGTCCCTCGGAAGCTGAGAGTACCATGGTTCAATGAAGAGAGCCCAAAAAGCGCGCAAATCTGCTCAGCGATGTGCTTTCCGTAATCCGTCGCAAGTGAATATTTTAACCTTTAAAAGACAGAGGGCGAAAGCCCGTTACATTTTTTAACGTGAACGCCGTGCTTCCTGGAGATGCTTCGTCTCATCTTTAACTTTTCAGACTCCGTCCCAGAAAGTCTGGAAGGCTGTTCGAGGAATTAGGGGCAGGGGTGGCTCGGCTTCTGTCGGCCATCTTAGAGATGGTGCCACCTTGGTCACAGATAGAAAAGCTGTGGCCAGATTGCTTGCCTCCACCATTGCCCATAATTCTTCTACAGAGCATTATTCATCCTTCTTACAGAGAGAGAAGGAGAAGTGAGAGTCTCGTATTTGTGATTTTAAGTCCGATAACTGAGAAGACTATAATGCCCCTTTTACATTATCAGAATTGCAGCAAGCCTTGCAGAAATGTAATGACTGCTGCTGGCCTACATACCATCCGCTATCAATTCCTAACACATCTGCCTGAGAGGTCACTCCTTGTACTTCTCAAGGCCTTTAACCATATCTGGAGAACTGGCCATTTTCCGCTGTCTTGGCACCAGGCTGTGGTTGTACCGATCCCCAAGCCGGGTAAGGATCCTTCCGACCCGGGCAACTACCGGCCTATCGCTTTGACATCATATTTATGTAAAACTATGGAGCACCTGGTCACCGCCCGCCTGATGTGGCATCTTGAGTCACAGGGTCTCCTCACAGACCGCCAGTGCGGTTTCCGGCGCTTCCGTAGTACAACTGACCATTTAGTCCGCTTTGAATCATTTATTCAAGATGCTTTTGTCAACAAGCAGCATGTCTATGCAATTTTCTTCGATCTTGAGAAGGCATATGACACTACCTGGAAGTATGGCACAATGTCTGACTTGTTGGACATGGGTTTTAAAGGGCACCTGCCCGTTTTTATTCACAATATTTTGACTAACCAGTCGTTCCATGTCCGTGTGGGCTCCACCCTCTTCGACTCCTTTGAACAGGAGATGGGTGTCCCGCAGGGCAGCATTCTATCTCCTGTTTTATTTAGTATTAAAATTAAAAACATTGTGAAGGCCGTCAAGGATGATTCTGTATGCTCTTTGTTTGTTGACGACTTTGCTTTGTGCGCACGTGGTCGAGGACTTGTGTCCCTCGAGAGGTGCTTGCAGCTGTGCGTTGATCGCATCCAGCAGTGGGTGTCTCTCAATGGATTCAATTTCTCGCCCTCCAAGACAGTCTATGTGCATTTTACTAACCAGACAAAATTTTTTCCAGAACCCAGCCTGAGCATTGCTGGAGTGCCAATTAAGGTGGCCGAGTAGGTAAAGTTTCTGGGGGTCATCTTTGACAAAAGACTTACCTTCCGCAACCATATTAATTACCTCAGAACCTCTTATCAGAAGGCTATCGACGTTCTTCGTGTCGTTGGTCGGTCTGACTGGGGTGCGGACCGTACTGTCTTACTTTGACTGTACCAGACCCTTGTTCAGTCCAAACTGGATTACAGCTCTGTGGTGTATGGCTCAGCTTCCAAGTCTGTGCTACAGCGTCTGAACACAATTCACCATCAGGGTCTGCGGATATGTCTTGCGGTCTTCAGGACGTCTCCAGTTCCTAGTCTGTATGCCGAGGCAGGGGAGCCTTCTCTCAAGCTCCGCCGCATCTGCCTCATGCTCAGCTATGTTCTGAAGCTTAAGGCCCATCCAGACAATCCTGCCTATGATTTTAAACCATCGTTTGCAGAGATTTACGATGCCCATCCGGGAGCTGTCCGTCCACTTTCTTTCCGTGTCCGACCTCATCTGCAGGCGGCTGGATTGGACCTGGACAGAGTTTCGGAATCTCTGCAACACATCACTCCACCCTGGCTCTTACCAGTTCCTGACATCTTGCTGGACTTGACTGCCCACAAGAAAGACTACTCCACCAGCCATATACCAACAGAGCCTCAATGAACTCCTTTCAATTTGTCCTGGCTATTGTCGTCTTTATACGGATGGGTCCAAGTCTGAGGATGGGAGAGTGGCTGCGGCCGCAGTGTCCTCTCGCCATCCTAGACGCCCATTTAAGCACCGCCTCCCAGACCACTCATCTGTATTTAGTGCAGAACTGCAGGCGGTTCTGCTGGCACTCAGGCATGCTTATCGATCTAGAGAAAGGAACTTCCTGATTCTGTCTGACTCTCTTTCTGCCCTGCAGGCCCTTCAGGGCGCGGGAAATGACCACCCACTGCTGGTGCAGATCAGAGAGCTCTACTCAGACTTGATGAAGAAATATTATGACCCCAAACAGCTCCTCCCGACCCTGTGGGAGGGCTGGTCAGGCAAGCCTCCTCGGACGCAGGGTCGCAGCCTTTGCTCGAATATGGCGAGGTAAGGCCTCAGTTAATGCCATGGAGCGGCAAGATTGTGGCTGGCCCTGGCATTTCCCATGGAATTATGGCAAATTGTGCAGGTGTAAGAGGGCTCTTTCTGAGCGTTAGTGCACTCAGTTCACATCACCTCAGGTGCCACGTGGGGTGGTTTTGCGCATGTTTTATGTTACAGGCCACAGGTAAAATTGGCACCTATGGCAGGACTGCTGGGACCTAACGGCGCCCACGCATGGTGCCTTACCTTTTGGATGTGTCTCAGACTTGCGAGACCAGCGCACCCTGAGAGGAGCAGCGTGGGCATACTTTGGGGGATTGGCCACTGCACGCGCCCAAGGAGCTCTAAGGAACCACCCACCCCTCCTCCCTCTCCTCCCGCCACAGTAGAGCATACCAGGCGGCGTCTTGGCCTCAGTCGGCTTGTCTTCACTTCAGGACCCGGCAGCGGCTTAGGTCACCCCTCAACGCGGTGAACTACAGACCTTCTGAGCCAGACGAGGCTACTGGGACTTGTCCACCGGCCCCATGGGGCTTGGCTGGCAGCGGCTGAGGTCGCCCCGCAGCGCGGTTAACAACAGACCGTCTGAGCTGGACAAGGCTACTGGGACATTGTCCGCCCACCCCAAGTGGCGCGGCTGGCAGCGGCTTCGGTCGCCCCACAACGCGGTGAACGACAGTACCCCTGGTCCTCGCTTACCCTCCAATGCTTAGCCAGTTTGGGTTCGACAGCAGCGGCAGCCACCCCACTCGGAGGTACTCAAGTGTCCGGCAGCCCCCTACCCACCGGACCAGGCGGTACGGCACGGGGGAAGGCAGACCCCAGTCCCACACGTCGTCAGGCTCTCACCCCGCCAGTGCAGCCTCCCCCAGGAGTCGGACGGCCCCCCACGGGCTTCCCTGCACCGGCGCCAGCACTCGTAGACGTCTGAGCAGGAATGTTCTCGGACAGCACCGGCCGTACTTGCGCTCGAAGGCCCAGCGGACGGGCTCCTGCGGATGCAGTCCTTCCCAGTAGCCACCAGATCTCCCACGGGGACGACCTCCCATCCCACCTGTCTTCGAGGGGTCGTGCTTCCATGGTGCCCCACCTCTCTTGCGGCGGAAGGCCTCCTCGCCTCATAATTAAGCGCCAGGCGACAGCGGCATGACTCACAGGACGACTCTGGCTCCCAGGACCATACCCATGAGGCGGACAGGCAATCCCCCTACAGTCCGTGTCAGTGACTGTTGATGAGGACGAGACCCGTAGGTTACTCCTGGATGGCTCCTGTTGGCCCCACTCCAGGATGACTGTCATTACACTTTCGCCCCCTTCGGCCTTCGTACCTCGATAGGTATAGGGATTCTTCGGTCCTAGGAGGAAGCGGCACTACTGCTTTGTCCCTGCTGCCACTGGACGCCTGGCCCCGTCACCGTCACTCAAGAGGTAGACCCCTAGACGGGCCAAGCGGTTCGTCTCTTCCTCAGGCCCTCGGGATCCCGCGCAGGCGTTTCGGCTCCTTTGCAGCAGGGCAGCTTCGTGGCTCAGGTTCTTCCCCGACGCCTAGTGGCTAGCAGGATGGGACTTCTCCTTTGCCAGCGGGCCCTCCCATGAAGTAAACAGTGGCGGCACGGTAGTGGTGCCTCGGCAGGCCCAGCAACTCAAGTCCCTCCCTCAGCAGCTGGGCTTCGGGACCGCTCGGAAGTTGCAGCACTCCCCCTTCAGGACAACTCCGCAGGCTAGGGCATCTTCTCAGGCTCCGACGAGTTGGCCGGAATGGACGCCAGGCAGATGACAGAGCTTCTCGGGTCACTCCTAGAGCTGGTGACACAGTCCGGGGTGAGATGCTTGGAGGCACCTGGGATCTCTCGACCTCAGCTCCTCTAAGCGGCATTCGCTTGGTGCTAGTGGCGGCGGTCCAAAGCCTGGACAGTTCAGTCCTCTCTGCGCCGTCTGGTGCTTGAGGCGACGGCAAGGGAGCGCCACTTTTGTCTGTCAGCTGCTATTTTGGGTGCTGTTTGCAGAGTAAGGCCTCTGTTCTTGAGCTCTCGCTCCACGGTTCGGCGCCACGTCTCCTTTGGTCGCCCACGGTTTCTCTTCCCCTGTGGTGTCCATCTCAGTGCCACCCTTGGTAATGAGTCGAGTGACATTCTGCAAACGTGGCCTAGCCATCTCCATCTCCGTGTGGCGATGGTTTCAGCGATGCTGTCTGCGCCTGCTCTCTTCCGTAGTTCCTCGTTTGTAATCATGTTTGGCCAGAAGACCTTCATGATCCGTCGCAGGCACTTGTTCTGGAAGACTTCCAGCTTGCGTTCCGTAGCGGTAGTGGATTTCCAGCACTCTGACCCATATAGAAGGACACTCAGCACGTTGCTCTTAAAAATACGGAGCTTGGTGTGGATGCTCAGGCTTGTGGTCCTCCAGATGGGTTTCAGCATTGCGAAGGCTTGGTTGGCTTTGCTGATTCTTGTGGTGATCTCCCTTGTGCAGTCTCCATCTGTGGTAACCTTGCTGCCCAGGTACGTGAACTCGTCCACCTCTTGCAGAGGTTGGTCATTGATGGTGATTGGGTCGCCCACTATGGTGTTCTTCCTCATGACTTGAGTCTTCCTAATGTTGACCCCGAGACCTATGGAGCTTGCTGACTGTGTTAACTGTTGTGTCTTCTGTTGCATGTCCTGGTTTCTGCTTGCCAGCAGCCCGATATCATCGGCGTAGTCGAGGTCATCCAGCATTGAGGTCAGCGTCCACTGAATTCCCTGCCTCCTTCCCTCTGTGGTGCGGCGCATGATCCAATCAATTGCCATTGAGAAGAGGATCGGCGAAAGAATACATCCTTGTTTCACTCCGGTTTCCACCTTAAACGGTTCGGTGAGCTGGTTGTTGTGGACGACTCTGCACTCAAAATTCTTGTACAGGGACCTGATGATGTTGACAAGTTTCTGGGGGATTCCATAGTATCGCAGGATTTTCCAAAGGGAGTCTCGATGCAGACTGTCGAAGGCCTTCTCAAAGTCTACAAAGACCACATAGAGGGATCCATTCCATTCGTTAGACTGTTCAAGGATCTGTCTCAGGACGAAAATATGGTCAATGCAGGACTTGCCTTTCCTAAAACCTGCCTGCTCCTGGCGAAGGATGCCATCCACTGCTGTCGTAATGCGTTCAAGGAGAATGCGGCTGAAGATCTTGCTGGTGAGGGATAATAAGGTGATGCCTCGCCAGTTGTTACAGTTCCCCAGGTCTCCTTTCTTCGGAAGTTTGACGATGGTGCCGGTCTTCCAATCGCTCGGCGCTTCCTCAGTGTCCCAGATCTTTTGAAAAATCTGACAAAGAAGCTGCGGCGTTACCGTATCTTCTACTTTCAGCATCTCGGGACACACTCCGTCATCGCCAGGTGCCTTCCCGTTCTTCAGCTTTTGAATGGCCTGCTTGACTTCCGCAATAGTAATGTTGCCGAGGTTAATGTCCAGGTCCTCCTCCGCTTCAGGAATGTCAGTGAGGGTTGGTGGGTCTGAGCGGTTCAGGATGGACTCGAAGTGTTGCTTCCATCTCTTCAGCTTCTCTTCCTCTACTGTGACATGAGTTCCATCTTCAGCTCTCACTGGAAGGTCGTGGTGCTGCCCGTAGTCGCCCTTCAGCTTCTTGGTGTTCTGGTACACTGTCTTCATGTCTCTCTGTTTTGCAGCTGCCTCCGCTTCTTCTGCCAGCCTTTCTGTATGCATTCTCTTGTCTCTTCTCGCTGATGTCTTCACCGCTTGATCTTTCTCTCTGTATTCTCTTGATATTCTTTCCTTCAGTCTTGGTGATTTGGTGTCCAAAAGTTTCTTCTTGATCTGTCTTCTCTCTTCTATGCGAGCCCACGTGTCTTCTGAGATCCACTCTGTCTTCCTGCTCTTTCTGTATCCTAAAACTTCCCCTCCTGTTTCCTTCATGGCTCTGTTGAAATCTTCAATAGTCAGCGCTGTCTCATCTTCCAAAACACTAAATCTATTCCTGAGGGCCAACCTAAACTCTTCTTTCACTTTTGGGTCTTTCAACTTGGCCACGTCGTAGCGCTGATTTCTGGTGTCTCCTATCTTTACTTTCCTAAGCTTTAATGTCACCTTCCCCACCAGAAGACTATGGTCGCTGCCAATGTCAGCATGTCGCATCACTCGCACATCCTGCAGAGAGTGCCTCCAGCGACCATTAATGATGATGTGGTCGATCTGGTTCTGGGTCTTGCCGTCTGGTGATTTCCATGTGAGTTTGTGGATCTCCCAAAGCCTGGACAGCGGCGGTGCAACTCCTGGACTCCGCAATCAGCCTCAACCTGGTGGACGCAGAGCTGTACGTACCTATGCACCCGGCCTCCTCACGGTATCTTCGCTTCGACTTCCGCAGAGCGGTGCATCAGTTCCGGGCGCTCCCCTTCAGACTCCACTTGGGGTTTCTCCAGGATAATCGACGCGGGCGTCGCCAGGTTCTGACGGACGGCCTCAGGCCTGGTTTCCTCTACCTAGATGGTCTGCCCCTCAGGAACCAGGTGGCGACAGCCCTAGAGGAGGACAGAGACGCTCAAGCGGGAATCCTCCAGCCAGGGTCTGGCTGCCACTGGGGACTCCGGGACGCAATGGCGGACCACCTCCCCGTCTATAGGCTCTGCTCACAGCCGCCCCTGTTGCTTCTGCTCCTCCAAGGGCGCCCGTCCTCCGGTGATCTGGCAGCCCTGATCCCAGTGTCTCCTTGGTCCGACCTCATCTCCAGCGGTGGCTGAATCTGTCCTAGCTAGCGTAGGGGGTTCCTCTCTCCTCCCCTCCACCCACGCTCTCCATCTACACGGATGCGAGCCTCGCCGGATGGGTTGCACACCGGCGGCCAGAGTTAGGCACATCCTCAGGCAGCTGGCCAATGGACCATGTAGACGGACATTGCTCCCGCTCGTCGCTGGGGAGAATCACCTCTGTCCCCAGGAGATCCTGGTTCGCTCCAACAATGCGCCGGTAGTGGCCTACATACAGCACCAGGGCGGGACGCGCTCTCCCTCCCTCGGCATCCTCTTGTACCAGGTCCTCAGGTGGCGCAGAGATCGGGACATCGCCCTCAGAACGCGGCACTTCCCGGGCCACTGAATTGTCCTCGCGGACTCCGTCTCGCGTCGCAGCCAGCTACTCCGCACAGGGTGGGTGCTTCGCCCTGACTTCTCCGACTGCTCTGTGCACCCTGGGAGTCTCCCGTGATCAACTTCCTTGCCTCGAGGTGAAACAGAAGTCTTCGCCTCGCCCTTCCAGATCCACTGGCCGGGGCAGTAGATGCGCTCTCCATCCCTTGGGGCGGCTTTCTAGCGTGCGCATTTCTGCATTCCGTCCTGGTACCCAGGTGCTCCAAAAGCTCGCGGGCTGCAACGCGATTCTGCTCCTAGGGGCCCCCTACCCCACACTCACGGCTCGTGCGGCCAAGGCAGAATCTTACCACCCGTGCTACTACACGCGTGGAGGTTGCGCAGCAGGCCCGTGCCGCAAGAGGCTTCTTGAATGCAGCGGTGGAAGCCATTGCAGCGGCACGAATTGTCTATGAGGGGAGTGGCGGGCCCTCCAGTCCTGGTGTTCCGCCGAGCAGCTCTCCCCCACAGTTTTGCCTACCCCCGCGCTGGCCGAGTTCTTCGGTGACTCTTCTTCCAGCAGACCCTGGCCCCATCACTATCAGAGGTTACCGGGCCATGTTTGCAGACACTTATCTCCACTTGGGATGGCCTGACCCTTCTGCCTGCAAGGACCTCTCTGACTTATGGGCGCACCCAGATCTGCAGCGGCCAGTCTCCTGCTCGCATTGCTCATCTCGGACCGTTGGAGTATCTCCTGGGCGCGTTATGGAGACTTGACCAGGAAGACCTGCTTTCTTCTAGCTCGCGCCTCAGCAACCGGAGTGAGCGAGATCCACACTTTCTTGCTGCTGCCCTCCTGCCCCCAGTCCCGTGCCGATGGATCAGTGCAGCTCCTTGCCGACCCGACTTTCCTGGCCATAATCGCCCACCTGCCACCGCACCCAGGTGCTTACCATCCATCTGCTCAAAGGGACGGTCCAGTCCCGAGAGTCCCGTCAGCAGGACCCGGTCGGATGTTGAAATCTACCTGTGCAGAGCGAAGCCACTCAGACAAGGGCACTCTCGCCTATTCCTACCCTTGGCTACGGGCAGACGTGACATCTCCATGGGTGAAACTTTTTCCGTTTTAGAACGGAATCCGTTTTTGAAAAAAAGCTGTAGACGGAACTTCCGTTTTGAGGAAAAAAAAAAAAAATAATAAATAAAAAGCTTTTTTCTGTGTTGCGATACTGATGACAGTGGCGTAGCAGGCAAAACGTTGACAATAGTTATGATGTTGAAGACAGTTAAATGTGGCAAGGTGACATTTTCTTCAGCGCCGCGGGGCGTTGCCCCTGCACCCCACCAGGGGCCACGCCCCTGGACCCCCTTTCAGTTTTTCAAAAATTTGGCTGTTTCACCCATGCATCTCCGCACAGACGCTCTCATCCTGGCTACGCTGGGTCATCCGGACTGCGTACAAGACCTCTCCCCGAAGGTGCAAGACGATGCGCACCAGGGCGCACGAGGTGAGAGCAGTGGCAGCAAGCATCACCTTGACCGCAACTGCGCAGTGAGAGACATTGCGGCGGCCGTGGGCTGGTGAGCTGGATCTGCCTTCGCCCGCTTCTACCTGCGGGACCTAGCCAGCCAGCGTGACGTCCTGGCCCCTGGTGGGGGTACATCTTGGCGGCGGAGCACTCCCTCCCGCTTAGCTAAAATCGTTGAGTGGGCGCATGGGGGTGCCTCGATGCCCTAACGCAATGGGGATGCGATTGTTCCTTTCGAATTTACGCTCGGAGACGGCATAGGGGGTGGCACCCTCCTCCTATTCGCTATTCTTCCTATTAGTAATGCCATCAGTAAGAGTTTTGAGAAACATGTATTTTTCTCTAAAATGTATTTTTTCGAAACATACTTACCAATGGCATTACCAATAGCATTACTCAGAGGTCCCTCCCTCCGCTTTTGAGCTAAGGCAAAAACTGGCGGAATACTACCGAGCTCGTGACCGGATAGGGAGGCAAGGGAGGCCACTCAGGGTTTCTTGGTAACGACTCCCTGGAGTCGCCTCCTTGGTTGTGTAGTGTACACAACGGATGCTTAGGCTGAAATCAGTAAGCTAAGTGTACCTTCCTATTAGTAATGCCATCGGTAAGTATTTTACAAAAAAATACATTTTAGAGAAAAATACATATCTTCTGTCTCGACCCTCTTTTCAGCTGATCTGATTCATTTTGTTTGCTTGTTTCTAGCTTCCTATTGAGAGCCAGTTCATCAGCAAGATGCCAGATAATCTGAATGCAGAGGTTGTGCTTGGTACTGTGCATAATGTGAAGGAGGCAGTGGACTGGCTGGGTAATTTGTTTCTACATTAATATTTTACAAATGTATTTACTATGTTAGATCAAAACCATCGCCAGTTCATCTTCACATATTTTTGGTGTCAGGTTAATGGAATAAAGCCTTTGAACTGCGGTGGTCAGTTCAAGTGCATTATTAATCAGCAAAGAATGTCTTACATACAAGGAGAAAGTGGGTTAATTGAACTTGCTCATGTGTCATTTTGTTTATTATGTCTGTGTGAGTTAATTGTAGTACTTTTTAAGCTTTAATGTGGAAGGAGAAGCCATTTGTGTAAAGTATAGCACGTAGTACATAATTGTCACGACTAGGGAATGATAGACGAGAAGAAGATGAGGAAGAGGTAGAATGACAGACGAGGACAGACGAGAGAAAGATGAGCCCTAGTGTCTTGCTTCAAGACGGGTCGCAACTCAGCGCACGCAACACAAAACGATTCCTATACGAGTACACACATTTTATTACCTTCAACGTCCCCTAACCCCCTTCGTCCAACCCTCCCTTCTACCCCCCACCCCTCCCTCCCTCAATAAACAAATGAAAAAAAAACAAATAAAACGATACCACTGTAATCGGGTGAACACTTCCGCCGAGTGGAGGAGCTAAGCGATTCCTCGCACTAGGCAGATACACACGTCAACAACCACAAGGAGAAAAAGAAAACAATTCAGTAGTTTCTAGCACCGTCCACTAAAACTGTTCACAACATAATTATCCATACACAGTCTCTGGCGCCGTCCACTACAACCGTCGATTGTTCATGCACGACTCTCTCACGCCGTCTACTGCACAGTTCATAATACAAAAGAAAAAAACTACACCAAGACAGGGCGAGTGGGAGGAGGATAAGTGAATAAGGGTGAGACCACCTTGGTAAGAAGATGCGCGCTGGCGGCTCCTCCTTCCCATAAGGCTCCCCTCGCTAGTCCTTCGGCCTTGTTGGTCCCTTGCCCTTTAACGTGCTTCCGTGGTTTGGGACTGTCGGCGATAGCGGTCCGGCGAACGTGACGCTGTAGGCAACCGTGCGTGTCCCACGCTGATCCTGGCCCGGCGAAGCATGGTTGGCCCAGGTCAGCCCTCCGAGCCCCGGAACCGTGTAAATCAAACAAAAGCCTAAAAAGGCAATATAAGTATCGTAACCAGTGGGTCCAAATACCTCCCCTCCAAAGCCCACCCCGCCTGGTTTACAATAGCACTAACAATTTCTGTGCGGGCACTTGACCTACACCCCTCGACACGTGTTGCCAAATCCTTGCAACCCTGCCTGTGAACCTCCCATACATTCTGCTTCCATACTAACCAATAAGGCACACAATTCAACAACCAACCATAAGCACAAACCAACCTAACATAATCCACAACTCAAATACCCCTATGCAACTCATCCCTTAACCCCGTTCTCCCCCCCCCCCCCCCCCCTCCCCTGCTACCTCTAACACATAGTACACACGTAACAATTCTAACAACCATAACGCATGCACGCAGGGTCTTTTGCACTTACCTCCTCTGAGACTCGATGCAAGCGCTGCCAACCGCAGGCAAAACTAGCCCCAGTCTCCTGCCTCCAATGATCCAGCGACTGAATCGGCGCTGTGTCGCTAACACCCATGGTCAGCCACTGACTTCCAACAGCCAGCAAATAGGGATGACCTGGTCCCGCCGAGTACAGCTGCTAACTAAACTAATGCCGAGACCTCTCGGCCGTGACCACGCCACTGCGTGTTAATCCTGTACAACACACAAAACACTCATCCGACTCTGCCAACTCACAAGCCCTAGTCCCTACCTGACCGGTGCTACGGTACTTTCAACTACTACTACGCAAAATGGTCTCCAACCGTGACAATAATAAATTCTAATAATAATGCATTCAGCCATTGGTGCCATGAGTACTCTAAACAGTACCAGTGGTAGCATGCACAAGGGGGTTAAATATTTTGCTAAATTGTGATTTCTTTATTTGTGTGAGTTTCTGCATTATTTTAAATCTCTCTTTCCTTGTAGGCTACACCTATCTGTACATTCGGATGCTGCGTAACCCCACGCTGTATGGCATTTCTCACGACATGGCAAAAGAAGACCCCCTCCTTCAGCAACGCCGCAAGGACCTCATCCACACTGCAGCCTGCTCCCTGGATCGCAACAACCTCGTCAAGTATGACCGCAAAACCGGACACCTGCAGGTGAGGCATTATGGAATTAGGAATGATGCATGAAAGGTGAATGGAATAAAACACGAGTAGGTGAGACATGATGGAGAATGGAATTGGAAATGAGTTGATGAGAAATGATGGGGAAATGGAATGAATAGATGGGGAATGAAGGAAGAATGGATTGAGAAATAATTAGGTCAGGCATGAAGGAAAATGGAATGGTTAGAGGAAGTTTTGTAGGTGTGAAGGAGGACAGAGTTGGTAGGTTAATAAAAAGTATTTGGGTAGACCACACCTCCCCAACAATAGTGGTACCCTATACCCTCTGAGATATAGCTTTTTACCCCCAAAGAGGAGGCACAACGTATTTTGGGGATGTCTCAACTGAAGGTTACTGTGTACAGGTGGCAACAGTAGTCGTACAGATTCCTTTAGCACTGTTGTACTGGTTTTAGAATCCGTTTATAGAAATAAAAAAATTGAAAGCATACTGACTTTTAACATCACTGCTTGGTTTGGCAACCTCAGTATGAAAACAGGGGCAGACTGTCACGTATCATCAGAACACCTGGGAAGATCATTGGCCTAGGACAGTAGCCATTAGATGATCTGTACCATAGGGCTGTCCGAAGGAAAGCTGCTAGCATTGTCAGTGATCGTTGTCACCCACTATTTCATCAGTTTCAAATGCTACCATCACGCAGACGTTTCAACATGCCACTTGCCAAAAAGAATGTTTTTAAGAAGTCTTTTATTCCAAATGCTGTCTCGATTTTGAACTCTTGTTTATAACGACGTGATATATGTGTAATCTACTTAACATTACTTTACATCTTGTGATAGATTGCTTGTGACACATTGCCTATGATAGATTGCTGCAATGATAATTTGTTTCCTCAAAATACATTACCGATGGCATTACTATATGGAATATACCCCTTAACTTACCCTATTTCAGCCTAAGACCCTTTGTGTGTACCTACATGACAAGGGCCGTAACTCAGAGTTGTATCCAAGTGACCGGGTAGTCTCCCCTCCCTCCATCCGGTCACTACCCCACCCGGGTCTGCCCTGGGGGACTTGGGTGGGGTTAACTACTTTTTAGTTCCCAGGGTCACTCTGGTCAGCCCCACAGGGTGGGTTTTCCTCTCTATTCTGGGGCATGTGTTTCTGTCTACCCTTTGTCCATTCACCTGTATTTGCCTTTTTAAAACTCTCCCTACTGTCTGCACTGCCTGTAGCTCTTGATATTGGATGTGTGTTGCTAAATGGTCTTGGCTTTATTTAGGCCCATGTAACGTATTTGACTGGCTGGCGACATACATTCAATGTTCTGTTTATTTTTTTTTTTCACAAGCAGTGCAGGCACGTCCTGAGAAAGCCTTGTTGCTGTCGGGACGTTAAGCAATGTACAATCAATCCATCCGGTCACGTGAGCCGTGCATTCCCACCAGTCTTACCCTTATCTTCACCGTGAACGGTTCACCGGCTTCAGCCTCTCTGTTGTTTGGATTAATGCTTTGGCTATACTTCATCTCAGGTTTTGCTACTGGCTAAGAAGATGGCGAGGTAAGGCCTCGGGTTATGCCTACGAGTAAACGAGCCTTTGTTTACAAGGAGCGTCGGCATATCCCGTGGAATTTGTTGACATTTTCGTTCAGACTGGGCTTAGCCCTCGGACGGTCGGGTAAGTTCTGTTCTTGGGGCCTTTCGTTCTGGCCCCGGGCGGTTGCTTTCATGGCTTCTGCTTTGTGTTGCAGTACGCAGCTTCGCACAGGCAGGACAGGTAAAGGGTTCCAGTGGCCTACAGACTCGCATATTCTGTGTCTTCCCTGTTCCGGCTGCTCCTCGGCTAGTACCTGCCCTCAGTGCGCTACATGGAAGGAGCGGAAGTGGTCTCAGCTGTGGGAGTTTATCGGAGCGGCTGCCCAGGGGCTAACGACGCTACCACACCGTTGGACAGTGACAGGTCAGTGCGTAACATTTAAGCACCTTTAGCCCCCGCGCCGCCCACATCTCCGCGCCGTCAAGCGACCTCGGAGATTGTGGGGCCCGCTTCCCGCCGGACACCGGACTCAGTCCCGTTAGCTCATAGCGATGGCCGGGAGAGTCAACCCCGTTTCGCATGGCACTTCGCAAGGGGTGACCGAGAGATCTTTGCCAGTCTTGCACGGTCCTCTGCAAGGTGCGACCGAGAGACAGAGCACTCGAAAGAGAGATACTCTTGCGCTAGCTTCCACTAGAAGCTGTCCGTCAGCCACCCCCAGTGACGGAGGTACGCTCAGACAGTCGCCGCTACGGGAGGAGCCCTTCACCTCGGCATCAGTTTCCTTCTCCCGGTGCAACCAGGGCTCCCGGCCGGAGCCGGTCCCCTCGCGCTCCTCGGCGTCCCACTCTTCGCATCCGTTCCCCAGCTTTAGGGGCAGTTTCGCAACACACCGCTCCTTGGTCCCCCCTCTGCGTGCCTTGGGACAACTCGTCACGTCTCCCCGCTTTTTGGGCCTTGCGTACAGGGCGTCTTCCCTCTCTCGTCTTCTGAGCAAGACCGCCAGTCAGCGCTACGGTAGTGCCCGGACCTCGGCAGCGGTCGCGCGTCTCTTGGCTTTCCCCTGACTCTCGCCTGGCGTGCGGACTCCCTTAGCGCTCGTCGGACAGACCCTGCTGGTCTCTGCCGGACAGTGTTTTTCCTCGTCGGGATGTGGTTTCTGTGTCGCCCATGGCTTCGGATTGAATCTCAGTCTGAATCGGCTCAGTCTGCACCCGGCGGACTCTGCGTCAGCGCTGTTCCCTCTGGACCCCCGCAGTGCATCCGCGTCCGACACGGCAGGAGAGACACCAGGTTGGTCTGAGACTGCACGAGCTCTAGACGAGGCAGCACGTACGTGCTCAGCTATTCTTCCCTTGGAGGGATGCCCGCCTTCGCCACTGCTCAAGATGAAGGCCGTGGCCTCGGTCGACGCCCCGTTTCAGGCGAAGCATTCAAGACTCTGCCTCAGCCCCCGGGATTAGAGATCCTTCGGATGCCTTGATGAGCACCTAGTCCAGGGCAAAGCTGCGGGATAGGGGTTTTCTTGCGGGCAACCGTTGGCCGACTGGCATCGATTTCAAGTTTAGCAAGCTGGTACACGGGACACGCTTTTCGCCTGCCCTCTCCCAGCGGTGGACCCTGCGGCGGAGTTACAAGCTGGAGTTCTTCCCCCCCCGGTCTGGACTACTCGGCAAGTCTATTCGGAACTCCCTGGCTTGTGCGGGATTTCTGGACCTGGCCACGCCTGGTGCAGAGTGGAGGAGTTTTGGGAGTGACTGAACGAGGCGCGTTGTGGGACAGCTCTCTCCCGCTGTGACAGCAGATCACGCCAACTCCTTGGCGGCAGCAGTGGCAAATTGACCTGATGAGATGAGACGCCGTGCTGAAGAGTTGCCTTGGCACCCCCTCGACCTTCGTCGCTCAGCATCGCCGTGCTCCTCTGGGGGGGGCCTCTCCTCTTGGGCTCAGCCTGGCTAGAGGTTCAGGACTCAGCTAAGGACCTGTGGCCGAGCGCTCCTAGTGCGGATGCCTCCCAGTTCCAGCTCCCCGCAAAGACAGGGGTCGCGCCCTGCGGAGCTTCAGACCCGCCTCCCGGTTGGTTACCAGACTACCTCCCAGACCCATACGTCAGGCCCCCGCGGGTCATGCCCGCCCCCTCCAGTCCTCGGCTCCTGGGCGTTCCTGGGCCAGGACAGTGACTGTCACCCGACTTCGTCCCCGCCGATCCCTGCAGGGTCTCCAGTCGGTGGGAGGCCAGCAAGGAGCATCGACGAGTGGCGTTCGTTGCTGCCGGAAGACCCGGGGATTCTCGACACAATCTCGGCAGGACTTCAGATCTCGTTGCAGATCCCGGCCCCGTGGAGACGCTCACTGCTCTGGACGCGTGTACCGGTCGACCAGTGCAGGGCGGACTCTCTTCAGGGGGAGATGGCCGCGCTGCTCCATAAGGTCCCCACAGAAGTAGTCGCTTGACAGGACTCCCCGGCGTTCTACAGTCGGCTCTTCGTGGTTCCGAAGCCCGGCGACCTGTCATTGACCTCTCGGCTCTGAACATGTTATTGTCGCACCCTCGTTTTGCATGGAAATGGCAAGAGCTGTACGAGCCTCGGTACAACCTTTGGACTATGCAGTGAGTCTCGACCTGTCTGAAGCATACCTGCACGTTCCCATGCACCCGGCCTCTCGGCGTTACCTGCGATTCACCTTTCGCGCTGTCGCTTATCAGTTTCAGACCCTACCCTTCGGTTGCAACCTCAGCCCTTGGGTCTTTACGAGGATTATGGATGCCATAGTTGCCAGAGCCCGGCAGGATTCCTTGAGCCCTACCTCCTATCTCGCTAGAGGCGGACAGGGACGCTTGCCTAGCGCTTCTTCGCCGGCTTGGGTTCGTCCTCAACGAGGGAGTCGGACCTGGTACCGTCTCGCCGGTTTGTCCTCCTGGGCATGGAGTTTCTGACGCGGTTCCGGCCAGGACCTGGCTCCAGCTCTTGGGTCTAATCAGGGCAGCGGCGGACCTGTTACCTCTCAGCAGGCTTTACACTTGACCGCTACAGCTGCATGTCCTGCTCCTCGGTAGATCTCTCAGCCTCGATCGCAGTCTCGCTGCTGATCCGGCCGCATCTGCTCCATTGGACAGATCACTCTTGGTTGGCGACATGAGTCCCTCTCTCCAACCCTCCGCTTACTTTCTCCATTTGCACGGACGCAAGTTCAACGGCGGGGGTGCCCACTTACTGCCGGATTCAGCATCATCTCGGCCCGGTGGGCGTCGGACCTTCGAGGCAAACATCAACTGGCTGGAGTTGAAGGCGGTGTGTTTGGCACTCATCCACTGGGAATCGCGGCTCTGCGGCCATGAAGTCCTGATCCTGTCCGACAATGCGACAGTGGTAGCCTATATTCAGAAGCAAGGCAGCACTTGGTCTCCGACCTTATGCATGCTACTTTACCAGATCTTCCTGTGGGGCAGGGATCGCGGGATTGCGCTCTGAGCACGACACATCCGGGGACAACTGAATGTTCTCGCGGATTCCCTCTCGCGACGAGGACAGCTCCTCCACACCGAGCGGTCCTTCTGGCCGGACATCGTCCGGATGATCTGTGCACACTGGGAGACGCCCATGATCGACCTGTTTGCCACCAGATGGTACAAGCAGCTCCCGCTATTTGTCTCACCCATCCCGGACCCCCTCGCGTATGTGGTGGACGCTCTGTCAGTCTCCTGGGAGGGCATCGTGGCCTATGCTTATCCTCCCTCAGTGCTGGTGCCCAAGGTGCTTCTCAAGCTGCGGGGTTGCATCGCCATCCTACTCCTCATCGCACCGTTCAGTTGGAACAGGACTTGGACGACGGACCTGGAGCCCCGCCACCGACCCTCCTCTCCGGCTCCACACGCCTCATACGATGCTGAAGCAACCCAGGCAGAATCTCTTCCTCCCTTGCTCGGAGAGACTTTGGCTTCACGCCAGGAGGTTGTGCGGCAAGCCCTCACAGCACGAGGTTTCTCGAATACAGCAGTGGAGGCGATCGCAGCAGGCCGCAGACAATCCACCCTCCGGGTGTACAAAGTCCTGGTGCGAGTCCCAGCAGATCTCCCCCACGGCTCTGACCACGCCCCAGCTGGTAGAGTTCTTCATGTGGCTGTTAGTGAGCAGAACTTGGCCCCGTTCACCATCCAAGGTGACATCTCAATGGTGGCAGGAACTTATCGGCACTTAGGCCTACCGGACCCGGGAGCATGCAAGGACCTCTCAGACCTGATGTCCCACGTCGGGCTCCAGCGCCCTGTCGCTTGTTCTCTCGTTCCACGCTGGGATCTCCCGTGGGGGTGGACCTGGTTGAACTCAAGTCTTCTTCTTCTTCTCGAATGCCGTCACACTTGGAGTTTGGCTCTCAAAATGAAATCTGTGGTCTTCTGTAGCACCTCCACAGGCCCGTACAGTTTAAAGCAGAGCCCGGTACTGCACCTGCCTGGTGAGACTCCACAGGGCGAGCACCATTTCCTTTGAATCCATCTCCAAGTGTCATATGGCTGTATATGCGTGGTACTGTGGTTTATTAGTGCGCTGTGCAGCCCAGTACCTCCGTCTTCAGCACTCGGGGTTTCTGTCGGGGTTACCTCACCCTTAACTCCTGGTCAAAAGGCCTTTCCTGGGAGCACAGGATGGTTTGGCTTTGGAGTGTCCTTCTCCTAGATGGGTTGCCGACCAAGGCTTACAAGTCCCATCTACTCAGGTTTTTTCCTCGGAGTTTTCCTTCTCGAAGGAGATCTACCAACCAAGGCTAACGAGCATCCCTGCCCGGATTTGTATAGGGTTTACTCCCCTAGCCTTTGCCTCTCCCAAGGCACCCAAAAGGCAGTGGGGCTATTTACCCATAGCTGGGGATCTGGTTCATAGGCATCAGGGCTTGTCCACATATCGATGGGCCTACGTGCCGCATGTCCGGGGGCCAGACCTCCTCCGAGAGTCCTCTGTAGTTCAACCCGAGTCCGTAAGGTGCTCGGTTACCGTGTCGCCATGAGGAGACACTACATGAGGCTTGTTGTTGGAGAGGCTGTGTACTGGCAGGGAGAGACTGACATACTCTGCTCCCCTTTTTGCAAAACTTCTAGCCAGCGGTGGGAGCTGAAAGCGAGAGCGACAAGCACAGACACTACACTACCACACTAGACGCATCACAGCAACCATTTGACCCACGTTGAACTCCGGTCAGTTCGAGCCTTTGCCCTTCACCCGCCTCGCGGACGTGACTAGAAAGGCCGGCTTCTTCGTGGCTCTCCCCACAGCCGCCAGAGGGAGCAAGCTGCTTGCACTTCGGTAGAGACACAGCCGGCATACATTTCAGGACAGGACCAACGGTTCAGTTCAACTTCTGACCTATCATTTCTTCTTGGCCGCCCACTGGGCACCGGCCTCCACGTGGCGTGGGTGGGTAGTCCCCTCACTGATTGGGCTAGCAGAGGGGTGCCATCTTTGTCCAGGATTAGGACTTGATGTCAGCAGATATGTTGTTCAGTCTTTTTCACTGGTCCAGTTTTTAAGGAGCTGTGCTAACCCAGGTTGTACCATGTTGGATTGGTCCTTAAAAATACTCGTGACTTTTTAGTCCTTTGGACCCCAAGTGTTTGCCGTGCTTGGAGACCCGTGTCGGGGGGGAGAAGAGGATCCTGGTGGCTGAGGTTCCCTTTGGGTTGCGGCTCACTGGTGCCAACACTCCACTTTGGCCTTGACTTCTACCTAAATGGGAGGCTAGTCGTACCGGCCTAATCAATCGGCTCTTGTCACGTTGAGCCCTATCCCACTGTTGACATGCGGGTTGATATATGGGGCACCATGCTATAGCCTCTGCTGCTGATTAGGTGCTTTACGCCAGTATTCCCCTGCATTCAACAGTGTGATAGAAGGCAGTGGCTCAAACGGTTCAATCAGGCTTACCCCATTGAGTATATCTTTCGGGCAGTCTCCATTGTGCATCGGCTGGAGACCCATCGACATTTGCACTTTCGGCCCCCCTCTGTTTCTTCAACTCCTTCCAGGGCAAAGGAAAAAAGGGGGGAAAAAACTCCTTACCCCCAGATAAGACCTAATCATGTACTCTCTGCTTCAGTGGAATTGTCATGGTTTTCAAGCTACCTTTGAGGAATTACGTCTTTTAGTCAAGTTCTATAACCCCTCAGTAATATCTCATCAGGAGACTTACCTGAAGACTTCTGACCCTGTGTCCTTTAATGGTTTTAATGTTATACATAAAGGCTCTGATTCGGAGAGGCACTCGGGTGGAGTGGCTCTTCTCATTACTTACTTACATACGCCTGTCACCCCTACATCGGTATAGGCTGTCGATGAGAGACCTCCAGCGACTCCTGTCCTGTGCTTCTCCTTCAATTTTACTCCAGGTGGTTCCCATTCTCTTGATGTCTGCTTGGAGGTCTCGACGCCAGGAGTTTCTCGGCCTACCTCTTTTCCTCTTTCCCTGGGGATTCCATGACAATGCCTGCCTAGTGATACTGGAAGCTGGCTTTCTCAGACTGTGACCAATCCATCCCCATCTTCTTCGCCCAATTTCATTCTCTGCTGTTATCTGCTCTGTTCTCTCCCAGAGTCTGATGTTGCTGATCTTCTCTGGCCAGTGGATTTTCAAAATTCTTCTAAGGCAACTGTTTATGAAGATCTGTACTCTGTTGACAGTGGTTTTTGTCAATCTCCAAGTCTCTGCTCCATATAGGAGAACTGCTTTTACGTTGGAGTTGAAAATCCGGACTTTGGTGTTTTGTGACAGCTCTCTGGAACTCCACACTTTTTTCAACTGGAGAAAGGCTGCTCTGGCTTTACCGATTCATGCTCTGACATCTGCATCAGTGCTGCCTTTTTTGTCTATGATGCTCCCGAGATAGGTGAAGGACTCCACCTCCTCCAACGGGGTGCCAGCAAGCAAGACTGGTTCTTCCCTGGATGCGTTCAGCCTCATTGTCTATGTTTTCTGTTTGTGGATGGTGAGGCCCACTTGGGACGAGATGTCAGCAAGCCTCGTGGTCTTGTCCTGCATTTGTTGATGAGTGTGGGACAGTAATGCCAAGTCATCTGCAAAATCGAGGTCGTCAAGCTGTGTCCACAGTGTCCACTGTATTCCACTTCTTCTCTGCTCTGTGGTCCTCTTCATGACCCAGTCTATGGCCAGTAGGAAGAGGAACGGAGACAGCAGACACCCCTGCCTGTCACCGGTTCTGACCTGGAGCTCCCTGATGAACTGCCCTTCGTGGATCACGCGACATGTCATGCCAGCGTAGCTGCTCTTGATCAGGCGGACGAGCTTTGTGGGTACACCGTAGTGTCGTAGGAGTTTCCACAGAGTCTCTCGGTCCACGCTGTCAAATGCTTTCTCGTAATCCACAAAGTTGACGTACAGCGGGGAGCTCCACTCCAGAAACTGTTCCATGATGATGCGAAGAGTGGCGATCTGGTCTGTACATGATCGGTTTTTCCTGAATCCTGCTTGCTTGTCTCTCAGCTGGGGGTCAAAGGAGCTCTTCATTCTCTCCAGGATGATCCTGTTGAAGACCTTTCCTGGTACTGACAGCAAGGTGATTCCTCTATAGTTGGAACACTTGCTGAGGTCACCTTTCTTGGGAAGCTTGATTAGGTACCCCTCCTTCCAGTCAGCCGGCATCACCTCCTCTTTCCAGATCTTTCCAAACAGTGGGTACAGCATCTCTACTGTTGTCTCTAGGTCTGCTTTCAGAGACTCCGCTGGGATGCCATCTGGCCCTGCTACTTTGCAGTTCTTCATAAATGCCACTGCTGCTCTTCTCATTAGTAGCCAAATTTTATGTAGCCCCGTTAGCATCAACACCTGTCTTCAGGCTGTCACAGCTCGGGTTACCTTGAAGAAGACCATAACCATATGCAGTGTTTACCTGCCACCATCCCTGAGGGTCTGTAGTAATGATATTTTTAACTTAGTAGATCAACTGCCCCCTCCCTTTATTCTCATGGGGCATTTTAACGGTCACGCTCACCTTTGGGGTAGTGACCACTATGATGGCAGAGGTCAGATGTTAGAAGATGTTTTTTCTCAACTTAACCTATGTGTCTTTAACGATGGCTCACCTACCTACTCTAACTCAGGTTCAGGATCTAGTTCTGTTCTAGACCTCACTGTGTGTGATCCTTCTCTCATGGTGGACTTTGACTGGAAGGTTCACAACGACCTGTGTGGTAGTGACCAGTTCCCAGTAGTCCTGTCATCGGTCAGCTGTGAGTAGGATTCGCCAGTGGGGCGCTGGAATCTCATGAAAGCTAACTGGCCTCTGTTCGCCTCCCTCTATTTTGTTGGACGCAGCAGGTGAAACCATCTCTAGAACTTCCACATCACTCCCTCAGTACCATGTTTCAATGAAGAGTGCCGCAAGGCCCAAAAAATGCGCAAATCTGCTCAGCGACGTGCTTTTCGTAATCCATCGCAAGCGAATATTTTAACGTTTAAAAGACGGCGGGTGAAAGCCCGTTACATTTTTAAACGTGAACGCCGTGCTTCCTGGAGACGCTTCGTCTCATCTTTATCTTCTAGGACTCCATCCCAAAAAGTCTGGAAGGCTGTTCAAAGAATTAGGGGCAGAGGTGGCTTGGCTTTTGTTGGCCATCTTAGAGATGGTGCCCGTTTGGTCACGGATAAAATGGCTGTGGCCAATTTTCTTGCCTCCACCATTGCCCATAATTCTTCAACTGAGCATTATTCACCTTTCTTCCAGAGAGAGAAGGAGAAGCGAGAGTCTTGTACTTGTGATTTTATATCGGATAACTCGGAAGACTATAATGCCCCTTTTACGTTTTCAGAATTGCAGCAAGCCATGCAGAAATGTACTGACTCTGCTGCTGGATTAGATACCATCCATTATCAGCTCCTAACACATCTGCCTGAGGATTCACTCCTTGTACTTCTTAAGGCCTTTAACCGTATCTGGATAACCGGTCATTTTCCGCCATCTTGGCGCCAGGCTGTGCCAATCCCCAAGCCGGGTAAGGATCCTTCCGACCCGGGCAACTACCGGCTAATAGCTTTGACATCATGTTTATGTAAAACTATGGAACGCTTGGTCAACGCCCAACTAGTGTGGCTTCTTGAGTCACGCGGTCTCATCACAGACCTCCATTGCGGTTTCCGGCGCTTCCGTAGTACAACTGACCATCTAGTCCGCTTTGAGTCTTTTATCTGAGATGCTTTTGTCAACAAGCAGCATGTCTATGCAATTTTCTTTGATTTTGAACAGGCATATGACACTACCTGGAAGTATGGTATAATGTCTGATTTGTCGGACATGGGTTTTAAAGGGCACCTGCCCGTTTTTATTCACAAGTTTTTGTCTAACAAGTCGTTCCATGTCCGTGTGGGCTCCACCCTCTCCGACTCCTTTGAACAGGAGATGGGTGTCCCACAGGGCAGCATTATATCTCCTGTTTTATTTAGCATTAAAATAAATAACATTGTTAATACCGTCAAGGATGATTCTGAATGCTCTTTGTTTGTTGACGACTTTGCTTTGTGTGCACGAGGTCGAGGACTTGCGTCCCTTGAGAGGCGCTTTCAGCTGTGCATTGATCGCATCCAGGGTTGGGTGTCTCTCAACGGATTCAGGTTCTTGCCCTCCCAAGACAGTCTGTGTGCATTTTACTAACCAGACGAAATTTTTTCCAGAACCTAGCCTGAGCATTGCTGGAGTGCCAATTAAGAGGCAAAGTTTTTGGGGGTCATCTTTGACAAAAGATTGACCTTCTGCAACCATGTTAACTACCTTAGAACCTCTTGTCGGAAGGCCCTCAACATTCTTCATGTCGTTGGTCGTACTGACTGGGGTGCAGACCGCATTCTTACTTCGACTGTACCGGGCCCTTGTTCGGTGCAAACTGGATTACGGCTCTGTGGTATATGGCTCGGCTTCCAAGTCTGTTCTACAGCGTCCGAACACAATTCACCATCAAGGTCTGCGCATATGTCTGGGGGCCTTCAGGACATCTCCAGTTCCTAGTGTGTATGCCGAGGCAGGGGAGCTTTTTCTCAGGCTCCGCTGTATCCGCCTCATGCTCAACTTCGTTCTGAAGCTGAAGCCCATCCAGACAATCCTGCCTATGATTGTGTTTTTAACCCATCATTTGCAGGGATTTACGATGCCCATCCGGGAGCTGTCCGTCCACTTTCCTTCTGTGTCCGACCTTATCTGCAGACGGTCAGAGTGGACTTGACAAAGTTTTGGAATCTCTGCAACATGTCACTCCACCCTGGCTACTACCAGTTCCTGACATCTTGCTGGACTTCACCGCCCACAAGAAGGATTGTACTCCACCAGCCATATACCAACAGAGCCTCAATGAACTCCTTTTAATTTTTCCTAGCTATTGTCGTCTTTATACGGATGGGTCCAAGTCTGAGGATGGGAGAGTGGCTGCGGCTGCAGTGTCCTCTCGCCATCCTAGACGCCCATTTAAGCTTCGCCTCCCTGACCATTCCTCTGTATTTAGTGCAGAACTGCAGGCAATTCTGCTGGCACTCAAGCATGTTTATCAGTCTCGGGAAAGGAACTTCCTGATTCTGTCACACTCTCTTTCTGCCCTGCAGGCCCTTCAGGGCGTGGGAACAGACCACCCCTGCTGGTGCAGATTAGAGAGCTCTACGCAGACTTGATGAAGAAATATTATGACATCATTTTTATTTGGGTCCCAGGCCATGTGGGCATCGAAGGCAACAGAATCGCAGATTCTGCTGCCAACAGTGCCCACAGTGACCCTGTCCCTGACACACAGACTGTTTATAGTGAGTTATTATAGACAATGGAGTATGCGCCTGCTGGGTCAGTCACTGGAGTGACCTCTCCAGTGCGCAAGCCTGGGCGAAGTGTATGGAGATCCTGGGATGCCCAGTCATCAAGATCCCCCTCTCGGCCTCGCTGATGTATCCAAAGGAATGCAAAGCAGTACGTTTGGCACCAGTTTGGCTGCAGGAGCTGCCAGAACAGTGCGTGAATACAGGCAGTTGTCTGCCTTCAGGGCTCCACTCCTGATTTGAAGGGTTTACTCCCCCACATTTGGCCTTTGGATCCAACCTGATCTCCTCCGTCCTCTAGCCGTTGGCTGTGTAAGAGTGCATAACATACGTGTGCCCGATGTGGAGCCCAGTAAGGACAGTCTCCTCACGGCGGCTGCCGCAGCGGAAAGGTAGACTGTCGGACACCGTAGGAAGAGCTTCATGCAGCTTGTTCCCTTCCACTTTGTCCCACTCGGACTGCCACTCGCGGGCTATGTATGCACTAATCACAGGTTTAAAATCACTATAAACAGTCTGTGTGTCAGGGACAGGGTCATTGTGGGCTCTGCTTATAAGGATCTCTCCCCACAGGGTGCAAGAGAAGGCGGATACGGGCTTAGGAAGTCAGCAGTCGCTGCCAGCGTCGCGTTCAACAGCAACTGTGCAGTCGGAGACATCGTTGCAGCGGTCAGGTGGCGAACAGAGGCCACCTTTGCCCGCTTCTGTCCCTGAACCTCTCTGGCCATCGAGATAATCTGGCCTCTCGGCAGTGCAACACTCCCTCCGAGCACCGCGGGCGCCATAAGTACCTCTTAGCTCTTTGACGCCGTAGTCTGACAGCTAGGTTTTTCCCCCCTGAACGTATGCCTCACTTTGGCTCACTTCCCTGCTACCTTAGTAATGTTGACACATTTCATTGACACTGTTTGTAGTAAAAATCTATCAAACCCCAGCCTATTTGGTATAAATGGAAAAAGCAATTGAAGATGAGCAGATAGACACTATGCTGAAGAAAATATTTTGTATTGTTACAATTTTATAGGTGTATAAACAAGATGGGGTGAGACTGAGAAGCCAAAAAACAAAAATGGTCAGATCTGCACTGGGTTACGAAAACACGCGTTGTTTATTAGTTATCCACAGTGTGAAAAATACCACTTACCTGGCATTCCAGAAACACTAAAGGGACAACAGAAAGCATCTTCACACATAAACAAAAGTTTTTACACCACAATCCAAAAAGGTTCACTGACTAAAGCATAGGAATACATCACCGCTCGCATGTGCCATTTTTTCGCACTTGTGTGGTCACTTTGAAACTATTTCGTGTGTTTCGGTCCATACAAACAAGAAAAGTCACTCTACAAGTACAGAAATGTTTGCTTGAAATATTGTAGTAGGTTGCTTCCCTTAGACCAAACCGCCTGTATTGATAGCTAAACTGTCATTCTGAATATGTGTGCGCTTCATCGTCAACAGTAAATGAGGCCGGCACACGTATGTGTGTGCCCCGTCGGCAGCGGAGCTTTGCCTCGCGCACACGTGCGTTCCGTCGTCAAAAAGTTAGCTGAAATCATCGAGAGGTTGCCCCTCGAAGCTAAGCTTATGGCCGTGACAGGGGGTTGGGCGGCACCCTCCTCCTTTTCACTTTTCTTCTATATAGTAATGCCATCAGTAATGTATTTTGAGGAAACATGTATTTTTCTCTAAAATGTATTTTTGGGGAAAAATACTTAACGATGGCATTACTCGGAGGACCCTCCCACCTGCCCCGCTTGCCGCCTCTACGCTAAGTGTAAGACTGGTGGGAATGCACGGCTCACATGACCGGATGGAGGGAGTGGAGACTACCCGGTCACTTGGATACAACTCTGAGTTATGGCCCTTGTCGTGTAGGTACACACAAAGGGTCTTAGGCTGAAATCGGATAAGTTAAGGGGTATATTCCATATAGTAATGCCATCGGTAAGTATTTTTCGAAAAAATACATTTGAGAGAAAAATACATTTTAATGGAATGTTCTTATAGTGTTTATTTGTGTCTTGTTTTGTTGTTTTATCATTTATGATGAGCCAAAAGGCGAATTTGTGTCGTGCTTTGACTCGGAACAGACAATAAAGTTGTATTGTAAAAAGCTGAATGACTTTCATATTTGAATTTTTGTCACCTGTAATCGCATGCATATTATTCTTTTGTAGGTCACAGAGCTGGGTCGCATTGCCAGTCATTATTACTGCACATATGAATCGATGTCCACCTACAACCAGCTGTTGAAACCGACACTCAGTGAGATTGAACTCTTCCGAGTCTTTTCCCTCTCATCTGAGTTCAAATACATCACAGTCCGAGAAGTAAGTGATTCGCGTACGTGGTTAATCCAAACATTAACTGTCAAGCAGGATTATTTCTTGCTCACAGTATTTGTATCTTTTTGTGTGTCTTCCACACAGCCCACTGGGCACCGGCCTCCACGTGGCGTGGGTAGGTAGTCTCCTCAGTCCCTGACTGAGTGGGCTAGCAGAGGGGTGCCATCTTTGTCCAGGATTAGGACTTGATGTCAGCAGATATGTTGTTCAGTCTTTTTCACTGGTCCGGTTTTTAAGGAGCTGTGCTTACCCAGGTCCTACCATGTTGGATTGGTCCTTAAAAATATGCGTGAGCTTTTGGTCCTTTGGATCCCAAGTGTTTGCCGTGCTTGGAGACCCGTGTCGGGGGAGAAGAGGATCCTGGTGGCTGAAACACTCCACTTTGGCCTTGACTTCTGCCTAAACGGGAGGCTAGTCGTACCGGCCTAGTCAATCGGCTCTTGTCACGTCGAGCCCTATCCCCATGTTGACATGCGGGTTGTTATACGGAGCACCATGCTATAGCCTCTGATGCTGACTAGGTGCTTTACGCCAGTATTCCCCTGTATTCAACAGTGTGATAGAAGGCGGTGGCTCAAACGGTTCAATCAGGCTTACCCCCTTGAGTATATCTTTCGGGCAGTCTCCATTGTGTGTCGGCTGGAGACCCGCCGACAATTGCACTTTCCCTTGTTGGGCTCGGTGATGGGCGGGGACCCCCGGGGGATGAATATCTATCACACTATAATATGGAAAATATCAAAAAAACAAAACTGGCACCAAAGCGGCACATAGCCGCCGACATTGTCATTGAGAACGATAGTGACTCTGACTGTGAGGAAGCGACGCCTCAGGTGTCGGCCGCCTGGCTTTGCTTTCTCATTATCCACAGCAAAGTTAAAGAGAAGCCTGTTTCCAAGCTACACCCTTTCCTGGTAGGGGAGACCCTCAGGAGCCGTGTTGGCAGGCCTGAGGCCCAGCGCCTCAGGTCTGGTGACTTGCTGGTAGAGTGCCGTACCCGGGCACACTCCAATGGGCTACTGAGGCTCTCCTCCATCGGAGACACTCCAGTGGAGGTCACTCCCCACAAAACAATGAATTCCTCTAGAGGAGTGATTAAAGATCAAGCACTGGCCGAACTGTCTGAAGATGAACTTGTACGGAACCTTAAGTCACAGGGGGTGACCTACGTCAGGCACTTCATTTCCAAACGAGGTGGTAGGGAGATCCGTCTCCCTACCATCATCCTGACGTTTGGCACCCCCACAGCGCCTACTACCATCTGGGGAAAAAGTACGTCCCTCTCCCCCTCCGGTGCTTTAAGTGCCAAAGGTATGGCCATGGGCAGAAGACATGCCGCCAGGCAGAGGCTCTATGCGCCCGTTGCACTAAGCCCGGACACTCTGCTGAGTCCTGCACAGCCTGTGTGTGAATTGTCAGGGGGCGCATATGGCTTCGGACAAGAAGTGCCCTCATTGGATCTCCGAGTGCAGGATTCAGCAGGTGCGTGTGGAGAAGGGGCTGTCCTTTGCAGACGCCAAAAAAATGGTTGATGGCCCTGGTGCAGCTGAGGCTGCACCAAACTCAAATAACAACTTTCAGTGCTGCGGTGGCAGGCAAGCGCCCCACCAAAGACTTCTCTTGTCAAACCCCAACTTCTTGGTTGGGGGCGGAGCCTCGGATCCTCACGCCCCTGGAGAGTAACCTTCCTCCGGTGGTGACGAGGAGCCAGGGAACGCAGAAGGCGGACGCTACCGGTCTGGTGGCACCGCCTTCTGCTGCCCCTAAGCCTCAGCCCCCACCCAAACCTGCTAGTTTGTCAACGCCAAAGGTTTCTGGCTCTGGTCAGCCTTCTAAGGCCGCTAACTCTAGCGGCAGGACCGCTGCCCAGGACCAGAAGTCTAAGAAATCTATGGGACCGCCGTGCGCACGGGCCCAGAAGGGGAACACTGATGTGCCCCTTCAAAACAAATATGCTGCATTGGAGGAGCAGATGGAGGGAAGTTGTCGTTGCCGATGCTGCGGCAGCTCCACCCCCTTCATCTCCTAAGAACCAGAGGAGGCCCGGGAGCCGGCCCCCCTCTGTTTCTCCAACTCCTTCCAAGGCAAAGGAAAAAGGGGGAAAAACTCCGCACCCCCAGATAAGACATAATCATGGACTCTCTGCTTCAGTGGAATTGTCGTGGTTTTCAAGCTAACTTTGAGGAATTACGTCTTTTAGTCAAGTACTATAACCCCTCAGTAATATCTCTTCAGGAGACTTACCTAAAGACTTCTGACCCTGTGTCCTTTAATGGTTTTAACGTTATACATAAAGGCTCTGATTCGGAGAGGCACTCGGGTGGAGTGGCTCTTCTCATTAGTAGCCAAATTTTATGTAGCCCCATTAGCATTGACACCTGTCTTCAGGCTGTCGCAGCTCGGGTTACCTTGAAGAAGACCATAACCATATGCAGTATTTACCTGCCACCATCCCTGAGGGTCTGTAGTAATGATTTTTTTAATTTAGTAGATCAACTGCCCCCTCCCTTTATTCTCATGGGGGATTTTAACGGTCACGCTCACCTTTGGGGTAGTGACCACTATGATGGCAGAGGTCAGATGTTAGAAGATGTTTTTTCTCAACTTAACCTATGTGTCTTTAATGATGGCTCACCTACATACTCTAACTCAGGTTCAGGATCTAGTTCTGTTCTAGACCTCACTGTGTGTGATCCTTCTCTCATGGTGGACTTTGACTGGAAGGTTCACGACGACCTGTGTGGTAGTGACCAGTTCCCAGTAGTCCTGTCATCGGTCAGCTGTGAGGAGGATCCGCCGGTGGGACGCTGGAATCTCAAGAAAGCTAACTGGCCTCTGTTCGCCTCCCTCTGTCAGTCTCGTATTACAGAGGAGGTGGTCATGTCAGCTGAAGAACCTGTTTCTTCTTTTACTACTATTTTGTTGGACGTAGCGGGTGAAACCATCCCTAAAACTTCCGCATCAGTCCCTCGGAAGCCGAGAGTACCATGGTTCAATGAGGAGTGCCGCAAGGCCCAAAAAGCGCGCAAATCTGCTCAGCGACGTGCTTTCCGTACTCTGTCGCAAGTGAATATTTTAACCTTTAAAAGACAGAGGGCGAAAGCCCGTTACATTTTTAAACGTGAACGCCGTGCTTCCTGGAGACGCTTCGTCTCATCTTTAACTTCTCGGACTCCGGCTGTTTGAGGAATTAGGGGCAGGGGTGGCTCGGCTTCTGTCGGCCATCTTAGAGATGGTGCCAGCTTGGTCACAGATAAAAAGGCTGTGGCCAATTTGCTTGCCTCCACCATTGCTCATAATTCTTCAACAGAGCATTATTCACCCTTCTTCCAGAGAGAGAAGGAGAAGCGAGAGTCTCGTATTTGTGATTTTAAGTCCGATAACTCAGAAGACTATAATGCCCCTTTTACATTATCAGAATTGCAGCAAGCCTTGCAGAAATGTAATGACTGCTGCTGGCCTAGATACCATCCACTATCAATTCCTAACGCATCTGCCTGAGAGGTCACTCCTTGTACTTCTCAAGGCCTTTAACCATATCTGGAGAACTGGTCATTTTCTGCCGTCTTGGCACCAGGCTGTGGTTGTACCGATCCCCAAGCCGAGTAAGGATCCTTCCGACCCGGGCAACTACCGGCCTATCACTTTGACATTATGTTTATGTAAAACTATGGAACGCTTGGTCAACGCCCGACTGGTGTGGCATCTTGAGTCACAGGGTCTCCTCACAGACCTCCAGTGCAGTTTCCGGCGCTTCCGTAGTACAACTGACCATTTAGTCCACTTTGAATCATTTATTCGAGATGCTTTTGTCAACAAGCAGCATGTCTATGCAATTTTCTTCGATCTTGAGAAGGCATATGACACTACCTGGAAGTATGGCATAATGTCTGACTTGTTGGACATGGGTTTTAAAGGGCACCTGCCCGTTTTTATTCACAATTGTTTGACTAACCGGTCGTTCCATGTCTGTGTGCACGGCTGTGCAGAACCACACTTTTAGTTAGGAGCGGCCGGGGGCCACTGAGTGCAAGATAAGCCATCTGTGGCAAGGCCGGCGTGGAGGCAATTAGTCGTTAGCGCGCGCCTCTTCAGGCAGAGTGACAGAGCTGTTCATGGTCCTAGAAAGGAGTGCTCTTTCATTACGCTACGCTATGTGTACGTGCCGACAGCCGCATTCCGGCGCTCGGCAGCGGAAATGCTGAAAAGTGTTAGTAACTGAACATTCACAAAATGCTTTTTTTTTCGCAAGAATATCATTATAACATGAGTGCAGATTTGTAGCTGATAAAATTTGCTTTCTTTTCATACTAAACATGCCCATGCTGCTTACTACCAGCACACCTGCAAGAGCAGTTACATTTCATATTTGCAATACAATGAACATGCACTGACACAAAAAAAGCACTAACTTTCAAGCTCAATCTGTTGTGCATCTAAGTTTTCCGTGGGATGAAAATTTGATGTATCTACGCAGCATTCTAGCCTCTACTGTTATCACTTACTTGAATTCTTGTTTCTTTCCTGCTAGAGCAACACTAGCGTCAGAAAGCACTCCACTGCTGAGAAGCTGGAATGCTGGTAATCCGTTAGGTCCATCAAGACGATCAACACAAACATGCTGATCCCAGCAGTGTTTATGCAGTACACTTGGGTTTACACAGTAAATTCATAACCACTAACACAATAGGTCTTAAGCACATCACACTGGTTCCTTTATATTAACACTAACACAAATAACAGGTCTGAAGCACATCACACTGGGCCTTATATCGACACGAACACAAGTAACGGGTCTTAAGCATATCACACTGGTGGTTCCTTTATATGAACAGTTTTTAGAATTTCCCTTACAGGGATGAATACAGTTTTTGTAATTCAAATGAATTACGCCTCCTTTGTCCGGTTGTTTGTTACTTATGTTTCACTTTTGTTTGTCTACTCCTTAGACTACACCATTTGGAACAAAGGAACCAGGATAATATGGATGAGCAGACAACAGTTAGTACATGATACTACTAAACAGTATCACATCTATATTGGAGGCTATGAGCAGAGCATAAAGCACAGGGATTACACAATACACCCCAGTATTCCAGAACAGAGAATGAATGTTCAAACCAACTCGGTACTGTGAGGCTCAGATAACTTACCAGCCATGTTCAGTCACACACAAACACGGTACCTGTCTTTATCCTCGGATTGCACTCTTAAAAAAAACGTAATTGGAATAATACCACCAACACAGGAACCAGCACACAACAGCTCACAAGTGTGTCAAACGGTTCTATGTAGAAAATCTTTATAGAGGAGATAGAGAACATTAAACACAGGCATAACCACCACACATCAGCAGTCCGTTACAGAGATTAGAGAAGGAATAGCTGATATCAGACTGTGACCTACTTAAGCCTGCTGTCTGCGGGAGTGGCTGCAGCTAGCATGTTGCTGGCTAAACTAAAGAGTGAAAAATCCAGCGTTCTGCACAGCCGTGTGTGGGCTCCACCCTCTCCAACTCCTTTGAACAGGAGATGGGTGTCCCACAGGGCAGCATTCTATCTCCTGTTTTATTTAGTATTAAAATTAATAACATTGTAAAGGCCGTCAAGGATGATTCTGAATGCTCTTTGTTTGTTGACGACTTTGCTTTGTGCGCGCGTGGTCGAGGACTTGCATCCCTTGAGAGGCGCTTGCAGCTGTGCGTTGATTGCATCCAGCGGTGGGTGTCTCTCAATGGATTCAAGTTCTCGCCCTCCAAGACTGTCTGTGTGCATTTTACTAACCAGACGAAATTTTTTCAAGAACCTAGCCTGAGCATTGCTGGAGTGCCGATTAAGGTGGCCGAGGAGGCAAAGTTTCTGGGGGTCATTTTTGACAAAAGACTTACCTTCCGCAACCATATTAATTACCTTAGAACCTCCTGTCAGAAGGCTCTCGACGTTCTTCGTGTCGTCGGTTGTTCTGATTGGGGTGTGGACCGTACTGTCTTACTTCGTCTGTACCGGGCCCTTGTTCGGTCCAAACTGGATTACGGCTCTGTGGTGTATGGCTCAGCTTCCAAGTCTGTGCTACAGCGTCTGAACACAATCCACCATCATAATAATAAATAATTAATAATTACAGTATTTATAATGCGCTTATCTTATAATAATTATAACTCTAAGCGCACACTCACAACTCGCGCACGCATGCGCACGCTTTAGACAATGACTCACGTACCACAAACAGTGAAATACATTACAACGGTCAGCTTGGGGTGGGGAGTGCGGTGATATAGTGCTGAAACTGTTGAAAGAGGTGAGTTTTGAGGGCGGACTGGAAGGAGGAGAGAGAGTGTTTCTGACGGAGAGAGAGTGGGAGAGTGTTCCAGGTGGATGGACCATAGACGGAGAAGGAGCGGGGGCCGAAAGTGTTAAGTTTGGTGCGAGGGATGTGGAGGCGGAGAGGGTCGGAGGCAGAGCGGAGGGAGCGGGAAGGTGTGTAGGGGTGAAGTAAGGAGAGATAGGCAGGAGCGCAGTTGTTCAGGGATTTGTAGCAGAGAGACAGAACTTTGTATTGGATGCGTTGGGGGATGGGGAGCCAGTGAAGGAGTTTGAGCAGGGGTGTGATGTGGTCGGATTTTTTCTTTCTGAGGACGAGGCGGGCAGCATTGTTCTGGACGCGTTGGAGAGTGAAGATGGTGGAGTGAGGGAGACCATCAGGGTCTGCAGATATGTCTTGGGGCCTTCAGGACGTCTCCAGTTCCTAGTCTGTATGCCGAGGCAGGGGAGCCTTCTCTCAAGCTCTGCCGCATCCGCCTCTTGCTCAGCTACGTTCTGAAACTGAAGGCCCATCCAGACAATCCTGCCTATGATTGTGTTTTTAAACCATCGTTTTGCAGAGATTTACGATACCCATCCGGGAGCTGTCCGTCCACTTTCTTTCCGTGTCCGACCTCATCTGCAGGCGGCCGGATTGGATCTGGACAGAGTTTCGGAATCCCTGCAACACATCACTCCATCCTGGCTCTTACCAGTTCCTGACATCTTGCTGGACTTGACTGCCCACAAGAAAGACTCTACTCCACCAGCCATATACCAACAGAGCCTCGATGAACTGCTTTCAATTTTTCCTGGCTATTGTTGTATCTATACCGATGGGTCAAAGTCTGAGGATGGGAGAGTGGCTGCGGCCGCAGTGTCCTCTCGCCATCCTAGACGCCCATTTAAGCACCGCCTCCCAGACCACTCATCTGTATTTAGTGCGGAACTGCAGGCGGTTCTGCTGGCACTCAGGCATGCTTATCAATCTAGAGAAAGGAACTTCCTGATTCTGTCTGACTCTCTTTCTGCCCTGCAGGCCCTTCAGGGCACGGGAAATGAACACCCACTGTTGGTGCAGATCAGAGAGCTCCACGCGGACTTGATGAAATAATATTATGACATCATTTTTATTTGGGTGCCAGGGCATGTGGGCATCGAAGGCAACAGGATCGCAGATTCTGCTGCCAACGATGCCCGCAATGACCCTGTCCCTGACACACAGACTGTTTATAGTGATTTTAGACATGTGGCTAGTGCGTACGTAGCCCGTGAGTGGCAGTCCAAGTGGAAGCTAACAAGCTGCATGAAGCCCTTCCTCAGTTGTCCGATGGTCTACCTTATCGCTGCGGCAGCCGCCGTGAGGAGACTGTCCTGGCTCAGCTCCACATCGGCCACACATATGTTACGCACTCTTATTTACTTAAACAGGAGGAGCGTCCATGGTGTTATGACCCCACCCGGGTCTGCCCTGGGGGACTTGGGTGGGGTTAGATATTTTTTAGTTCCCAGGGTCACCCTGGTCAGCCCCACAGGGTGGGTTTTTCTCTCTATTCTGGGGCATGTGTTTCTGTCTACCCTTTGTCCATTCACCTGTATTTGCCTTTTTAAAACTCTCCCTACTGTCTGCACTGCCTGTAGCTCTTGATATTGGATGTGTGTTGCTAAATGGTCTTAGCTTTATTTAGGCCCCATGTGTTAGGTTTATTTAATGTATTTGACCGGCTGGCGACATACATTCAATGTTCTGTTTTTTTTTTCACAAGCAGTGCAGGCACGTCCTGAGAAAGCCTTGTTGCTGTCGGGACGTTAAGCAATGTACAATCAATCAATCAATCCATGGTGTTATGCCTGCGACGAGCAGTACTCTGTTCAACACTTTCTGTTGTCTTGTGCTGATCTAATCGACACAAGGTATAAACATTTCACAGCAGACTCCTTGAAGGTTTTGTTCCAGGATGTGCCCCCGGACAAGATCATCCGTTTTCTGAGAGAGTGCCATATTTTTAATAAGATTTGAGTGTTTATAGACTATGATGTTTCTATTATTTTGACCTTTTTGAGACTCTTTCGACGTTTTCTTTAAAGACCTGTGCAACATTTTAGCCTGACATATTTTTAAGGTATATTTACATCATGTCTTAAGACCTTTCTTTTAGTCTGGCTGACCAGATTTGTACCCTTCCCGCCGTGAGATTATCTTATTTGCCTGCTCGGCGTTAAACCCAAATAACTAACTAACTGTCTTCCACACAAGCTTCTTAGTAATTTGTAGTATTTCATTGTGGGTGGATATAGGGAGAAGTGCTTTAGTAGCAGTGTTAACTCATTCAGCCCCATAGCCGTATTTCCTAAATTTTGGAGGCGTCATCTAATGACTATGCACCATTTGCAGGAGATGGGTCAACCATGAAAATTCAAGGGTAGTGCCAGATTAGCTCGGAGCCGACGGGCGCGAAGCTAATCTGGCACTACCCTTGAATTATCATGGTCGACCCATCTCTTGCTGTAGGGCGTTGGGGCTGAATGGGTTAGAATGTTAGCAGATCAGAACTGATTTACCATAATCAGTTTCACATCAGTTTCTTGCGGTTTTTCCATTGGTTTATGCTTGTTCTTCCCTTGATAGTGAAACAGAGTAAATTCAGTAAATTCACAACTAAGTTTATGTGTGCTGCTGCGTGATATTGGATCTTGCGCGCGGCTTGGAGCCATAATGTCCAGAATAACATCAGAGCACACATTACAGGATAATGGTTGGGTCTGTGTGCAGGAGGAAAAGCTGGAACTGATGAAACTGTTGGAACGAGTGCCCATTCCCATCAAGGAGAGCATTGAGGAACCTAGTGCAAAGGTCAGTCTCACATAAATGATACATTATTTACAAGAATGTGGTGTTCAATGTACATAAGAGGAAAAATCCTCCTCAGTAGCCAAAACGCCTTCGAACCAACGATAGCCACAGCCGTGCGCGGGCCCACTGCGGCCATCATGGGCCCAAGGACTGTATGGGAAAAGGTTCATAAGCCACAAGAGATGGATCAACCTTGAATGTTTACAATACATCATTGTAAGCTTCACACCTCTTTTTCATGATCTGCTGTAATATTTCAGCCTAAAAAGAAAGAAAGAAAGAGGATTTCAACTGACAGGGCACTCAGCATTCAGAATGATTTGTGTTATCGTGCAAATGTTGGAAGAAGGTGACTTATTGTAACTTACATGTGTTTTGCAGGTGAATGTGTTGCTGCAGGCCTACATCTCCCAGTTGAAGCTTGATGGTTTTGCCTTAATGGTGGATATGGTATTCATCACCCAGTCAGCTGGTCGGCTTGTCCGTGCTTTGTTTGAGATTGTGCTGTACCGCGGCTGGGCCCAGCTGACCGACAAGGCTCTTGCACTTTGCAAAATGGTTGACAAACGCATGTAAGTTAGGCATGCCATTTGTTGTCAACTTCTGACATTACAATGCTGTTGTAATGAAACTGTGACCCAATTCTATAAATCAGTGGCTGTGTGCACAAGGGGGCTAAGCGTTAGTATGGATTTCAGTGTAGGAATATTAGGATACTAGTTGTCTCGTAAACTGCTATGGTGATGCTGCCTTTCATGTAATAATAACCTTTCATTTTTAGAGCCAAGTTTCTTTGTGTCTTGCTGAACATCACTGAATGCAGGCCATCCTCATTATGTGGGGGCCATCAAGTCAGCCAGCGTTACTCAAACTTGTGTTGTGGTGTTTGATGTTGGTAGATTTGTGAGGAAAGTGAAAGCTTCTCAGGCTGTTACAGTGTTAGCCTTAGTTTGCCCATGCATAGTTGGTCATGGTCCAGTTATGTCTGACATGGATATTGCTTAAAGACCTTTTGTGCACCAGGTATAGAGGTAACGATGTATCCACATTTTATCTGACATACGACAATGCGCAATACTTTTATTTGGTATTAGTCATGGAAGAGAGCTGACCATGATAGTTCATCCCAAAGCATTGAGTTGACATGGTCAGTCTGCCTCATATTTGGCATAGTAATTAAAAAGAAAAATTGTCTAAAATGTGACAACCCTCACGTCGTCTTCATACACAGGTGGCAGTCTATGTCCCCTCTTCGCCAGTTCCGTCGCATCCCAGAAGAAGTTGTGCGCAAGATTGAGAAGAAGAACTTTCCTTTCGAGCGTCTGTACGACCTGAACCACAATGAGATTGGTGAACTGATTCGCATGCCCAAGATGGGCAAGACCATCCACAAGTACGTGCACCAGTTCCCCAAGCTGGAGCTGTCCGTCCATGTGCAGCCCATCACAAGATCTACACTGCGTGTTGAGCTCACCATCACGCCTGACTTCCAGTGGGAGGAGAAGATCCATGGGAACTCAGAGGTGGGGAACAGGTTTTTTCTGCTCACATGTGATAACAAATTTAGCGTATGTAAAGGGCCAGTGGTCCATCTGCCATTGTCCATCATCCATGGTAAACTTTAACATTGGCATATTCTTGGAGGCTTTTAAGCCATTATCTTCAAAGATGGCCCAATGATGCTTTGTTCAAGATGTGTCTATACATACCAATGTCAGTGACCTCTCTCATAGCCATATTTTGTTTTCTCACGTACTATTTTTATTTTAGCTTAAGACCAAAACTTGGTGTAGAGATATCTAATGTTAAGATGCATACTAATTTGGATGACCCCTCAGAAAGGTCAAGGGTTACAAGAGGTTGGCAGAGGTTATACTTTTTTGGTACAGTTTTAGTTTGTTTAAACGCTGTTAGAAAATGTTTCAATTTGGCGTAGAGGTGGCTGATGATGAGATGTTTCTGATGAACAGTTGGCATCTCGTCAAAGAAAAAATAAGTAGAACATTGTGTACTTGGTTTGTACGTGTATTTGTAAAAGGGTTTCAAGCAATAACAAGATGGGAAAACAACACTTGTCATTGCATTCCAACAGTTTTTCACTCTATGTTTGAAGTCATTTTACGATATTGCTGTGCGCAGGCGTTCTGGATTCTAGTTGAGGATGTGGACAGCGAGGTGATTCTTCATCATGAGTACTTCCTACTCAAAAGGTCAGTCAGGGGAAAAATATTCAGACCTTTTAAACTTGAGACACTCAGCATTTGTTTCTTCAAAAACATTACCGATGACATGACTACCAGGAGTGTCCACTCCTTGCTCAATTCTAGCCTAAGAACCCGTTGTGTAAACACAACCCGGGAGGCACTCGGGGAACCCCCAGAGGGACCGAGAGTTGTCTCCCGCTCCTACCCACCAGCCCTATTCACCTGTGAACTCCAGTCACGCTTCTTAGGCTCACGCGTTCAGACGTGTTGTCTCTAGCCTCTGGACTTAGAAGTTTTTCGACCGGGTCGGTCTGCTTTGCTTGCTTCGTCTTCGCCGGCCTGGGATTCTGCGCGTGCGACGTTGGTCGACTGCAGCTTCGGTCTTGTTAAGGGTTCCCTCTCTGGCTTGCCGGTCGGGCTGCGGGTGTCATGGAGCTTTCTCCTTCTCGTACCTCTCCGACTGACAGGTAAGGTAGTTAGAGGGCCCTCGGCTGGTTGCCCGGGCGGGGCACAGGCACGAGCAGCTTGCTTTTTGCGTCGCTTCTCCCTCAGTTGGGGTTTTTGGACCTCTGTTTGGTGGCCTGATTAGCTGAAGAATGTTGGCGCCGGTTTTGGCGGGATTTCGCGCCATTGCCAGATGCGAGCGGTGAGTCAAGTTACTGTATCTCGGCCATACCTAACGTTTTTCGGCTTTCGGTTTAGACACCCCTCGTTATGACGAAGGCTTGGATACGCACCTGTCCCGGCAGGGTTTGTTTTCCCTCCGCCGTAGTTTAATTAAATGTTGATGGCAGGTGACCGTACGTTGGTTAATCGGGTGCATAACACCACAGTAGCTTGGGGGCCTAAAGCTTAACGGGGTGATTGGTGGACGCTTGCCGAGTGCCTTCATGTTTTGTGTGTTGCAGTGGCTTACTGATGACATGCACAAAATGCGGAGGCTTCCAGTGGCCGTCGGATAAACATGCAGTCTGTCTCCCCTGCGCTGGGTGTGCGTCCGACCATACGTGTGACGTCTGTGCTACATGGCCGGAACTGCGGTGGTCTAATCTCTGGAACTTTTATAAGAGAGAGCCTTCTACCCTCGCGGGTACCTTGAAGATTTCCGAGACGCCTTCCGCTGTGCCCCCGGCACCGGACGTGCGAGACCAACGGGATCCGACGCAGATAACGCCACTGAGTAATCAAGGGACTAGTGCACGGAGTGGGAGTTCGACCGTCAAGACCGCCTCCGTTCGAGAGCGCGCCCGTACACATTTGGTGGAAAGAACCCGCCTCTCCCAAGAGCCTGGTTTGGTGGGACGCTCGTGGCGTCCCTCCTCCACCGTCGTTCCCCACTCGTCTCTGAGGAAGCCGCCGGGATCCCGCTGGAGGTCCCCTGGCCGGCCAGTAACCCGCCTCTCCCAAGAGCCTGGTTCAGAGAGACATCATTGCACTCGTCCGGAGCCTCCTGGTTGGGAAGAACGTAGGTACAGGGGTTCTGCTCGACGTTTCCGCTCTCCTTCGCACGATCGTAGGAGGAACTTCTCGCCTCATCGCTCGTCGCACCGGGACTCACCTCGCCGCAGACGGTTTTCACCTTCTTCGCGTCCCCCCTCTCGGTTGGACCCCCGCTCGTCCCGTCCCTCTTCCCAGCGACCGGCCACTTCCCCCCCTCCTCGTACTCACCGCTCCGTTCCATCTCGTCGCAGCCGTTCTCCTCGTCGGGATCCGCCTTCGGCTCGCAGGAGGTCCTCACCGCATCGTTCAGACTACCGCTCTCCACTGCGGAGGGAGTCTTCGTCCGCTGCGGTTCTCCGACGGGATTCCCGGCCTCGGAGCCCTCGTCGCCCTCTTCGGTCGCCGGTTTCCGGACAGCGGGACTTCGACACCCTCAGTTTGGCACCGGAGGATGCTTCGGACTGGTTACTTGGAGGTCTTAGCCGTTCTTCAGCTTCTCCCTCTTCGGCCTCCAGTGTGTCGGCTTCCGTCAGACAGGTCTCTTCTTCCCGGATGGACACGCGGCTGGCACTGGACGGAGCAGCCAAGCTGATCGCCGCCGCCTTACCGGAGGATGTTTGTCCAGCTTCACCTCCTGTGAAGAGGAAGATTTCCGCCTTCGTGGACGCGGATAGGACGGTTAAGAGGTTCAAGTCCCTCCCACAGCCGGCTAGTTTTTTGGATCTGCGGGACGCCTTCTCGTCTCACCTGCATGCGGAGACTCGGAACTCGGACTTCTTCGCGGACGGGAGATGGCCTTCCGCTCTGGACATCGCTTTTCAGCAGGACTGGTACGCCGGCCATTCACAGTCGTTCCTCTGCCCGCTTCCTCCAGTGGATCCCGCCGCTCTGATGCAAGCCGGAGGGGCTTCTATGTTGAAACGGTCCTTCCCACGGGGACTGGATAGGACGGCGTCGCTGGTCCGGAACACGCTCGCCTGCTCCGGTTTCTTGGACTTGCTGACTCAGGCTTTCATCCGACGTCTCGAGGAAGCTTGGCAACCTGCTTTGTCTCCCCTCCTGGGAGACCTACTACTCATGGCGGAGGCTGGGAACCGCGCTGCTTATCACTCATCGGTCAACGCGATGGCGGCTGCGGCTAACTGCGACCTCATGCGACGAGACGCCGTCCTACAAGCTTGCAGTGGTATGCCGGTCGACCTGAGTACTCAGCTACGTCGGGCCCCTCTGGGAGGGTCTCTGCTCTTCGGGGATACTTGGCAGACGGTGAAGGACTCCAACTCCGACCGTTGGCCTCGCAAGACTGTCAAGCAGCGCTTTCCTCCCGCCCGCACGGCCCTGGGGCGCTCCTTGCGGGCCCGGAAACGTGTCACCGCGGACCCGTCTGCCCCACCACGAGCTGCGCCGCGCCGTCGCCCGTCCTTCCGTCGCCCTGGCCCAGCTAACGCCCCTGCCCCCGCCTGGCCCCGTCCCGCCCGTCGCCCTGGGCGCGGGCGGGCCACCTGACTTGTCCCCATTTCCGCCCCCGCCGACCGTCGTCGGGGCTCCAGTCGGCGGGAGGCTAGCACGATTCAGCGAGGAGTGGCGCTCGCTGTTTCGAGACGAGCCCTGGGTTTTGGACGTAGTCACCAGAGGATTACGGATCTCGTTCCGCTCTCCTCCGCCCTTGCGCTCCATTCCTCTTTGGACAGAGGTTCCGTCCGACGCCCTCAAGGCCGCCGCTCTGCGAGGAGAAGTCGCGGCTCTCCTTTCAAAGGAGGCCACAGAGATAGTGCAGCGTCCGGACTCGCCCGCCTTTTACAGCCGACTGTTTGTGGTCCCCAAACCCGGCGGCAAGTGGCGGCCAGTCATAGATCTGTCGGCGCTGAACGCCTTCATCGCGGCCCCTTCCTTTCGGATGGAGACGACCAGGGCTCTTCGTGCGGCGGTGCAACCCATGGACTACGCGGTCAGTTTAGATCTGTCCGACGCCTACCTACATGTCCCCATGCACGCTTCGGCCAGGAAGTACCTGCGCTTCGCGTTCGAAGGAGTGATTTACCAGTTTCGCGCCCTGCCGTTCGGTCTCAACCTCAGCCCCTGGGCCTTCACCCGCATCATGGATGCTGTAGTGGCCAAGGCGAGGCAGTCGTCGTCAAGTCCGACCTCGAATTATCTCGACGACCTTCTTTTGAGAAATCAGGAGGAGACCGCGCTTGCGGCGGACAGGGACGCTCTTTTACAGCTGCTTTACCGGTTGGGTTTCCTGGTCAACACCGGAAAGTCGGACTTCACCCCGGCGCGCCACTTCATCCACTTAGGCATGGAGTTTGTCACGGACCGCAACAGGGTACTTTTGCCAGAGAAACGGATTGTGAAGTTGTCCGCTCTCGCCGCGTTGATAGATCAGCAACAGGCAGCCCCCGCCAGGGTCTGGCTTCAGCTTCTGGGCCTGATCAACGCAGCGGCGGATCTTATCCCCCTCGGGCGTCTCTACTCCCGACCGCTACAACTTCATCTCCTACTGCTCTGGCGTCCCTCCTCGGGCGACTTGACCACGAACGTCCCCGTGTCCCCGTTGGTACGCCCCCACCTTTTACGGTGGACCGACAGAGCCTGGTTGGCTCTGGGAGTCCCCATTTCCTCCCCATCCCCGCACCTCTCCCTGTGTGTCGACGCGAGTCGGGCTGGTTGGGGAGCCCACCTGCTTCCTCAGTTCACCACGACGTCCGGCCTCTGGCCTCCGGAGTTCGCGGACAAACACAGCAACTGGTTGGAACTGCAAGCGGTGTGGCAGGCCATCATCGTTTGGGAAGAGCAGCTCAGACACCAGCATCTTCTCGTCCTTTCGGACAACTCGACAGTGGTAGCGTATATACAGAAGCAGGGAGGAACTCATTCACCCGATCTATGCATGCTACTCTTCCGATTGATGCGATGGTGCGAGGACCGCGATCTGACTCTCAGCGCTCGCCATATTCCCGGTCGCCTGAACGTCTTAGCGGATTCCCTTTCTCGCCGAGGACAGCTCATTCACACGGAATGGACGCTACGCCAGGACATTTTCCGGATGATTTGCTCTCACTGGGAGACCCCGATGGTGGACCTGTTCGCCACGAGGTGGAATCACCAGCTTCCCCTCTTCGTTTCCCCAGTACCGGATCCCCTGGCTTGGGCGGTCGACGCCTTATCCATTCCCTGGGACGGACTCATAGCGTACGCCTTTCCCCCGACAGTCCTTGTCCCCAAAGTCCTCCTAAAGCTGCGAGGAACCAATGCGATCCTGCTCCTGGTCGCCCCGTTCGCTTGGACTCGTTCCTGGTCCACCGACCTGATCAGCCTCGCCACGCACCCTCCGCTACTGCTCCCCACGCCCCGCACTATGCTCAAGCAGCCACGCCAGGCGCTGTTCCACCCCTGTCCGGAACGCTTACTGCTACACGCCTGGAGGTTGTGCGGCAAGCCCTCTCAGCTAGAGGTTTCTCGGGTGCTGCAGTGGAAGCGATCGCTACAGCTCGCAAGCCCTCGACTAGACGTATCTATGAGGGGAAATGGAGGGTACTCTGTACCTGGTGCAGCGACCGTCGTCTCTCCCCCACCGAACTGACAAACCCCCAACTTGCGGACTTCTTCCTCTGGCTCTTCGAAGACCAAGGACTGGCCCCTATTACCATTCGGGGATATCTCTCGATGATTGCCGACACCTACCGGCACCTCGGCCGCGCGGACCCCGGCGCATGTAAGGACCTGGCAGATCTTATGTCACACTTCGGACTACAAAGGCCTGCCTCTCGCTCTCTTCTTCCCCGCTGGGATTTACCATGGGTTCTTACCTGGCTAAACTCACCACGTTTCGAACCACTACCGTTGGCCAGGCTTGCGGATGTGACGCGGAAGACCTGCTTCCTGCTGGCGCTTGCCACCGCGGCACGAGTAAGTGAGATACACGCTCTATCAGTCCGGCCTACATGCCTGCAATTTCGAGCTGACCACTCGGTCCAACTGGTGACCGACCCTGCCTTCATTGCCAAGACTAGGTCTCCACTGACGGCGCCACAGGTTATCACCTTACGACCGTTACGCGGGAAAGACTTCCCCAGTGAGACCAGGCAACAAGATCCTGTACGAGCCCTCAGAGTGTACTTGCGACGAACCAGAGCCGTCCGGAGGGGACGCTCTCGCCTCTTCCTTCCTTTAAAAACAGGAAGAAACGACATTACGGCACAGACAGTCTCTTCCTGGCTTCGCTGGGTGATTCGCTCAGCATATGTCGATCTCTCCCCTCAGGGAGCGAAGAGCCTAAAGATTCGGGCGCACGAAGTACGGGCCATGGCCACGAGCGTAGCCTTCGACAGGAACTGCGCTGTCAAGGACATCGTGGCTGCGGTGGGCTGGCGATCAGAATCTACTTTCGCCCGCTTCTATCTACGGGATCTGGCAGGGCAGCGAGACAACCTCGCCTTGGTGGGGGACGTCACGGCGGCACAACACTCCCTCCCGGCGCCACAGGCGCCGTAGGTATGCACCTATTAGGGAGGGCAGAGTGTCGGAAGAGAGGAGGGGGCCATGAGCCTAGAGAAAACCATCTGGGGGTGCGGCACCCTCCTCCTGTTCGGCATTCTCCTGGTAGTCATGTCATCGGTAATGTTTTTGAAGAAACAAATTCATTTTTCTTTAAAAGGTATTTTTTCGAAAAATACTTACCGATGACATGACTCGAAGGACCCTCCCACCTGCCCCGCTTGCCGCTGGTGAGCCTAATTTCGTGACTGGAGTTCACAGGTGAATAGGGCTGGTGGGTAGGAGCGGGAGACAACTCTCGGTCCCTCTGGGGGTTCCCCGAGTGCCTCCCGGGTTGTGTTTACACAACGGGTTCTTAGGCTAGAATTGAGCAAGGAGTGGACACTCCTGGTAGTCATGTCATCGGTAAGTATTTTTCGAAAAAATACCTTTTAAAGAAAAATGAATTTTTCTTGGTAACAAATGCCACTAGTCAGCGAAGAACCAATATTGTCGAGAACGTGAGGTTCTAGGTTCTGCTAAACTGCTCTGGAAACCATTTTAACCCGTAACTCATTTGAGACGTGCCGCCTATGGATACGTGGCGAGCCGCTGCGTATCCGTAGGTGGCATGTTTCGAACGAGTTGTTGGCAAACTGTGTATATCACTCTTGTGTTGAATTGTACAGCCTGAGTGGAGGATATGGTACAAAACATCTTTATCAGATCAGTGTTGTACCTGGCGTTGCCCCCTTGCTGCTGGCAGCTAGAAATGATATCTTTTGACCCGAATCATACTGAGGCTAAAAGCTTCAAATTTGTATACGGCCATATGCAAGCTACATTATTGTACTTACAGATAAGGATATAGACCAATGGCTTTAGTTCAAGGGTGGTGCCAGAATAGCTCGGCGCTTAGAGGTGCCAAGCTATTCTGGCCCTACCCTTGAACTATTTTCCCCCACCCGGGTCTGCCCTGGGGGACTTGGGTGGGATTATCTACTTTTTAGTTCCCAGGGTCATCCTGGTCAGCCCCACAGGGTGGGTTTTCCTCTCTATTCTGGGGCATGTGTTTCTGGTTACCCTTGGTCCATTCACCTGTATTTTCCTATTTTAAACTCTCCCTACTGTCTGCGCTGCCTGTAGCTCTTGATATTGGATGTGTGTTGCTAAATGTTCTTAGCTTTATTTAGGCCCCATATCGTAGGTTTATTTAATGTATTGGACCGGCTGGCGACATACATTCAATATTCTGTTGGTTTTTTTTTCACAAGCACAAGCAGTGCGGGCACGTCCTGAGAAAGCCTTGTTGCTGTCGGGACTTTAAGCAATGTACAATCAAGGCGGCACGTCTCGAATGAGTAGGACCTGCCAACTACTACGATTTTGCCGTATTTTCCTACGCCAACGTTCCCAATACTATGCTACTATGATCGTTAATGAAATTCTACGCTGAAGAAAAAAATATACCAAAATCGTTTTTGGTGTTGTTTTCAGGTTGTAGTTGGTAAGAGCATGCGGTTTGGGGCCAATGAGAACGAGCGGAGCGAACTTCCGGTTTTTCCAGCGTGCATAATTTTATTCACAAAGTGCGACAGATAAACAATGGTCTGAACCATGCCGAAGAGAAAGGAACCCGAATCGAAAAGCGCACCGCCTGAAAAGAAGAAAGTTTGTACCAGCCAGCCAAAGCTCCGATCGCTATATATAAGGCAAATTTCTGTCGTGCTTTGACTCTAAAAGACAATAAAGTTGTGTTGTATTGAGAAATTTCCGTGCATCAAGTGTTCGGCGTTGAGCGAACAGTAACTTACGTGCTAAACTACGCTTGACATGTCCAAAACTACTACCACTTGTCCAAAATTCTACTACCATAGCTGTGTAGGGGTTGGCAGGTCTGATGAGTTAAAATCTTCATAAGAACACAGATTTACTCATTTGCTTGGAACACACGGATGCGAGGCCAACAAGGGGCATAGATCCACAAAAGCGCCCAATTCAGTCAAAAGCAATTGTGCACAAGAGGCATAAATTCTCTTGAGCCCCTGCAGTTGCTGTTGGCTGTTGTGGGGCTTTTGTGAATCTCATGAGACCCTGCCGCTGCGATGGATCATAAAGATCTGGATGCATCTTGGACATGATTGTTTTTTGTTGTTTTGTTTTGTTTGTTTTTTGGGAGAGTGAAGGCTGTTGCCTTGGAGGCTCACGTGGATCAGATATGGGCCTCTAGTACTTGATTGTTGTTTGCTTATTCTGGCATTGAATGGGTTGATATTTTTGTCAATGATAGGTAGAGGGAACATGGATTTAGGAAAGATTTCTCTCACCTTACCTCCCCCAGGTATGCCTGTGGTTGCCTGGGGGTCATACACGAGAGAGACAGAAAGTTTGATGCGTGCATTTTAGGATGGGGCACTTATTCCCAATTCCGAACTGCTGGTGTCATCACATGTCTACACTTTCACCGTTTCAGAGATAAACTCTGTTGTGCATGCAGCTATCAGTACTGGCCACCTCACACACTTGGTTCAAAGATACTCGATGATAAGACCTTCCTATGGTAATAATTTGGATGACCCCTTGGAAAGGTCAGGGGTCACAAGATAGGTCAAAAATACATATTTTGACCAATTTGTTTTCTTCTCAAATACAATTCACAGCTTCAAATGTTTTATGCTTTGTACTTGCTGTTGTGTGTTTGCAGCAAATTTGCACAGGATGAGCACACAGTCAAGTTCTTTGTCCCTGTGTTTGAGCCTCTGCCTCCTCAGTATTTCATCCGTGTCGTCTCGGACAAGTGGATCGGTGAGTTGTAATGTTACTCTGGTCAGATCTCATCATCCTTCATATTCCCATTATAATAAAATATTCATATTGTCCTTTTCATGATTAACCCCTTCACTACTAAGAAAAGGTGAATATGATTAAACTGCAAGAGGCATAGATCCTCATGAGCCCCCGTGACTGCGGGGACTCATGAGGATCTAAGCCTCTTGATGAGAGCACTTTGTTTCCATGTTGTTTGGACAGTTGTAGCTTTTGGTCGTTAATGAACACAGATTTCAGAAACAAAATGTATGTACGTGTTCAAGGAAGGGGTTAAAACCCAGTTGTATTCATGTAGACAGAACTGTCTTGTGACAAGAAGGGGGTTGGGGTTGGAGATATAGGGTATTTAGTGGTTCTAGCTACAATCCTTTGCAGTTTTTGCTTGCTAGCAAAGGAAAACAGACACAAGTTTTAGTTGCTAATTGACATTATTTTGTTGCAGGATAATTTTTTTAGCGGAATTATTAAATTACCTTACGTTGCTAGAGTTAAAAAGTGTTGGTGATTCCCATGATACCTGACAACCCTTTCCATCCTGCATGAAATAAATTGACTATGATAGTTCAAATATAGTGCCAGAATAGCTTGGCACCTCTGGACTAAAACTGTTGCTCTGTCTCCTGATCTGTAATGTAGCCTTCATAGCACAGCACACAACTTTGAAAACTTTTAGTCTCAGAATGTAATGGGTTAACCCCTTTGTGCATGCAGCTACTGGCACCGTTTACAGCTGCATGCAGAAGGGGGTTAATATTTGATGTTTCTGTGCGTTTCTCAGGGGGTGAAACACAGCTGCCCGTTTCATTCCGTCACCTGATACTGCCTGAACGTTACCCGCCTCCTACAGAGCTGCTGGACTTACAGCCTCTCCCTGTGTCTGCTCTCCGCAACCCTGCTTATGAGGCTCTCTACAGCGACCAGTTTCCCTTTTTCAACCCCATCCAGACTCAAGGTATGAAACCAGACAGTCATCTCTAGTTAATGAACAAGTTCAAGAATAAAGATCCTTGGGAAAATATACACTGAGGAGCAAAAGAAATGTGACATTTTTGGTATCATCGGAAACACTTTCGTGATTCCCAAAAAGTGACATTTCTTTTGGTGCTGGATGGTGTAATGAACTGATCTGTAATTTAGACCTTATGGCTCAAGGTCTTAAGGTCCAAAGTCACAGACCAGCACACAATTATGAACTGAAGTGAGTTAGTTCTCTCAGCTTACCCCTACCATGGCATTGTGCTGTGGTGGGACAGAAACGAGAGAGACAGCAACTATGGAAGAAGAAAGTTGAAAAGGAAGGGTCCACCTCTCGTTTTCAGACAAACTTCCATACAAATTCATTGCCAGATTGTTTTCTGTTTTCCTGATACATAGTTATTGCTTATTAGGTGACACTGGAGAGTAGTTGTCTGTTTGATATTTGGTATGTGTGTGTATTGGGGGGTGGGGGGGTGGGGGGTGGGGTATAGATATGACCTATTGCCAAAAGGTGTTGCTGAAAAGGCAACAAGGGTGCTTGAAAAGGAAAAGTGATAGAATTACGTGAAAATTCCGTGTTGGACAGTTTATAGCATGTGCAAATTGTATGTGAAATTGGAATATAGTCTGTTCCTTAGTTTCAGAGAATTCTCATTCAGTAGTTTTTATTTGACATTATGTCGGAGGTCAGGTATTACAACACAACGGTGTAAGTTTGGCTTTTTTATTAATCCAAGTTGGAAAATATTTACTTGAACAGTTAAATGGATTAGTAAATGTGAATTTCTGTTGCAAAACTAAATCATTAAGGTTTTCTGAGTGTCACTGAAAGATATGAATTGTTGTAATACCTGACATCTGACAGGGTGCTTTTTTCTGTTTGTTGTAAATGTGAAATGCAATCACATTCTCATTTAAACCAAAGTCTCAGGGATGTAAAAGGAATTAAGAGAGACAACAGCAACATTTCCTATGATCATTTTATTTCAAGTACAGGAAGATCAATACAAATTCTGGAAAACAGATATTATGTCGAACATCATAATTACAACAAACTGAATGGAGGTTTAACATTTATCCATCCAAAACCACAAGTCTGCCCACAAGTCACTTTTCTTCCCCTACAAACACTGCATATACACATTTCCTCATTTACCTGAACTGCTGATCAATCCGTAATACTGCTAAATCACATATCGTTCTGCACTATTCTTCATTTATTTGAACTGCTCATCAATCCTTAAAACTGCAGATCACATCTTGTTCTACACTTATTTCTCCTCAAAAGTGTCTCACCACAATGAAGGTTAAACAGTGTAAAAAAAAATCATACATTCATATGAATATATCTTATTTCGTTTTTTTACACTGGGGCCAAAACCCTTTCGTAGTACTAGGTGTCTCAAGACATTCCGCTCAGAGGACTATTAATATAGTGACAGATGCTCAGTATGGGTCTTTAAGCAACTGGAAATTGCAGGAGAAACAGACAAATACAGTGATGGCACGTTTATTTTGCTACACGTCAGTAAATATACTGAAATGTGTAGGAAAACACAAACACCTTGACATCACTGATTTAATTTTATATCCGTTTCTTCTGCAATTTCTATGCAGTATCTGTCCTAAATTCCATATGGCGTTGAGGCGCGTCCTCTGGGTGGTGGATAGGGGGTCCCTCGCGAGAGGGGTGCACCGAATGAAATAAGGTGCCGTGAACCAACATGGTCTAAGGGAAGGTGACCCCGACAGAAAACCCCTGGTCCTCATAGTAAGGGGGTTGGGCGTGGGGTTAGCTTCCCCACCCTGCAAAAAAGGAAATAGCTTCAAAAACGCTGACGAAAAGACGAACAGTAATTCCTTTCCTGGAGGAGGAAGGTTCTTCTACCAGAAGATTTATGACGTCCTGTGGTGAAAGCCGGAAGTCTTCGGAAGCCACAGGACCAAGCCGCCTCTCTCTATCCAGGGACACAACCATGGGCACATGGAATGTCAAGACCATGTACCAGAGCGGCAAGGCCGCCCAGATAGCAGCGGAAATGCAAGTAATGTCATAAAGTAATGTCATCAGTAAGTATTTTTTTGAAAAAATACATTGTAGAGAAAATTAATATCGCTCACACAAGGTCGATCGGTGATGCTTTCTGGCAAGGGACATTTCAGCCTTGGCCACTATTTTGATCATACAGTCACTAACTAAACCTCTCAAAATGTGTATCCCATGTTATTTCTAGTGTATATTCAGTCATTTTACCATGATCTCAACTACTCGAAGTGCTTTTATTATGCATACAGTTTGGTCAGCCACCATAGTAACACCTTTTGGCAATGGGTCATATTGTCATAGAAATGTAGATGGGATTGGAAATAGATGCTGTTGTGGATTCTTTGGTTCTCATGCAACATAAAAAAAGAAGATAAAAATATGGTGCACCTCCAGCAGTTCTGTTCTTCAAAAATGTTTTTGTTAACCCTTTGTGTGTCAATAGCACAATGGTTCTTGCAGGAGTCGTGACAAAAAGTGTTGCTGACAGCCGAAGGGTTAAGCTGACTTGTCACAACTCTTAACCTATCATACTACTTATCACAACTCTTAACCTATCATACTATGGCAGGAGAAGTTATGTTAACCCCTTTTGAATACAGCCACCATTACTGTTAACAGTACAGGTAGCTGCATGCACAAGTCCTTTTTTTCTTTTTAGTGTTCAATTCAGTGTACAACAGTGATGACAATGTGTTCATTGGGGCCCCGACTGGCAGTGGTAAGACGATCTGTGCTGAGTTTGGCATTCTGCGCATGTTCACTCAGAACCCTGAGGCTCGCTGTGTGTATGTGGCTCCTCTTGATGCACTTGCACAACAGGTTAGTATTTACTTGTCATTTGCATTGAGTAGTAAGACCATGATGAGTTTTGAATTATTTATCCAGAGGAAAAGACTAAAATTTTGGCTCACATGCGAAGCAAAAGTGAGTATGTTTTGGGCCAGCGGTCGTCCATCCGTCGTCCATCCCCCGTCGTCCGTGGTAAACTTTAACGTTGGCATTTTTTCGGAGACTATTCAAGCCACATTTTTTTATACTTGGCCCAGGGATACTTTGTGGTAAGACCTTTCTAAACATACCAATTTGAGTGATCTCTCACGAAGGTCAAGGTCACAGGGGATCAGGAAATAGGTAAAAAAAATAGCTATATTTTGACATAATTTTTTTTTTTCTCAAATACTATTCACAACTTCAAACCCAAACTTGGTACAAAGATACCTGATGGTAAGACCTTTCTATACGTACTAATTCCGTTGATCCCTCGGAAAGGTCAAGGGTCACAAGAGCTCAGGATATAGGTGAAAAATAGACATATTTTGACAAAAGATGTTTTTTTTCTCAAATACTATTCACAACTTCAAACCCAAACTTGGTACAGAGATACCTAATGGTAAGATCTAGCTATGCATACTAATTTGGATGACCCCTCAGAAAGGTCAAGGGTCACAAGGGCTCAGGAAATAGATCCGAAACGGCCATATTTTGACAAAAGATGTTTTTTTCTCAAATACTATTCTTAACTTTAAACCCAAACTTGCTACAGAGATACCTGATGGTAAGACCTTTGTATGCACACTAATTTGGTTGATCCCTCAGAAAGGTCAAGGGTCACGAGAGCTCAGGAAATAGGTCTAAAATAGCCATATTTTGACAAAAGATGTTTTTTCTCAAATTCTATTCACAACTTAAAACCCAAATTTGGTACAGAAATACCTGATGGTAAGACCTATTTATGCATACTAATTTGGATGACCCTTTGGAAAGGTCAAGTGTCACAAGAGTTGACTTATCACAAAGGTCACAAAGGTCAAAAGGTCAAAGGCAGGTGAAAGGCTTATCACAAAGGTCATGGGTAGTTGACAGATGTGTGAAAAATGCTTACATTTTCAGAAAACCTTGATTTTGCTGCTGCAGAAGCCAGCCCTTGTCACAAAGGTCACACATATGTAAATCGGTCATGCACGTGAGCCATAATGGCTTTACCTTTCTTGTTAATTTTTATTTGTGTTTGTGAAGAAATAAGCACTGCATCTTCAAAGTCCTTCCATCAAATAAATGTTTTGTCACAAAAGAAACTGCTGCAGGTGCAAACTTAGACAAGTCACATTTTGTGATGTGGTGACGGGGCATTTCTTCTAGCACAATGATGATAATGTAATAATAATAATATTAATAATAATAATCTTTTCACCCTGATACACTACTGCTTGAAATAAAATTGACTATGATAGTTCAAGGGTGGTGCCAGAATAGATTGGCGCCTGAGGCGCCAATCTATTCTGGCACCACCCTTGAACTAAAACGGTTGATCCATCTAGTAATCTGTAATGTAGCGTTGATAGGACCGTAACTAAATTTAAAACAATCAGCCTCAGGATGTAATGGGTTAATAATATTAATAATGCCTTATATAGCATATTATTCCCAGAGGTGGTCTCATGCTATATTGACATCTTGGAAGATAAGTAGAGTGTACATTTTAGGTCACACAGGTCCATGTAAGTAACAACATACAAATAAAAATAATCCAACAGGCACCCGAACTAGTCAGTCATCATAGCTGGAGAGAGCTTGGTCAGCTTGAAATCTGCAGACTTTTTTGTTTTGTTTCAGGTTTGTGTTTGTCATCTTTCAAATGCGTATTTATTGTTGTGCTTGTACTTCAGGTGTACTTGGAAATGTACAACAAGTTTGCAACACACCTGGGAAAGAAGGTAGTGTTGCTGACAGGCGAGACGGGCACAGATCTCAAACTGTTGGCTAAGGTGAGCAGTCAGTTGTCGACTTTCAAATGAACTAGGTCTAACACAAAAGTCAAATTTCTCCCCAATTATCTGTTAAATGATGTTTACTGTGTACAACCAAAGACTTAAACCGTCGACCGGCCTATATAAACGTGCGCACAATCCTGATGAGTCATTTGAATCCTAGCTGTCAGTGTGAAGCATAGCGCCGCCTGCTGTGCGGCTGAACAGAAGGTACACCTTCAGGATCCGACTTCACCTTACCTTGCTGACCGCTAGAACTTGGAAGAGTGAATTGTGTGCTAGTCTCTCAGTTTGGATCTTACAGCTCCAAGCCAATATTTCTGAAACCATCCTGACTAGAGGTCTGAAGTAACCATTTTACATGAGGAAGGCAGATATGATTAACCCCTTCAATGCAAGTGGACACAGATTGTGTTATGAAAGCTTTGTCAATTCAATGTCAAAGAGTACCAGTTGTCAAAAGAACATGGATACGAAGTGATGTCAGCAAGAGGCATTGATCCTCACTAGCCCCGGCAACTGCGTGGGCTATTGAGGATCTGTGTCTCTTGCAGTTGGATCTTGTTCACTATTTCATTGCAGTGAAGGGGTTAAAGAGAAAACGGGGTGCAGGGTGTAGATGGGGGAATTGCTTGCTGTGGGTTGCTGTTAACTTTCTCTCAGGTTTGAGTGAACTAAAACACCAAACACCACACTAATTCAGCACATACAATGCAGATTTTCATATGGACTAAATTGTTTTACTTTGTGATAATAGGGCAACATCGTTGTTAGCACACCAGAGAAATGGGATGTGTTGTCACGACGATGGAAGCAGCGCAAGAACGTGCAGAATGTTGCTCTCTTCATCGTTGACGAGCTGCATCTCATTGGTGGAGAAGTTGGGGTGAGTAATGTATATGTGTAAATGTGGCGATTTGGCCCCCTTGTGCATGCAGCCACCGGTACTGTAAGCAGCACCAATGGCTGCATCCACAAAAAGGTCTAGTTTGGTAAACAGTACTGAAGGCTGTAAGCACAAGGGGGTTAAATCACCACATATCCCAAAGTACAGTGTCTTGTGCTTTCCTGGACATCTCTCACCTTACCCCTTCTACAGATGCTATCATTCTGTGGGCGGCATACAAGAGAGAAACAATAACCTTTGGTCTGCATTCTGAGTACAGATTAATGTAGCTTGTTCTCTTTTGCTGACTATAGGACAGTTGATTACTAGCAGCATTTAACCCTTTGCATTTTGGTAGCGGTTTTCATCAATTTAATTTAGTCAACTCATCACAAAGGTCAAGGGTCCCCGGAGGTTGACAGATGTGTGAAAAATGCTTATGTTTTTAGAAAACATGGATTTTGCAGCTGCAGAAGCCAGCCCTTGTCACAAAGGTCACACATAATTATGTAAATCGGTCATACACGTGAGCCATGGCTTTGCCTTTCTTGTTCTTCTAACACAGGTAAAACTTGTAACTTTTCTTTTGGTTTGTTGGTTTCATGGCTGTTTGTACATGAACTGGCATATCTGTTTTTTTTTTCAGCCTGTGCTAGAGGTGATCTGTTCCCGCATGCGCTATATCTCATCACAACTGGAGCGGAACATCCGTATAGTGGCCCTCTCCTCCTCCCTTTCCAACGCCCGTGACGTGGCTCAGTGGCTTGGCTGTGGAACAACTGCATTCTTCAACTTTCACCCCAATGTTCGGCCGGTTCCCCTCGAAATCCACATCCAGGTATGGAGATTTAATCAGTTGTAAGTCTTTGAGCCAAAAGTCATGGTCAATTTCAGGATGATAATAATAATAATAATAAAGGTAATTTGTATAGCGTCTCACCAAGGTGCTGTAGGCGCTTTACAATCACAGTAATGAAACACAAAGCAAAATACAAAAACAAACACACACAACAACAAAACAACAAACGTACATTGATTTACAAGGAGCAGAAAACGCACACACACACACACACACACACACACACACACACACACACACACACACACACACACACACACACACACACACACACACACGCGCGCACGCGCGCACACATGATGAGCGGGCAGCCCCACCCGGGTCTGCCCTGGGGGACTTGGGTGGGGTAACTACTTTTTAGTTCCCAGGGTCACCCTGCTCAGCCCCACAGGGTGGGTTTTCTTCTGTATTCTGGGGCATGTGTTTCTGTAAACCCTTGGTCCATTCACCTGTATTTTCCTTTTTAAAACTCTCTCTACTGTCTGCGCTGCCTGTAGCTCTTGATATTGGATGTGTGTTGCTAAATGGTCTTAGCTTTATTTAGGCCCCATGTCATAGGTTTATTTAACGTATTAGACCGGCTGGCGACATACATTCAATATTCTGGGGTTTTTTTTTTTCACAGGCAGTGCAGGCACGTCCTGAGAAAGCCTTGTTGCTGTCGGGACATTAAGCAATGTACAATCAATGTACAATCAATGATGAGCTGGCAGACAAAATGGTCTTTAAGTATATGCAACAGAAAAAAGGTGTGTTTTAAGCTTGGATTTAAAAATGGAAAGAGATGAGTGACACACGTCAGCTGGGAGGGTGTTCCATGTAATGGGACCAAAATATGAAAATGCACGGTGACCTTATTACGTCTAGGGATATGGAAAACACGAGTGTCTGAAGCAGAGCGTAGTGAGCGGGACAGTGTATACAGCTAGACAAGATCAGATAAGTTGCCACATTCCTTCTGCATCTGGAGATAAGTAGCGGCTAATGTCTCTGTTGTTTGTCTATTTGACAAGGTATTACCGAAATATTATAAATGTGTTGTACCGTTTTTCTAACGTGTTTCTTTCTCCGGGTACTCTTTCTAAGACATAAGTAAGGAGGGGCAGAACCAGAGATGATGTTGAAACAAATAACAGACTTTATACTGAATTCTGTATGAAACTGGCAGCCAGTGCAAATCAGCTAGTAGAGGCATAATGTGTTCACGTTTCGGTACTGTTCGGCCGGTTCCCCTCGAAATCCACATCCAGGTCAACCGAAGAAGAAGAAGAACGGCGCCGCATGGAAGAGGGGCGGGGCGGTCGGTTCACCAGTAAAAGTGGGCGGCAGCGCGAACCATGGCGAGAAGGAGAACGGGAACGGGACCTAGACTGTCCCCGCTCTGGGGCACGATGACGGTGGCTGCGACGTGACTGCGAAGGCCGCTCGGCATGAAGCAGATCCACCCTTCCAAGAGAGGGGTGCCGCGAACGACGGGAGGCGGAAGAAGCGCAGGGATCACGTTGGCAGCTGGCTAGTGAGTGTGCATGACCCTGAAGGGGCAAGGCCGAAGGAGGAGACAACGAAGGAGAAGTTATCCGACGTGAGTGGTGAGATAGACGCCGAGAGGACGTACCGTGTGTGATATGCATGCGCGGAGACCAGCTTTTAGCCAGGGCGCAAGGAGACAGTGGGTGGGCCGAAGCGCCGTGCAACAAATCGTGATGTGACGACAATTGTTGACGTTGCGGCGTAAAAGTGCAAGAAGGCAGTGTCGCGCCTGGCTGGAGTGGACCCGCGCTAGGGACAGCCGGGACCAATGTCTCCTCCCCCAAGGGAGATGGGGTTGCCTCCGTGAGAGACCCTGTCTTAGAAGGCCGGGTCTGCGGGGCTGGCTGCGAAGTAAGCTCATGAGAGCGGGGGCATACTCTCTCACCTGCAACACCACCCACGGCGGAAGGAAAAGCAACCATCACCTCGGCCGGGGTGGAAGAAAGCTTGAAGGGTCCCGTCACAGGAGATCGGGAATGCCGTGATGGAATGCGACTGGGGTACGGAGACCGTGAGCGCCGAGAAGAAACACCGACAGCGGGAGAGGTGGGAGTGGCCGGGCGAATAGGAGCCTCGTCGGACTGCACGGGACGCTTACGACGGTAGAATTTCCAAAGTTCGGACCACGTAGCACAAGTCACACACGTGTGGTCTGACGCACAACCCGAACATGGAAGACAGCACGGGTGTAGATCGCTAGGCCACTGGAAATTCTTACAGTTGGGGCACGTTTTAAGTAGAATACTGCAATAGGGAACAGAGAATAAAGAAAGCGCGCGTAGCCCAGAGGCTACGTAACCGAGCACACGACCGTTATAACCGACAATCGAAGGCGAAGTCGAAACGAACGGCAGAACGCCACAAATCCACGAAAATTGCCCCAGTCGGCCACAATCGACGGGCGAGGCAATGTCCGAGGCCTTACCTGGCCATGTTACAACGAACAAGGCTGAAAGAGGAACAAAGGAGATGAGTTAGAACGTGGAGACTGATGAAGAAGGAACCTAACAAAATGGAAGCTAAGTATAGAACTGGTAATAACGGACTCTCGCGAGATTTGGAAGGCAGGTTACTCGGAGGATATGGAGGCCACTCGGGGGATTAGGTAACTGCTTGCTAGAGTTACGTCCCTGGTTGTGTAGCAACACACAACAATTTTGAAGGCTGAAATTGTCAGGCTAAGTATATCTTCCTCTCAGTAATACCATCGGTAACGTTTTTGAAGAAATAAAGGAGATTGTGCTCTTGCCCACCATCATTGACTCAGGAAGATCAGCACTGCACGTAGAGGAGCATGTCATTCGGAAGGCCTCATTCTTGTCACTGTTTAGCTGGAGCTTGTTCTGTGTGGTCCACTTCTGAACATCGCAAATACAAGCCTCCATAGACTGCACCATCCGATCAACATGTTCATGAGGGGAGTGTTTGTACAATTCTGTATCTTCTGCATATAAATGATAAGAAACAAAGTGATGCTCAATGACATGGGACAAGGGCTGTGTATACAAAGTAAAAAGAACAGGCCCCAAGACCGACCCCTGTGGAACACCACAAAGTAGCTCCATAGGGGGGGACTCGAATCCTGCCACTGAAACCATCTGCAAGCGACCAACAAGGTATAACTGGAAAAATTTCAGTGCAGTGCTTTGAATGCCAAACACATCACGAAGGCGAGCAAGTAGAATGTCATGGTCAATGGTATCAAACGCTGCGCTCAGATCGAGCAGAGTCAAAACAGAGATTAGATCCTCATCGCTAGCAGCAAGTAGGTTATTCACAACACGCAGCAATGCTGTCTCCGTGATATGACCAGTCCTATATGCTGACTGGAACACATGCCACAGCTCATTATTCTAAATAATTAATAATAATAATTACGGTATTTATAATGTGCTTATCTTATAATAATTATAGCTCTAAGCGCACGCTCACAACTCGCACATGCATGCGCACGCTTTAGACAATGACTCACGTACCACAAATAGTGAAAATACATTACGACGGTCAGCTTGGGGTGGGGAGTGTGGTGATAGTGCTAGAACTGTTGAAAGAGGTGAGTTTTGAGGGCGGACTGTAAGGAGGAGAGAGAGTGTTTCTGACGGAGAGAGAGTGGGAGAGTGTTCCAGGTGGATGGACCGTAGACGGAGAAGGAGCGGGGGCCGAAAGTGCTGAGTTTGGTGCGGGGTATGAGGCGGAGAGGGTCGGAGGCGGAGCGGAGGGAGCGGGATGGAGTGTAGGGATGAAGTAAGTTGGAGAGATATGTAGGAGCGTAGTTGTTGAGGGATTTGTAGCAGAGAGACAGAATCTTGTATTGGATGCGTTGGGGGGATGGGGAGCCAGTGAAGGAGCTTGAGCAGGGGAGTGATGTGGTCCGATTTTTTCTTTCTGAGGACGAGGCGGACAGCATTGTTCTGGACGCGCTGGAGAGTGAGAGTGGTGGATTGAGGAAGGCCGGAAAGGAGAGAGTTGCAGTAGTCGATGCGAGATAAGATGAGAGAGGAAGGGTGGTAAGGATTCTTGATATGGTCTAGCAGGTGTGTGAGCACTATCTTTTCCTTAAGCTTTGAAAGAAAAGGTAAGTTGGATACGGGTCTGTAGTTTTTCAGGTAGTGAGCACACTGATCAGTAGCGCTCAGCCCTGCAATGTCCGAGAAAGCCCGCTTGCAGGGTCTCGGGGGGGGGGGGGGGGGGGGGGGGGGGGGGGGGGCTGGGGGGCTTGGTAGGCACAGCAGCGAAAGTCACGGTAGCCAAGGGGAGCGGGGCCGGAGGCAACATATTGCGATCCTGGGCAACCAAGGGTCGGTCCTGTCGATAGAAATCCCAAAGGAGGGACCAGTGTTGCTCCTTCCAAGAGTCACAAATCCGGCAAGGTCGGGAAGAGGAGCAGCCCAAACAGGGTAGGCATCGGTCATGATTGTCGCTAGACCACTGGAATCCCCGGCAGGCTGGGCACGAACGCAGCTGAGCACTGCAACAGACCAACAGAGCAAGTGAACGGAATAGCCCGGAAGCGAAGGTTCGTAAATTCGTAACACTCCCAAGCTGTGCATTCCCGACTTATTATGTTTTAAAACTCTCAAAAAAGTACCGTACCGCTGTGCCATCGCGGTACCCTGCCCACACTAGGAAGGGTGGTAAGGATGATAGCACAACCACTATGCGGCGCGCGGTGGCGTGAAAAATGCCCGGACGAAATTCGTACATTTCCCGAGCTGTGGAATTGATGTGCCCTATGTATTATTAATCCTAACTAGGATGGGAGGAAAGGAAAACGGTGGCATTCCCCATATATCATGTGCAATACCCCGCACGGTGAGTGTCCCTCGCCGTGCGGTAGCGCGCGGAAGAACAACACCACGAGGCCAGAGACCGTACACCATGGCTGACGACTCGGGCGCCAAAGAGACCTTACCTCATTGAAATCTCTGCAAAAAGAGAGAGAAAGAGAGAGTTCAGAAGAAAAAGAAGAAGGGAATCCTTCAGGCAAGAACCACCCACAACCAGTCTGTCAAAGAATTCCGAACCGGTGAAGAGAACCAGCGTAAACAATCACAATGGCAAACGGTGCAACCGACCGGAAGGCAGCTAAGCGTGAAACTGGTGGGTTAGCCCATAGGGCCTGATGGTCACGGTATACATTTAAATTGGGAAGTTCAGGCAGTAAGAGGTCCCGTGTTTTTAAAAATAATTTTTGCCTTGTTTGAAAATTTGCAGTTGGGCTGAATGTGGGAATTTGCTGGAAATTTGTGGTTAGCTGAGAGGAGACATGTTTGGTGCTTTGATTCATACCATCCTGAGCTTATCCAGTGGACATTTGTGGGCCTATTTTGAGTTGCCTTTGGCGTAGTGATTTGAGGGGCACGCTGATTTCAGCTGTGCTTGGGTGTGGGGTTGGTAAGGAACCAGTTTCATAGCCAAGAAATGAGACGGGTCATGTGCTGTTTTTTTTGGTATTTTATGCATGGCAAATGTGCAGCTGGTGGGCGGTAGTGCTTTTTAGGGAATTGAACAATTAGGGGATGACTGGGATTGACTAAGGCTAAGAGACTGGACAGTACGGAAACACCACTGTGGTCCGTGGCCTGATAGGAAGGGAGGGGAGGCCACCCGGGGTTGTGTTTGATAAACGGGCTCCCCAGAGTCGCCTCCCCGTTTGTGCTTATTCACACAACGGACTTAGGCTGAAATCAGGCTAGCTGGCGTGTCTTCCTATCAGTAATGCCACCGGTTAGGGTTTTTTGAAAAAATATACTTTAGAGAAAAATTAATTTTTCAAACTGTTGGGATCAAGTGAAGATTTCTTTAAAAGTGGCTTAACAATTGCACTTTTGAAACAGGTAGGTACAGTGCCATGCAAGAGGGACTCGTTTACAATAGCTGTAACACCTGGTACAATTGCATCTTTACATTCAAAAAGAAGGGACGAAGGCACAGGGTCTAGCTCACAGGTCTCACAACGTCTTACTCATGGTGTCCACTTACTGGACTGAAGCATGCAAGAGGAGTGCCAGCAAAACACTTAGACTCAAACGAGCAAGACGTCTGAGCATCATCACATTTGTTCAATGTTGTCACATATTGTTCTGACTTTGGAACAGAAAAAGCCAGAGAACAATTCTGGGAGATCGCGGATTGGGTGTATGCTGGGCAGTTGAACAGATTTGGTCTTTCCCAAGAGTCCATTAGTCACACGGAAAAGTTCTTTGCAAGTACTTGCTGCAGCAACTTTTGCGCAAATGAAAGCAGTCTTGGTATTAGCGGTCAAGCGAGTGATCATATACTTCAAACCATTGAATGACGCGAACGCTGATCGCTGGCCTAGCAGGTTCGCGCCCCCACCCCCCACCTCCCCCTGCTTTCAAGCTGCCCGCAAGGCCCTGGGTCGCGCCCTGCGATCTTCCAGACCCTCCTTGTCGGTCGCCCGCGGGCGCCCCGTTGGGGCCCCGCCTTCGGCTGCCCTGGCCCCGTTAGGACCAACGCCCCCGTCTGGCCCCGTCCTGCCCGCCGCCCGGGGCGTGGTCGGGCTGCCTGACTTGTCCAGCCTCTGCCCCCACCAACCACTCCGGGGTTTGCGGGAGGCTCACCGGCTGCAGCGAGACTTGGCGCGCGCCGTTTCCGGGCGACCCGTGGATCCTCAATACCAACTCGGAGGGCCTTCGGATCTCTTTTCGCTCTCCACCGCCCCTGTGACGCTCCCCGCTGTGGACCGAGGTTCCATCCGACGTGCTCAAAGCTGGCGCCCTGCATGGAGAAGTTGCCTCGCTGCTTCAAAAGGCCGCCACGGAGGTGGTGGTTCGCCCCGACTCCCCAGCCTTCTACAGCCGTCTCTTCGAGGTGCCCAAGCCGGGCGGCAAGTGGCGACCTATCATCGATCTCTCGGCACTGAACGAGTTTATCGCAGCCCCATCCTTCCGCATGGAGACCGCCTGGGCCCTTCGGGCCGCCGTGCAGCCCAAGGACTTCGCCATCAGTCTGGACCTGTGTGACGCCTATCTCCACGTCCTCATGCACCCCGCTTCCAGGAGGTATCTCCGCTTTGCCTTCGACGGGGTGGTTTATCAGTTCCGGGCTCTTCCCTTTGGTCTCAACCTCAGCCCTTGAGTGTTCACCCTCATCATGGACGCCATCGTCGCCAGGGCCGGGCATGCGTCTTCTAGCCCGACCTCGAACTACCTAGACGACCACCTCCTCAGGAACCAGTCAGAGGCCGCCCTGTTGATGGACAGAGATGCGCTGCTCAGACTCTTGTCCTAGTCAACACGGGCAAGTTGGACCTCACGCCATCACGCCGGTTTATCCACCTCGGCATGGACTTCGCGACTGACCTCAACAGGGTGCGACTGCCAGCGCCACGGTTCCAGAAGCTGGCCACCCTAGCCCGCCAGGTAGCCCAGGAGGATGCGGTTCCCGCCAGAGTTTGGCTTCAGCTTCTGGGTCTGATGAATGCAGCGGCGGATCTGCTTCCCCTTGGTCGTCTTTACTCCCGCCTGCTCCAGCTACATCTCCTCCACCATTGGCGTCCGTCCTCCGGCGACCTGACTGCCCCAGTGCCTGCCCCTCAGCTTCTTCGGCCCCATCTGCTCCGCTGGGGAGACACACTAAGTGGCTCGCGTCGGGAGTTCCTCTGGCCTCACCGCCTCCTCAGCTCTCGCTGTGTGTCGATGTCAGTCTCCCCGGCTGGGGTGCTCACATGCTAACGAGGTTCCTCACGACGTCCGGCCCCTGGCCTCCGGACCTAGCGGACAGACACATCAACTGGTTAGAGCTACAAGTGGTTTGGCAAGCCCTCTTCGCGTGGGAAGCACACCTCCGTCACCAGGAGCTACTCCTCCTCTCGGACAACGCGACGGTGGTTTCTTACATTCAGACCTCCCCAGACGCTGTGCATGCTCCTCTACTGCCTGAAGCGCTGGTGCGAGGACCGCAGCATTTCCCTCCAAGCTCGACACATTCCCTGCCACCTGAACGTTCTGGCTGACTCTCTCTCTCGGCGCGGCCAGTTGCTACACACGGAGTGGACATCTTCCCCTCTTCATCTCCCCGAATCCAGATCCCCTTGCCTGGGCAGTCGACGCACTCTCCATCCTGTGGGAAGATCTCTTCGCATACGCTTATCCCCCAACGGTTCTCGTTCCCAAAGTCCTCCTCAAGCTTCGAGGGTGCAATGCGGTCGTCTTGCTGGTCGCCCCGTTCTCCTGAAACTGGTCTTGGATCACCGACCTCCTCAGCCTTGCCACGGCGCCCCCCCCCCCCCCCCCCCCCTCTGCTGCTGCCCGCACAGAGCACGATGCTCAAGCAGCCCCGCCAGCCACTGTTCCATCCATGCCCAGAGCGGCTCCTCCTTCATGCCTGGAGATTGTGCAGCAAGCCCTCATCACTAGAGGCTTCTCAAGTGCAGCAGTGGAAGCGATCGCTACGGCCCTCAGACCCTCGACCAGGCGTGTCTACGAGGGAAAATGGCGAGTACTGTGGTCCTGGTGCGCTGACCAGTAACTCTCCCCCACAGAATTGACGAATCCCCAGCTCGCTGACTTCTTCCTCTGGCTCTTCGGAGGCCAAGGTTTGGCCCCCATCACGATCAGGGGGTACCTATCCATGATTGCTGACACCTACCGCCACCTCGGCCACCCATACCCCAGCGACTGCAAAGACCTCGCCGATCTTATGACTCACTTCGGCCTGCAGCGTCCAGTTCCCCTCTCGCTCATCCCTCGCTGGGACCTTCCCTGGGTACTGACGTGGCTTAACTCCGCCAGGTTCGAACCGCTGTGCTTGGCCCGCTTCGCGGATGTGACTCGTAAGACTTGCTTCCTGTTGGCCCTTGCCATGACGGCACGAGTAAGTGAGCTACACGCGCTGTCGGCGCGCCTTGCCTGCCTGCAGTTCAGGATGGATGGTTTCGTGCAGCTCCTCACAGATCCCACCTTCCTTGCCAAGACTAGGTCTCCTTTGACCGCTCCACAGGTAATTAATTACCTTACGGCCACTAAGACGTGAACTTTCCCCAGGAGACCAGGCAACAAGATCCTGTGCGTGCCCTACGCATTTACCTACGCCGATCCAAAGCCGTCCGGAGAGGACGCTCACGCCTCTTTCTGCCATTGAACCCAGGCCGAACTGACACAGCAGCCCAGATGATATCTTCCTGGCTACGCTGGGTCGTACGGTCCGCCTGCCGGGACCTCTCCCCGGAGGGAGCTATGAGGCTGAAGATACGCGCACACAAGGTACGAGCCATGGCCATTCGACCGGAACTGCGCTGTCAAAGACATTGTGGCCGCTGTGGGACTGGTGGGCAGAATCGACCTTTGCCCGCTTCTACTTCCGGGATCTGGCATGCCAGCGAGACAACCTCGCCCTGGTGGGGGACATCACCGCAGTGCAGCACTCCCTCCCGGCACCACAGGCACCGTAGGTACGCACTTAGCTAAAATTGTCGGGAGTTTACGGCAGGGAGGATGGCTCTGACTGGGACAGGGGTGTTTTGGGCGCAGCACCCTCCTCCCTCTCGCAATTCTTGCATAAACTAATGTCATCGGTAATGTTTTTGAGGAAACAAATTAATTTTTCTCTAAAATGCATTTTTTAGAAAAATACTTACCGATGACATTACTCAGAGGACCCTCCGCCTGCCCCGCTTGCCGCTGGTAAGCTAAGTATTCATGACTGGTTGGTACACCTCGTGACCGGATGGGCAGGGAGGGGAGGCTACTCTCGGCCCCAGGTAGGGTTTCCTGAGTGCCTCCCGGGTTGTGTAGGAACACGAGTTCTTAGGCTAAAATTGAATAAGTACTAGACACTTCCATAAAGTAATGTCATCGGTAAGTATTTTTCGAAAAAATACATTTTAGAGAAAAATTAATTTTTCACAAGCAGTGCAGGCATGTCCTGAGAAAGTCTTGTTGCTGTCGGGATTTTAAGCAATGTACAATCAATCAATCAACCTCCTCCACGAGTAGCATGGGGGAAGGATCTGAGGCAATAGCGAGATGGAGTTATGTCCACACACTTTGCCTCGTCGCCTTGACATTTAATCCAGGTCTCTGTCGGGAACAACACATCGATGTTTTGGTCAAACACAAAATTACATATCTCAATCCTTTTGTCACGCTGTCCCACTGATTGTGCATTGAAAGTACATGAGTTAAAATATTTCTGCTGAGGTTTAGTGTTTATATAGATGAGTTTTTCGGACGAAACTATGTCCTTTGAGGGTGCACATGGCAACGTGCTAGACCTGCCAGTGATGAGAACACTAATTTGTCTCCGTTTCCTCCTACCACCTCTCCAGGTCCGCAAATTACACCCTATCCCCAAACTCCGAAGGTGTAGGATGAGAGTGGGGTCCAGACGTATGGCCACAGGTCTAATACACAACAAATCATCTGTGGAGTACTTGTGTTATGGAACAGTGGGGGGCAAACTAGAGGGGTTCACTGGCGGACTGGATTGATACAAAGTGCATGATGACGGACTGGTGACACCAACAGACTGGGTCACTGCAGGCAGACCAGAAGAGTTCATCTGTAGACTGGCTGTACAAACAGTATGTAATGATGAACTAGTGGCACAGTCAATCAGGGGCACAGTAGGCAGGCCAGACAAGTTAACTGCTTGTATCACAGTACTACAATGCGCGTAGTTGAACTGAGGACAGCGTGTGTGAGTTCACATGAAGACTGGGTGGGTGCACAGGTACAGCAGGTGCAGTCAGGCGTGACTGCCACTGAGCCAGTAGAGCAGAAAACGGAAAAAGCCAAAGGATTTTCCACTCTAGAGGAAATGGTCCACAAAAAAGATACCAAAGTGTAGCTCAGTTCATCATGAACATGAAGATGACATGCTTGGCTTGACTTCGCGAACGAAGATTTTATAGGAGTTGCCCACGACGTCTGCAGGCTTGTTCGTGGCTGCGGAGGCCAATCCGAGACAGGCAGGTTCCATACGGTCAGGGTTCTGAGCTGCGGCATCTCTGTTTTTTCTCCTGAGCCGCTTGTCCTTAAGGCTAGCTCTGTGAGAGTCCTCAAAGGAGACAGCTGCCTTGTAAATGGTGGAGCGCCAGGTGTCACGGTCCGCAGCAAGCGAAGACCACTGGTGGTGGTCGATTTGGCAGGCACTAAGTGACTTCTTGAGACAGTCTTTGTATCTCTTTTTTGGTGCCCCTCTGTCACGGTGTCCAGTAGCAAGCTCGCCGAACAGGGTGATCTTTGGTAGGCGATGATCCTCCATCCTGGAGACATGCCCCGCCCAGCGGAGCTGTGTCCGCAGCAGCAAAGCCTCGATGCTCACAGTTTCAGCCTGTTCAAGGACCTCGACGTTGGTGACATAGTCACTCCAGTGAATGCCCAGGATGGTACGCAGGCAGCGCTGGTGGAAGCGTTCGAGGAGTCGTAGTTGGCTTCGGTAGAGTGCCCAGGACTCGGAACCATACAGCAGGGTGGTGAGGACCACAGCTCTATACACGCTGATCTTGGTGCCTGTTTTCAGCTGTTGATTGTGCCACACCCGCTTGAAAAGTCGCCCGAAAGCGCTGTTCGCTTTTGCCAGCCTGCTGTCAAGCTCCTTGTCCAGCTTGGCGTCCGACGTGATAACGCAGCCAAGGTAAGTAAACTGGTGCACTGACTTTAGTTCAGACTCGCCAATGGTGATGTGAGGAGGGCGATACACTGTCTTGGGTACCGGCTGATGGAGGACCTCTGTCTTTTTCAGACTGACCTCGAGTCCAAAGAGCTGGGCAGCATCTGCGAAGCAAGTCGTGATGCGCTGCAGGGCTCTCTCTGTGTGTGCAACGAGGGCAGCATCATCAGCAAAAAGCAGCTCACGAATCAGTTGGTCTAGGGTTTTCGTGTGGGCCTGCAGTCGTCTGAGGTTGAACAGGCTGCCATCGAGACGATACCTGATGTACACTGCATCGTCATCATCGAGGTCCACTGTGGCCTGCTTCAACATCATGCTAAAAAAGATGGTGAAGAGGGTCGGTGCCAGCACGCAGCCCTGCTTTACGCCGTTGAGAATAGGGAATGGTTCTGAGAGGTCATTGTTGAGTCTGACCTGGCCTTGCTGGTCCTCGTGTAGCTGGACAATCATGTTGAGGAACTTTGGGGGACAGCCAAGTCGCTCCAGGATCTGCCACATGCCTTGCCTGCTCACAGTGTCGAACGCTTTTGTTAGGTCGACAAATGTTACGTACAGCCCTTTGTTCTGCTCGCGGCACTTCTCCTGTAGCTGTCTCAGCACAAAGACCATATCGGTGGTGCTCCTGTTTGCTCTGAAGCCACACTGGCCCTCTGGGAGTTGGTCTTCAGCGATGACAGGTACCAGCCGATTCAGGAGCAGCCTTGCAAGGATTTTCCCAGCAATGGACAGCAGGGTAATTCCCCGATAGTTGGAACAGTCAGACTTCTCGCCTTTGTTCTTGTACAGGGTGATAACGACTGCATCACGGAGATCTTTTGGTAGTGTTCCTTCCTCCCAGCAGCAGAGAAAGAGGTCATGGAGCTTGTTGTGCAGTGCTGTGCCTCCATGTTTCCAGATCTCTGGCGGTATTCCATCAATGCCTGCTGCTTTGCCACTCTTGAGCTGGTGGATGGCTGTGAGGGTCTCTTCAGCGGTGGGCGGTTCGTCCAATTCAACCTTTACTGGGAGGTGTGGGATTTGTAGGATGACTGCTTCTTGAACAGTGCGCTCAGCGCTGAAGAGGCTCTGAAAGTATTCCGACCAGCGGTTCAAGATGGAGGTATTATCTGTGAGGAGTGCCTGGCCATTCGCGCTTCGCAGGGGACTTTGTACCAGGTGCCTGGGGCCATACACTGCTTTCAGTGCTTCGTAGAAGCCCCTGTAGTCACCATTGTCAGCACAAAGCTGGGTCCTCTGTGCAAGTCTGGTCCACCACTCATTCTGGAGATCTCTGAGCTTGCGCTGGAGACTGCTGCAGACGAGGCGGAAGGCAGACTTCTTCACAGGGCAGGAAGGCTGGGCTAGGTGGGCCTGATGGGCGGCTCTTTTTTTTGCTAGGTGTTCCTGGATCTCTACATCGTTTTCGTCAAACCAGTCTTTGTTCTTCTTTCTGGCGAAACCCAAGACTTCTGCAGAGGATTTTGCAATAGCAGTTTTCAGTTGTTCCCAAAGTGTTTCAGGGGAGGAGTCTACTGGGTCCGCTGTGTCTTTGAGCCTGCGCTGTAAATCTGTCTGAAAGGCAGCTTTCACATCGTCACGCTGAAGGCTGGCAACATCAAGCTTTTTCTTGGGGGGCCCCCATTTCTTGGGTTTTGGCTTGAAGTGGAGCCTGAGTTTGCAGCGGACAAGGCGGTGGTCAGTGTGGCACTCTGCGCTGGGCATCACTCTGGTGAGGAGGACGTCACTGCGGTCCCTCTGACGCACTAGGACATAGTCGATAAGGTGCCAGTGTTTGGAGCGAGGATGCATCCAGGTGGTCTTTCGACTGTCCTTTTGCTGAAAAGTAGTGTTGGTGATGACCAGTTGCTGCTCCGCACAGAACTCCAACAGTAGGCGGCCATTGTCATTGCAGTTCCCCACGCCATGCTTGCCGAGGACTCCTTTCCAGGCTTCAGAGTCCTGGCCCACTCTGGCGTTGAAGTCGCCAAGGATGATGACTTTGTCGTCTGCAGGGGTACTCTGTAGGAGGCTGCGCAGGTCAGTGTAAAACTTGTCCTTTTCAGCAGGCTCTGCCAGGAGGGTTGGGGAGTACACACTGAGAAGGGTGACGTGCTGCTGGTGTCTCAGTGGGAGGCGCATGGACATGATGCGGTCTGAGTGGCCCGTTGGTAGGTTTTCCAGCTTAGTCGCAATGGATGTCTTGACCATGAAACCCACGCCTGAAAGCCGTCTTTCTGATGCAGGCCTGCCTGACCAGTAGAGGGTGTACCCAGCACCAAGTTCTTGGAGGCTGCCTTCGTCCGGAAGGCGTACTTCGCTGAGCGTGACGATGTCGATGTTTAACCTCCGCAATTCATGGGCAATGAGGGCGGAGCGACGTTCAGGGCGTCCGCTGTCTGCTTTGTCGAGCATGGTACGGACGTTCCAGCATGCTACGTTGAGTCCGGTCGTGGTCGTCATGAGAGTGGATCCGTTATTCTTTCTTGTTTTTTGACCGCAGGAGAAGATGCCCGTTGACCGCGGCCAGCCAACTGGGGTTGCGAGGGGACGAGCTTTGGTTAGGCCACCTTTTCTAGGCCCCTCTCCGTGTGGAGCAAGCAGTGCTGTCCCTAGAGAAGGCTGCTTGGTCGTTCAGGGTGTGCCGAGTGATGTTGTCATCCCCAGGTCAACATCAGGCGACCAATATCCTGAACCGCCTGCATGCAGGTTTGAGACTGCGGCTTCCAGTGGCATCTTTCACCTGCCGTTTCGCCCCTCGCCCGTCGCTACAGGACTTGGAATGGTCAGTGTCATGGTCTGTGGACGTTTCCTAAAGCCTGCGCGGTGGAGCTTTTTGGTGGAGTGCAGTGTGCGCAGTACTGGCCCCACCCTTTAAACCCTTGGTTCATCTGCCATGGCCTAGCAAGCTGGGACGATGGCATCGAGGTCCTCGGGTCGTAGGTTTTATATCAGACTGTCCTTGTCCTAGTCTCTGGCTCAAAAGCCTTCCCCGTAAGCCATACTCAAACAGGGACAATCAACACAGTCACAATTACACATGAAACAATGGGAGAGAGGTTCACTCTGCCAGTAAGGCGAATGAACACAACTCACCAATTGAGGATTGAATGAGATGAATCTTCCAGCACTGGGAAAGTACTCTGCAACTTTGACAAGTGTTCTTTTATTTCTGTACCAACTGCAGGAGATTACTTATGAAGTGTCGTGCCAGATTGATTACGATAAATTAAGGGTAGTGCCAGATTAGCTTGGCACCTTTTCAGGCACCAAGCTAGTCCCCCCCCCCCCCCCCCCCCCCCTGTTAGCAAAATGTCTTCAGGCCCACGACGGCTGCAGTGGGCCCACTGCGGCTGTGTGCCCGAAGACCTTTGCTTACTGGGACATGAGTCTGGCACTACCCTTGATTTAGCATTATCATTCCATCTCTTGTATGCATGATCTGTTTCACTTCAGCACCAATTGTTGTAGAAAGACACTTGACCATGTCTTTTGACGTGTAGGTGGCAATTTTCTTCGTGTTGTTTTGGACTCCATTCAGAATTTGTCTAGAAACTTTGTCCAAGATCTCTCTTGTTATTTCACATGCTTCATTTTATTGAGGATAAGTGCATCTCTCACCTTACCCCTTCCACTGATGATACCGTTTTGTGGGAGGCATACAAGAGAGAAACAGCAACCTAGGAGCAACATTCTGAGGACAGGCCAGTTTGTCTTGTTCTCTATTGCAGACTCTAGAACATCTGACTAGATCTGTTTCACTTCCAGTGTCAGCCGTCAAAGACTAATTGACTGTGATAGCTTAAGGGTGGGGTAGTGCTTAATTAGCTTGGTGCCTAGAGTATCCAAGCTTTCAGAAACAATGTTAATGGTGTTGAATAATACATTAATCAGTAGAAAATTTTGCACATTTGAGTGCATTTAGTTTTTTTGGTACATTCTGGTTTATGATACCTTGCATTAGTTCATTTAGGTCTTACACAGCTGGAGATTGATTCAAGTTCAAGGGTGAAAAGTTCAAGGGTCATGCCAGAATAGCTTGGAAGCTCTCAGTGCCAAACTATTCTGAACTTTCAGGGTCAGCCAACCTCCTGAACTGGCATGTTGTCTTAAAATGACAACTTTCAAATTTTTCCAATTGATCCGTAGGACTGGTTTGTTGCCAAACTATACTGGCACCACCCTTGAACTTAAATGGTCTGTCTGTCTCTTCAGAGTACAACTTCCAGATTTTGTAACCAAATTTTCCAAATTTAGAAAATGTATCCTAAACTTGAAAGCACAATGTTTGTTTGCAGGGTTTGAACATCTCACACAATGCATCACGCATTGTGGCCATGGGAAAGCCCACCTACCAGGCCATCATTCGTCACTCCCCCCGCAAACCTGTCATTGTCTTTGTGCCATCCCGCAAGCAGACGCGCATCACCGCCATCGACATTTTGACCTTTGCTGCGGCTGAGCTTCAGGCAGTGACGGAGGACAAAGTGCAGAGTCGGTTCCTGCATGTGATGGAAGATGATCTTGCTCCATTCTTGGAGAAAATATCAGACTTGGTGGGTAGTGTTTTTGTGACTAACTCTTTATTCTAGTGGACGCCTTTATCATTTGACTAATAATTTGTTTAGCCCAGTAGTTGTGAGTAGTATTTGAATGTCAGACTTTTAGCTTTTTTTGGTCCGGTAAATTGGTGTATTATTTCTGGACTAAGACTGGGTGCTGGATCCAGTAGATTTTTTATTTTGATTCTAGGTTGATGCTTTTTTTTAGACTGGAGATGAGTGTCAAAGAGACCATTTTTGCCATTTGTTTCCTCAAAAACAATTACCGATGACATTACTATTAGGAAGGTACACTTGTCTTACCGATTTCAGCCTCCAAAATGTGTGTTGCTACACAACCAGGGACGTAACTCTAGCAAGCAGTTACCAAGCACCCTGGGCAGCCTCCCTTCCTCCTCACTTGAGCTGTCTGCTCACGCCAGTCTTATGCTTAGCTGCCTTGTGAAAGGATTGCCGGTTTCATTCTCTGCATGTTTCGTCGACTGGATTATCTTTTACCCTTGGTCCAGCCTTAGCTAGGATATGGCGAGATAATGCCATTGATCCGCTGGGATGAGCTTGGCCCTGTCATTTCCTGGGGGGTTACGGCTGAATTTGCCGTTATTTTTCGACATTGCACCCCGGCGGACTGGTAGTGAGCGCAGTTCACGTGGCCTTAGACGCCATGCGCGGTTGTGTTTCACATGCATGCTCTATGTTGCAGTACAGGAGACAACCTAGCCCCTTGGTGGGGACTTGCTGTGGCCAGCGCGGTGGATGTCTGCGCGCCACGCATTGGGGCGGTCGTGTGCGACGGGCGCCCCCGGGATGGAACAGCCCTGGTCCCAACGGTGGGAGCCGGGCAGCTTCTCACTCCGCGGTCTCCTAGTTGGTGGATCCCTGCTCTAAGCCCCGCCCGGGAGTCGGGCGAGAAGTCGAACAAGGATGTTGGACCCAGCGCCGCTCAACCAACCTTCGCTCCCCTCTACCTGCCCGCTTGGCCGTCGATCACACCCAGTGGATCGTGGGTTTCCTGTCCAACTACGGTACGATTACCTGAGCTCCAGTCTAGAAGATGGCGGCGCTCGCCCTGCAAACGTCAAACGCCGCAGAGGTTCTGACACAGAGGTGGCTACAGCTTCTGAGGCTCTACTAAAGCTCAGTGGCAGACTTTTGCTGCTCGGTCGACCCCCCTCGCGGCCAATACTACGGCTTCCCCAGTTCGGCACCCATCTTCGAGAGATCTAGAAGCCCTCTTCCCTGTATCTCCGCTGGTCCAGCCTCTTCTGCAGAGTGGAGGGTCCCATCGTGCTTGACGTCATGGGTGCCTCTCCTCCAGCCTTACCCGTCGCTTGGCTCAAACGCTGGCCTCTCTGGCTTGGGGGGGAGGTGGGGAGCGTCCCTGTTCCCGGACCACAGCACGACCACGGGCTCCTTGTCACTGCCTTAGCGGCGTACGTGTATAATGGAGGACAGTTGGCGCCCTCTCCTCGCTTGGGCCACACGCCTCGGGCGGGGGGGGGGGGGAAGGCCTTGGTTCTCTCCGCCAACTCAGCAGTCACGAACCTTCCCAGGTCTTCGTGCTACCAGACTCCCTTGTTCATCAGGGCTCACGACTCAACTCCGAGTGCTCCCTCTGCTCTGTGCTCTTTGGATGTTATGCAGGCAACTGGGAAGTCTCCCCTTGTCTTGCCTGTAGCGGACCCTCTCCCCTGGGCGGTGGACGCCCTCTCCGCTTTCTCGAATGGCCTCCAGGCGGATGCTTCCAGGATCAAGTGCGGGACTATCATCATCCGGAGCCTTACAGTCCTGCGGCGCTGTTGGCGCCTCTTCGCCCCGAATCTGACAATACCCCAGCTCACCGCTCACTGATACCTCGCGGGGAACACCTGCGAATATTCTCTCGGCGGACCCAGACCAGTTGGGCTACAGCCCTTTGCGCCATTGTCGACTTGACCAGGAAGACGTCCGTCCTTCCGGCCCCCGCCGCAGCGTCACGAGTGAGCGAGCTTCGCGCACCCTCGGCTCAATACCGGTGGCTCAGTTCAGCTCCACTCCAGCCCGCCATTGTTGGCCAGGGATCGACCCCCTTCGGCCGCGCCTCAGATGACAACTCCTCGGCCTCTGCTGGGCCATGGCCAGTCCCGGGAGTCCCCACAGCAGGAACCGTTCAGGGCACTGTAGATCTGCCTCCGCTGGTCACGTCCCCACCTCTTCCTGCTCTTGGCGCCGGGCAGGAACGACATTCTTCCCGGACTATCTCCGCCTGGCTAACAGAGTCATACGTTCCGCCTACGCAGACCTCGGCCCAGAGGGCGTGAGAGGCTGCGGTTCAGGGCTCTTGAGGTCAGAGCCGTTGCCAGGAGCCTCGCTGCGACCGCTATGGCGCGGTGAGAGACATTGTAACGAATGTGGCCTGGCGGGCACGATCAACTTCGCCCGCTTCTACCTTGGGGACCTCGCAGACCAAGGAGAGCGCCTGGCCCTAGTCAGGTGCAGTACGCCGGTGCAACACTCCCTCCATGCGCTGGGGGCGCCGTGGGTAATGCTTAGCTGAAATTATCGGGAGTGTGCGCCGAAAGGGGGGGGGGGGGGGGGGGGGGGGGGGGGGCTTGCTAAGCGTTGAGGCAGGGGTAGGTGGAAGTAGGCGGCCCCCTCCTCCTCCTCGCAATTCTTCCTAATAGTAATGTCATCAGTAATGTTTTTGAGGAAACAAATGTATTTTTCTCTAAAATGTATTTTTTCAAAAATTACTTACCAATGATATTACTCAAACGTCCCTCCCGCCTACCCTGCTTGCTGCCAGTATGGTAAGATAAGACTAGCGTGAGTAGACAGACAGCTCACGTGAGGAGGAAGATAGGCTACCCAGGGTACTTGGTAACTGCTTGCTAGAGTTACGTCCCTGGTTGTGTAGCAACACACGTTTTGGAGGCTGAAATCGGTAAGCTAAATGTACCTTCCTAATAGTAATGTCATCGGTAAGTATTTTTCGAAAAAATACATTTTAGAGAAAAATACATTTGTTTTTTCAAAATACATTACCGATGGCATTACTATAAGGAATACACTCTATAGCCTAGCGATTTCAGCCCAAAGTTGTGTCCCCTACACAACTGGGGAGGAGACACCGGGGATCCAAGTATAGGAGCCCCGGGTGGCCTCCCCTTACCACCCTATCCAGGCATTCATGGAGCGAAGCTCACCAGTTTCACTCTTAGCTCGACCGGGGACGGTCGAGCGTTTGGCCTTCCTCTGTTTGCGACCAGTTTCAGACTTGTGCTTTCGATTCTATTGTGAACTGTCTCCTTGGCTTTTGCCTTGTTTAGTCTTTGAGACATGCACTGAACTTTATTCATGTTCAAGACTGTGAGTGATACGAATTCAGTGGACTCTGACGTTTGATTTTTTCTGGGCGCTCTCGGTCTGGGCCTTGACTTTCCGTGACCTCTGTGTTTGGAGCTCCGGCTTCGTGCTCGACTGGTGACTTACGGGACACTTCTTCATTCGCTTTCTGCCTCAGGGAGTGAGGTCTAGACTCTTCAGTGAGCTTTCCCGGCGGACTGTGTGTGGCGGACTTTATGGCTTCTTCGAGGTTGAGAACTTGCCATCTTTGTGGGGATTTCCAGTGGCTCTCGGATGCGCTCGGTGCCTGCCTCCCGTGGTCGGGCTGCTCTTCGGACAGGAATGGTGTCGTGTGTGCCGATTGGAGAGAGGACCGGTGGTCACATCCTTGGGACTTATATCGCCCGGACTTTACACCCCGGCTCCTGCAGGCTGCCCAGTCTTCCCCGAAGGAGGTCGTCGCTCCGTCACCTCGCAGGGTACCCCTTCGTTCTGTCGTTCAGGTATTCTGGCCCACAGGTAAGTCTTTTACATGTACAGTAACCACGCAGATGCTCCCTTCCCGCTCTGAGGCTTCTGAGCAGGACAGGCGAGCGTTAGTCACGCCCCCCAAGCTCCATCACTTCTGAGCGTGGCCCGAGCGCCTTGATATTAGTGAAGTAAGAGAGGTAGTAAACGAGCGGCTCTCACTCACGCCCCGTTTTGACTGAGTGTGACCCGAGACCAATAATTGGGCAGCCCTCCCCCCCCCCCCCCCCACACGCTCCGAATCGCCCGATCGGGCCTGGCGAGCCACACACACGCCCCATATCGACCAGGCGGGCCCAGCGAGACTTAAGTACGCCCTCTCCACGATACGAGCGTTCCGAGACGGGCCGGCGAGCCCATGTTTCGCTCCCTTGGATGTTTCTGAGCGGGCTTGGCAAGCCACGGTAATTCCCCTCCCCCCACCTCCCTCCGCCGTTTTGATGACAAGCCCCCCCCCCCACCCCCCCCCCCCTCCTGCTCGCGGCCTCCTAAGTGGGCGCAGTGAGCCAGGGTTTCCCTTTCGCCTCCCTTCTTCGTACGGAGCGCACTTCACGGTACCCACGTTCCCTTGCCGACCTCGCGTCGTAGCCGACACGGGCAGCCCCCCCTTCCCCCGCCGTCAGGCGGGTGGGGGGCGTCCAGAGCCAGGCTTTGCCTCTGGCCGTCGCTTGTCCCTCGCTCCCCGCGACGCCCTTCTGGATAGGCTTCGCGGGCGTCTCCGCCTGTTCCGCGCTCATGCCACGGCTGTCACCTTCGGCGGACCAGCGCTCTCGTAGCTGGTCGCCCCTCCTTGTGACCCCGCGTGACAGGCAATCCTTGAACTTGGATCAGGACTTTCTCTGCTTACACCCTGGGGATTCCGCCTCGGCGTTCTTTCCTCGGTACTTTGCCTAGGTCCCCCACCGGGTCTGCCCTAGGGGACCTTGGTGGGGTTGTCTCCTTTTTAGTTCCTAGGGTCACCTTGTCTAACCCCTGCAAGGTGGGTTCTACTCTTTTGGGGGTTTGTATTTCTGTCTTTCTGGTCCATTCATCTGTAATTTTCTTTTGAAATTCTCCCTCCTGTCTGCGCTTCTTGCAGTTCTTTCCTTCATTTAGCGCAGGCACGTCCTGAGAAGGCCTTTGTCGCTTGCGGGACGTAAAGCAATCTATACTCACTCACTCTCCCTAGGGCTCCCCCACCCCTTGCTCGGCGGTTTCGTCGATTTTCTCTGCTTCTAGAGATGACAGGCCTTCTCTCGGCTCTCAGACCTTCAGTGCTCTAGTAGAGGCCTCCCATCTTATCTCTTCCTTCCTCCCGCCGGTTTTCTACCCGCTGTCGCCCCCAGCCAAGAGGCAAGCGTTCGTCTTGGTTGTTGCCATGAGGCCTACTACATGTCACAAGCGGATGCCGGGACCTCGCAGACGCGCTCTCAGCGCAGCTCCGTCAGGACAGCGTTGGCAACAACGGGTTTTCCACTGATTCGCGGTGGCCAGCGGGTGTCGTGCGTCAGACAGGACTGGTCCTCGGCACTCTCCCAGGCTTCACCGTCCCTCTTCCCTAGGTGGATTCGGCAGCCAGCGACCAGGCGGGCAGTTGCAGGGTGGTCCAAGATGCTTGGACTCACCCACTAGACGGGATCGCGTGCCTGGTGCGGACTTCGCTAGCTTGTTTCGGGTTCTTGGAGTTGGCTTCCCTAGCCGTGCTGCGCTGTTTGGAGGACACTTGCGTCCTGGTGTCCGCATCCCCGCTCTGCGACGTCCGATCCAACCTTGTGGCTGCTAGCCGGGCTGCCTACCAATCTTGTACTATGCCATGGCGGCGACCTCCAATTATGACCTCTGGCGTCAGGACACTCTCCTGGGACTGCTCAGATCTCTCCAAGACTGTGATGACTCAGTTCTGCCAGGCCCCGCTCAGAGGTTCAAAGCTGGTCGGGGAGCCTGGCAGTCGGTGAAGGCAGCTTCTAAGTTTGTGGCCTCGGCCTGCCATTGGCTCCTCTTCTTCTCGCCTTCGTGCTTCCTGCACGGCCTTGGGTCGCCCCCTGCGGTACGCTGGCCCTCTTCGGTGACCACTGGAGATCGCTGTTCCCAGATGACCCTTGGATCATCTCGACTGTTTCCTCAGGCCTGCAGCTGTCGTTCCAGTCCCCTCCACCTTTACGCCGGTCCCCCTTGTGGACCCAGGCTCCACACGACCGGCTCAAGGCAGACGCTCTGCACGGAGAGGTGAAGGCCTTGCTCAACTAAGCAGCGACAGAAGTAGCCTCCCGACACGACTTGCCGGCGTTCTACAGCCGCTTCTTTGTCATTCCCAAGCCAGGGGGCAAGTGGCGCCCAGTCATCGACCTGTCTGCGCTAAACAAGTTCATTTTAGCGCCTCACTTCAGATGGAGACAGCCAGGACTCTCCGTGCAGCCGTCCGGCCGATGGACTTCGCTATCAGCCTCGATCTTTCAGACAGTTCTTCACGTGCCGTTTCATCCGTCTTCACGCTGGTACCTACGTTTTGCCTTTGGCGAGATCGTCTACCAGTTCTGAGCCCTTCCCTTCGGCCTCAACATCAGTCCTTGGGTCTTCACGTGGTTCCTGGACGCGGTGATGGCCAGCTTCCACCAGCGATCGCTGAGTCCGTCCTCCAACTACAGGGGCAACTTGCTGCTGCGCAACCTAGTCGCCGCGAATCTCTAAGATGTCAAAGACGCCCTGTGTTCTCTCCTTCGCCGCCTTGGGTTCTTAGTCAACCCGGGCAAGTCGGATCTTACCCCTTCGCGCCGTTCCTGCTCTGCACTTAGGGATGGAATTCCTGACCGACTTCAACCTGGCCCACCTGCCTTTGGTGCGGCGGCAGAAGATCGCTGAACTCACTCGGCGGATGGAGGGTCCCCTTCACGGCCAGGGCCTGGCTTCTGCTCCTGGGACTGCTCAGCGCGGCAGCGGACTCATTACCCTTCACCCGGCTCTATGCTCACCTGCTGCAGCTACACCTCCTCCTACACTGGCACCCCTCCACTGGCGCCCTGACGGATCCGGTTCCAGTTATCCCGCTGTCCCGCCCCCACCTCTGGAGGTGGGCGGATCTCGCGTGGTTGGCGACGGGCATGCCCCTGCACTCCCCTCCGCCCCGGTGGTCACGCTGCACCGACGCGAGCCAGTCCGTCTGGGATGCACACCTGTTCTAGACTTTGAGACTCGGGCCTGTGGCCTCGGGACTTTGCAGACAGACATCAACTGGCTGGAGTTGAAGGCGGTTTGGATGGCCCTCATCGCCTGGCCAGAGACGCTGACCAATCAGGGGGTCCTTGTTCTAACGGACGGCTTCTCCACACCGAGTGGTCCCTGCGCCCAGACATCTTTCGCCTGATCTGCTCGCGATGGGAGACGCCGTTAGTCGACCCGTTTGCCGCCAGATGGAACAACCAGCTCCCGCTGTTGGTCTCTCAAGTCCTGGACCCTCTCGCCTGGGCGGTAGATGCGCTCTCCGTTCCCTTGGAACGGTCTGATCTCGCAGGCCTAACCCCCCCCCCCCCCCCCCCCTGTCTGTGCTGGTGCCGAAGATCCTGCGGAAACTTCTGGGATGCTCTGCGGTTCTCTTCCTGGTGGCCCCCTTCATTTGGACCAAGAGCTGGACCACGGATTGGCTCGCTCTAGCGACTGACCCGCCCCTAGAACTCCCCGTCCCGCCCACGATGCTGAAGCAGGCTCTCTTCCTCCCGGGCCTGGAGCGCCTCCTCCTTTACGCCTGGAGGTTGTCCGGCAAGCCCTCGCTGCTAGAGGTTTCTCGGTTGCAGCAGTGGCGGCGTTTGCAGCAGCCCGCAGACTGTCTACCAAGAATGGGTACGAAGGCAAGTGGAGGATCTTCCAGTCGGTGCGCGTCAACAGGACCCAGTCCGGGCACTGCAGAATTCCTGCGTCGCTCTATGCCACGCCGTCTAGGGCGTACCCGCCTCTTCCTACCACTTTCACCAGGCAGGCCGGGTATCTTGGCCCAGACAGTTCGTCCTGGCTGTGGTGGGTGACTCTTTGGCCTACCAAGACCTCTCCCCGGATGGGGATAGGTGGTTACAGATCCGGGCGCATGAAGTACAAGCAGTAGCCCCCAGCAACTGCTCGGTTAAAGTCATTGGGACGGTGGCAGGCGGGCGTGCAGACTCCACCTTCGCCCGCTTTTACCTCCGTGACCTATCCGACCAGCATGACTCCCTGGCCATGGTGGGCGACATCTCCGCGGCCCAGCACTCCCTCCGTGCGCCACAGGCGCCATAGGCACTTCTTAACTGAAATCGTCAGGAGTGCTCCTTGTGGGCCGGTGTTAGGTACAGGGGGTTGGATGTCAGCACCCTCCTCCTCTTTGCTATTCTTCCATATAGTAATGCCATCGGTAATGTATTTTGAAAAAACAAATGAATTTGGTTTCTAAAATGTATTTTTTGGAAAAATACTTACTGATGGTATTACTCGGATGGCCCTCCCACCTGCCCCGCTTGCCTCCTTGGCTAAGTGTGAAACTGGAAAGCTTCGCCCCACGCATGCCCATGTCATAGGTTTATTTAACGTATTGGACCGGCTGGCGACAATACATTCAATGTTCTGTTTAGTTTTTATTTTCACAAGCAGTGCAGGCACGTCCTGAGAAAGTCTTGTTGCTGTCGGGACGTTAAGCAATGTACAATCAATCAACCGGATAGGGTGGTAAGGGGAGGCCACCCGGGGCTCCTATACTTGGATCCCCGGTGTCTCCTCCCCAATTGTGTAGGGGACACAACTTTGGGCTGAAATCGCTAGGCTATAGAGTGTATTCCATATAGGAATGCCATCGGTAAGTATTTTTCAAAAAAATACATTTTAGAAAAAAAAATTCATTTTTCAAAGATTTTTGTCACAACAGACATTCTTAGATAGTCCCCCCAGCCCTCACTCCACCTGCATGAAAAACGGCTCATGAGAAATTTTTACTCTTGTTGCTTATGGTATGCACCATTTTCTGACATCCCTGCTCCTCAGATGGGGGTCATTAATCCCCATGTGCATGTGGCCACAGGTACTGTAAACAGTATCAGTAGCAGAAAGCACAAAGAGTTTAAAGTTGTCCCTGTGTGTGTAATGTTTTACAGACACTGCGTGAGACTCTGTCGAGTGGAGTGGGATACCTGCACGAGGGCTTGTCAGAGGCCGAGCGTCGCCTTGTGGAACAGCTGTTCAACACAGGAGCCATTCAGGTCATCGTGGCCACCCGTGGACTGGCCTGGGGCATGGCAGCCTCCGCCCACCTCTCCATTGTTATGGATACGCAGTATTACGATGGCAAGACACACTCGTGAGTAGCGTGTATCCTCTGTGCTATGACTTCGCTGTGCTCTGCGCTTTATCCTTCCTGTACATTCAGCCACCAGTACTGTAAACAGTAGAGGTGACTGCATGCACAAAGGGGTTGCATACGGACTTTGTAAATACCTTTTTTGGCTCATGCTGGGCCAATGGTTTTCCATCTGTTTGCCTTCATCCATCCACCATCGACTATGGTAAACTTTTAATATTGGTATTTTCTCAGACTTTGGTCTTCAAATTTTACCTAGATACTTTTGTGCCAAAACCTTATGAACATACCAAGTGACTCGCTGAAAGGTCAGGGTCATAGGGTATCAAAAAATAAGTATTAAAAAAAATAGCCTTAGTTTGACTTTTTTTTTTTCTTCTGAAATACTATTCACAACTTCAAACCCAAACTTGGTACAGAGATACCTGATGCTAAGAACTTTGTATAGGTACTAATTTGGATGGCCCCTCAGAAAGATCAAGTGTTACAAGAGGTCAGCAAATGTGTGCCATAAAATGCCATAATTGTTCTTGGTAGTTCCAAGATAGTGCCAGATTTGCTTGATGTGAGAAGGTATCAAGCTTAACCCATTTAGCCCTGATGCCCTGCAGCAGAAGATGTATTGAACATGATAATTTAAGATTAGTGCCAGATAAGCTTGGCGCCTATGGTCAGAGTTATGGTAAATCCATCCCCTGCAACTGGTAAATAATCATTAGGTAACACCTCCAAACTTTGGGAAATGCGTCCACGGGGTTAAATGGGTTAAGAGTCACTTGCCTTGAAGTAGAACTTTCACGGTAAGTCCATTTCCATTTTTCATGCACTAGAATGAATGAGTTAAACCTTATCTAAGGTAAGGGAGAAAAAGCCCTAACATGCGAAATATCATACAGAAAGTTGACTAGCCAAGCTATTCTTACGCCACTCTTGAACTGTCATGGTTGATTTGTCTCTTGAACTGTTTTGTGGTCATCAGAAAACATTTGTAAGCCTACTATAATTCCAGGTATGAGGATTACCCAGTGACGGATGTACTGCAGATGATAGGTCGAGCCAACAGGCCCATGCAGGACCAGGAAGGTAAACTTACTTTGCTGACTTTACCACGCGTCATTGTTGTTTATTGGTAATAACATAGCTGCCAACCCTCCCGATTTTATCGGGAATTCACCAATTTTTTTTTTTTTCAATTCCTGATTTTTTTTTTCAATTCCTGATTTCTCTGTTTTTTTTTTTGTACATTTCTCCCGATTTTCATATTTTCAAGCTTTGTTTTAAAATTCAAGGCATTTTGGCGTAGCGCGTGGTGTCAAGCGCTAGTAGTTGAGAGCCTACCGCTATACTGTACCGCTAAGCTTTCGGAGCCCCAACCAGTCTTGTTTACGCATGCGCAACAAATTTCTGTCCATTCTGTGTTTGTTCCGGTAGCTTCGAATTTTGCCCTGGTCTGGAGCACATGCTCAACGATTTTCACAACTGGTATTTTCGATTTTCAACAAAATCATGCCTTCAAAGAAGCAGGAGTGGTTGGTGAAGTTCCATCCAGACTACAAGCGTTCCTTTCCTTACATCGACGAATAGAGAAAGGGTGAACACTTTACCTTTTGTATAATGTGCCGGGCAGAGATGGGCTGTCATGTGTGAAGTGCATCTCGGCAACTCCGGATTTTTGTTGCCTCAGGGTTGGCAGCTATGTAATAAGTCAGTTTGAATTGTCTTTCTATTACACACACACTCATGCACAATCCCCCTGGTTGAGTAATTTAACTGATCTGCATTCTTTCAAAAACTTATTTTAATTAATTTTCCTGCATGCCTATCATTCAGTCATGTAGTCATGAGTCTACATGTTTACAAAAAAAAAAAAAAGGACTTGATTTGGTATTGTGATTACTGTGTGGTGTAATCGGAGGCTTGTTGTTTGCAGGCAAAGCTGTCATCATGTGTCAGAGTTCCAAAAAGGAGTTCTTCAAGAAGTTTCTGTTTGAGCCGCTACCTGTGGAGGTTAGTATATAGGTGGATAATTTAATTAACCCTTTGGTTGTTGGTAGCACAGTTGGTTGTGATGATTCCAGTAGGAATCATCACGACCAAAAGCACTTCAGTTGACTTAGTTGAAGGTGTTCATTTGAAAAGCATGTACATACTCATACCATTAGTAACAGCTTACGGTAAAAAATACCAGAAGGAAGTATGTTGCCTTGGCAATTCAGAATCAGAAAGAAGTATTTTCCTTGTTTGTGCAGAGTCACTTGGATCACTGCTTGCATGACCACTTCAGTGCGGAGATTGTGACTAAAACTATTGAGAACAAGCAGGACGCAGTGGACTACCTGACCTGGACCTTCTTGTACCGACGCATGACACAGAACCCCAACTACTACAACCTGCAGGGTGAGTGTGGTCACATTTGTTTTAATGATGCATGACACATAATCCCAATCCTAATGCTTGGTGAGTGTAGTATTATACTGTGTTCCCAGTGGGTAAGGTAAAAAAAATGTATTTATCACACCTGGGACAAAAAAAATTTCCAGACTTTACCCCTACGGTGTGACATCAGAGAATGATGTAAACAAATGTTTGGCTCACATGCGATAGCAAAAGTTGACTTGTGTTTGCTTTTGCAGGTGTTTCCCATCGCCATTTGTCGGACCACCTGTCAGAAGTGGTTGAGAACACCATCAATGACCTGGAACAGTCCAAGGTATTCAAATAAGTTAATTCTTGAACTCTTGTACATGCAGCCACCAATACTCTTAACAGTACTGGTGACTGCAGCCACTGGGGGTGGGGGTGGGGGGGGGGGGCCTTTGAGGCCTTTAATGTTAAAAATCCAGGTTAAAAGGTGACTGTCAAGCATGTAAAATGCAAAGAAAATCCCAACGAAATGCCTAGAAAAGATGTTTACAACACAATTTATGAAATTTTCAAATAGGCAAACAAGCAAGTACACAATGCTCTTCTTATTTTCTTTGGTGAGATGTCAGCTCTATATTATCCATGTTATTTTCTGTAGTCTGTTTGATGGCAGTCATTTAGTTCTGGGAGTGTAAAAGTTACTATGACTTAATACCTTCACTGCACTGACAGATAACGTCATCTGCTGGAAGCTCATAGATGTGAATCAGGCAAGGAAAGAGGCTATGGGGGTTCATGAGGGGTCCATGCCTCTTATATTTGTGTGCTCTTTGCGATTCTTAGGCAGTCAAGTGGTTAATTCTTAAACTCCCAGAACTAGATGACATTTAGTTCCGGGAGTTTGAGTTAACAACTTATTTTATTAGCCACTTTTAAATCCATTACAATTTTTGTAAAGTTATATTTTTGTGCTTTTGTAGTGTATCAGCGTGGAGGATGATATGGACGTAGCGCCACTGAACCTGGGAATGATCGCTGCCTATTATTATATCAACTACACAACCATTGGTCAGTACATACCATCTGATTATGATTTATTTCATTTTTTCAGAATTCCTTTGGTCATTTTCTGGCACATAGCTGATTTATTAAATATTTCCCCAGTAAGCAGAATCTCCGATGTGAGCTGCAGTTGGCCTGCACTTACCTGAGCATGGGTCAATTGTGGTGGACAATCAGCCCAAGAACTTTTTTTGGTCAGTTCTAGGGTATAGTTTCCTTTCTCACACACATGCAAGCATATGCAAGCAAATGCTCACACACACATACACCCTTTCTCTGTGTCTCTTTCATGGGTACACACACAAATACCCATACATGCACTTATGCACACACTGTTACACAAAACATGGAACCTAACTACTGTCATCAAGGGTTTTCATGCAGTCTAGAGTTTTCTCTAATATTGTATGTTTGCGTGCGTGCAGAGCTGTTCAGCATGTCCCTGAACAACAAGACAAAGATCAAGGGTTTGCTTGAGATTGTGGCCAACGCTGCAGAGTACGAGAACCTTCCCATCAGGCACGGCGAGACTGAGATTCTCAGACAAGTACGTGATTTTATCTTGGGAGCGATCTTGAAATGAAAAATCGAAGTACATTTTCTTAACTAGCTATGGTGTCCATAAAAATCATCTGAGGAGGGAACTTGAAATGAAAAATCGAAGTACATTTTGTTAACCCATATAACCCCACGGCCTCATTTGGAGGTGTAATCTTAACGACTATGTACCAGTTGTAGGAGATGGATCGACCATGATAATTCAAGGGTAATGCCCGGTGATGGCGCCAAGCTCATCTGGCACTAACCTTGAATTATGATCAGTCCATCTCCTGCTGCAGGGTCCCAGGGCTAAATGGGTTAACTAGCTATGGTGTCCATAAAAATCATTGCAGAATTACTCCTTGATAACATCATTTTGAGCTACCTGTTGCATTTGGATATATGATTGAGGCTAGTAAGAAGCATGGAGACCCCTGAGTCTCCCCAACTTTGGGGGGGCCCATGAGGATCTGTGTCAGTTAATGGGTTTATGGTAACTTTGTTTCTTCAAAAACATTACCGATGACATGACTGAATGGAAGTGTCTACTACTTACTCATTCTAGCCTAAGAGCCAGTTGTGTTAAGACACAACCCGGGAGGCACTCGGGGAACCCCGAGGGGACCAAGAGTTGTCTCCCTATACCCACCACCCGGAAGCCGGGTACCCATAATCCCTCAGTCTAGTCTACTTAGGCGCACGATTCGGTCGTCTTGCGCTCGGCTCTAGCCTACGGACTTTGGTTTTCGACCGTTCTCGGGTTCGGACTTGCTGTTGGAAAGAAGAGCGGGAGATAGGATCGTTTCGTCGGCCCTGCCTGTGCTGCTGCGTGGTTTTCTCGTCCCCACTGCTTGGCGCCTGCGCTTCGGCCTCTGGTGAGCTGTCCGGTGATCTTCGCCGGTCGTGCCAGGCGGGTTTTTGGACGTCTCCCCCCGTTCCCCTTCGGCGGAGAGGTAAGGTAGCGGGATTGACCCTCGGCTGGTTCCCGGGCTGGGCACTGGTTGTGCAGGTACGAAGTTTTTCGTCTTCTTCTCACTGTAATTGCGCCCCCACTCACCTTCGGTGAATCGTAGAGAAGTTTCCTACGCTTTTGTACCTTGGGTGTGGAGAATTCTTTTACTCCATGGCCTGATTAGCTGAGTGGCACAGCTTGAGTCACGCCTTGTCATCGCGTGGTTTGTTCGGGACCAGCGCCTGTTCTGTTTTAGCTCACGGGTGATGGATTTAAGCGCACACTCGCATACGCAGGCATACGCGGTAGACAAGTACTCACGTACCTTAGACAGTGGATATACGTTCCGGCGGGCAGCTGGGGGGTTTACGCTCCTTGGCTGGGCGGGCCCCTCGTGGCATGTCCACATAAAGTGGTGATTTTCTGCCCCAGATGTTTTTCTTGTCTTGATTGTCATTGCGTATTGAGTTGTACAGCATGCGGCCGGTGTTGGTTTTTTTTTTTCCACACACGGTCACCCTTAGTAATAATGTTTGGGGGCCTGACTCCTTTTGTCACAGGGGTTGGTACATATGTTGTTGCTCACCTTAGCACTTGACGGCGGTGAATCTACCTCGTTACTGCACTGCTAGATTGCAGACGTGCAGTTTGGTACCTCGCTTCCGTCATGACGTATTCGTCTTTTGTGTACATATGTTGTTCCCTCGCCTTAGCGCTTGGCGGCAGTGGGCCTGCTTGCTTACTGCACGGCTAGTTGTCGGCATGCAGTTTGCAGACCTGTTTACCCAAGAATACACTTGTTGGAGAAACTGACAACTCACTGGCTTGGGAATAATTACACATGTGAGGTCCAAAGTACACAATTAGTCAGTTGAAAGTACACTGACTACACCCAGGGGGTAAACAGGTCTGAGTTTGGTACCTCGCTTCTGTCATGACATGTTTGACTTTTGCTACATATGTTGGTTGCTCACCTTAGTGCTTGAGGGCAGTGAGTCTACCTTCTTGCTGCACTGCTGGCGTGCAGGCTTGACAGTCTGTTACCCCGCTTGGTGCTTGTGTGTTTTGTTGTTACGAAGGCTACCTTTCGTGGCTTAGTCCCACAGGACTCGCCCGCAGGCCTTCGGGTGTTATCTGTTGCAGGGATGCGCTACCCATTCACACAGATGACAGTGGCTAGTTCAGCCCCCAGGGGTCTTTCGCCACTGCACCGGATGCCCCGCCGACCATGCTTGCTTTGCAAGCGATCGGCACCGGTTTAGGCGCCTTCCAGACACTGCGGGTTTCCGCACGACAACGGACTGCCCTGGGAGAGAAGCCACACCGGATGTCGCGACTAGTGCGCGAGCATGGATCGTGGAGGCCGCTGCCAGGGTGAGCGCACGGGAACAGCCTCTGGCAAGGCCCGCTCGGAAAGACAATTACGCACACGTCCGACGTCTTAGGACGTTGCAGTACACTACCACCTTGAGAGGTCAAGCAGCTTCTCGGCTGTAAGCCCCAGCCCGGCTGCTACTGGTAGGTGTGTTCTTCATGTCCAGGCAGCGCCCATTGGGACTAGGCCTGTCTTCCGACACGGGAGGTGCCTCCTACCACATTGGGATGATTGCGTCACCTGGCCTCAGCAGCGCGGATGGCAGCATTGAAGCGTCTGCAGGCGGGAGCGACCTATGCTGTTGGTGCTTGAAGGATCCCGTTCCGCCCCGATGAAGAGGGGCAGGCCGATGTCCTGCCCGCAAGGCAGATGTTCCGGTGGCCGTCGGACAACCACTGGGTCGGGTCTCCTATGCGCAGGATGTGGATACGCCTTCCAACGTATCCTTGGCACCGGTCGCTTGAGACCAGGACGTCCCTGTGGGAATCCCCACACCGGATTCAGTGGACTAGTGCACGAAGTGGGCCTGGATCGATGAGGCCGCTTCCAGGAGGGAGCGCGCCCGGACTAAGACTTCCAAGAAGCCATGTCCACTTTCTGCCCCACTTGTCTCCAAGAAGCCCGCGGGATCCCGCTGGGGGTCCCCCTTACCGGCAAGAAAGCCCGCCTCCCTCGGAGCCCGGCTCAGAGACATTCACGTGCACGTCCAGGGACTCTAGTAAGAATGCTCGTCTCCAAGGAAGCGGAGACTACTATCAACACAGTTCCGGGCCACCTCTCGTCCCGCTCGCTCTGCGCGGCGCCAGAGTAGGGACCACTATCGGACGGCTGAGGACATGCAAGCTATGCGGAGGCTTCCAGTGGCCGTCGGGTAACCGTACAGTCTGTCTCCTGTGCGCTGGGTGTGCTTCCGACCACTCTTGTAACGTCTGTGCTACCTGGCCGGAGCTGCGATGGTCTAATCTCTGGAACTTTAGAGGAGGGAGACTCCTACCCTCTCGGGTACTTGAAGATTGCCGAGACGCCTTCCGCTGTGCCCCCGGCACCGGACGTGCGAGACCAGCTGGATCCGACACAGAAAACGCCACTGAGTAATCGAGGGATTAGTGCAGTGTGGGAGTTCGACCGTCAAGACCGCCTCCGTTAGAGAGCGCGCCCGGATACAGCTGGTGGAAAGAACCCGCCTCTCCCAAGAGCCTGGTTTGGTGGGACGCTCGTGGCGTCCCTCCTCCACCGTCGTTCCCCACTCGTCTCTGAAGAAGCCGCCGGGATCCCGCTGGGGGTCCCCTGGCCGGCAAGAAACCCGCCTCTCCCAAGAGCCTGGTTCACAGAGACATTCACGCACTCGTCCGGAACCTCCTGGTTGTGAAGAGCGTAGACACAGGGATTCTACTCGACGTTATCGCTCTCCCTCGCAAGATCATAAGAGGACCTTCCCGCTCGGGTGCTTGGAGTTGCCCAAGACGCCTTCCGCTGTGCCCCCGGCACCGGACGCGCGAAACCAACTTGATCCGACACAGAAGACGCCACTTGAGTATTCAACGGATTGGTGCACAGAAACCCGCCTCTCCCAAGAGCCTGGTTCGTTCCCCACTCATCTCTGGCCGCAGGGATCCCCTTGCCGGCAAGCAACCCGCCTCTCCCAAGAGCCTGGTTCACAGAGACTTACACGCACTCGTCCGGATCCTCCTGTTCGCGAGGATCGTAGGCGCTGGGATTCTACTCACCGTTATCGCTCTGCTTCGCAAGATCGTAGGAGGACCTTCTCCACTCATCGTTCGACGGATCAGGACTCCCTCGACTGGTTTCGCGTTCCTCATCTCGTTCGGACTCCCGTTCGTCCCGTTCCTCTTCCCATCGACCGGCCACTTCCCCTTCCCTCGTCCTCTCCGTTCCGTTCCTCCTCGTCGCAGCCGTTCTCCTCGTCGGAACCCGCCTTCGGCAAACGGGAGAACCTCGCCGCGTCGCTCCGTCTTCGCTCTCCCCTTCGGAGGGAGTCTTCGACCTGCGGTTCGCCGTCAGCGGGATTCCCTCCCTCGGAGCCCTCCTCGGTCGCCGGTTCCAGACAGCGGGACTTTGACACCCTGAGTTTGACGGCTGACGACCCCTCGGACTGGTTGCTCGGACGTCTCAGCCGTTTCTCCTCTTCCTCTTCTTCGGCTTCCAGTGCTGCGGTTCCATCAGACCTGTTCTTCTGCGCGGATGGACACTCGGCCGGCGCTGGACGGGACATCCAAGCTCATCGCCGCCGCCCTGCTGCGGAAGTTGCCCGGCATCGCCCCTTGACTCACCGGGGGTTCTCATCCATCGTGGACACTGGGGAACCAAGGCGCAGCCCCTTCTCCCTGACGTCTAACCATCTCGACAACTCTCGTTGGGCACCCGAGGGGTGCCGTACTTCGGACAGGTGGTACCGCTTGGCTGTGCTCGGGGTGGAGGCCTAGCCACTACACGGAGGCGAATCTACTCACCTTAGTCGTCTCTAAGCCCGGCTGCTGAAGCTACGCTTCCTACTTCCGTGATTCTTCTCGAGGTCCAACCCTTCGACCTTCGGACTTCGCGGACAAGAGCGTGCTTAGCTTGGATCTGACGCGGACTACTAGGCCTGCTTCTTCGGCTCGTGGGGGGAAGGATAGGTCACAGGAGCTTCTCCTCTTCGGCTACGCGACAGCGGAGGTGTTCTTCCAGGATCAGGGCAGCTGGCGATCCTCCGACCAGTGCATACCCCCTACCCTGGTGCTTGGGGAAAGAACTTCATCTCCCTCCGTGCGTGACGCTACCTGGACCGACGGTAGATCTGGGCCAGTCTTCCCCGGTGGGACCAGTGGCTACACACGGAATACACCAGGACACCTTCGGAGGATCGGCGCATGAGACCAGGATGATCCTACGTTTTCAGTGGACTGGGGCACAGGATGGGGCCTTGACCGAGGCCGCTACCCGGACGGAGCGAGCCCGGACACAGCTTTTGAGAAGCAGAGAACTCGCCTCACAGAGCCCAGTTCAGAGAGTCGCGCTTGGCGACGTCCCACGTACAATCTCGGTACCCACTCGTCTCCAAGTAAGCCGCCGGGATCCTGCTGGGGGTCCACTTGCCGACAGGAACCCGCCTCTCCTCAGAGCCCGGGTCGGAGAGACTTACACGCGCTCGTCCGGAGCCTCCTGTCGACTCCCCTCGGTAGTCTACTACTTACTCATTCTAGCCTAAGAGCCAGTTGTGTTAAGACACAACCCGGGAGGCACTCGGGGAACCCCGAGGGGACCAAGAGTTGTCTCCCTATACCCACCACCCGGAAGCCGGGTACCCATAATCCCTCAGTCAGGATACTTGGCGCACGAGCGGCAAGCGGGGCAGGTGGGAGGGTCGTTTGAGTCATGTCATCGGTAAGTATTTTTCGAAAAAATACCTTTTAAAGAAAAATGAATTTGTTTCTTCAAAAACATTACCGATGACATGACTGAATGGAAGAATTGCGAACAGGAGGTGGGTGCCGCGCTCCAGCACACTTTAGGGCCCAAGGGCCGTCCTCCCGAACGCAAACTCCCGACGACCCTAGGTAGGTGAATACCTACGGCGCTGAGGCGCCAGGAGGGAGTTGTGCCCCCCGCAAAAAGGCCTCCACCAGAGCGAGGAGTCTCTCTGGCCTGGCAGAGCTCTGCAATCGAGGCGGGCGAAGTCATCCTGCCCGCCAGCCTCCAGTAGCCACGAAGTGCAAGCCAGTACAGTCCCTGACGCATGTGACGTTCGTGGCCCTGCAAGTGCCTTGATAACGCACCTGTAGCCTCTAACCTCCCTGAGGGAGGGGTCCTGTAATTCAGAACGTATGACTGAGCTTAACCAGGAAGAACGTCCGGCATGTAGCGTCAGTGCTGCCGGAACCGGCAAAGAGGCGAGCGCGTCCGAAGCGAACGGCTATGTCGTAGGCACCCGTGAGGCTTGTACAGGGATTTGCTACGTGGTCTCCTGGTGGAATAGCGCCCCGTAAGCGGGCGCAAGGTGAACCTGTGGACCAAGGCGCGGCGGTCCAGGTAAGGTATGGTCCGAGAGGAGCTGTACGTAATTGTTCCCTCGAACTGTAGGCAGACAGGGTGAGGCGTAGCTCCTGAAGCTCGTTAACCAATCCACCACGGCAACATCCCTCAGGCGCCGTATGGCTGCAAGGGCAAGACGTAGCATTCGATGACTCCTCCCGAGGGGAGTCGACAGGAGGCTCCGGACGAGCGCGTGTAAGTCTCTCCGACCCGGGCTCTGAGGAGAGGCGGGTTCCTGTCGGCAAGTGGACCCCCAGCAGGATCCCGGCGGCTTACTTGGAGACGAGTGGGTACCGAGATTGTACGTGGGACTACGTCGCCAAGCGCGACTCTCTGAACTGGGCTCTGTGAGGCGAGTTCTCTGCTTCTCAAAAGCTGTGTCCGGGCTCGCTCCGTCCGGGTAGCGGCCTCGGTCAAGGCCCCATCCTGTGCCCCAGTCCACTGAAAACGTAGGATCATCCTGGTCTCATGCGCCGATCCTCCGAAGGTGTCCTGGTGTATTCCGTGTGTAGCCACTGGTCCCACCGGGGAAGACTGGCCCAGATCTACCGTCGGTCCAGGTAGGGTAGTGCCCGGTGATGGCGCCAAGCTCATCTGGCACTAACCTTGAATTATGATCAGTCCATCTCCTGCTGCAGGGTCCCAGGGCTAAATGGGTTAACTAGCTATGGTGTCCATAAAAATCATTGCAGAATTACTCCTTGATAACATCATTTTGAGCTACCTGTTGCATTTGGATATATGATTGAGGCTAGTAAGAAGCATGGAGACCCCTGAGTCTCCCCAACTTTGGGGGGGCCCATGAGGATCTGTGTCAGTTAATGGGTTTATGGTAACTTTTTCCTTGTTAAAAAAAAAGCTTCCAGAATTTATATGGCTGAGCATGTTTGCTCTCACATTTGAAACAACTTATCAGCCTGTGTTGTAATATTAAAAGCAGCCTGCTTCCGGACAGGCCTTGATTGCTGTAAACAGTACTGGTGGCTGCATGCAGAAGGGGGGTAATCTCGCATGCTTGCAACATTTAACAAATCTGTGGTACTTGTGCTTGTTTCTTCCAGCTTGCAACTCGGCTGCCCAACAAGCCCATGGAGCCCAAGTTTAACAACCCACATACCAAGACCAATCTGCTGCTGCAGGCCCACCTTTCTCGCATGCAGCTGTCTGCCGAACTGCAGTCTGACACGGAGGACATCCTCAGTAAGGTAGGTCATGTATTAGCTTTCTCAGTCACTTTCGAGAGAGTAGCTTTTGGTCATCTTTAACCCATTTAACCCCAAGGCTGCATTTCCAAATTTTGGAGGTCCCACACAATGACTGGACAACATACAGATGATGCAGTTGTTCTTAAATAAATTTGCAGACCCTCTATTATGCTCAGATGGGGGTCTGTGTACCCTCTAAAATTTATTCCTGTGGGTCTACAGACCATTTAACCTGTTGTGAAAACAGAAGCCCTGTTATTAATAAATACTCATCACTTGATTACAGTGGGTGATAGTGATGTAGAACGTTTGGCGGTTCACCGAAAGTTCAGTCCTCTGTGTCGGCCATTGTTAGTCTATTGTGATACTGAAGCCTACCATGTCATGCTTTTCACAAGTGATTAACCGGGGAGACCCTTTGATGATGTATTTTACTATGTAAATAGTGTAATCTTGAGTTTGCATGTAGTCAAATTGGAGCCTTTTCTGTGTGCTATCTCTCACGAGACGTCAGAATATTTACCTCTAAACATGAAAAATATCGATTTTTTTTTTTCTCCCCAGGGGGCTATGCCCCCCCCCCCCCCCCCCCCCCCCTAGGCCCCCTACCAGAGCTTTGCCCCTGTACCCCACCGGGGCCTAGGCGGCCCCTGGACCCTGGCCACTTTTCAGAGATTTTTACTTGAGCTTGTTCTCCACCCTGTAGTTTGAAGGTCTCGTTTCAGATGATTTTTGCTTGGGCAATTCCCATGCCTGAGCAATACACCACATTGAATCATTGATGTGATGTGTTGATATGCAAATAAGCAAAATGCACCAGTATGTGCTGTTTTTGATTCCTCCTTATTGATGTTTCCACGCTCTCTTGGCTGTAACTTTTTGATTCTTTGCAGATGCAGGGACTTGTATTTTTCTTGCTGGTAGGGATTAAGGCCCTTCTGCATGCAGCCACCAGTACTGCCTACAGTACTTGTAGCTGTATGTTTAACTTATTTGATTCCTTCTGTTTCTTAAGGATTAGTGGGAATTGTTTGTGTGACAAGCACAATTTTTGCCTCAGGTGTTATGTATGGTGTGTCTGATCCAAAAACATTTGGCTCTGGTGTTTTAGGCGGTGCGTTTGATTCAAGCATGCGTGGACGTGTTGAGCTCTAATGGGTGGCTTAGCCCAGCTCTCGCAGCCATGGAGCTTGCTCAGATGGTGACACAGGCCATGTGGAACAAGGACTCCTACCTCAAACAGCTGCCCCACTTCACTCAGGATATTGTCAAGAGGTGCCAGGAAAAGGTAGGGCAGTAATTCACATGCTGCTGAGTATTCCTTGCCATTTTCTTGGCATATTTTGTGTTGGTTTTGTTTTGGCAATATTTCTTGAACCACTGGACTGACTCCCATTTACAAAACGTCTTTTGGCCTATGCCGGCCGCACGACCGTGTGTGAGCCCACGGCAGCTGTTGTGGGCCTGCGGACCTTTGCTTGCTAGATATGAACCAATGAGATAGATAAGATTAAAATTTTAGTTGATGACACCATATCTCATGGCTGAGTGTAGTATCTTGTGTGTACTCCCATTGTTTGCATCTAAAGCCCTTACTCCATGTGTGATTAATTGTTCATTCAGTTGAATAGTTGTTCAGATGGATAAACTTGTCTTCCACTGTCATGGTTGAAAGTTGGCAGACAGAAGCACAGATTTTTCTTTTTACAGCAGACAGAAATTTCTTGTCTCTGTTTTGAAGGGGACTGGGTGAGTGTGTGTGTTTGCAAACAGCAGTTAAGGCAATTTGAACTTTCTATGTGTGGTATTTTATATCTTTGGTTAATTTCTTTGTTTGACAGAATCTGGAGACAATTTTTGACATCATGGAGATGGAGGATGAGGAGAGGAATGCCTTGCTTCAGCTGACAGAAGCCCAGATGGCAGATGTAGCGCGGTTCTGTAACCGCTACCCTAACATTGAACTCACCTATGAGGTGCAGGACAAAGACAGCATTCGCAGGTAAGTGAAGGCTGTCAGAAATGCTTTTTTGATGCCCAGCCATCCAGAGAACTTGGATACAAAGTACTGTCAGCAAGAGGCATAGAGCTTCTTGAGTCCCTCCAGTTGCAAGGGGCCTTACAAAAAACTGTACATTCATCTCTGTGACATTGCAAAAGCTTTTGTTTTCTCAAAACTCTTACCGATGGCATTACTAATAGGAAGCACAGGGCAGCCTGTCAGCAGCCGTAAGGACGCACCACCCCACCAGGTACAGGCACCAGAGACCCTACCCCACCCTTTGGTGGGCGAAATGCCGGTCCACCCACGACAGGAAATGCTCCCCAGGCGGGTCCAGGCAGTGGGTACTCGATCCCCACGCTCAGAGAGCCGTCAGCCGGCCAGCCATCAACCTGACAAGCACCGCCCACCAGGTACACGCACCAGAGACCTTACCCCACCCTTTGGTGGGTGGAATGCCGGTCCGTCCTCGACGGGAAATGCTCCCCAGGCGGGTCCAGGCAGCGGGTACTCGATCTCCATGCTCAGAGCGCCGTCAGCCGGCCAGTCATCAATCTGACGAGTGCCGTGAGTGAGCGCCCTGATCCTGAGACCACTCGGAAGGGGGGAAGATTGTCAGCCACCAATGGGAGGAGCTACCCATTGCCAGGCTTCCGGCTCATCGGCTTCCCACGGAGACAGGAAGGAGCCGGTCAGTCGCCGACGGGACGTACTTCATCGGAACCAGGCTGCCAGAACCCCGCCTCCCCGCTCTAGGAGCAACGAGAGACGCACTCAGCGGCCACGATCGCCGCACCACATGGTGAGGAAGTTCCCCGGCCTGATGGGTCTCGCAGCCCCGACAGAGAGGGCCACGCCGGGATGCGCGACCCCATCAGCAACAGGATGGTTTTGGTAGTGATCACTGACCTAGCTCCGTCTGTTCATGTGACCAGGAGTCCCGTTGCAGCGACAGCCTCAGATGCCGGGATCCATGGAATTCGCTCCTGCTCCGCCTCCCCGAGGCGTAGGAGCAGCCGATAGCAAGCGTTCTTTCTCGCGGGATGGGCGCTCGCACCCGCAGTGTCAGGACCTCGCGGTGCGCAGCCTGTTTTCAGACTCTACGGAATCTAACCTGTGTCCCCGGTCCAGCCCTCGCTCCGGACCTCTGCGCTTCGTGGGAGAAGGCGGGCGTCGGTAGCCATGCTTCCTTCATCACACGGGGACCCCTGCACCCCACTTGTGCCCAAGCCCGGCAGCAAGTGGCGTCTGGTCGTCGACCTCTCAGCGCTACAGAGGTACTTTCGGACCCACGCTTACGAATGGAGACGGCCACCGCTCTGAGGGCAGCGGTGCGACCCCACGACTTCACCGTGAGCTTCGACCTTGCGGACGCATACCCCCACATTCCCGTGCGGCCGTCGTTAGCGTCGCTTCACCTTCCGCGGAGTAGTATACCAGTTTCGGGCTCTGTCATTCGGACTCAACCTCGGCCCGTGGGTGTTCACAGAGATTTTGACGTAGTTGTCTCCAGGTTCCGACAGATGGCCTTGCGCCCAACTTCCAACTATCTGGACGATCTGCTCCTCCGGAACCAGTTGCGGACAGCCTCGGGGGAGGACAGGGACGCCTTGCTGACTCTGCTCTGCCGGCTCGGATTCCTGGTCAACGGAGGCAAGTCTGATCTCTCGCCCTAGGCATGGAGTTCCTGACCGACCTCTACCGGGTGTGGTTCCCCAAAGGGCGGATTCAGAAGATGGATGGGGTTGGTGCTCCAAGGGTCTTGCACGGAATCTCTCCCGGCCAGGGTCTCTAAGCGCAGCAGCAAACCTCCTACCCCTTGGCAGGCTCTGCTCTTGCCCGATTCAGCTGCATCTGTTCCACCGCTGGCGCCCGTCCTCCGGAGATCTGGCGGGCTTGGTCCCTGTATCGCCTTGGTCAAGTCTCATCTCCAGTGGTGGATGGTCAGCGCTGATTAGCGCCGGGGGGTTCCACTCTTCTCCCCAACGCCCCAGCTCTCCATCTGCACGGGGTGGGGACTCTTCACCCCCAGATAAGACATAATCATGTACTCTATGCTTCAGTGGAATTGTCGTGGTTTTCAAGCTAACTTTGAGGAATTACATCTTTTAGTCAAGTTCTATAACCCATCGGTCATATCTCTTCAGGAGACTTACCTGAAGACTTCTGACCATGTATCCTTTAATGGTTTTAACGTTATACATAAAGGCTCTGATTCGGAGAGGTGCTCGGGTGGAGCGGCTCTTCTCATTAGTAGCCAAATTTTATATAGCCCCGTCAGCATCGACACCTGTCTTCAGGCTGTCGCAGCTCGGGTTACCTTGAAGAAGACCATAACCATATGCAGTGTTTACCTGCCACCATCACTGCGGGTCAGTAGCAAGGATATTTTTAACTTGGTAGATCAACTGCCCCCTCCCTTTATTCTCATGGGGGATTTTAATGGTCACGCTCACCTTTGGGGCAACCACTATGATGGCAGAGGTCAGATGTTATAAGATGTTTTTTATCAACTTAACATATGTGTCTTTAACGATGGCTCACCTACATACTCTAACTCGGGTTCAGGATCTAGTTCTGTTATAGACCTCACTGTGTGTGATCCTTCTCTCATGCTGGACTTTGACTGGAAGGTTCACGGCGACCTGTGTGGTAGTGACCACTTCCCAGTAGTTCTGTCATCGGTCAGCTGTGAGGAGGATTCGCCGGTGGGGCGCTGGAATCTCAAGAAAGCTAACTGGCCTCTGTTCGCCTCCCTCTGTCAGTCTCGTCTTACAGAAGAGGTGGTCATGTCAGCTGAAGAACCTGTTTCTTGTTTTATTTAATAATAATAATAATACCGTTATTATATAGGCACTTTTTCTCAATTTTTGGGGAAATCGACTCAAAGCGCCGCGCCTGAAACCCAACACACACACTCACGAAACAGACACGGATTTACGCCATTTAAGACAAACACAGTACAAGACAAATGAAGGGCCAGTCAGCTACTGAAGTTACAGAGATTTTTGATCGCTTGTATTTGAAATTTGTAAAGTGGCCTGAGACCGGTACCAAAGTGTGGGGGGGGGGGGGGTGGAAGAACCGGAGTACCCGGAGAAAGAACCCCCGACGGTCCGCCCGAATTAACGGTGACACTTACCAGAGGAGAAAAGTCCAACGCCGGAACCCGGTATCGAACCTCGCACCTTTGGCATTGGTGGCAGGCGCCTTAACCACTGCGCCACGGACCGCCCCGATTTTGTTGGACGTAGCAGGTGAAACCATCCCTAGAACTTCCACATCAGTCCCTCGGAAGCTGAGAGTACCATGGTTCAATGAAGAGTGCCGCAAGGCCCAAAAAATACGCAAATCTGCTCAGCGACGTGCTTTTCGTAATCCGTCGCAAGCAAATATTTTAACATTTTAAAGACAGCGGGCGAAAGCCCGTTACATTTTTAAACGCGAACGCGGTGCTTCCTGGAAACGCTTCGTCTCATCTTTATCTTCTAGGACTCCGTCCCCAAAAGTTTGGAAGGCTGTTCGAAGAATTAGGGGCAGGGGTGGGTCGGCCATCTTAGAGATGGTGCCAGTTTGGTCACAGATAAAAATGCTGTGGCCAATTTGCTTGCCTCCACCATTGCCCATAATTCTTCAACAGAGCATTATTCACCTTTCTTCCAGAGAGAGAAGGAGAAGCGAGAATCTTGTGCTTGTGATTTTATATCGGATAACTCGGAAGACTATAATGCCCCTTTTACGTTTTCAGAATTGCAGCAAGCCATGCAGAAATGTACTGACTCTGCTGCTGGATTAGATACCATCCATTATCAGCTCCTAACTCATCTGCCTGAGGATTCACTCCTTGTACTTCTCAAGGCCTTTAACCATATCTGGATAACCGGTCATTTTCCGCCATCTTGGCGCCAGGCTGTGGTTGTGCCAATCCCCAAGCCGGGTAAGGATCCTTCCGACCCGGGCAACTACCGGCCAATAGCTTTGACATCATGTTTATGTAAAACTATGGAACGCTTGGTCAACGCCCGACTGGTGTGGCATCTTGAGTCACAGGGTCTCATCACAGACCTCCAGTGCGGTTTCCGGCGCTTCCGTAGTACAACTGACCATCTAGTCCGCTTTGAGTCTTTTATCCGAGATGCTTTTGTCAACAAGCAGCATGTCTATGCAATTTTCTTTGATCTTGAAAAGGCATATGACACTACCTGGAAGCATGGTATAATGTCTGATTTGTCGGACATGGGTTTTAAAGGGCATCTGCCTGTTTTTATTCACAATTTTTTGTCCAACAGGTCGTTCCATGTCCGTGTGGGCTCCACCCTCTCCGACTCCTTTGAACAGGAGATGGGTGTCCCGCAGGGCAGTATTCTATCTCCTGTTTTATTTAGCATTAAAATAAATAACATTGTAAAGGCCGTCAAGGATGATTCTGAATGCTCTTTGTTTGTGGACGACTTTGCTTTGTGTGCACGAGGTCGAGGACTTGCGTCCCTTGAGAGGCGCTTGCAGCTGTGCGTTGATCGCATCCAGGGGTGGGTGTCTCTCAACGGATTCAGGTTCTCGCCCTCCAAGACAGTCTGTGTGCATTTTACTAACCAGACGAAATTTTTTCCAAAACCTAGCCTGAGCATTGCTGGAGTGCCAATTCAGGTGGCCGAAGAGGCAAAGTTTTTGGGGGTCATCTTTGACAAAAGATTGACCTTCTGCAACCATGTTAACTACCTTAGAACCTCTTGTCAGAAGGCCCTCGACATTCTTCGTGTCGTTGGTCGTACTGACTGGGGTGAAGACCGCATTGCCTTACTTCGACTGTACCGGGCCCTTGTTCGGTCCAAACTGGATTATGGCTCTGTGGTCTATGGCTCGGCTTCCAAGTCTGTTCTGCAGCGTCTGAACACAATTCACCATCAAGGTCTGCGCATATGTCTGGGAGCCTTCAGGACATCTCCAGTTCCTAGTCTGTATGCAGAGGCAGGGGAGCCTTCTCTCAGGCTCCGCCGCATCCGCCTCATGCTCAGCTACGTTCTGAAGCTGAAGGCCCATCCAGAAAATCCTGCCTATGATTGTGTTTTTAACCCGTCGTTTGCAGAGATTTACGATGCCCATCCGGGAGCTGTCCGTCCACTTTCCTTCCGTGTCCGACCTCATCTGCAGGCGGCCGGAGTGGACCTGGACAAAGTTTCGGAATCTCTGCAACACGTCACTCCACCCTGGCTACTACCAGTTCCTGACATCTTGCTGTACTTGACTGCCCACAAGAAGGATTGTACCCCGCCAGCCATATACCAACAGAGCCTCAATGAACTCCTTTCAATTTTTCCTGGCTATTGTCGTCTTTATACGGATGGGTCCAAGTCTGAGGATGGAAGAGTGGCTGCGGCTGCAGTGTCCTCTCGCCATCCTAGACGCCCATTTAAGCTCCGTCTCCCTGACCATTCCTCTGTATTTAGTGCAGAACTGCAGGCCATTCTGCTAGCACTCAAGCATGCCTATCAGTCTCGGGAAAGGAACTTCCTGATTCTGTCTGACTCTCTTTCTGCCCTGCAGGCCCTTCAGGGCGCGGGAACAGACCACCCACTGCTGGTGCAGATTAGAGAGCTCTACGCAGACTTGATGAAGGAATATTATGACATCATTTTTATTTGGGTCCCAGGCCATGTGCGCATCGAAGGCAACAGAATCGCAGATTCTGCTGCCAACAGTGCCCGCAGTGACCCTGTCCCTGACACACAGACTGTGTTATAGTGATTTTAAACCTGTGATTAGTGCGTACATAGCCCGCGAGTGGCAGTCCGAGTGGGACAAAGAGGAAGGGAACAAGCTTCATGAAGCTCTTCCTACGTTGTCCGACAGTCTACCTTTCCGCTGCGGCAGCCGCCGTGAGGAGACTGTCCTTGCTCGGCTCCACATCGGGCACACGTATGTTACGCACTCTTACTTACTTAAACAGGATGAGCGTCCATGGTGTTTTGCCTGTGATGAGCAGTTTTCTGTTCGACACTTTTTGCTGTATTGTGCTGACCTAATTGACACCAGATATAAACACTTCACAGCAGACTCCTTGAAGGTTTTGTTCCGGGATGTTCCCCCGGACAAAATCTTCAATTTCTTGCGAGCATGCAATATTTTTAACAAGATCTGAGCATTCATAGACTATGTGAATCTTTTTTATTTGCCCTTTTTGAGAGTCTGTAGACATTTCTTTTAAAGACATGTGCGACATTTTTTACTTAAACAGGATGAGCGTCCATGGTGTTTTGCCTGTGATGAGCAGTTTTCTGTTCGACACTTTTTGCTGTATTGTGCTGACCTAATTGACACCAGATATAAACACTTCACAGCAGACTCCTTGAAGGTTTTGTTCCGGGATGTTCCCCCGGACAAAATCTTCAATTTCTTGCGAGCATGCAATATTTTTAACAAGATCTGAGCATTCATAGACTATGTGAATCTTTTTTATTTGCCCTTTTTGAGAGTCTATAGACGTTTCTTTTAAAGACGTGCGACATTTTAGCCTGAGATTTTTAATCTATATTTACATCTTGTCTTAAGACCTTGCTTTTAGTCTGGCTGACCAGATTTTTACCCATCCCGCCGTGAGATGGCCTTAGTCGCCTGCTCGTCGTTAAACCCAAATAACTAACTAACTCCATCTGCACGGGCGCAAGCCTCTCCGCCTCGGGAGTACTGCTGCGGCCGGAGTTCGTCGCAAACTTGGGCAACTGGCTGCGACACCAGGCAGACAGACACATCAACTGGCTGGAGCTGGGAAGATCGCCTCGTTCAGCAGGAGACCCTGGTTCTCTCCGGCAACTCGTTGGTCGTGGCCTACATAGAGAACCAGCGTTGGACGCGTGCTCCCTCTCTCTGCATCCTCGGGTGCCAAGCCCTCCTCTGGTGCAGGAAGCGGGACATCACACTTCGGGCGTGGCATATCCCGGGCCATCTGAATGTCCTCGCAGACTCCCTCTCGCGTTGCAGCCAGCTTCTCCACGGAGTAGTCGCTGCACCCAGATATCTTCTAGCTACCCCGCTTGTGCGGGGAGGCGCTCATGATCGACGTCTTTGCCATGAGGTGGAACAGGTGGCCCCCGCTCTTCGTCGCCCCCCATTCCGGCTTCTCGAGCCTGTGCCTTACACGCGCTCTCCAGCCATGGGGACTGGCTGCTAGCGTCCACGTTCAGTCCCGCCGTCCTGGGACCATAGGTGCTCCAGAAGCTCAGGGGCGGCAACATGGTCCTGTCCCTCATGGCGTCGTTCAGCTGTACCGAGGGCGGGACCACAGGCCTCTGAGCCTCGCCACACACCCTCCACTGAGCAGGGGTCAAAATCTTCCGCTTTTTCGAGGATATCAGCATTAATTTTTAAAAATCCACTGTTTAAAAAAAAGGCAATTCCGCGTGGAAAAAAATAAAACGTAAAAAATCTAAAACGGTCGTGGTTCTTAAACGGCGCAGGTCCACAAGTTGTCAGATTCGTTTATCGTTAACTTTAGGCAAGCTTCGTTTTTCCAAGATGGCGTCTAGCGATGCAGGACACAATGTTGCTCGCGGCTAAACTTCTAATGAAACGGGAGTGAGAAAGAAATGGAGATGGGAGTGGTGTGAAAAATCGGTGAAAGTGAAGTCGAACCCTGACAATATTTGAACGGATATAAGAGCACATTCTAAAGCTGGAATCGGTGGAAGTGAGCATAGGCCCGCCAACATTGCGTACCGTTATCCTTCGCGCCAACCCCCCCCCCCCCCCCCCCTGCTGTTTGAGTTTTCGGCCCCCGGAATCAATGTCTCGCTTGCCTCCCTCCTCCCCCCCCCCCCCCCCTTTGTTGTTTCCGACTTTTTCCCCAGCACGTGTTTTGACCCCTGACTGAGGCTTCCCCCACCTCGTACGATGCTCAGGTGGCCCCAACAGCAGCTGTTTCACCCGTGCCTGGTCCGGCAGTTACTGCACACTGGGAGTTTGTCCGGCAGTCCCTCACCGTAAGAGGCTTCTCGGGTGAATGCGATCGCAGCGGCTCGCAGGGCCTTTACCCATAGCGAGGGAAAGTGGCGGGTCCTTCAGTCCTGGTGCGCCGGCGGGCAGCTCTCCCCGCGGACCTGACTACCCCCGCAGCTGGCCGAGGGCTTTCGGTGGCTCTTCTCCCAGCAGAACCTGGCCCCCATCAGCATCAGAGGTTACCTGGCGATGATTGCAGACATGTACCGCCACCTGGGCCTACCAGGCCTGGGGGCCTGCAAGGACCGCGCAGATCAGATGGCGCACTTGGATCTTCAGTGGCTGATTCCCGCTTGCTCATCCCTCGCTGGGACTTGTCCGGGGTGCTAACCTGGCTCAACTTGGAGCGGTTCTAGCCTCTACCCACAGTGTAGCTCGGAGACCTGACCAAGAAGACCTGCTTCCTTCGCGCCCTCGCCTCGGCGGCCAGGGTGAGCAAGAACCATGCCTTCAAGGGGCGACCCTCCTGTCTCCAGTCCAGGGCGATGGTTCGGTACAGCCCCGCACCGTCCAATGTTTCTGGCCAAGAATCGGCCCCAGCGGCCGCACCTCAGGTGTTGACCGTCTGCCCGCACCAGGCAAAGTACCAGTCCCGGGTGTCCCACCACAGGACCCTGTCCGGGCGTTGGAGTTGCCTGCGCAGAACTAAGCCACTCAGACAAGGGCGCTCACGCCTTTCATGCTCTGGGCCCGGGCAGATGTAACATCCCGACACAGACGAGCGCATCCGGGAGCCCTGCCCCACCTTCGGTGAGGGAATTGCCGGTTCGCCCACAACAGGACGTGCTCCCTAGGCGACTCCAGGCGTCGGGAGCTCGGTCCCCACACCCACAGACAGAGGAGCATGTGAAGACGATGTGCGCCTGGGCACATGAGATCGGAGGAGTGGCTGTAGGTGCCGCCTTTGCCCACAAATGCGCGGAAGAAACGTTGGGGCCGCCTTGGCTTGGAGGGGTGATCCACCTACTACTCTACTTCAGAGACCTATCCGGCCAGCGCGACAGCCTGGCCCTAGTAGTCTAGCAGCTGCCCTTTATAGACGATCAGCCGTTTACGAGATAGTGATTTTCTAGAGAGTAACAAAGGTTTGGGTATATCAAAATGAAGTCTAGTATGAATAAAAGCAGTGCGCACTCGTTTTAAACCGCCGGAGGATGGAGACATTTTTCTGTAGCACATTTTGTTTCCATTATGGCTGCAGACGAAACCAGGACCTTCGCGGCCATGTTTACAAGGGATCAGTAGTTTACACGGGTCTCATTGTTCCTGTATTCAGTGGTAGTATGCACTATATGTCACTTAAAAGGATTTCATTTTTTAAAGTAATATTTTCACACTTAGATATATTAAGAGAAGAAACAATTACGAAAACGCTTGCCTTGAACGCAAAATTAATATCGTTTCGCAACAATAAGGTATCCCAAAATCACGTGATCAAAACATCACGTGATGCCGTCTCCGCGGACGTGAATTTCTGTGTGCCGACGGGTTCTTTTTTATTTGTTCTACATAAGCTTGTTTGTTTAAAAAAAAGCAAACGTGTCAAGTTGCTGTGTGCATTTTTACGGCTTGATAAAGGTTTGTCACGTTTATTTCCATTCACTTTACCATCGCTTTGCCCGTTTCATTTCGACAACACAGCACCAAAACAAAACGTAACCCACAACACAAACGCTATCTTCAAAACCTATGCTGCATTCTGTAAAAGAAAAAGAGTGCCACACCACTTGGTTTTAACTGTCATGGCTGAGCAAAGTTTCGGAACTTGATTAATTATTTTATGAAGCAGTAACATTTATTTTAATCAGTTGCACTGACAAGCTATGTTGTGATGTGCGATCACTGCCAGTGCCAATTTTGCAGTCTCAGTGATCACTGATGGTACAGTACACTTCACACTGAAAAAAAAAAATACACAGCACAATGTGAACACGCTTGGAAGTTCATGCAATGCTTTGTTTAAAATTGAACCCTATCTTGCTAGCAGTAGCCTACTGCACAAAAGAGGAACTTATTTTGCTGCTGTGTTATTGCAGTTTGTCTGCATATAGACATTTGCAGTTCGCTGCAAGGATTCTTAGCAGCTGACATTAGCACTGACATATTGGGATTAAAACGAGAAAGAAAACGGAGAAAGGTGACACAGAGATGATTTAATAAATCAGTCAAGTGATCAAATGAATGAGATATCTGTGTTTTATGATAAACAGCTAGTTATGGGAGGGGGGTGGGGGGGTGGGAGAAGGAGGCACATACTTTATAATGTACACGTACTATTTCTTTCAGTGTTTCCATCACCCACTCATAACACCATTAGACTCGATGAGTTGTCATGTTTTGAGTGGTTTACAAAATACATGTACTTGTTGCTGTTACATTATCTTCTTACTGGTTTTGACATTTCGCTGTAAGATTTACAGTCACATACTTTAAGCGTGTTCCCCCTAACGCACACAGAGGTTGACTGTATCATTGATATGTGTGTGTAGGTAGCGTTTGGTTTTGTTTGAGGTGGCAGTTTTGGCCTCACCTTTAAGTTTGGTGCCGCTGTGCATGTGGCCACCAGTACTATTTACAGAACTGATGACTGCATGTGCAGGCTAGTTCACGGTATCAAAATGTGAACTGGGCAGCCTATTGTTTGAAGTGATCAGTGGTAGCAACATCCATGATGTATGTGTGCATTTGGCCACTGGTACTGTTTACAAAGGTGCTGTTTACAGAACTAGTGGCTGAGTAGGCATATTATTATTAGTACTGTTATTGTTATCAGGTGTGGCCTTATCTCTAAGTTTTGGTGCCCCTGTGCATGAGGCCAACAGTACTTTTCACAGAACTGATGGCTGCATGTGCAGTGTGGTTAACTGGACACATGAAATTTGTAGGTGGGCAGCTAAAATACAGGCAGTCAATACAAGCCACTTGCTTAACCTGAAGTCTCTATATATAGATTTTACAGTCCACTAATGCCCATCAGTATACAATTGTGCATGTCTTTTGTGGGTATTCTGTGGTTTTGTATGTGGGCTGGGGTTGAAAGTGGGGCGGTATGGCACCTATTACCGTGTATGTACAAAACCTTCATTACAAACAAACATAAATTAATAATTTTAATAAATAGTTATTTGGGTTTAACGCCGCGCGGTAGACTACGGCCATCTCATGGCAGTTAAATAAATAAGATAAAGTAAGTCAAAGATACCTGGGACATAAGAATGCTAAGTAAAGTATAGATTATGATCATGCACAGATGTACATTGGTGGATGTTCTGCGGTTTTGTGTGTGTAACTGGATTGGGGTTGGGAGCGAGTGATACTGCACCTATTACCATGTACGTGTATAAGACATAAGACATTTATTCACCAAGTAAAACGTTACAAGGATTTTTGTGTGGCATGGCGACAGTAAAATATGTCCTCACTTGTAGGGCATTCATCATGTCATACACTTAGTTGGCAATCATCCTATATACAGCACTAAAAGATAGATAAACACAATATTAAACACAAATCAGTCATATGTCACAAATCATGGAATCACGTTGTTCCGTGCATGGTGATGTATTGAGGACAGCTTCTGGAAAAAAAATTGCATCTGAATCGAGAGGTTCTGGCTTTAAAAGCACGAAACTGCCGGCCAGAGGGCAGAAGCTCGAAGAGATGATTGGCTGGGTGTGACAGATCTGACAATAGTACTGGTGGCCACATGCACAGGGGCACCATGGTGTATGTTCTTGAGCTGTATGCTGATGTGTATGTACAAAACCTACATTACAAACAAACAAAACAAAACAAACAAACAAAATAAATAAATAATTTAAATAAATAAGATAAAGTAAGTCTAAGGTACCTGGACATATGCATGCTAGGTAAAGGATAGATTAAAAATTATGAACATACACAGATGTGTATGTCCTTCTTTTGGTAGGTGTTCTGCGGTTTTATGTGTGTATTTAGGTAAGGGTTGGGAGCAGGCAGTATGGCACCTATTACCATCTATATATGTGTATATTTTCTTGTTTGCTGATGCCCCCACCCGGGTCTGCCCTGGGGGACTTGGGTGGGGTTAGGTACATTTTAGTTCCCAGGGTCACCCTGGTCAGCCCCACAGGGTGGGTTTCCTTTCTATTCTGGGGCATGTGTTTCTGTCTACCCTTGGTCCATTCACCTGTATTTGTCTTTTTAAAACTCTCCCAACTGTCTGCACTGCCTGTAGCTCTTGATGTTGGATGTGTGTTGCTAGACAGTCTTAGCTTTATTTAGGCCCCATGTTGTAGGTTTATTTAACGTATTTGACCGGCTGGCGACATACATTCAATTTTCTGTTTAGTTTTTTTTTTTTCACAAGCAGTGCAGGCACGTCCTGAGAAAGCCTTGTTGCTGTCGGGACGTTAAGCAATGTACAATCAATCAATCATTGTTTGCTGATGTGTATGTACAAAACCTTCATTACAAGCAAACAAAATAAATAAATAATTTAAATATATACTTATTTGGGTTTAATGTCGAGCAGGCGACCAATGCCATCTCATGGTGGTTAAATAAAAAAGATAAAGTAAGTCAAGATACCTGTGACATATGAATGCTCAGTAAAGGATAGATTATGAACATGCACAGATGTAAGTGTCGTTTGGTGGGTGTTCTCTGGTTGTGGAGTGGGGTTGGGAGTGGGCAGTATTACCATATATGTGTATGTGAACATCAGCATATGAACAAAACCTACTTTTCAAACAAATAAAAATAAATAATAAATTTAAATAACTAGGACATATGAATACCAAGTAAAGGATATATTATGAACATGCACAGATGTTTGTTCTGTGGTTTTGTATGTGGGGTGGGGAGCAGGTGGTATGCACCTATTACCATATGTGTACATGTTATGTTCACATCATATATGTGTATATGTATGTTCTCATCTTGTATGCTGATGTCCCCCACCCCGGTCTACCCTGGGGGACTTGGGCGGGGTTAACTACTTTTTAGTTCCCAGGGTGACCCTGGTCAGCCCCACAGGGTGGGTTTTCCCCTCTATTCATGGGCGTGTGTTTCTGTCTACCCTTGGTACATTCACCAGTATTTACCTTTTTTAAACTCTTCCTACTGTCTGCACTGCTTGTAGCTCTTGATATTGGATGTGTGTTGCTAAAGGGTCTAGTTAGGTTTATTTAGTGTATTAGACCAGCTGGCGACATACATTCAATATTCTGTTTAGTTTGGGTTTTTTCACAAGCAGTGCAGGCACGTCCTGAGAAAGTCTTGTTGCTGTCGGGATGTTAAACAATGTACAATCAATCATTTTATGCTGATGTGTATGTGCAAACATACATCACAAACAAACAAACAAACAAAAAAATAATAAATTAATAAAATAAGTTGGGGATACCTGGGACCTATAAATATGCATGTTAAGTAAAGGATAGATTATGAATATGCACAGATGTATGCATATTGAAAACAAATTTCCTCTCCTTGGTGACCACTACCATACCACTATAGTGATCATGTGCATCAAGGAATTCCTTCCATCCATAATTAAAAGGATAAATAATAAATAAATATGTAAGTGAATACATACATGAATCAATAAAACATAAATAAATAAATAAAACATGTAATATAATAGAGAGGGCTACTATCTGTATTGTGTCTCATGCAGTCCTGATAAAGCTTAATCATAAGAGTCCTTGTGAGTACTTGAGTGTGGATTGGTTGAATTGGTTGCAAAAACTAAAATTTTATATTTAGGTGTTTAGCTGAACATGGTGATTTTGATGGAAACGGTTCAGAGATGGATTTCACTCTGCCTGGCTTGTGCTTAAGACCAGTCGGATACGAGTGTGCTTGACCAGTTAAAAATCCCATATCCACTAATAAAATAAATAAAAAAAAGAGCAGACCTGCACTTAGAGCCGTTAGGCTGAAAAACAGACAAACAACATGCATGTTGTATCCGGCCAAAGAATGTTGAAGATGGTCGGCAGACACATTGCACAACATGCACAAAGGGAGTTTACTTTCGATATGCTTTCCTCCCACAAAAGACCGAGTTCTATGGAAAAGGCTGTTTTCAAGACCAGGAAAAATAACGTATTTGACGTTGATAAGATGTTCAAATCGAAAATAATCTCGGTTTCAATTCAGGAGCAAAGTAAAGCTTCATCAACCGTGCGCGTCTGATTGACTTCTTTTGAAGGCTTCTCGCTGACCGCCATTTTGAAACTAGCGACGCGACTATGCTTACCGCATTAAAAATAATACTTTTGAACTTATTTTATCGTATATATGTATGCATGTTTACTTGCTGATGATTTTAATTTACTCACTGGAATAATCTTGTAACTTGTATGCTTGAAATTTTCAATGTTACGCACAAAAAATGTCTTGCACCTTATCCGGGCGGTGTACGAGGACTGGTTCCCTCACATCGAAAAATAGCTTTCGAAAAACACTTCTACAAAAATGTCTCCATCCTAAGGACAAATATTGTTGCCATGCATAAACTATATGGCATTAGTACTTTAGCTTCGTACCTGCAAACCATTGTTACTCTTTTGACGAACTACTTAGTCTGCAGAAATTGCGAAAAGCTGCTGGACTATAGGGGGGGTACATCCCGGCCGCACGACACTCCCTCACGGCGCCACAGGCGCTTTAGGTCACGCCTAGCTGAAATTGTCGGGAGTGGGGGGGCCTCGATAGTTAACGCATGATGCAGTGCGTTTTTTCCTGGCAAAGGGAACACATGGGAGATGCATATTGGGCGGCACCCTCTTCCTATTCGCAATTCTTCCTATTAGTAATGCCATTGGTAAGAGTTTTGAGAAAACAAATGTATTTTTCTCTAAAGTGTATTTTTTTGAAAAATACTTACCGATGGCATTACTCAGAGGTCCCTCTCTCCTGCCTTGCTTGCCGCTGTTGAGCTATGGCAAAGACTGGCGGGTACTGCCAGGCACGTGACCAGATAGGGAGGCAGGGGAGGCAACCCAGGGTTCCTGGTAACGGTTCCCTAGAGTCGCCCCCCCTGGTTGTGATGTATACACAATTTTGGGGGCTGAAATTGGTAAGCTAAGCGTACCTTCCTATTAGTAATGCCATCAGTAAGCATTTTTCGAAAAAAATACAGTTTAGAGAAAAATACATTTTAGCCCTTATCATTCGGAAATACACGAGTGTGTGTGAAATAAGTTTGACTAAAATAGTTCAAGGGTAGTGCCAGAATAGTTTGGCGCCTCTAGGCACCAAGCTATTCTGGCACCACCCTTGAACTAAATCCATTGGTCTATATCCATATCTGTAAGTACTATAATGTAACTTGCATATGACAGTGTACAGATTTGAAGCTTTTAGCCTCCGTATGATATGGGTTAAGTTAAAGTTTGTCCTGCTCAGTTCTTTGGGCCATTGTCTGCTCCTGCACAGTTGTGCATGATCCAGCTGACACCAGACGAAGGCCCTTTAACCCTTTTAGCCCTGGATCCCTACAGCAGATTGATTAACCATGATAATTCAAGGGTAGTGCAAGATTAGCTTTCAGGCAATCTGGCACTACCCTTGAATTATTATGGTCAATCCACATCCTGCAGATGGTTCATAGTTGTTAAGTAACACTTCCAAACTTTGGGAAATGTACCCATGGGTAACTTACAGGAAATCGTGTCTTGATGGATGATGACTTGTGCACAGACCTGATGATGGACTATGTCTTTTACAGTGGCTCCACGGTGAATGTGGTGGTGACACTGGAGAGAGAGGATGAGGTCACCGGGCCCGTTGTTGCTCCATTCTTCCCACAAGTAAGTAAAGCGTTTATTTGTTTAGTTTATTTATTTCATGCTTTTGCATGCATTGTCATCCGTTTATTTGTCCCAAAGCCATTTTAGGTCCTGACACTCTACAGCCATGGATCGTCCATGATAGTTCAAGGGTGTTGCCAGAATAGCTGGCACCAAACTGTTGTTGCACAACTCTTAAAGTGCTCTGCTCTGCAGTGGACTATGACTGCTAAATTCGATGATACAATGGGCTATCAGTGTTGTTTTGCCTAAACTAAGACTTTTCTACCCATCTTTTCACAATTCATATGAGTAGGTGCATGGCCCAGGGGCTGGTTGCATGAGCGAGCTTAGTCCTGCACCGGCCACTAAGCAAGGTGCGCTGCTATAGCTGCGCACCTTGCTTAGTGGCTGGTGCAGGACTAAGCTCGCTCATGCAACTGGCCCCAGAGGTTTTCCACTGACTTGAGCATAACGGAAGGAGAAAACCAGAAAAGCCTTTCATTTTACAACATTCTTCAGACTTCATAATTTAGCCCTTTTGTCCATTGTTGTAACATAAACTAAGAACATTTATAAAGGAGACATTGCGATCTATGAACCCGTTCCCCCCTGGAGTACTGCCTTTAGCTGGTTGCTTTAAACCATCATAGCCAATCTCTCTTCTGAAATGTATTCTTCAAAGGACAATTCCTGACTTCAGGAATTCAAGGCCTTGGGGCTTCATGTCTGAAGACAGGTCTTCCACTTGTATTTTTTCTTATAGTTCCCATGACCTTGCCAGACCTAAAACATTGACTGTGTGGTTAACCCTTTTCATCCTGATACACTTTTGCTTGAAATAAATTTAACTGCAACAGTTCAAGGGTGGTGCCAAAATAGCTTGGTGCTTGAGGCGCCAAGCTATTCTGGCACCACGCTTGAACTAAATGGTTGATCTATCTCCTAATCTGTAATGTAGCTTTCATAGTTTGACTAATAAGCAATTTTTTTTTACAAAATCAGCCTCAGGATGTATTGGGTTAATCATGTTTTATTGCAAATTATAATTTTCCTCTGCATTTCTGACATTGATGACCTTGTCAGAGCCTTTGTTTGTTGACTGCCATAAAGTTGGCTGTGCACCTTACGATCATTTAACACAATTGTACCTGACTTACCATTGTTTTCCTTCCCCAGAAACGTGAGGAGGGTTGGTGGGTGGTGATTGGTGACCCGAAGAACAACTCGCTTCTGTCCATCAAGCGTCTGTCCCTGCAGCAGAAGGCAAAGGTCAAGCTGGATTTCCTGGCCCCCTCAGCTGGCCGCCACAGTTACATTGTGTACTACATGAGTGACTCTTACATGGGTTGTGACCAGGAGTACAAGATTAACATTGATGTGAAAGAGGGTGGAGACAGTTCCGATGACTCAGGCAGTGAGAGCAACTAACTGGATGTGCCCTGTTTACTACCACTTGCTGTATGCATCAGGAGGTTAACCCATTTAGCCCCAAGCCACTACAGCAAGAGCTGTGTCGACCATGATAATTCTAGGGTAGTGCCAGATTAGCTTGGTGCCATCAGGCACTACCCTAGAATCACCATGGTTGATCCATCTTCTGCAACTAGTACATAGTTGTTAGGCTGAATGGGTTTACTGAATGTGAGAGCACACGTTGAAGTGTGTCCTTCACACAAACAAATTGACGTTATTGCTTAATTCAGAAGAAATGTGAATGACTGTGTTTTGCCACAACCTGTCTGCACTGCTGGACCACACTTGCTGCTCAGAACACGCAGGAAAATGGGTAGTGACTAGTCTCAGACAAAGTGATTTAACATCTGTATTTTTCAACAGTTCTCAACAAAGAGGGAGGCGAAATTCAAAGGGGTTTTATCCCCCAGAATGTCAGGATTTCATACCAGGATTTCTCCTAAACAAAGTCACAGCTGTGATTTCTCCCTCATCTCAAGCTTGCCACCTATTGTTATTGTCACCATTCCCAATGCCACGCTGTCCTCGTGGCGGTGTTCGACCGCGCCGCATTCCTCTTTGATTCTGGGTTTGATTTTGGCTTTGACCTGAGGCCCATCAGGTCTGGTTAAAGGAAGATAAATGTCCGATGTAAACTTGCTGTTCATGTCCGATTTCAGCCAAAATCAGAAGAATTTAGAGCACTTTGGTTCATCATTACTCTCGCTGTCAAGTGCAGAACTTCATCCACTGAAAGCCGTGTCTTTCTCAGTCTGTTTTGAGACGTTTCCTTCGATTTTTTTTTCATGCAAGAGCTTGTATGCTTTATTGGCCGAAGTATTATCAAGGAAAGCAACTGAATGACCATAGTATATATTGGAGAAATTGTGGATATGGGCACAGATTTGGTATATATTGGAGAAATTGTGGATACGGGCACAGATTTGGACTGTTCCCAGCTAAACGTATAAATCCAGTGTTGGTACTGTAGTGATGCTCACCATAAACGGAAAATTACAGTTACAACCCCCAACGAGTTAATGCAGAACAGTCCCACAAGACCTGCAGTATGCCCTCTTACCGTTCTGGCTTAACTAGCATGAGTGACCCCCACCCAGGTCTGCTCTGGGGCTTTGGGTTAACTATTGGTTAGGTCTGAGAGCCACTCAGCCACTATGCGTGTGTTTTTTTTTAAATGTCATTTCCCTTTATATATTTGGAGTTGTAATGATTGTTTGGTAAACTAGGGTTCGATAAATAAGTGTGAAAGTGCAGCATCCCTGCATGTCTTAAGGCGTATTTTGCAAATTAGACTGGCTGGTGACATACATTTTCAGTATTCTATTTTTGTCTTTTCTTTATTGTCAGTGACGTCTAGGATAGCCCTGTTCTATTGGGCATTAAAAATAAATACAGGAGTGACCGTCACGATTTTATAAACCACAAGTATCAGCCCTAAATTTGGAAAATGCCATTTAATGGCTGCATACTAGTTGTAGAAGATGGATCATCTATGATAGTTTATGGGCAGTACCAGATTTAGATTAGCTTTGTGCTTTTCCTTTGCCAAACTAATCCTATCCTGTACTTGTCCAACTTGAAATCACATAGTCAGCACATGTCATGCAGTGATGTGTCTCAACTGCATGTATTTGTATAGTGTACATACATGTACATACATTTTAATTCTTTTTAATCCTTTGGCCATCAGTAGCGCTTATTGTCACAATGAGCCAAAGAGATCACTGGTTGCTTTCTTGAACATGTCAATGTTAGATATTTTTATTAGTGCTTTTGCATGTAGGTTTTCTTTTATCACACAGAGAGCCAATCATTGTCCTGCTGTCTTCCTTCTGCCCATCAGTGGCATACTTCACAAAAAATGTCCATGTCATTATTTGTTGCACAGACTTGGCTCGATGATCTGTTGAGGTAACTTTCTAACAGTGACCTCTTTAAAAGGTCATAAATGTGAAAAATAGTTTTTTTAGGAACCCACAGATCCCATTTAGCATAGTGGTTGCTAATGTCAAAACACAGATACCCATTACTATGTTCTTTTGAGTGATATCTGAGGGTCAAGAGTCATTGTATTAGATGTCCTTTACATGAGTGAGGACATTGCCAATTTTTTCTTTAAAAGGTTCAGTGCAGAGAAAATTTCAACACCAAGCAACTGCTAGAGGTATAGATCCTTACGAGTCCTCACAGTTGCGGGAGCTCATGAGGATCTATGCCTCTTGCTGACACCACTTTGAATCCATGTTTCTGGGACTGCTAGGGGATGTTGAAATAATGAAGACTGCAGAAACTCAGTTCGCATCAGCTGGCACTGTACTGGTTGAGATGATTAGAAAAGGAGTACATAATCGAAATGATACACATTTTTTACTATTTTCTCTCCACTTGTTTTGCCAGAATTATTCATGAGATGATTTTTTATTGCATCATTGTTTTGTATGTACTTCGGTTCTAATTACTAAATTGTATTTTCATTATTTTCATGTCATTGATGTCCATAGTTCACATTGTTCATTCAGATGATCCAACGTATTGTAATGTTTTTCTGAAATATTGATACATGTTTGTGTTCATTAAAGAATGCATTAAAGAATATGGAAAAAAGTGGCATTGCATCTTGTTTGTTGTTTTGTTTCACTTTAATGTTCCTGTTTATGCGCATGTTCTGTCCACGTTCATTCAGCCATCAGGACTGTAAACAGAACTGATGGCTGCTTGTGCAAAGGGGTTAATGTTGGTGTTCTTCACAGATGATTTCTAAACAAGCCAGGAGAAACATGACAATAAGTAATAGTAATACCTTGTATGTTGAAGGCACCCCCCACCCCCACCCCCTCCCCTCCCCCCATCCAGTTACCAACAGCAGCAGTGGCACTGAGGTTCTGTAGGAAGAGCTTCCATGAGATGTACATGTATGACTATGAGAGTGGGTTATAAATTTATATTTTACTCTATGGGCGGAAGTGCTGGTAACCTATTACTACCCTCATTCCTTTGCCCAGTGCACAATGGATGCTGGGCAGACTTGAAAGGACACGAGAGATCCATGGTAAACCAGACCAATATTGGTACGATATTGAGTTAGTTGTACATTGCTCAACGTTCTGACAGCAACAAGACTTTCTCAGGACGTGCCTGCACTGCTTGTGAAAACAAAACCTAAACAGAATATTGAATGTATGGCCTAATACGTTAAATAAACCTAAGACCATTTAGCAACACACATCCAATATCGAGAGCTACAGGGAGCGCAGACAGTAGGGAGAGTTTAAAAAGGAAAATACAGGTGAATGGACCAAGGGTAGACAGAAACACATGCCGCAGAATAGAAGGGAAAACCCACCCTGTGGGGCTGGCCAGGGTGACCCTGGGAACTAAAATGTAGTTAACCCCACCCAAGTCCCCCAGGGCAGACTCGGGTGGGGGTGGTACGATATCGAAAGGAATTCTGATGGATGGGGTGGAGCGTGTAACTGATTGCTGTCTTCATTCATTCATCTATTTATTGTGTTGAGCAGCTTCAAAATTCTGAAGATTTTTTAAAAAACAATTCTCAACTTTTCTCTTCAATATCTCTGGATTTATGTCCCCTGGCGATCTCGGCATTTACCCCATAGAGCGTATACATAGGGAGAGGCTATCTGGCGCTTATCAGCCTGGAGACCGCCCGCCATTTTGCGGGTGCCACTAACTCTACCGCCGCACTGTGTTTATGCTATGGCCTGTATAATTATACTGCTGCCTTTTAACACCTGGCAGAGATAACGATAATGGACTGCTAGGCGCGTGAACTGTACGGACTTGTACTTATGCATTTACAACATAATACACACATCACGTTATAAAATAACCAGCAAGTGGTCTAAAAGCGTTTGTAATCCCCTACGGCACAACCACATGAATGTTATCTTGGCTCAGTTTACGTAAGTTTAGACAGGACTATGACTGTGCCATGCTTGCGGAAGATAAAGAAGTTCAGTTTTGAATGTGTTATCTTGGTGCCTTATTTCTAAGGAATCGCGAAAGTATTGCTCTGCTATCTATCTATCTATCCTTGATCGATCCATTTGGCTCAGCTGATTGAATGCCAGCCGCTTATGGAAATCAATCGTACATTATTTTCCCTGTGATTGATCCATCTCCCGCTTGCCCCATGTCATGTACACTATGTGCATATGACTGGATGAAATCAAAACATAAGTTCTTAGGACGTCCTTCTTCCTACACGCACGACCGACTGCACAACACACACACACACACACACACGGCACCGGCACACACACACACGCGCAGAGAGAGAGAAAGAGAGACAGAAGAACTGAGCAGAAACAGACAGGCAGAAGAGATAGAGACACTGACTGACAGACAGACAGAAGAGGCAGAAATACTGACAAACCGACGAGCATGAACTCTGAAAATGGAGCCGATTATTTGATTACGCAGACGCTTTTTATTTCGTGCCCAACTCTATTTAACAAATCATGTAAAAAGAATCTGACATTCACTGTCAGTGTTTCAGTGACTCTTACTCTTATTATCCGTATGATTTACACACTCATACCTATCTTTATAAAAAGACAGACGGTATGACGCGTGAACATTTTCAATTTATACCATGAAATTATCCTATTTTTAGCCGACAAAACAATACAAAACAAAATACAATATAAGAATCCACCATATATTCTTATGCCACGTGTACTTTTGCCACTAACAAAAAAGTACAAAACAATGTACTATTTGTACAAGCTAGTCATACCAGTCCTCGCGCTGGGACCATATAGCGTTGAGGCGCGTCCCCTGAGTGGTGGATAGGGGGTCCCTCGCGAGAGGGGTGCACCGAATGAAATAAGGTGACGTGAACCAACATGGTCTAAGGGAAGGTGACCCCGACAGAAAACCCCTGCTCCTCCTAGTAAGGGGGTTGGGCGTGGGGGTACCTTCCCCACCCTGCAAGAAAGGAAATAGCTACAAAAACGCCGACGAAAAGAGAAACAGTAACTAATTCCTTTCCTGGAGGAGGAAGGTTCTTCTACCAGAAGATTTATTACGTCCTGTGGTGAAAACCGGAAGTCTTCGGAAACCACAGGACCGAGCCGCCTCTCTCTATCCAGGGACACAACCATGGGCACATGGAATGTCAAGACCATGTACCAGAGCGGCAAGGCCGCCCAGATAGCGGAAATGCAAAAGTACAACCTTTCTCTGCTAGGTATCGGTGAAGCCAGATGGACGCAGTCTGGCCAGAAAAGGCTGTTAAGTGGGGAGATGATTCTGTATTCAGGTCATGAAGAGGAGAATGCCCCCCATACAGAAGGAGTAGCATTCATGCTGTCACCAGTGGCACAGAGAGCGCTGATGGGCTGGGAACCTCTTGGGCCAAGAATTATCACAGCAGCCTTTAGAACCAAGAAAAAGCTCAAGCTGAACGTCATCCAGTGTTATGCGCCCACTAATGACAGTGACGAGGAAGAGAAACGAGAGTTCTACGACCGACTCCAGAGTGCTGTGGACAAATGTGCGGAGCGAGACATCACCATCGTCATGGGCGATTTTAATGCCAAAATAAGGGAGGACAACACCGGATACGAAGAGGTGATGGGGAGATAGGGACTAGGGGAGATGAGTGAGAACGGGGAGAGGTTTGTAGACTTTTGTGCTCTAAACAGACTTGTCATTGGAGGCAGCATCTTCCCACGCAGAAGAATACACAAAGCAACTTGGGTCTCACCTGACCATACTACAGAGAACCAAATAGACCATATCTGCATTAGCAAGAAATTTAGAAAATCCCTTCAAGATGTTCGAGTGAGGAGGGGAGCAGATGTCGCCTCAGACCACCATCTGCTTACCTTAAGAATAAAGCTCAAGTTAAAGAAAAGCCTCTCAGAGACAAAAAAGAAGACAGCGCTATAATGTAGGCCTCCTGAGAGAGACTGGAGTGAGAGAGGAGTTCAAACTGGTGCTGTCCAACCGGTTTCAAGCGCTACAGGAACTAGTAAATGAAGAGGAGGCGGTTACCACAGAGCAGCAGTGGAAGGCAGTTAGAGAGGCGCTGAGCTCAACCTGCAAAGACACTGTAGGGTTCAGGAAACACCATCACAAAGACTGTCTGTCGGCACAGACCTTGAAGAAGATAGAAGTGAGGAAGCAGAAGAAAACAGTTGGTCAACAACAGTCGCACGAGAGCGGCCAAAGCAAGGGCACAGGAGGAATACTCGGAAGCCAACCGCGAGATGAAGAGGAGTATCAGGGCAGACAAGAGGGCCTACACAGACAGCCTGGCAGCAGAGGCAGAAAAGGCAGCAGGCAGCGGCAACATGAAACAGCTCTACGACATTACCAGACGATTGTCGGGCAAGTCATATGGCCATACAGAAAGACCAGTAAAAGACAAAGAAGGCAAGCCTATTGCAGACAGAGCAGACCAACTCGACAGATGGGCCGAGTATTTTGAAGAGTTACTGAACAGACCCAGACCACCCGACCACCCCTGACATCCAGCCAGCAGAGACCGACCTACCCATCAGCTGTGACAGACCCAGCCGGGAAGAGATCAGAAGAGCAGTGGCATTTTTGAAGAACGGCAAAGCAGCAGGGCCAGATGGCATCCCAGCGGAGTCTCTGAAAGCAGGCCTAGAGACAACAGTAGAGCTGCTGTACTTACTGTTTGGAAAGATCTGGGTGTTCCAACTACAGAGGAATCACCTTGCTGTCAGTACCAGGAAAGGTCTTCAACAGGATCATCCTGGAGAGAATGAAGAGCTCCATTGACCCCCAGCTGAGAGACCAGCAAGCAGGATTCAGGAACTGGGAAACCGATCATGTACAGACCAGATCGCAACTCTCCGCATCATCGTTGAACAGTCTCTGGAGTGGAGCTCCCCGCTGTACGTCAACTTTGTGGATTACGAGAAAGCATTTGACAGCGTGGACCGAGAGACTCTGTGGAAACTCCTACGACACTACGGTGTACCCACAAAGCTCGTCCGCCTGATCAAGAGCAGCTACGATGGCATGACATGTCGCGTGATCCACGAAGGGCAATTCTCCAGGGAGCTCCAGGTCAGAACCTGTGTCAGTGTAACGCACGCAGACTTGCCCACAGTCGCACGTACAGACTCACACGCAACAGACGCATACACCGCCACTGACTCAGACGGGCGCATTCATGCGGTAAAAATCAACACACGGGCTCCCTTTCTAAAGTAACTTTATACAACATAAAAGAAAAGAAACGCTTAAATGATTATCAAACTATACACATTTCCCCACACCCAGCATCCACATCACATACACATCACACACTATCTCCTTGCCAGGCTAGGTATTAGTTTCTCACTGTCTCCAACCTGTTTGATGTTATCGCCTGGTGTGATGAAGCTCTATGCTCGTACATAGTGTTTATACATTAGGGTTAGTACGGTACGGTTTTTGTTAACGGTTTGTTTGTGCCGATAGTCCGGGTGGCATGAAGCTCCACGTGAAATCTGTAAGGCATGGTTAGCACGGAGTTTTGGTGAGTTCTGTTTAGTGAGTTCTAGGCAAAAGTCAGTCTGGCAGAGGAGTAATATATTAGTACGGGCTGTCTTGTTGTATGAAACGGATGCATTTGATATACCTAGCCCGTATTCCAAGACTCTGAAGCCTAGATTTCAGGTATGTTTCTATATATGTAGTATTGATAGTTGCTTAGTTAAAGACAGCATGCGCTGGTAAGAGTAATGTGGTTGTATAGCGGTGTTCCGGTTTGGTTTAGTTATGTTGGTTTAGAATTCAGTGAAGTAACCGGTGGTTTTGTATACAGTTGTTTACCGCGATAGATAACTAAAGGAATATAAGGTGTGTATGCTTGAGTTGCTATGAAGATAGTACGTGGTTGGTTAAGCATAGTCTTTTCCAGTGTATAGAGTAGTGTATAGCAAGAGTGTTAGGCTATAGTCTGTTTCAAGATAGTGACAGAGATATGGGGGTGTTACGGAAGTAGACAGTTTATGAAGCACGTGTGTGTGTGTGAATGAACGTGTGAGTTATTTGTGTCGGCCAGGTTACGTGACGTTTCTCATTGATCCAATATGTTGTGTGTTTAGCAAGTGTTAGTTGGGACTTTTGTTGTCGTATTCAGAGTGCTTGTAAAGAGGGAGCGACGGACGCCGAGACGTCGAGTCACCAGACCTAACGTGAGGTCATCACCCCTCCAGCTCTTCACTCAGAGTGAGTCTGACCGGGACCGAGACACCCGAGTCAAAGCGAGAACTGCGCTACAGTACGAGTACGAGGACGTCCGTACCAAAGAGACAGGACGGCAGGAAGAAGCGTACAACGAAGGACTTTCACGCCTAGACGTGAGAAGGACCAACGTAACCAGGCAATAACATCAAACAGATTGGAGACAGTGTGAAACTAAAGCCTAGCCTGGCCGAGATAGTGTGTGATGTGTATGTGATGTGGATGCAGTGGGGAAAGGAGTGATGTATATAGCTTGATAGTTGTGAGCGTTGTTTTTTTGTTGTTGTATATTTATCTTGTTTAAAAGTCACTTTAGACAGGGAGCCCGTGTGTTGAGTTTTACCGCATGAATGCGCCCGTCTGAGTCAGTGGCGGTGTATGCGTCTGTTGCATGAGAGTCTGTACGTGCGACTGTGGGCAAGTCTGCGTGCGTTACACCTGGTTACGTTGGTCCTTCTCACGTCTAGGCGTGCAAGTCTTCCGTTGTACGCTCTTTCCTGTCGTCCTGTCTCTTTATCACGGACGTCCTCGTACTCGTACCGTAGCGCAGTTCTTGCTTTGACTCGGGTATCTCGGTCCCGATCGCTTCACTCCCTGAGTGAAGAGCTGGAGGGATGATGACCTCACGTTAGGTCTGGTGACTGACGTCTCGGCGTCCGTCGCTCCCTCTTTACAAGCACTCTAAACACAACAACAAGGATCCAAAACGTAACGCTTGCTAAACACACAACATATTGGATGACATGAGAAACATTACGTAACCTGGCCGATACAAACAACTCACACGTTCATTCACACACACGTGCTTCATAACCGAACTACTTTCATTACACCCCCGATATCTCTGTCACTATCTTGAACCAGACTATACATTATTCTATACACTGGAAAAGACTATGCTTAACCAACCACGTACTACCTTGCGTGTGGTATGTGTATGTTTACATGTCTATGTCATTTATGTAGTAGACGTAGCAACGGCAAGTTTGAAAACTGGTCCTGTTACCAATAACTTCTACCGTTGGAAAATAAAGGTTCATTGTTCATTGTTCATTCCTAGCGACTTAGGCATACACACCTTACATTCCTTTAATTATCCATCTCGGTACATGAACTAACTCCCATTCCTTTAGTTATCCATCTCGGTAAATAACTGTAAACCAAAACACCGGTTACTTCACTGAATTCTAAACATACATAACTGAACCAAACCGGTCAACACTATACAAGCAAATTACTCTTAGCAACGCATACTGTCTTTAACTAAGCAACTATCAATACTACATATATAGAAACATACCTGAATTCTAGGTTTCAGAGTCTTGGAATACGGGCTAGGTATCTCAAACACATCCGTTTCATACAACAAGAAAGCCCGTACTAACGTGTTCACTGCTCTGCCAGACAGCTTCCGCCTAGAACTCACTATAACAGAACTCACTAAAACTCCCGTGTTAACCATGTCTTAAAGATTTCACGTAGGCAACGGGCCTCACGGACTATGGGCACAAACAAACCGTTAACAAAACCCGTACCGTATTTAACCTAATGTGTGAGCACTGAGCACGAGCATAGAGCTTCATCACAGTCAGGCAGGGGAGTTTGCTGTCTCCGTTCCTCTTCCTACTGGCCATAGACTGGGTCATGAAGAGGACCACAGAGCACAGACGAAGTGGAATACAGTGGATACTGTAGACACAGCATGACGACCTCGATTTTGCAGACGACTTGGCTTTACTGTCCCACACTCATCAACAAATGCAGGACAAGACCACGAGGCTTGCTGACATCTCGTCCCAAGTGGGCATCACCATCCACAAACAGAAAACAAAGACAATGAGGCTGAACGCAACCAGGGAAGAACCAGTCTTGCTTGCTGGCACCCCGTTGGAGGAGGTGGAGTCCTTCACCTATCTCGGGAGCATCATAGACAAAAAAAAGGCGGCACTGATGCAGATGTCAGAGCACGAATCGGTAAAGCCAGAGCAGCCTTTCTCCAGTTGAAAAAAGTGTGGTGTTCCAGAGAGCTGTCACAACACACCAAAGTCCGGATTTTCAACTCCAACGTAAAAGCAGTTCTCCTATATGGAGCAGAGACTTGGAGATTGACAACAACTACAGTCAACAGAGTACAGATCTTCATAAACAGTTGCCTTAGAAGAATTTTGAAAATTCACTGGCCAGAGAAGAGAGAACAGAGCAGATAACAGCAGAGAATGAAATTGGCGAAGAAGATGGGGATGGACTGGTCACAGTCTGAGAAAGCCAGCTTCCAGTATCACTAGGCAGGCATTGTCATGGAACCCCCAGGGAAAGAGGAAAAGAGGCAGGCCGAGAAACACCTGGCGTCGAGACCTCCAAGCAGACATCAAGAGACTGGGAACCACCTGGAGTAAAATCGAAGGAGAAGCACAGGACAGGAGTCGCTGGAGGTCTCTCGTCGACGGCCTATACCCGGGGAGGGGTGACAGGCGTAAGTAAATAAGTAAGTAAGTCATACCGGTCCATCCACGTATCATATCAGTGCTCGCACAACAGACTTAACTTGGCCAGAATCTTCAGTTTAGACAGAGATAAATTTAGAGCTTAACATGCCAAGTATGATATTTGACACACGGGTTTGTGATTGTGTATCCTACATTTTGGCGATTTTTTACGCGAGAGGATGGAGTTTTTCTGAGTTATGACTTATGAGTGTTTTTCCTTATTTTTCTGGTCTTATTATGATTTTCACGCGAACTTTCTTCTTCCATTTTTCAATTTTGTGCACATGTGACTCACTCATGATGATCCTAATACCGCCCTCAGTATTTGGTACTCTATTTTCCTAAATGTACTTAATAAACATGCTCCCCTACACGAGAGGAGGGTAAAATCTCACACTCTTAAGCAATTCCTCCCTGGCTTACTCCCGAAATCGTGCAGGCGATGACGCTTAGAAACGATCTACGTAGCAATAAAATGTTTACTGAATATAAACAACAGCGTAACCGTGTTAAATACATGATCAGAGAGGCAAGAAAAAAGTTAGTTCGTGACACGGTTAAAAACAGCAAGGATATCTCTGCTATATGGCGCCTTCTAAACACGCTTACTAGGGGGTCTCCAAGTACCGCAAAACTACCATCCCCACTATCTTATACATTCAATGACCATTTTCTTTCTGTTGCCGAATCTCTAATTTCGTCAAGCCAGGATAACACTTATTACCATTCTAATCTGCTGTCTGAGTTTTGTCAACAAAGAACAATGGGCAACATCCCCATTCTAGCTGTTCATGAAGTGGGTTTACTCATAAGTAACCTTTCAAATAAAAAGTCTTCGGGGCCTGATGACATTAGCCCGAAAATACTTAAGCTGTCTCTCCCATACATTGTAGAAGCCTTAACTTGTAATCTCTGTATCCAGCATAACACTTTTCCTAACAAACTTAAATATGCGAAAGTAATTCCACTTCCAAAAACAAAAGATCGTTCTGACACTATCAGTCTATTTCTTTATTATCTGTTTTGTCCAAACCACTGGAAAGGCACGTTCATAAACACCTGCTTGCGTACCAAGAAAACGGTAAGCTCCTCCACCCTTTCCAATCCGGATTTCGCCCGCAGCATTCATGCCACACAGCACTTGCACGCCTTGTTGACACATGGCTCGAGGGTATGAATAAGTCACAGTTAACAGGAGTAGTCTATCTAGATTTTAAGAAGGCTTTTGATCTGATTGACCACACTATTCTGACTGCTAAGCTTCACAAATACCTTAATAACGGAGACGCAGTTGCTTTTTTCACATCTTACCTTACTTCTTCTTCTTCTTCAGCGTTCCCGAGTTTCTGCCTCAGATGTCAAGATTGGTTGTTGACATGAAGTTCGTGGTCAGCAGTAGGTCTAGAATGGAGCCCCAGAGTTTCTCTGACAGCGTCGCTCCATGAGGCCAGTGCTGTATCCTGGCGTCTTGGTACAGGGGACAGGACTGCAGTACATGCTCTGGGGTCTGTAAACCAGTTTCACACAAGCAGTCTGCAGTGTGTGACAGTCCAAGGCGGTACAAGTGTGCACGCAGTCGGCAGTGATCAGTCCCTAGACGGAATATGGTGGTCTGTTGGTGGCGCTGGTGGTGTTATAACTGGTCATCTGATGGTGGGTTGTGTTGGGTCTACCAGTCTGCATGATAGTGCCGCTTAATGAGGCTTTTGACTTCCTGGAAGGACATCGGTTGGTTTGGCTGCTCAAGCTTGCTACCGGACTTGGCGAGTCTGTCTGCCTCCTCATTTCCTGATAGTCCACAGTGAGCAGGTACCACTGAACAGCCACGTGTTAGGCGTGAGAGGGCGACCAGCAGGTGCAGTGTTTCTTTCTCCAGCTGCTCACTGGGGGGCTGCAGGCTTTGGACGGTGGATCTGCAGTCGGTCAGGAAAACGACTTGTGAGGGCAGGGGATCGTCTGCACCAACAAGGCTGGCAGCCTCTCGTAGAGCAGTGAGTTCAGCACGGTAGTTGGATGACAGTCTTTCCACAGGCAGGGATTTGGATGTGGTGTGTCCATCTGGGTAGCGGATGAAAATTCCACTGCCTCCATTCTTGACAGCTGCGTCTGAGGATCCATCTGTGAAAACGTGTGCCCAGACATTGTAATCTCGGTACAGCATTTCCAGTGTGAGAGACCTGAGGATGGCTTCTGACTGGGATTCTTTGCTGGCTATTCCTGGGACATCAGTAACAAACAGCACGTTTTCCAGGGAGGTGCTCCAGTCCTCAGTAGCTTGAAGAGGTTCTCGACCATTTGAGGCATTGTAGATGGTGTCCTGGTGAGCTCTTATGAGTTGTTTTGTGAGGTGGTTGAAGCTGCTCCTCTTCAGCCTGTTCTTTGTTTGTTCTTGGAGTTGCTGATGGACTGGGTGGGTGGGCAGTCTCTGCAACTTTTCACTGTGAGCAAGGACCTTCTCCTCCCGTCTTTTGTCTAGGCAGTGAAGACCAGTGGTGGTTTCTAAGGTATGGATGGATGTCGTTTTTAGCCCGCCTGTGATGATGCGCATGCCTGCGTTCTGCACTCTGGCTAGCCTGCTCGTGTTGCTCTTGGCAACAGTGGCCCAAGATGCTGAGCCATACTCCATCACAGGACGGATGTTTCCTGTGTACACTTGCTTGAGGATGCTGCTGTTTGCTCCCCATTTGGTGCCTGCCAGTTTCTTCATGAGAGACAGTCTTCTCGTGGCCTTCCTCTCCGCCTCTTTGATGTGTGGATTCCAGGTCATTTTTTTGGGTCTAGTTTGACACCAAAGTAGGTGAGAGTGTCATCCTGGGGGGACATCTTGGTTGTTGACTGTTAGTTTGCGGGATTCTTTGGAGTTGGAGAGGGAGACGCAAGTGGAGACTGTCTTCTGACTGTTGATGGTGACACACGAATCCCTCGCCCACCTGGATGTGTTGTTGAGGGCCTCTTGCATTCTGACTGTAGCAGTTGGAGTGGACTCTGAGGCGTTCCACATGGCAAAGTCGTCAGCATGCAGGGCTCTCGTGATGTGTCTGGAGGGGCTATCAGTGATGTCATTAATGAAGACGAGGAAGAGGGTGGGGAAATAATAATAATAATAATAATAATAATAATAATAATAATAAGCGCATTAAATAACACCTCCTTGGGAAACACCTTCCCTGATCTTGACGGTGTAGCTCAGGCTGTCACCCAGGTTGACCCTCGCGGTTCTGTGGCTGAGGAAACTCCTCATCCAGATGAACATTCGCCCGGCAACTCATGCCGTCAATAGTTTCAGAAGAAGACCCTCTTTCCACGCCTTGTCAAACGCTTTGGAGTGGTCAACGAAGGTGGCGACTACTTTCTTCTTTTCCTGAAAGGCATTTTCTATCGACTGTGCAAGGTAGATGAGCTGGTCTTCAGTACTTCTGTTCTCCCTGAAGGCTGTCTGTTCTTTGGTGATCAGGTTGTTGGTTTCCAGATGCCACAGAAGTCTCTTGTTGATCATGCGCTCGAGAGTCTTGCCGAGGCAGCTTAGCAGGCTGACAGGTCTGTAGCTGGACTTCTTGTCTGGGTCCTTTCCTTTCTTGGGTATGGGTGCAATGGTGGCCTCCTTCCACGCTGATGGAAAACCATCCTTTCTCCATGAAAGGTTAAAGAGTTCAAGCAGTTTCCTTCTGGCAGCTGGTCCAAGATGCTCGATCATTTCGTTGCTGACTCCGTCCTTCCCTGGGGGTTTCCTGGTCTTGAGTCTCCTGATCGCATCATTGAGTTCTGACAGAGTGAGGTAAGTCAAGGCTGCAGTGGGGTTTGTCTGGTGTTTTAGCTTGGTCTGCAGCTGTGTTTCGACTTCCCTTCTTCTTTTTGCTGGGATTTTTAGAGTACTGTCCATCTCAAAGGCATCAGCAAGGATGTTTGCAGCTCTCTTCCCTGTGTGGAGCATGTCATCTTCCACAAGTGCTGTGGATCTAGACGTGGTTGTGGCATCCTCGTTCAGAGTCTTGGTGAGACGCCATAGTTGTCGAGGGCTTTGGTCCAGGCTGAGTGAGGCTGTTTTTTCGTGCCAGCTTTGACGGATTTCTTTTGTCTTTGCCGTGTTGAAATCCACATTCAGTTGATTATGCCTGGCAGTTGTTTCTGGTGTTGGGTTCTTCTCCATGTCATTTCTGGCTTCTGAGAGTTGCTGGTGAAGGGGGGCCAGAGTTTTGCTCCAGTAGGGTTTGTAGTCTTTTCTGAAGCCACGGGGGATAGATTTCTGAGCTGCTGATATGATGGCTTCCGTCAGTTTTTTGACATTTTTGTTTATGTCCTCTGTTAGGTTGATGCAGCAGAGTACCTCAGCATGGGCTTGATATGTTGTCCAGTCAGCTTTCTTGAAGTTCCAGCTGGCTCTTTTTCGGTGGTGTTCGCTGGCAGTCTTCTTATTTGCAATGTGCAGGATGATAGGCATAGGGAGGTGGTCGCTTCCGCCCAGCTGATCATTTACGACTCTGGTGGTTTGTTTCTGAACATCTTCTGTGGCCATGGCGAGGTCAGGAGTTGATGTTTTCTTCCAAGGTCTGGAATGGTATGTTGGTCTGTCGTCAAGCTGGTTAATCAAGACTAGCTGGTTGTCGATGAGCCAGTCCTCTATGTCCTCTCCTCTGCGATCCAAGCCTTCATACCCCCAGCTCGGTGAGTGACCGTTGAAGTCCCCAACAATTATGTGGTTTTCTGGCAAGAGCTGAATGGCATGGAGGTCAAGCCTTGAGGTGGGAGGGCTGTAGCAGTTGGTGATGAGTTCTTTATCTTGCAGGAGGATCTTGATGGTGACAAACTCAATCAAGTTCGCCTGCTGCTGTCTGTTCTATCAAAAATGCCGCGATTCCATGCCTGACAAGAGTTATTACTCCCCCTTTGTGTCCAGTGGGTCTGTCTCGTCGGAAAGTTTCATAACCCCTGATGAAGAATCTGCGGCTTTCTGTCAAGTCAGTTTCTTGAATGCAGATGACATCAATGTTGTTCTCTTTCAGGAAGGCACGTAACTCTGTTTTCTTTTGCTGAATGCCTTCTGCGTTCCACTGCGCAACCCTGAGAGCTGTCGTTGGAGATGTAGAGAGACCAAAGCACGACTCTGCCTGCCCCTGGTTTCCAGGTTAGCAGAGCCGCCAGTCGCTGAGGTGGATTCCTTAGAGGCTGAAGGCCCGGCACCGTCCCCGCCTGGCTTTGGTCCATGAGGACGACATCATATCGAAATATCCAAATGAGGCATAATCCATGAGGCGGGTTGCGTGTGAGCTCGTTTCCCTGACGGCCGGGTTTCCACACTATACCAGATGGCATAGTCAACGACACTCCGACTTCGTTAGTCATTGGTTTCAGTTCTGAGTTTTCCTTCTCGTAGGAGAATTTCCTTAACTGGGATTGAGAGCTTCCCCTGCCCTTGTTTTAATTTTGGAGTTGACTTCTCCTAGGCCAGTTGCCTGCCACAGCTTATGAGTCTGGTCTACCCAGGGAGTTTGTTCGGATCCCATCCCTAGACATGCCAGCTGCCGACCAATCTACTCTTGTAAGGAGTTGCACCTAGAATGGCTGCCTACCAGGGCTGCTGAGCCCACTCTGCCCGGCCATGGTTGGTTTTCTTTCGGAGTTTGCTCCCCTAGCCTTTGCCTCTCCCGAGGCACCCACAAGGCAGTGGGGCTATTTACCGATAGTTGGGAGTGTGGTTCACGCGCATCAGGGCGTATCCACACACCGGTGGGCCTGCATGCCGCGTGTCTGGGGGCCAGACCTCCTCCTAGTCTCATGTAGTTCAGCCTGAATCCGTAAGGTGCTCAGTTACCGTGTGTCGCCGCGAGGAGGCACATGAGGCTTGTTGGTGGAGAGGCTGTGTACTGGCAGAGAGAGACTGACGCATTCTGCCCTCCTTTTCGCAATACTGCTAGCCAGCGGTGGAAGCTGAAAGCGAGAAGTGACAAGCACTACCACTGCGCTACCACACTAGACGCATCACAACAAACCATTTTGACACACATCTTACCATACTAAAAGAAAACAAAAGGTTCTTGTTTATGGCTCATACTCCTCTCTCAACTGAAGATGTAAGCCGGCTTCGGTGCCGGTGCCCCAAGACCGTACTGGGCTCCCTGCTATTTTGTTTAATTATTAATGATTTGCCTTTACATATTACTTGCCAAGATGGACAATGCGACCTTTTTGCTGACATCTCTGTTCATACCGCTACTAGTAAAGATATACAGTTAATTTCCGACAACTTACGAACAAAGTCTTCATGACGTATCAGCTTGGTGTATAAACCGGCAATTCTATGATTGTTCATCCAGTCAAAACGAAATCGATGGTAGTCGCCACGCGCCAAAAAACAGCAAAACGCCTCTATTACTTAACCTTTCACTTAAAGGTAGTCAGGTAGAACAGGTAAACGAACATCGCGTACTAAGTAGGGATTACAATCGACAGTCAGCTAAAATGGCAAGCTCATACAGACGCCTTATGCAAAATAGTAGCAAAAAATCTCTTTATGTTATCAAAATTGAAATATTATACTGATTCAGATACCCGTAAACTATTTTATAATGCTCACATACGTTCTCACATCGATTACGCGTCAACGGTATGGGATGGATGTAGTGAGGTCCATTTAAAGAGACTCAATTCCCCGCTACACAGACGGGCGGCCAAAATAATCTGCCCAGATCCACACATAACCACATAAGAAAAGCTCACAAAAGCAGGTCTCCTGCTTCTTCAAGATCATTTCAAATATAACAAAGCAATTTTTATGTTCAAAGTGTGGAAGCGCAAAACATCTGAGTACATCTCCATGCACTTTGTTCTGCCAAGTTTGAGTCCAAGCTTGGAAACATCAGAAAGCTTTTCATAGTCCCAAAACCAAGGATCGATCTATATAAAACCAGCTTATCCTTCTCTTCTTCTTCTTCTTCTCGAACGCCGTCACACTTGGAGTTTGGCATCCTTCTCAGGGACACATATCTGGAATGCCCTTCCCGACCATATAAAATCCGCCTCCTCGCTAGCCTGTTTTAAAAAGGGTCTCTGCAAGTCAATTTCGTGGATCACTCGTAGAGCCTAGGGATGCCTTAACTAGATGTATTACTTATTGTCTCTTTCTCTGCTGGGTCCAATTTATTCCCAATTAAGCCTGTTATCCTTTTCATTTATTATTTGAACTACTATGTCTGCCTAGTGAATAGTCTTGTCTTGTCTTGCCGTATACGCCCACAATCAAACGTGTTGATCATTATGGCACTTGAGAGGAAAGTTTTGTATGCATGTCAAGTACGAATGCGGAGCTAATAATAAATCATGTCGCTACATGAATCAGGCCATGGAAAATGTGAGTGAAGGGGGGAAATGCTGGGGATGGCGGGTGGTGTGGGGGGGGGGGGGAGGAGGGGGGAACTGGAGGGCTTTATTGAGAGACCCCCGACACCAAGGTGTCAGCAGTCAGAGCCTCCAGCGCCTCGCTGTTGAGGGCATTCCAGTCCTTTATGGTTCGTGGCAGGAAAGAGGCGGCTCTATATTGGGTCCTGCAAGAGACTTGTTTGTACTGTTTGTTGTGGCTGCGGCGTTGGCGCGATATCGCCTGTTCCACTTTCCCATTGATGATGGGGCAGTTCGCAGCGCCACTAGTGATCTTGCGCAGCATCTGAAGGCGTGCAGTGCGACGTCGATCCTCTAGGGACGGCCACCCCAGTGACTCTAGCATGTCCCTAACACTCGATGTGTCGTGATAGCGGTTAGTAGCAAACCGGGCGGCGCGTCTCTGAACTGCTTCCAGCCGGTCGATGCCTTTCTGGGTGTGAGGGTCCCAAACAGATGCTGCGTATTCCAGGATAGGACGGACGTAGGCCATGTAAGCTCGCTCCTTGATGGCCGTAGAGCTCACCTTGAGATTCCTTCTCAGGAAGCCCAGTGTCTTACTGGCCTTGTTGGCAATGCTGCTTACATGTGCGTCCCAGGTAAGGTTGCTGCGGAGGGTCACCCCGAGGTACTTTGCCTCAGAGACTGACTCAAGGGTGTGACCGTGTAGGGTGTAACCAGACTGTAGAGGACGTCTGCTCCTCGTGACTGGCAGAGTTATGCACTTGTCAGGGTGGAACTGCATGTCCCAGCTCTTCTCCCATTGCTCAAGGCGCTGGAGATCTTGCTGTAGCTGGGCTTGCTCTTGGTTGCTAGTTACCACTCTGTATACGGCTGTGTCGTCTGCAAACAGTCTTGTCAGTGCAGTCAGTCGGTCCGGTAGATCGTTGATGTAGGCCAGGAATAAGCATGGCCCCAGCACCGACCCTTGGGGGACCCCAGATCGCACACTGACAAAGGAAGAGCAGCTGCCGTTGACCACCACAGCCTGGCGCCTGTCGCTAAGGAAGCTGGCGACCCATGTGAGCACCGTATCGTGGATGCCGTAGCAGCGGAGTTTGTGGACCAACAGACTGTGGTTGACTCGGTCAAATGCCTTCGCGAAGTCCATAATTAGGACGTCCGTCTGCTGTCCACCTTCCATGTTGCACGAAAGCTCCTCGACAAACTCCAGGAGTTGGGTCTCAAACGACCGCCCTCTTCGAAAGCCATGTTGGTTGTCATGAAGGGTGTTGTTGGTGTCGAAGTGGTGCATGACGGCGCAGACGACTATGTGCTCCATAAGTTTGCAGGCCACACACGTCAGGGATACTGGTCTGTAGTTGGCAGGATTGTATTGTTCACCCTTCTTGAAAATTGGTGTGACGTGTGCAGCCCTCCAGTCTGATGGTACGTCGCCTGAAGACAGGGAGGACCGGAAAATCGCCGTCAGCGCAGGGGCCAGTTCCGCCGCCAACTCTCTGAGTAGGCGCGGGCTGATTCCGTCTGGGCCAGTAGCTTTGTTGGGGTTAAGGTTTGTCATCAGCTTCCAAACCCCATGTTCCGTGATGGTGATGTTTGGCATGGTTGGGACGTCTTGGCTGGTCATGCCCGTTCTGAGGGTGAACTGCTCCTCAGTGTATGAAGCGCCATCACCGAAGACGGACTGGAACTGCTCATTCAGAAGGGTGGCTTGGGCCTCTGGGTCTGAGGTGAGCTGGCCGTCCCTCTTGAGTGGTGCGACTCCCACACTTGAAGACCTCTGGTTCTTAATATAAGTCCAGAAGCGTTTGTTTTTACCCGCCTGGTCCGGGTTATCATCACCCAAGAAGATGCCGTTGAGGTAGTTCCAGTAGCCTCGCCGCATCTGTCGTTGTATGGTGCGCTTCAGTTCTTTCACCTGTGCTCGGAGTTCTTCTGAGCCAGTTTTCTTCATTCGCCGGTAGAGTCTGATTCGGCGGTTGATGAGTCGTCTGATGTCTTGAGTGACCCATGGGTGGTTGACCTTCTTGCGTGCGAGCTTGTGTGGAATGTGCTCCACTGCTGCTTTAAGCAGGCCCTGCTTGAAAGTAGTCCAGAGCTCCTCTAGTGATGCTGTGGCCTGCATCTCCTGCACTATAGTGCTAATTTCCCTAGCAGCCGACTTCAGGTTCTCCCAGTGCGCTTTGGAGTATAGAGCAATCTGGCGAGGGGCCTGGCGCTTCTTGTGTGGGGTCAGGGAGAATTCGCAGTATGGGATGCAGTGGTCGGATAGGCCTGGGACTACTTCTGTGCGGGGTACAAGTTGGGGGGAGTTAGTGATCAGAAGATCAAGGGTATTGCGGTCTCTTGTGGGCTCTTTCACAAGCTGCTCAAGACCGTTATCATGAATCATGCTGAGGAAGTCATTGTGAAGAGTAGGGTAATTTTCATTACCTTTCAGTGTCTCAGTCTCCCAATCCCATCCTGGAAGATTGAAATCGCCTCCTATGAATAGGTAAGCGTTATTTAAGCTTGATGCTCTCTGTAGGGACTGACTGAGGAGTTTAAGGCTAAGCTCATCAGATTCGTCAGGGCGGTAGAAGGCGCACACGTACAGAGTTCTCCTGCCTTGCAGCTGGACACGCGCCCACAGAATTTCGCAGTCCTCTACCTCCAGTTCTGGGGCTGCATAACTATCTAGGTTGTCTCTGATTGCAAGAAGAACGCCACCTCTGTCGCCTCTGTTGGGTCTGTCTTTTCTATACACGTTATACGTGCTAGGGAAAATCTCAGCAGATGACACAGATGGGTCTAGCCAAGTTTCAGTTCCTATTACAATATCCGGCTTCAAGGTGCTGAGTAAGCTGGGTAACTCAGCCCTCTTGGAGCTCGCCGATTGGAAATTGATGTTTATAATTCGGAGGGGACGGTGTTTGTATTTATTCTGTTGATTTGCTCTGGTTGGAGTGGAGGTATGTTGTGGGTAGAAGTTGTGAGTGGTGCTAGGACCCGGTGATAGGTCGGCCGGCGAGTTGGAAGACCACTCCACACCGTGCAGGTCGAAGACAGTTGCACTGTTGGGGTTGCCACATATCGCACAGTACCAGGGAGAGTCGCTGATGCCCAGCGCCTCATAATTGTCGGCGTCAACACTCTGGCACTGTCCATGGAACCACTGACCGCACTGTTCACAGGCTAGTCCCCTGTCGTTCCAGCCCACAGGCAAGTCGCAAGTCCCACATATCCATGAAGAGTGGATCTTTGATGAGGAGTGAGAATCTACCGTGTCAGATGTAGAGCTAAAGGTGGATGGGCCTGGGTTGGGTTCGGGAGACTGAGTACGAGTTGCTTTGAAGCTGCACAAGTACAACAATACAAGTCTCTGTCTAGTTGGTGGTTGGATCCAGGCTTTCTTGTACAAAGAGTGAGCCAAAGAGCCCACAAACAAACTGTAAGTGGTACCACATGTTCGAAACACTGTTTTTCCGGAGAAGTTAATATTGACATTGTTGGTCACACAAGATGATAACCGTGGTGTGGTTGCATCTTCAAGAGTTTTGTTCACAAGAGCACAAACAAGAATAAAAGTCACACAAATGTTGTTTCGAAACATAATAAGTCTTTAGAAGAGCACCTAACAATAAGAGAAAAACATCGGTGCCACACTTTGACACTATATATCGAGTGAGAGCTCACAGGGCTGTAAAGAGCGCCATGTTTCTAACTCACTACTGCATGAGTAGAAAAGATCGAGTTGAATATCTAACTATCTACACGTCATCTGCAAAATAACAAAATAACAAAACTAGGCACGTTCCGGGAACTCAGGTCTTCAAATCTGAACGTCCTATGGGCACTATCACTGTGAAAAACTTAATAAAAGTTAATTTTAATGCTCCAAGACGTCGGAGCAGAGAAAAATAGCAGCCATCTTTGACATGCGCACAAAAATCCAGAGTGTTGTTAATCAAGTTGTTTGTATTTTTTTTTACTTATATGTGCACATGCATGTGTAGAGTTTTGTAGTTGTTAGCAACGGCAGGTTTGTAAACTCCGGCAATGGCTGTGTCAACTTCAGTGAATGACGATGTCAATCCGGGCTTTAACCGTTGTAAAAATAAAGTTTCATTGATTCATTGTCTATGTATGTACGAAAAAGGAAGAAATCATCCTTTCCTTCATTTCAAAGACAAAGGGGGTCTTGAACAACTATCAGTCTGTTTTCCGCGTTTGCTACTTGCGTAAGGTCAATTAAAAGAGCCTGTCCAGTGGGCGACCGCTGAGCGTGCGACTGATGCAGCACTGCCGCGAGGCTGGAATCGCCACACAGAAGAAAAAAACAGAGCTGTCGTAACTCAGAACCCTGACCAGACCTTCCCCTGCAGCCACTGCGGTCGAACCTGCCTGTCCCGGATTGGCCTCCGCACGGCCACGAAAATGCCTGCAGACGACGTGGGCAAGCCCTATAGAATCTTCGTTCGCGAAGTCAAGCCAAGAGAGAGATGATTTACCCCTATCATGTATGTTACTGTTATAGAAATACTTATGTCCCTAGTTGTTGTATTTTATCGGTTTCGTACATCATACACTAACGGCTAAGACTACTCTGCTGGCTGCTGAAGATGTGTGGTTCTCTGCTCCAGCAAAGGGACTAAATTTGAGTCCATAGACAGAGAGAAGAAAAAGAGTTATGTGCCTTGCAAGCTTCTTGTGTGCATCACTGAGCAGCTACATCGTCTGCTGTTTACATGAAACAGTAAGTATATTACACTGCAGTATGTATATTTTCACAGTCATTATTGAGAGAAAGTAACTTATAAGTTTAAAGTGATCAACGGAGTGCGCAGAAGCCCCTCTATTCCTTGGTTTTAGTGCGTGGAATAAACTTTGTCTATTTACAACAACACGCGCAATTTAACCACTTCACGCACGTGTGCGACCGACCTACCCATCAGCTGTGACAGACCCAGCCGGGAAGAGATCAGAAAAGCAGTGGCATTTTTGAAGAATGGCAAAGCAGCAGGGCCAGATGGCATCCCAGCGGAGTCTCTGAAAGCAGACCTAGAGACAACAGTTGAGATGCTGTACCCACTGTTTGGAAAGATCTGGGAAGAGGAGGTGATGCCAGCTGACTGGAAGGAGGGGTACCTAATCAAGCTTCCCAAGAAAGGCGACCTCAGCAAGTGTTCCAACTACAGAGGAATCACCTTGCTGTCAGTACCAGGAAAGGTCTTTAACAGGATCATCCTAGAGAGAATGAAGAGCTCCGTTGACCCCCAGCTGAGAGACCAGCAAGCAGGATTCAGGAAGAACCGATCATGTACAGACCAGATCGCCACTCTCCGCATCATCGTGGAACAGTCTCTGGAGTGGAGCTCCCCGCTGTATGTCAACTTTGTGGATTATGAGAAAGCATTTGACAGCGTGGACCGAGAGACTCTGTGGAAACTCCTACGACACTACGGTGTACCCACAAAGCTCGTCCGCCTGATCAAGAGCAGCTATGATGGCATGACATGTCGCGTGATCCACGAAGGGCAGTTCACCAGAGAGCTCCAGGTCAGAACTGGTGTCAGGCAGGGGTGTCTGCTGTCTCCGTTCCTCTTCCTACTGGCCATAGACTGGGTCATGAAGATGACCACAGAGCACAGACGAAGTGGAATACAGTGGACACTGTGGACACAGCTTGACGACCTCGATTTTGCGGACGACTTGGCATTACTGTCCCACACTCATCAACAAATGCAGGACAAGACCACGAGGCTTGCTGACATCTCGTCCCAAGTGGGCCTCACCATTCACAAACAGAAAACAAAGACAATGAGGCTGAACGCAACCAGGGAAGAACCAGTCTTGCTTGCTGGCACCCCGTTGGAGGAGGTGGAGTCCTTCACCTATCTCGGGAGCATCATAGACAAAAAAGGCGGCACTGATGCAGATGTCAGAGCACGAATCGGTAAAGCCAGAGCAGCCTTTCTCCAGTTGAAAAAAGTGTGGAGTTCCAGAGAGCTGTCACAACACACCAAAGTCCGGATTTTCAACTCCAATGTAAAAGCAGTTCTCCTATATGGAGCTGAGACATGGAGATTGACAAAAACCACAGTCAACAGAGTACAGACCTTCATGAACAGTTGCCTTAGAAGAATTTTGAAAATCCACTGGCCAGAGAAGATCAGCAACGTCAGACTCTGGGAGAGAACAGAGCAGATAACAGCAGAGAATGAAATTGGGCGAAGAAGATGGGGATGGATCGGTCACAGTCTGAGAAAGCCAGCTTCCAGTATCACTAGGCAGGCATTGTCATGGAACCCCCAGGGAAAGAGGAAAAGAGGTAGGCCGAGAAACTCCTGGCGTCGAGACCTCCAAGCAGACATCAAGAGACTGGGAACCACCTGGAGTAGAATCGAAGGAGAAGCACAGGACAGGAGTTGCTGGAGGTCTCTCGTCGACGGCCTATACCTGGGTAGGGGTGACAGGCGTAAGTAAGTAAGTACGCACGTGTGCAGTCAAGTCGCGTGGAAACTGCTGAAAAGAATAACAGATTATGCACTCCACTCCCCAAACTAAGTACACTAGATATAACAGAAAAAAACAACAATATGTACCGGTATCTGCAAAACCTTGTCGCAGAACATTTTCAGGAGTTCTTTATGAGTTGATCAAAATGAAGTGAAAACATTGCACTTCAGGAAGGGTTGCACTTCACTTTGTTTCATTTCACCAGAGGAAGAATTTCCGATCTGAAACGTTATTATTTTCCTCTCCTTAAAAGAAAAGGGTATGATAGAAAATTAAAAGCAGCCCTTTTGTGTGTTTAACTCCTTACGCCCTGAGGACAAAATTATCCAATTTTTATACATAACCTCTGAGGTCTATATCACAGTTCTGGAGACAGATCGACTATGATATTTCAAGGTTGGTGTCAGAATAGCTTGGCGTCAAGCTATTCTGACACCAACCTTGAAATATCATGGTCGATCCACATCGTCTTTCAGGGTTTATGGGTAAATGATTTTTTCCCCTGTGTTTGCTTTGATTGTTGGTAAGTAAACTTACAGCTATGCCTGTGGTCAAGACACACATTTCTTTTTTTACCCCTAGGCTTTCCAATGCTACGGCATAGCAGGTCACTTCGTCACTTGAAGTTGGAGCTGGCAGCTGGGTTCACATGGTGCCAGAGGCGATGGCTCAAGGCGTTTTTGCAAAGATACCAACGATTCAACGCAGTCAACATTCAGATGCTGTCTGACACTCTGCATCAACAGCTCTTTAAACATGAAAATTCTGCCCAAGAGAAAGCCTTGGCAGAAACATCACCAGCAGCATTATCAGCAAACCATACATGCAAGACAAAGCAACCAAATTCTTCAGACAAAGCTGAGCAGGACTTCAAAAGGATCTCCTCACACTTAGAAAAGTTTGGGCTGCTCAAAGGGAACTCATCAGCAATTCCTGACATCCACCTGGAGTTGCCTAAACTGCATGGCAGCAATGTGGATGGACATTTTCGACACATTGCCACAGAGCAGACAAAGGAGTACAGATCCATGGCAGAGCGTATAGCAAATGCTGTGCCACCTCCATTGCCTGAAGAGTGGGCACGAATGAAGGGTTGGACAAAGTATGGCAGGGGTGGGCAGCAGGAAAGTGTGCCATACCCGGATGCTGATGCCTTGCTGTTTGACATTGAGATGCTGGTGAAGGAGGGGAATTTCCCCACCATGGCCACAGCTTTGTCTCCAACTCATTGGTAAAGTGTGGAATCCTTAGCTGGCTAGTTGAATGAATGGCTGGATGGAATGAGGGAGGACCGGGGATAAAACAATTACAACATTTATTCAAAGATAATCCTGCAGACAGTGTTTACAGTAACCCATCGACTGATCAAGCCCTGCCACAAAACAGGATATGGATCAACCATGATGGTTGAGAAGTAACACCTTTGGCCCATTTATCCCGGACGCCCTAGAGCAGGAGATGGACTGACCATGATAATTCAAGGGTAGTGCCAGATTAGCTTGGCGCCTGAAGGCGTCAAGCTAATCTGGCACTACCCTTGAATTATCATGGTCAATCCATCTCCTGCTACTGAAATGTAGTCATTAGATATTGCCTTCAAAATTTGGGAAATGCACCCGTGGGGTTAAATGCGTTAATGCTCTGGGTGTCAGTAGTACTTTTTGTCCTGATGATTCCTGCAGGAATCGTGACAAAACGCTGCCAATAATCAAAGGGCTGACTTTATCGATTTATCTTAAAACTGACTGCTGTATGTTTGAACTATACAACTGTACATTTTCAGGTACTCTTGGACAAGTGATTATGTGCTGCAGGACAGAGTGCACCTAAATAAAGAACCTCAGCTCTCTGACCTCATCCCTCTGGAGACAGAGAAAACTGCTACCATCCCAATAAACACAGCCAGCAAGCGGCTCATTATCGGCCATAATGTCAGCTTTGATCGGTCATTTGTGAAAGAGCAGTACTTCATTCAGGTAATGGACAGATTTTTGCAAAACCTATTAATGTATTCCAACACTTCTGTCTGTGCAGCCACCAGTATTGTTTACAATACTGGTGGCTGCGTGCACAAGGGGTTTCATAGATTTTTCTTCAAGAGTAGGATGGAGATAATTACTTAAAGTGCAGCAGATGTTTTATTGAGCTGCTTGCATTGTACTTGGCATGACTGTTCAGCATCTATGAGAAATTTGGCAGAGAGACAGGCAGAAATCTGTTAATTCATTCAACCCGACGGCTGTATTTCTCAAATTTTTGGAGGCGTCATCTAATGACTATGCACCAGTTGCAGGAGATGGATCGACTATGATAATTCAAGGGCAGTGCCAGATTAGCTTGGTGCTGACAGGCGCAAAGCTCATCTGGCACTACCCTTGAATTATCATGGTCGACCCATCTCCTGCTGTAGTGCGTCAGGGCTGAATGGGTTAATTCAAAACATTTTATACAGAAATTTCCTGTACTTCAGGAATCTATCGGTTTCAGTATTGCATGGCAAGAATATAAATTTCATGTTTAGATTGCAGGATAAGTCACAGAAATGCCTTGAAAGTGCAGACAAATCATGTCTAGTGCCACGGGTGCATAGGTAACGTCTAGACTTGCTTCCTGCATTTTATAACTTAACTGCCAACTTTCTTTTATGAAATGTCTGCATCAGCGTGACTTTACAGCTCTTACGCAATATCCATTTGCGATATATACATGTATTGAGGTTTTTTTTTTTTTTTTTTTTTTTTTTTTTTTTTTTTTTGTGGGCTTGGGGAGGTCATAAGAAGGAAGAAACAGATGGGAGCTGTGACTATGTACATGCTGCGTGTGAGCCTGTCTCTGCCATGGAAAGTGGTTGACTGGTGGACTTCAAACAGTCCAGTTAATGGTCCATTTACTTCCAGAGTCAAACACTTTGTTTCCTCAAAACACATTACCGATGACATGACTGTCTGGAAATAGTCTACATGCTTACCAATTTCAGCCTAAGACCCAAAGGGTCCCACCCAGGAGGCTCTCGGGGATCCCTAACAGGGACGAGAATAGCCTCCCTTGCCCATCCGGTCACGTGCCAGGTGGAGCCTCCTTTAGCCAGTTGTCTACTTCGCTGCTAGCGTTCGCACGCGTTTTCACAGCCTCTGACCCTTCGTAGACTTGTACACTTCGACCGGCCGTTCGCTCTGCCTTCGCCTAGCTTCTCGGCTTCCTCTTCTAGCGTGGCCTTCCTGCTACCAGCCCTCGTCTGCGCCTCGTGCTGTTGCCGGGCCTGGGGCCTTACTGCGTCTTCTCGTCGCTCACGGTGGTTTGCGCTTCGGCGCCGCCATGGAAAGGTAACGTCTCGGCCGTGTCCTTCGTCTCGCCCGGCTGGGCTGGACGGCGGTCTCGTCTCGACCTGTTTTGTTTCTTCCCGCGTTTCGGCATGTGCTTCACTCGTTACTCTCGTTTGGAGAAAGTATTTGGCGGGTTAGTTCCCGCCACCGGTCGCCTCTCACCTTTTGGTTTGTGTTGCAGTGATCTTGTGCGCACCTGTCCCCTGTGCGGCGACTTTCAGTGGCCGAGTGACCGGCATAAGTACTGTCTCCCGTGTTCCGGCTGCTCCTCGGACCTCCCCTGCTCTGTCTGCGCTTCGTGGCCGGAGGTTCGTTGGTCGGAGCTTTGGAGGTTCTACCGGCGCGACCGACCTGTCACAGCTCGCCGGGACCCGGTCCAGCTCCCCCCCTCGGACGTGGAGATACGCACGCCTCGTCTTCTCGGTAAGACTATTGCTGCTACGGTGTCCGCACCGCCCTTGCCCGCTGACACCCCTGGCAAGTCGCCTAGCCGGCTTAGTGCCCCCCTCCATGAGAATGGTGCCCCGCTCCTTGCGATAGAGCCCCGTGCACCTCGACCGCTGCCGCCTGTGAGTACTCACGTGGGTCCTTCGGCCTCTCCGTCTACTGGTGCCCCGCTCCTTGAGAAGGAGTTCCGTGCACTGCTTCCGCTGTCGCCTGTGCGGTCAAGCGTTGGCCGTTCGGCCCCTTCGTCTTTTCGTGCCCCGCTCCTCGTGAAGGAGCCCCGTGCACCTCGACCGCTGTCGCCTGTGAGTACACACTTGGATCCTTTGGCCTCTCCATCCACTCGTGCCCCGCTCCGTGTGAAGGAGCTCCGTGCACGGCGTCCGCTGTAGCCTGTGGGTACAGGCGCGGCCTCTTCGTCTATTCGTGCCCCGCTCCTCGAGAAGGAGCCCCGAGCACCGCGACCGCTGTCGCCTCTTCGCAGACGCATCGGCCTTTCGGACTCTCCGTCTAGTCGTGCCCCGCTCCTTGTGAAGGAGCCCCGTGCACTGCGACCCCTGTCGCCGGTTCCTAGACGTGTGGGCCGTATGGCCCCCCCCTTCTAAAGCCGAAAACTTCTATGACCAGTCGCATAGCCCGTTACGTGCTCCCCTTGAGCCCCGGGCGCCGCGTCACTCGTCTCCTCGTCCGCCGGCGCGCGACAGGACAGACCGCTCCCGTTCTTCCACGCGCCGCTCTTGGGATCGTCGGCTTAGCCCCCGTCGCGGCGATAGGATTCGTAGCCCCCGGCATCCTTCGTCGTCACGTTCGGCTTCTTCCTATACTTACCGTCGGCGCAGTCGTTCGCCACACCGCTGGTCCTCTCGGCGCCGCTCCCCGCGCTCCCCTCGTAGGAGTCATAGAGACGTCAGGGCGCCACCTCGTTCTAGGCGTAGTCGCTCCCATCGGGACCGGCGCTCGCTTCGCTCTTCGCACCCTTCGCCTTCCTCTTCCTCTCGGCGTCGGCAGCCTAGCCCTTCGGCTCTCCCTCCGCCCCCTGTGCGCGCCGCTCTGCCCCCTGTGCTTCGGGCGCCTCCCCACCCCCCTCCTGCTGCCGGAGGACTCTGTTTCGGCCTTCCTGGGGTCTGGCAGTCCTTCCCCCTCGCTCGTGGAGGACCCGGCGTCTCCAGCTACCCTGGCCTCCCCTCGTGGCGAGACTCTCCGTGCCTTGGACGACGCCGCCCGGCTCATAGCGGCCTGCCTGCCCGCGGATGCGTGCCCTCCTTCCCCGCCACTGAAGAGGAAAGCGGCCGCCTTTGTGGACGCTGCGCGTCAGGTGAAGAAATTCAAGTCGCTTCCCCAGCCGCCTTCCTTCCGCGACCTGTCAGACGCCCTTTCTGCGCATCTCCAGCGAGACGCCGCGCCGGCCTCGGACTTCTTCACCGACCGTCGCTGGCCTACAGGTGTTGACATCGCCTTTCGGCAGGCCTGGTACGCCGGCCACTCGCAGTCCTTCTCATGCCCTCTGCCTCCCGTGGATCCGCCTGCCCTAGTGCTCGCCGGCGTCGCTTCGCAGCTCAAGCGCGTTCTGCCTCGAGGATTGGAGCGTACTGCCTGCCTCGTCCGCAACACTCTCGCTTGTTCCGGTTTCCTGGAGCTGCTTACGCAAGCCTTCATCAACCGTATCGAAGCGGCCTGGCTTCCTTCCGCTCCTCCACTGCTGTCGGACCTGCACTCCTTGGCAGTTGCAGCCAATCGAGCGGCCTACCACTCTTCCGTCAATGCCATGACAGCCGCCGCCAACTGCGATCTGATGCGGCGTGATGCGGTGCTCCAGTCCTGCCCGGGTCTTCCCCCTGATGTGAGATCGCAGCTCCGCCGGGCTCCAGTCGGCGCTCCCCTCCTCTTCGGCCCTTCCTGGCAGGCCCTGAAGGAAGCCAACAAGGACCGTTGGCCCAGCGCTCCCTCGTCTCGCTTTCCGCAAGCCCGCAAGGCCTTGGGTCGAGCCCTGCGGTTCGTCAGACCCTCCTCCACGGCCCCAGCTTCCGCCTCGGCCTCCCGTTCTCGCCCCTCCCCTCGTGCGCCAGGGCCTGGCCGCGCCCGCCCCGCCCGTCCTGCCCGCCCAGCCGTTCCGGCCTGGCCCAAGCCCGCCCGCCGCCCTGGGCGTGGGAGGGCCCCCTGACTACCGCCCGCCGCCGCCCCCGCCGTCCGCTTCCAGGTCCCCCGTCGGCGGGAGGCTCGCCCTGCACGGAGACGTCTGGTGCTCCCTGTTCCCGGACGACCCGTGGATCCTCTCTGTCATCTCCGAAGGTCTTCTCATCTCCTTCCGTTCCCCGCCTCCGCTTCGGCGCTCTCCTCTGTGGACCGAGATCCCGGCGGATCCGCCCAAAGCCGATGCCCTTCGCGGAGAAGTCGCTGCACTTCTCGGGAAAGCTGCTACAGAGGTCGTCGCTCTCCCCGACACTCCCGCCTTCTACAGCCGACTGTTCGTAGTCCCCAAGCCTGGAGGCAAGTGGAGGCCGATCATCGATCTCTCCGCCCTGAACCGGTTCATCGCCGCCCCGGCCTTCCGGATGGAAACAGCCCGGTCCCTTCGCGCCTCCGTTCAGCCCATGGACTTTGCCGTCAGCCTGGACCTGTCCGATGCCTATCTGCACGTTCCGATCCATCCAGCCTCACGCCAGTACCTCCGCTTTGCCATCGACGGGACTGTCTTCCAGTTTCGGGCCCTCCCCTTCGGCCTCAACCTCAGCCCATGGGTCTTCACGCGGATCATGAACGCGGTGGTAGCCAGAGCCCGACGTTCTTCCTCCAGCCCGATCTCCAACTACTTGGACGACCTCCTTCTGCGGAACCAGTCGGTGACCTCTCTCTGCCTGGACAGAGATTCTCTTCTCCTCCTGTTGTCTCGCCTCGGCTTCCTGGTCAACGCTGACCCCACCTGGGTCTGCCCTGGGGGACTTGGGTGGGGTTAGGCATTTTTTAGTTCCCAGGGTCACCCTGGTCAGCCCCACAGGGTGGGTTTTTCTCTCTATTCTGGGGCATGTGTTTCTGTCTGCCCTTTGTCCATTCACCTGTATTTGCCTTTTTAAAACTCTCCCTACTGTCTGCACTGCCTGTAGCTCTTGATATTGGATGTGTGTTGCTAAATGGTCTTAGCTTTATTTAGGCCCCATGTTGTAGGTTTCTTTAACGTATTTGACCTGCTGGCGACATACATTCAATTTTCTGTTTAGTTTTTTTTCACAAGCAGTGCAGGCACGTCCTGAGAAAGCCTTGTTGCTGTCGGGACGTTAAGCAATGTACAATCAATACAATCAATTCCTGGTCAACGCGGGCAAGTCCGACCTCACTCCCTCTCGCCACTTCGTGCACCTGGGGATGCAGTTTCTGACCGACCGCAACCTAGTGCGTCTTCCCGAGCCTCGGATCCAGAAACTCGCCGATCTCGCCCGGTTGGTAGCCCAGGAAGCAGCTGTCCCCGCCAGGGTGTGGCTCCAGCTCCTTGGCCTGATGAGTTCTGCGGCGGATCTCCTTCCCCTCGGTCGTCTGTACTCTCGTCCTCTTCAATTACACCTTCTCCTCCACTGGAGACCGTCCTCCGGCGATCTCTCCACCCTGGTGCCGATTTCTCCTTTGCTGCGGCCCCATCTGCTTCGCTGGACGGACGTTTCTTGGCTCGGCTCCGGGATTCCCCTGTCCTCACCTCTGCCCCGTCTCTCTCTCTGCGTCGACGCCAGCCTCTCCGGTTGGGGCGCTCACCTCCCGAGTTTTCGCTACGCGGCCGGCCGCTGGAACGAGGACCTAGCGTCGCGGCACATCAACTGGCTGGAGCTGAATGCAGTTTGGCAGGCCCTCCGCGCGTGGGAATCCGATCTTCGGACACAGGACCTCCTCGTCCTCTCCGACAACTCCACGGTCGTCGCTTACATACAGAAGCAGGGGGGGACCCGCTCCCCCGATCTCTGCATCCTCCTCTACCGACTCCTTCGCTGGTGCGAGGACCGCGGCATTTCCCTCCGAGCCCGTCACATTCCAGGTCACCTGAACGTTCTGGCAGACTCACTCTCACGGCGGGGCCAGCTTCTTCACACAGAATGGACCCTGCGCCGGGACATCTTCCGCCTGATCTGCGAGCGTTGGGAGACTCCCCTTGTTGACCTCTTCGCCACCAGGTGGAACCACCAGCTCCCCCTCTTCGTCTCCCCGATCCCCGTCCCGCTGGCCTGGGCGGTCGATGCGCTCTCGATCCCTTGGGACGGTCTAGTTGCCTACGCCTACCCTCCGACGGTCCTGGTCCCCAAAGTCCTGCTCAAGCTCCGGGGGTGCAACACAGTCCTTCTCCTGGTGGCCCTGTTCTCCTGGGACAGATCGTGGACCACCGACCTGCTCAGTCTCGCCACGGATCCGCCCCTCCCACTTCCCACCCCTCGCTCGATGCTCAAGCAACCCCGCCAGCCACTCTTCCACCCCTGCCCCGAGAGACTTCTCCTACACGCCTGGAGATTGTGCGGCACGCCCTCTCCGCTAGAGGCTTCTCGAGTGCGGCAGTGGACGCTATCGCTTCAGCCCGCAGACCTTCCACCAGACATGTCTACGAGGGAAAGTGGCGAGTGCTTCGTGCCTGGTGCTCCGACCGTCGTCTCTCCCCCGTCGACCTGACTACCCCTCAGCTCGCGGACTTCTTCCTCTGGCTCTTCCAAGACCAAGGTTTGGCTCCCATCACGATCCGTGGCTATCTCTCCATGATTGCCGACACCTACCGTCACCTCGGCCGTCCCGACCCGGGGACCTGCAAGGACCTGGCCGACCTTATGGCACATTTCGGCTTGCAGCGTCCGGTTTCCCGCTCCCTCGTTCCACGCTGGGACCTGCCCTGGGTCCTCATCTGGCTGAATTCGGACCGCTTTGAACCGCTCCATCTGGCCAGCTTCGCGGACGTCACTCGAAAGACCTGCTTCCTGGTGGCCCTCGCCACGGCAGCCCGCGTCAGTGAGCTCCACGCGCTCTCGTCTCGCCCTTCCTGCCTGCAGTTCCGAGTGGACGGTTCCGTTCAGCTCCTCCCGGATCCTTCCTTTCTCGCCAAAACTAGATCTCCCTTGACGGCGCCTCAGGTCATCGCTATTCGCCCGCTTAAAGGTCCCGACCTTCCGCGGGAGACTCGGCAGCAAGATCCGGTGCGGGCACTCCGTATCTACCTGCGGCGCTCCAAGTCCGTACGGAGGGGACGGACTCGCCTCTTTTTGCCTCTCTCCGCCGGCAGAACTGACATCTCCGCCCAAACGATCTCCTCTTGGCTCCGCTGGGTTATTCGGTCCGCCTATTGCGACCTTTCCCCACAGAGAGCAGAGGCCCTCAGGATACGAGCCCACGAAGTTCGCGCTATGGCCGCTAGTCTGGCCTTTGACCGCAACTGCGCGGTTAAGGACATTGTGGCTGCAGTGGGGTGGCGGGCCGAATCCACCTTTGCCCGCTTCTACCTCCGCGACCTGACGTTCCAGCGCGACAACCTCTCACTCGTGGGCGACATCTCTGCGGCTCAACACTCCCTCCGGGCGCCCCCGGCGCCTTAGGTATGCACTTCGCTGAAATTGTCGGGAGTGTGTGATCAGGAGCGACGGGCCGCCCTCGTCCCTAAGAGATTTCTGAAGGGGATTCTGCGGCACCCTCCTCCTCTTTGCCATTCTTCCGGACAGTCATGTCATCGGTAATGTGTTTTGAGGAAACAAATTAATTTTTCTCTAAAATGTATTTTTTCGAAAAATACTTACCGATGACATGACTCGGAGGTCCCTCCCCCCTCCCCGCTTGCCGCTGGTAACTCCGTAGACAACTGGCTAAAGGAGGCTCCACCTGGCACGTGACCGGATGGGCAAGGGAGGCTACTCTCGTCCCTGTTAGGGATCCCCGAGAGCCTCCTGGGTGGGACCCTTTGGGTCTTAGGCTGAAATTGGTAAGCATGTAGACTATTTCCGGACAGTCATGTCATCGGTAAGTATTTTTCGAAAAAATACATTTTAGAGAAAAATTAATTTTGCAATAGTTTCAAAAACAATGCATGCTCATTGAAGCAGATAGATTGACCGTGACAACTCAAAGGCAGCCTGGCACCTTTTTAAGCTCAGACATAATGGGACACTAAACACGAGCCAACATAAATGATCCTTTTGCTGCTGTTGGCACTAAAGGTGCAAGCTATTGCCTGAGGCACTAGAGGTATCTGTGCTGTTGTCTTCATGACACAGATCTTCATATGCTACTTCAGGCATTGAAGACCAGCAGAAGTTATGAGTTTTGCTGACTCGTTAATCTACATCTGTGTTTATGACCTGAAGGGGATGATCAAGTGTTCAGTGATACACTGAACAGTTCTGGAACTGATGTCTATAAATTATGATGGGCACAGCGCATCGCTTTTGTTTAGTTGTGTGATGTCACACCCCTGTTGACGACACCTCACTTAACTGCATGGCCATATATTGAAAGTCATTTTGCACATTTTGACCGGCCCCCCTGACACATGACAAGAAAACACTAATGACAAAGTCTCCTTTTGTCAACTTTATTTAACCCATATTACACTGAGGCTAAAAGCTTCAAATTTGTACACTGCCATATGCAAGCTACATTATGATACTTACAGATAAGGATATAGACCAGTGGCTTTAGTTCAAGGGTGGTGTCAGAATAGCTTGGCGCCTTGAACTATTTTAGTCAAACTTATTTCACACACTGGTGTTTGTTTTTCAAAACACATTACCAATGGCATTACTCTGTGGAATATATCCCTTAACTTGTCCGATTTCAGCCTAAGCACCCTTGTGTGTACCTATACGACAAGGGGCGTAACTCAGAGTTGTATCCAAGTGACCAGGTAGTCTCCCCTCCCTCCATCCGGTCACGTGAATCCCGCCAGTTGTACCCTTAGCTTCCCCGTGAACGGTTCACTGGCTTCAGCCTCTTGCTTGGATTTTTTACTACCTTACTTTCTGCCTAGTTGCTAGTAAATGGCAGGTAAGGCCTCGGGTTATGCCTACAGCTAAACGGACCGTTTACAGCACCGTCGGCACATTCCTTGGAAATTTTTCGAACTTTGAAATTGTTTCGGACTTTGCCTTTGTGTCTGGGCTTGCCCTCGACCGGTTTGTGAGTACAGTTCATGGGGCCTTTCGCGGCTGGCCCCGCGCGGTTGCTTCATGGCTTCTGCTTTATGTTGCAGCGCGCAGCTTCGCACCTGCAAGAGATGCAAGGTTTTCAATGGCCGACGGATTCTCATAAGTTGTGTCTACCCTATTCCGGCTGCTCCTCAGGCCCGTCCCTGCGCCCTGTGCGCGACGTGGAAGGAGCGGAAGTGGTCGCAGCTATGGGAGTTCTATCAGCGATGCCACACGGGGGCTAAGGATTCTACCACGCCTTTGGATGATACCAGGTCAGTGCGTAGCATTGTAGCTCCTTTAGCCCCCGCGCCACCCAAATCTCCACACCGTCGGGCATTTTCGGAGATTGTGGGTCCCGCTTCCCGCCGGATTCTGGACTCAAGCCCGGTTGGCCCTCTCATAATGATGGCCGGAAGAACCCACCCCATCTCGATTGGTCCTTTGAAGAAGTGGCCGAGAAACCTCTGCCAGTCTCACATGGTCCTCCGCAAGGAGCGGCCGAGAGACAGGGCATGTGGGAGTCTCTCCCACTTACGCTAGCTTCCTCTAGAATCCGTCCGTCAGCCACTGTCGGTGCTCGCAGGCTTCCGAGTTTGGAGTGGTGCTCGAGCCCATGCCACTTCGGGAGGAGCACTACCCCTCGACGTAAGTCTCCTTCTCCCGGCGCTGTCAGGGCTCCCGGCCAGAGCTGGTCCCCTCGCGCCCCGCCTCATCACGTTCGCTCCAGCCGCTTCCCCAGCCGGCGGGTGAGTTCCCGCGCACACTGTACAAGGGACCCCCTTCGGCGCTTCGACGACCCACCGGCCTCGCGGGCTCTGCGTTCGGGCCATCTGCCATCCCTCATCGTCCGTGCAGGACCTCCGGTCAGCACTACAGTAGTGCCCGGACCTCGCCAGCGCGCCTTTCATCGGTCTCTAGCTCACCGCGTAGACTTCCTGAGCGCTCCCCTGACAGACCCTACTGGTCTTCAGACGCTGGTTCTCCTTGCCGTGACATGGTTGCAGTGTTCCCCGCGGAGGGGAATGAAAACATCCTCAGTTTGTATCCGGAGGACTCGGTGTCCGCCATTTTCCCGCTGTAACCCGCCCCCACACCGCTTCCGTATCTGACACGCCAGGAGAAACATCAGGCATGTCTGACACTTCACGGGCTCTAGACGAGGCAGCGCGGTTGATCTAAGCTATTCTTCCCTTGGAGGGATGCCCACCTTCGCCTCCACTCAAGAGGAAGGCCGCCGCCTCGGTCGACGCACCGCTTCATGCGAAGTGTTTCAAGACTCCTCCTCAGCCCCCGGGATTTAGAGATCTGTTGGACGCCTTTAATGCGCACCTGTCCCACGGCAAGCTGCGTGACAGAGGGTTTTTCGCGGACACGCATTCCCCGTTCGGGCGTCGATATCAAGTTTCGGCAAGCCTGGTACGCGGGACATTCTCAAGCCTTCTCCTGCCCCCTCCCAGCGGTGGACTCGGCGGCGCATTTGCAAGCTGGAGGAAAGGTGCCAGCCCGTCGGTTCTTCCCCGCTGGACTGGAGCACACCGCAAGTCTCATTCGCAATTCTCTGGCGTGTGCAAGATTTTTGGACCTGGCCACTCAGGCGGTGGTGAGGAGTGTGGAGAAGTTTTGGGAGCGTCTGAATGAGTCCCGGTTACGCGACGTCCACTCTATCGTCATCACAGCTAATCGCGCAGTGCACCACATCACGACCAATTTCTTGGCGGCGGGAGCAAAATGCGACCTGATGAGAAGGAACGCCGTGCTGAAGAGTTGCCTGGGCATCCCTCCAACCTTCGTGGCTCAGCTGCTCCCTCCTCTTTGGTTCCACCTGGCAAGAGGTGCAGGACTCTGCCAAGGACCTGTGGCCAAGCGCTCCTAGATAGGGTCCCATCCGGTTTCCAGCCTCCTGCAGGGACAGAGATCGTGCCATGCGGAGCTTCAGACCCTCCACCCGACTGGTTCCCAGACTACTTCCCAGAACCAGACCACAGGACCCCGCTGGTCAGGCCTGCCCTCTTCAGGCCTTGACTCTCCCGCCTGGCCCCGGAGCGCTCGGAGGCCCGGGCGCAGGAGGACGCAGTGACTTCCCTCCAATGCCACCCCCGCCGCCCCCTGCAGGGCCTCCAGTCAGCGGAAGACTTTCGAGGCACAGCGATGAGTGGTGGTCGCTGTTGCCGGAGGACCCTTGGATTCTCGACGCGATCTCACTCGGACTTCAGATCTCGTTTTTAACTCCCCCACTTTTGAGATGTTCGCCTCTGTGGACAGACATGCCGGCCGAACAGGACAGGGCAGATGCTCTTCAAGGGGAAATTGCCGCTCTACTTCGCAAGGCAGCAACGGAAGTAGTGGAACGACAGGACTCCCTGGTGTTCTACAGTCGGCTCTTCATGGTCCCGAAGCCCAGAGGCAAGTGGCGACCGGTCACCGACCTCTCTGCCATGAACAAGTTCATTGTCTCCCCCTCCTTTCATATGGAAACAACAAGAGCCTTATGAGCTTCGGTACAACCTATGGACTATGCGGTCAGTCTCAACCTCTCCGACACATACCTGCACATTCCCATGCGCCCCGCCTCGCGGCATTACCTACGTTTCACCTTTGGCGGGGTCGTTTACCAGTTTCGGGCCCTACCCTTCGGTCTCAACCTCAGCCCTTGGGTTTTTACCCGGATTATGGACGTTGTAGTCGCCAGAGCCAGGCAGGATTCCTCGAACCCTACGTCCAACTATCTCGATCTGCTCCTCAGGAATCAAGACTCGGCCACGCTAGCGGCGGACAGGGACACTCTTCTAGCCCTGCTTCACCGTCTCGGATTTTTCCTCAATGAGGGAAAGTCGGACCTGGTGCCGTGTTACGTGTTGAGTCGTAATCGTTGTATGATATCACACTAGACGCACACACGTAACATTTTGGCACCTCCGACGGGACTTCTTCAGTTGGCTCAGTGGAAAGGGTAGCCGGAGAAAACAGCCAGCAGTGAAATGCAGAGATGGCCACATCGGAATTGGAGACATTCCTGAAAATTGGAAAGGAATGTGGACTCGAAGGAGCTCAATTCCTCGAGTTTGTAAAGGAGAGAGAGAAGGAGAGATTAGCGAGAGAAAAGGAGAGACTGGAGAGAGAAGAAAAGAGACGAGAGAGAGAAGAAAAGAGAGACTGGAGAGAGAAAGAGAAAAGAGACTCGAAGAAGAAAAGAGACTGGAGAGAGAAGAAAGAGCTAAAGAAAGTGAAATCAGAAAACTCGAAAATCAAGCAGAAGAGGCAGAGAAATGGCAAGAAGAAGCGGAGAGGCAGCGTCAACATGAAATTCATTTAAAGCAGATGGAGATAGAGGCACAGAGCCAGAGGGCTACTGAAGCAACAGCCTTAGCCAGCAGAGAGCAAACAGCCCGTGCGCCAAAGCTACCACCTTTCGCAGAAAATTCAGATAAGATGGACGCTTGCCTAGAGCGATTCGAGCGCTTCGCAAGCAGCAATAACTGGAGACAAGAGACTTGGGCTATCAAGCTGAGTGCACTTCTAACTGGCAAAGCACTTGAATTTTACACACCGCTTGGCAAGAGAAGAAACCGAAGATTATACGCAGTTGAAAGCCGCCCTACTGAGACAGTACGACTTCACTCAAGAGGGTTACAGCAGACGATTTCGGAACTGCAAGCCTGAAGAAGGAGAAACACCCGGCCTATTCATTGAGAGAATCAGGAGCTACCTGGAGAAATGGATAGAGCTGGCTGGTTTAAACAAAGAGTACCAGGACCTGTGTGACCTCATCATCAAAGAACAAGTCCTCAACGCATGTTTTAAGGACCTGGCCGCCCACCTCGGGGAGCAAAAAGACCAGTCCCTAAAGGCCCTGGCCAACTTCGCTGAAAGATACCTTGACGCCCACAACATGAAGTTTGGGCCCAGTAAGCCGCAGCGTGTGTCTGCACCAGCAGAGGAAATCCACAATGTCATAGATAACCCAAAATACAAGCCGGTGGAGAACGTGACATGTTTTCTCTGTGGAAAGAAAGGTCACAAGGCGATACGGTGTCCTTCTAAAGATATTCCCCGAGGCGACAACATCAGAAGGTTACAAAGTAAAGTAGGTTATAGCACTGTCAGGGGAGAGAAATGTGCATGATTGACCAGTGATGTGGCCAAAGCACACAAAAAAAAGAGATAGGAAAGAGAGGGGGCGCTAAGAAAGTGACCGAAAGCAATGCATATGGAAGCCCCCCCCCCCCCCCCCCCCCGAAAGGGGGTGTATCACATATCCACTGTTCCAGCCACTCAGTGCATGGAAATTTAAATCTAGGTCCCCCAAGGGGGGTCCAGATATTTAGCCGGTGTGGACAGCTGTTTCGGTCTTGGCGACCTCTTCAGCACACCATCGGCAATACTGGAGGAGGCAGGAAATTCTGCCTTTACTGTGGTGTCTGCAGGGGCATACATTCCATGCCACCACCTAGAGTTAAATTTCCATGCACCCTAAAAGAGAACCTACTAAAAGGGGGGAAAGGGGTTGCAGTCGATATTGTAGTAATAAATGAAAAGAAAAGGGAGACTGCCAGTGCTAATATTTTAGGAAGGTTACAAAGTAAAGTAGGTTATAGCACTGTCAGGGGAGAGAAATGTGCATGATCGACCAGTGATCATAGATCTACTGTGGCCAAAGCACACAAAAAAAGAGATAGGAAAGAGAGGGGGCGCTAAGAAAGTGACCAAAAGCAATGCATATGGAAGCCCCCCGCCCCCCCCCCCCCCTGAAAGGGGGCGTATCGCATATCCACTGTTCCAGCCACTCAGTGCATGGAAATTTAAATCTAGGTCCCCCAAGGGGGGTCCAGATATTTAGCCGGTTTTGACAGCTGTTTCGGTCTTGGCGACCTCTTCAGCACACCATCGGCAATACTGGAGGAGGCATGAAATTCTGCCTACCTGCAATGACAAACACATTTTACTGTGGTGTCTGCAGGGGCATACATTCCATGCCACCACCTAGAGTTAAATTTCCATGCACCCTAAAAGAGAACCTACCAAAAGGGGGGAAGGGGTTGCAGTCGATATTGTAGTAATAAATGAAAAGAAAAGATCACTGGTCGATCATGCACATTTCTCTCCCCTGACAGTGCTATAACCTACTTTACTTTGTAACCTTCCTAAAATATTAGCACTGGCAGTCTCCCTTTTCTTTCCATTTATTACTACAATATCGACTGCAACCCCTTCCCCCCCTTTTGGTAGGTTCTCTTTTAGGGTGCATGGAAATTTAACTCTAGGTGGTGGCATGGAATGTATGCCCCTGCAGACACCACAGTAAAATGTGTTTGTCATTGCAGGTAGGCAGAATTTCCTGCCTCCTCCAGTATTGCCTATGGTGTGCTGAAGAGGTCGCCAAGACCGAAACAGCTGTCCACACCGGCTAAATATCTGAACCCCCCTTGGGGACCTAGATTTAAATTTCCATGCACTAAGTGGCTGGAACAGTGGATATGTGATATGCCCCCTTTCGGGGGGGCTTCCATATGCATTGCTTTCGGTCACTTTCTTAGCCCCCCCTCTCTTTCCTATCTCTTTTTTTGTGTGCTTTGGCCACAGTAGATCTATGATCACTGGCCGATCATGCACATTTCTCTCCCCTGACAGTGCTATAACCTACTTTACTTTGTAACCTTCCTAAAATATTAGCACTGGCAGTCTCCCTTTTCTTTTCATTTATGACAACATCAGAAGATTCAAGCAAGATCGCAGGATAGCAGGCAGAAACAGTACCACGTCTCAACACAGAGCCGCCGCTGTATTAGGCAATGATGTGACGTCATCCAGTGACTTTGAGTCTGGAGAAACGCGAGTGACACCGGAGTTGATTGAATCTTTCAGAAAGAATGGACGCATCCCAGTAGGAGATGGGGCTACATTTTTACCAGTCTCAAACATCGCGCTGCCTGAAAATGAAGTGCCGAACATGTTGGTGGTGTCAGGATTCATCGGAAACACACCAGTGAGAGTGCTGAGAGATACCGGTTGTAGTTGCATCATCGTGAGAGAGGACCTAGTAACTGAAGACCAGAAACTACAGGAGTGGACCAGCCTCATCTTGGCCGACGGAACTGTGAGGATCATCCCCCTTGCCAAGGTCAGTGTCAACACCCCGTACCTGACAGGAGAGGTGAAGGTGCTATGCGTAAAGACCCCAGTCTACAATCTTATCATCGGAAACATTGATGGTGCCAGAAATGCAGACGATCCAGATCTGGAGTGGAGACCTGAAACGTGCTGTTACCACAAGAAGTCAAACAAAGAAGAGTCACCAGACCATCCCTCTAAAAGTGGCGGACAACACGGAAGCAGCTGTGGTGAATCAGCCCTGAAAGTCTAAAATTTTTCCCACCAGCCTTTGGCTAGTAACTTCCAAGTTTTACTAGCCAAACTGAAAATGTTACTAGCCAAAACTGAAAATTTTACTACTGAAAATAGCCCCCCAACTCAACAATATAATGTACTACAAGTGTTTGACGCCCAATGTTAGAGAGTCTTTTCTGCCCAGAGGCATTGCAAACAAATATTTCAACAGACAATCATAACCAAGTTAATGTTTATGTCCTGACTTCAGGCTTTTGATAGTATCAAGTGGAGAAATAACTGACAAAGTCCCCATGTGAACTGTGGTGGGATTTTTTATTTATTTATTTTTTGTAAGTAGAGCTGGGCTTCTGTTTGCACAACAGGTTAAAGGGTCTGTAGACCCCAGGTATAAATTTTAGAGGGTACACAGACCCCCATCCTAGCATTATAGAGGGTCCGCAGATTTATTTAAGAAAAACTGCATCATCTGTATGTTACTTAAAATAAATTATCCCCACCCGGGTCTGCCCTGGGGGACTTGGGTGGGGTTAACTACATTTTAGTTCCCAGAGTCACCCTGGTCAGCCCCACAGGGTTGGGTTTTTCCCTATATTCTGGGGCATGTGTTTCTGTCTACCCTAGGTCCATTCACATCTATTTGTCTTTTTAAAAGTCTCCCAACTGTCTGCACTGCCTGTAGCTCTTGATATTGGATGTGTGTTGCTAAGTGGTCTTAGCTTTATTTAGGCCCCATGGCGTAGGTTTATTTAACATATTGGACCGGCTGGCGACATACATTCAATATTCTGTTTCTTTTTTTTTTTTCACAAGCAGTGCAGGCACGTCCTGAGAAAGCCTTGTTGCTGTCGGGACGATAAACAATGTACAATCAATCAATCATTAAAATAAATTATCTCATTTCGCTCTCTCCTCTTTAAATGTGTTGTGACAGTGTGTGTGTGTCCTTTCCATGATACTGATTCTTTAACTGGTGAGCTATCGCGCAAAAGCCTGTCTCCCTCGCTCTCTCACACACAGAAAAACATATATCTATTTATTTATTTGTATGATCGTTTGATAATGTATTGTAACAGAGAATATAGCATTTTCTGCTGAACGCGGCAGAATGACAACCAAAGTGTGACTTGTCTAAACACTCTTGTGTGTGTGTGTTTGTGTGTGTGTGTGTAAACTGATGTACTTCAAAGTTTGTTTCAACCCGTTTAACCACTCAGAAAGACGTGTTTCTCCAATTTTTGCCTAATAACTGTGTACCAGAAGATGGACCGACCACGATTAAAAAAAAATGACCGGACAAACTTATTTCTGTTCAAATTTCTGGACTTGCTTTTTGAGTTTGTCTCGGTGCTCATTGCGCATGCCATTCGAGTGCCGTCGTGCTTTAGCCATGGAAATACACTCAGCACAGCCATGGATTCTGAAAACTGTGTCGTAGCAGCGGTGCCACATACGGCCCAGGGGTGGCTTTTCTGGTATTGTTGATGGAGATGGCGATGTCGAAGTGCAACTTTCTTCTTAGCGATTATCAAGATCAGACGGTGCCGGATTGAAGAATCCAAAGCATTCCAGCTCTTCCTTTGCTTTTTCTCCGCCATGTACAACTTTGCTCTAGATCGAAAGCGAAACGCACGACGCCGTATTCCATAATAGTGTGTACGGTGACGTCACGGCAAGTAACGCGTTCAACATGCAGCGCGCACTTTGTAATAACATGCTGACACCACACAAAAACTAACAGTTTGCCCACCCTGTTACTTTGCATTGACCCCCGCGTTGGGTCGATTCTGAACGCAGCCGCGACTGACGTCACTAAAAATAGAACGACTGTCACCGACCACTGTTATGGTACGCACGTGTTCGGCTACTGCCGCAAAGTGATGTTAGAGGCGACTCGCGGTGTGGTCAGGTCACGCGCCGGCGTACCTGATGCTTGGATTGGAAAACGCACTAGCGCACTCGCATTTGGTGAGTGGGTATTTTTTTTTTACTCGCCAAAAAAAAAAATTCACTTGCCATGGCGAGTAAATTACTCGCCATTTTCAGGGCTGTGAATAGGGAATGGCTGCTGGAGCTACAGAAAGCCGACCCCACGCTTGACAAGTTCCGAGGTCAGACCGAGCCCATAATGCGAAACTGGAAAGGGACCTTCGAGACCAGGAAAAATATCCTGTACCGGATATTCAACAGCAATGGAGATAAACCTGTGCGCCTGAACCTTTGAGGATGCAGGTGATGAAATTGGCCCATGATTCCATATTGGGAAGACACTTGGGAATCAACAAGACCCTCAATAGGATCCGAGCCGTCTTCTACTGGCCTGATATGGGAGGCGACGTCACCCGATTCTGCAGGTCATGCGACATATGCCAGAAGACAATCTCCAAGGGAAAGGTGCCCAAGGTTCCTCTAGAGAAAATGCCACTGATCGATATGCCTTTCAGGCGGGTAGCTGTGGATCTGGTGGGGCCAAGTGAAGATGGTCATCACTACATTTTTACCCTGGTGGACTACGCTATACGTTATCCTGAGGCCATACCATTGAAGAAGATCGACACTCCAACAGTGGCAGAGGCGCTTGTCGACATGCTCAGCCGTTTGGGAATTCCTGAGGAGATCCTGAGTGACCTGGGAACTCAGTTCGCCTCCGACTGCATGGAGGAAGTCAACCGGCTATTGAGCATCCAACACCTTACTACCACCCCTTATTACCCCATGTGTAATGGGCTGGTTGAAAAGTTTAATGGAACATTGAAGGCTATGCTGAAGAAACTGTGTGCTGAGCAGCCAAGGTTGTGGCATAGATATATCAATGCCTTGCTCTTCGCATACTGTGAAGTTCCTCAGGATTCGACAGGGTTTTCTCCTTTAGAATTACTGTACAGTAGGACTGTAAGGGGGCCCATGCACATCCTGAAGGAGCTGTGGACCAAGGATATCGACGCGCCTGAGATGAAGATCAGCTACCAGTACGTCTTCGACCTGAGAGAGAAGCTGGAAGATACCCTCAGGATGGCTCAAGAAGAACTGGGGAAGGCGCAGAACAAGGGGAAGCATTACTATGATCGTAAGGCGAAACCTCCACGATTCCAGCCAGGTGACCAGGTGTTGGTTCTTCTTCCTACCGACAACAACAAACTCCTGATGCAGTGGAAGGGACCCTACGTTGTCGACATGGTGGTTGGCATCAACGACTACAGAGTCAAGGTCAACAACAAGGTGAAGACTTACCATGCTAATCTGCTGAAGAAGTATATTGAGAGAGGTTGTCAAGACAAAATACAACTGGCGGCATCGGTGCGTCTTGCTGATGACGAAAGACTAGATGACGAGAACCTGTTTGACCTTAATGAACTCCGCCACAAGGAGGATGTAGAAGACATCCAGTTCGGTCATAATCTGACCCAGGACCAGAAACCCTTGAACTGTGTGAACTGTGAACTGTACCCCATGATTTGGTGATGTTTCAGAAACAATCTTTGACATTGATTTTAGTTTAATCAATGGTTCACAGAACTTTGGAGCGGATTACCTGAGCAGAGCAGTTTAAATGAACATTTCTATGTCCATAACAGTTTGAAGAAACATTTCGGTGTCCATGAGAGTTTAAAGGGACATGTCTTCGCTCAGGACAGTTTAAAGGAACTGTGAGACGATTATTTTAAAGTAGTTGATTTGATTTCATTTTGATGTGAAATTCTTATTATTTGTGGTTTTGTGTAGGTTAATACAGCCACAACCGTATTTTTGAGATTTGAGAAGAAATTTGTGTGAAATTTCATTCTAGAGAGGGGGGTAATGTTACGATTGTGGTTGTGTTGTTCTGTGAGAGTATGCATGTGTTAATCGTAGGAAACGATCCGATATTTATTTGAGCTCTCATGGTTACGTATCACATACCTTTTAAGTAAGATTCTTTATCGTTCGCGCAGTTAGCGGAATTGGTTTTGTTATGATACGCTAAGTTTAGTCCAGAAGCTTCTGGCAAAGTCGCACGGAGAATAGTAGTAGTAGAGCTGCTCTATTTTTAGTCATAGTGGTTTCCTGTGCGCATGAAATTAGCAGCCACTCTTTGCGTGTTATGAAAGGTCGTGAACGGTTTGCCATACTTTTATGTGACGTCATTATACAATGGGATTTGGGGCTGAAATTAGCAGTCAAATTTTTGTAGACTATTGTAGTTATTCTAGAAAGTTCTTTTTTTAAATTAATATTTATGAGTTTCAGTTACGTGTTCCGTTCAGATTGGTTGCGTTGTGTGATTTCGTTAGATTATTCTGGAAAGTCGTTTTACTATAAAAGTTGGTGCTAGGAAGCACGTGTGTACATTGTCATGCATTGTCAGTTGTAGGGACACACAGTTTATCGTAGGTACGTGGCCCGTATAGGGTGTACATTGTGAGAGACACAGCGTAACGGTGGTGTACGTTGTATGAGAAACATTGTGTCGCCAGTGTTGACATTTGCAGAAGAGACATTGTATCAATGTTGGTGCATTTGGGAATGCATTGTGTGGAGATTGCGTCGCTGAAATAAAGTATTGTGGAACTGTTACTCCAGTATTGTCTACAACCTTAAGCCGCGTGTGACGGGTTGCAGCTGAATGAAGTTTATTTAAAAAGAACCTTACGTGTGTGCGTCTGGTGTGATATCATACTACGACCACAACTCAACATGTAACATGCTGTCGCACCGGTTTATCCACGTGGGTATGGAGTTTTTGACCGATCTCAACAGTGTGCGTCTACCGGAGCCTCGGATCCAGAAGCTGGCGACCTTGGCGCAGCAAGTCTCCTTAGCGGATGCTCTTCCGGCCAGGACCTGGCTCCAGCTCTTGGGCCTGATCAGTGCGGCGGCGGACCTGTTACCCCTGGGCAGACTTTACGCTCGACCGCCACAGCTTCATCTCCTGCTTCACTGGCCTCGTCCTCGGGAGATCTCTCAGCCCCGGTCCCAGTCTCGTTGCTGATCCGGCCGCACCTGCTTCGTTGGACAGATCGTTCTTGGTTGGCGACGGGAGTTCCGCTCTCCACCCCTCTCTCGACTTTCTCCATTTGCACAGACGCAAGTCACGATGGATGGGGGGCCCATTTACTGCCAGACTTCAGCACTGTCTCGGGCCTTTGGTCGACAGATCTTCGGGACCAACATATCAATTGGCTGGAGTTAAAGGCGGTGTGGTTAGCCCTCATCCCCTGGGAATCGCGACTGGGCGACCAGGAAGTCCTGATTCTGTCCGACAATGCGACGGTGGTGGCCTATATTCAGAAGCAAGACGGCACTCGGTCTCTGACCCTCTGCATGCTTCTCTACCAAATCTTCCTGTGAAGCAGAGATCGTGGGATTACGCTCCGAGCACGTCACATCCGGGGATGCCTGAATGTTCTCACGGACTCCCTCTCGCTACGGGGACAGCTTCTCCACACCGAGTGGTCTCTACGGCCGGACATCTTCCGCATGATCTGTGCTCACTGGGAGACACCCATGATCGACCTGTTTGCCGCCAGATGGAACAAGCAGCTCCCGCTATTTGTCTCACCAATTCCGGACCCCCTTGCTTGGGCGGTGGATGCGCTGTCGATCTCCTGGGAGGGCCTGGTAGCCTACGCGTACCCTCCCTCGGTGCTAGTGCCCAAGGTTCTCCTCAAGCTGCGGGGATGCAACACGGTCCTCCTGCTCGTCGCTCCATTCAGTTGGAACAGGACGTGGACAACAGACCTCCGCCTCGCCACCGACCCGTCTTTCGGACGATGCTGAAGCAGCCCAGGCAGAGCCTCTTCCACCCCTGTCCAGAGAGACAGCTGCTTCACGCCTGGAGGTTGTCTGGTGTGCCCTCGCAACTTGAGGTTTCTCAGATGCAGCAGTGGAGACGATCGCGGCAGCCCGCAGACCGTCCACCCTATGGGTGTACGAAGGAAAATGGAGGGTCCTACAGTTCTGGTGCGAGCCCCGGCGCCTCACCCCCACGGCCCTGACCACGCCACAGCTGGCCGAGTTCTTCTTGTGGCTGTTTCAGGAACAGGACTTGGTACCGATCACCATTCGTGGTTATCTCTCGATGGTTGCAGACAAGTATCGGCACTTAGGCCAACCGGACCCAGGAGCGTGCAAAGACCTCTCAGACTTGATGTCCCATTTTGAACTCCAACGACCAGTCACTCATTCTCTCGTCCCACGCTGGGATCTTCCGTGGGTATTGACATGGTTGAACTCCAGTCGCTTCGAGCCTCTTCCTCTCGCCCGCTCAGTGGGCCTGACTAGGAAGACCTGCTTCCTCCTGGCCCTCGCCACAGCCGCCAGAGTCAGCGAGTTGCATGCCCTGTCTGTAGACCCTGCCTGCATGCAGTTCTGGATGGACGGTTCGGTCCAGCTACTGACCAACCCTTCCTTCGTGGCCAAGAATAGACTCCCCTCGGCTGCGCCCAAGGTGTGGAGTATTCAGCCTCTTACAGGTTTCGACCGGTCCCAGACATCAAGGCTGCAGGACCTGGTCCGAGCGTTAAAAGTCTACCTGCGCAGAGTGAAGCCCTTGAGAAGAGGTCGCTCCTGCCTCTTCCTGCCCTTGGCCCCAGGCCGGGTCGACATTTCCGCCCAGACGATCTCGTCTTGGTTGCGATGGACTATATGTTCCGCTTACAATGATCTCTCCCCACAGGTTGCCAAGAGAATGCGGATACGGGCTCACGAAGTCAGAGCGGTCGCCACCATCGTCGCGTTCCACCACAACTGCGCAGTCAGAGACATCATCGCAGCGGTCGGGTGGCGGTCAGAGCCCACCTTTGCCCGCTTCTATCACCGAGATCTCTCTGGCCAGCGAGACAACCTGGCCCTCGTCGGAGACCTCTCGGCAGCGCAACACTCCCTCCGAGCGCCACTGGCGCCATATGTAACTCTTAGCTGAAATCGTCAGGAGGTTGCCCCTCGAAGCTAAGCTTACTGCCATTACGGGGTTTTGAGCAGCACCCTCCTCCTTTTCGCTATTCTTCCACATAGTAATGCCATCAGTAATGTATTTGAGGAAACAAATGTATTTTTCTCTTAAATGTATTTTTTCGAAAAATACTTACCGATGGCAGTACTCAGAGGGCGTCCTACCTACCCCGCTTGCCGCCTTTACACTAAGTGTACAACTGGCAGGATACACGGCTCGCATGACTGGATGGATGGAGGGGAGACTACCCGGTCACTTGGATACAACTCTGAGTTACGCCCCTTGTCGTATAGGTACACACAAGGGTGCTTAAGCTGAAATCAGGTAAGTTAAGGGGTATATTCCACATAGTAATGCCATTGGTAAGTATTTTTCGAAAGTATACATTTTCGAGAAAAATATAATTATATTTCAAATGATAAGGGATTAAACACTTGCTAATGTGTTTTGTTTGCAGTAACCACCAATGTGAGAAATCTGATTAAACTAACAGCCAGTGGAGTGTCTCAGCCCTGTACAGTATCACAACAGTGAACAAATTTCACCTGAGACAGACCTAGTCTTTCAGTATTCTTTGTGCACAGGGCCCTTCATGCATGTGTGTTTTTTGTATGGAGGAGGTCATTGAGGGTTAAATGTCGGTGTAGTCTCACCCGCCATACAGAGCATATCTTTACCCTTTTTATCCTGATACACCCATTGCTTGAAATAAAATTGACTGATAGTTCAAGGGTGGTGCCAGAATAGCTTGGCGCCTGAGGCGTCAAGCTATTCTGGCACCACCCTTGAACTAAAACAGTTGATCTATCTCCTTATCTGTAATGTATCCTTCATAGGACAATATGCAAATTTCACAATTCAGCCTCAGGATGAGTTAATCGCTGAAGTGGAGTGTAGCAGCAGACATTCATTACATATCAAATCTGCACTTATTGCCCCTCACTAAGTGTATTGACATGTTATTATTATGGAGGAGGTCATTTAATGTTTAGTAAAGGGATATGCGTGCTGTACGGACAATTCTTTTTCAGGATCCAAGGCCCCCCACGATACATCTGGATTGCGATATTATGAAGCACGATATATCGAGTCAGAGCTGTATTCTTTAGATGGTCTTCTTGCAGTTGGATGGCATTCACTGGATTTGCTGTCGGCAATTACCAGTAATAACCTTTTTCTTTGTGCATTCACAGGGTACACAGACTCGGTTCATGGATACAATGTCAATGCACATCGCCATCTGTGGGCTGACCAGTTTTCAGCGCATCCTCTTTCAGTCCTCTGCCAAACAGTCGTCACGCAAAGAAGTCCGCGAGCACACAGAGAGGCAGAAAATGTTTAACATGGCATCTGTGAGTTCATATTTGTCTTTTGATTCAAGATACATAAATATGAATACTGCTGGCACACACTTAACATTTCATACACAGATGCAGCCCATTCACACAATCAGTTCACACCCTGACACATACTCAGCATTTGGTCACAGCGCTGCGTTGAGTAGAAACACGAACTGGAATTATATACTGTAAATGCATGGACACTGCTACTCTTTGTTCTCACTCATGCTTCTGTGTTTAGTTCACAACATTACCATCAAACATGTCAGAGTGACCACCTGCGCTCTTTGTCTTGCGGTAGCGAATCAGTCATGTTTGATTATACTGTCATAAAAGAAACCTCACATTCATTCACAGTAACACAGTTACCACAGTTAAAAAAAAACAAAACAAAACATCTTTCTCGTGTAGAGTGAGGAGTGGAAGAAAATTAGCAGTATGAACAACCTGAGTGCAGTTCACCAGCTGCACTGCGGAGGACCGCCCCTTGACAAGGAATCCCGCGATGTGTTTGTTGAAGGCAACATGACAGATGTCCGTGAAAATTTTCAGGTTGGTTTAACTGGTTCAGTTCTGACACGCCAGCTGTAGTGGGAGAGCAGCAGCAGATACCATAAACCCTTTTCATACTGATACACTACTGCTTAAAATGAATTTGACTATGATAGTTCAAGGGTATTGCCAGAATAGCTTGGAGCCTCAGGTGCCAAGCTTATTCTGGCATCACCCTTGAACTAAAACGGCTCATCCATCTCTTAAACTTTAATGTAGCCTTTATGTTTAAGCAAATTTAACTCATTCAGCCTGGATGCACTACAGCAGGAGATGGGTCGACCATGATAATTCATCATGGTCAATCCATCTCCTGCAACAAGTGCATAGGCGTTAGATGATGCCTCCAAAATTTGGGAAATATGTGCGTCAGGCTAAATGAGTTAAGACAAGTCAGCCGTAGGACAAAATGGGTTAATTGGAAAGTGCAAGTGACATAAATAAGAATACAGGCAATTTCTTTCCTCAAAATACATTACCGATGACATTATTAATAGGAAATACCTCTTAGCTAGCACAATTTCAGCCAAAATTTGGTTGTGTACCTGTAGGGCAAGGGAGGCAACCTAGGGGCGTCTATTGTAATCCAGCACCCTGAGTAGCCCCCCGTCCCTACCCATCCGCTCACGTGCTTAGCGCGCCAGTTTGTTTTCTTAGCTAGTCGTAAACGGTTGTGTACTTACTACTGCGCCTTGGCTGTGTACGGTATGACTGGTCGTCCTAGGACCTTGGACTTGTTACAGTGTGCACTGTGCTAGCCTGGGATTACGGTGTTCACTGTGCTAGCTCGGATTTTACTTTCGTTCATGTACTGTGTGGGCTTCTGTCGGACTTGTGGTGCTGGGGACTTTGGACTTGCTTATCGTGTTCAGTGTTTCCCTTGGATTATGGTGTTCACGAACTAGCTTGGCGTTACCTTTGTTGGTGCGGCCCCTACTGGTTGGTGCTGCGGGGCTTCTCTGCGACACGGTTGGTCCCCTACGGCCTTTGGTCTGGCTCCGGCCTCTCCGACATGGCAAGGTAAATCCTTGGTTATTGCCTGTGACCGGCACTCAGGGAAGAGGGGGTAGAGTGCTGGGCGGCGGCACTGGCCGTGGCATTCGAAGCGTGTACGAAATTCGCCTTCACTCGCATACACTCGTTGCGTGGCCTCGGAGAGCCATGCTCGCCTGCCTCTCACTGTTGACTATGTTTTGCAGTTTTCAAGTCCGCACCTGCACGCGCTGTGGGGACTTCCAATGGCCGAGTGACGTTCATGCTGTGTGCTTACCCTGCTCCGGCAGTGCCTCCACTCACCCATGCGTGGTCTGCGCCCCCTGGCTGGAAGAGCAGTGGTCTCAGCTTTGGAGCTTCTATCGCCGTGAACGGCCGACACCAGTCCGGGATGAGGCACCCGCTACCGCCCCCACTAACACCTCTGCGGATGTGATATGTTGCATTTCCCCGGTTGTGGACACTCGGACGGCACGGGCTACCCCAGGTGTTACTTCAGGACAAGTCCAGCACAGCTGTACGGCGTCCCACCCCGAGGTCGGTACTGCTGGACCAGTGGGCTCCCGCTCATCAGGTAGAGAAAGAGCTAACAAGCCTGGCTCACAGCGAACTCGCTTGTCGCATCTGCCCTCCCGAAGGGAGAGGGTACATGGCGATGGAAATTCAGGGCGGACACCCGTGCCCCGACCTCATTCGTGCTCATGGGACAAGTACCCTCGGCCGAAAGAATCTGCTGGACCAGTGGGCTCCCGCTCGTCAGGTAGAGAAAGAGCTAACGAGACTGGCCCACAGCGAACTCGCTCGACCCATCTGCCCTCCCGAACAGAGACGGTACATGGCGTTGGAAATTCAGGGCGGAACCCGTGCCCCAACTTTGTTCACGCTCACGGGACATGAATCCACAATCCCGAATGGCTCCCCGCGTTCTTGACGCCCGCCATCACTACGCCTTCCGCCAGTCGCAGCTTCTGGAATACGGCCCTCCAAACCCTCGGGACAAATCCAGCACAGACGTACAGCGTCCCGCTCCAAGCTCAGTGATGAGCACCTGCAACCGGCGAGTCTGCTGGACCGGGCGGCGCCCCGCTCCAACAGATAAGAAGTTCTCGAGCCTGGCCCGCAGCGAGCTTGCTCGCCCCGCCTACCTTCCTGATCGGAAAATTTACGTGGAGAGGTTCCGATCGGACACCCGGGCCCCAACCGCGTGCGCGCTCATGAGACAGGCCTCCACAGCCCTCGGAACAAGTCCAGCACAGGTGTACGGCGTTTCGCCCCAGGGGACAAGTACCCTCGGCCGGATGAGACTGCTGGAGAAGTGTGTGCCCGCTCGCCAATAAAGAAAGGACGACGAGCCGGGTCCACAGGACGGTTTACCTATCCTAGGTTGTTTGGGCGCCCGCTCAGTAAGTAATGAGAATTTTCATTCTGAGCTGGGTCCACAGCGAGTTCTCGCACCTCCTCCCTCCCGAGCTTGCTCGGGTCTCGACCCGGCTACTGGAGTACAGCCCTCCGATCCTACGGACCAGGTTCAGCACAGAAGTATGGCATCCCGCCCTGGGTCAGTGACAGTACCCTCAGCCAGACGAGACTGCTGGACCAGCGTGCGCCTGCTCGCCATTAAAGTTCTTGAGTCGGGTCCAGTGAGCTTGTTCGCCCCTTCCCCCCCCCCCCCCCCCCCCCCCCCACCTGTTCGGTCTCAGGCTTCGACGCAGCTGCTAGACGCATGATGAGGGGAGTTCCGAGTGATCACCCGTGCCCGACCCTGTTCGCCACGGGACAGGGCTCCACGCCCGGGGAATGCATCCCGCGGCCTGGACGCCCAACGACACACTAAGCCTTCCTCCTGGACATACGCGGCCCCGTACATTTGTGTATATATGGGTGTTTGTTTATTCCTATGTATATAAGGTATATATATATATATATATATATATATATATATATATATATATATATATATATATATATATATATATATATATATATATATATATATATATATATATATATATATATATATATATATATATATTGATTTTCTTACCTATACTGCATTAAAATCAGCAAGCCACCACCATGCAAATTTGGCAAATATAACTGGGGGTCCAGATTGTTCTTTAAGCCTGTGGCTTGTTTTGATCTGAGGATAATGGATGTATTTTCTTCTTCCATATATTTGCTAGTAATAGCCCATAGGTTGGAGACTCTCCGACCCATGGACGAGGCATCGCGGCTCTTCGCTGCGTGCCTTCACCCAGAGGACTACACGCCTTCCCCCCCCCCCCCCCCCCCCCCCCCCCCGCTCAGGAGGAAAGCGTCGGCCTTCATGGCTGCCGCGCGGCGGACCAAGCAATTCAAGTTCTCCCCCTTGGCGTGGATAGGACTGCTACCCTCATTAGCTATGCCCTGGCCTCGGCGGACTAATAGACATCGTCACGCAAGCTATTCTTCGACGCGTCGAGGATGCTGGGCGCCTTTAACTCTTGCCGCTATTGGGGGACATTCTGGCTCCGGCGTCTCTGTCAACCGCGCAGCGTTCCACACCTCCGTCAACATCATGGCCGCTGCCATTTTGGTGATCTGATGCGTCGGGATGCCTTCTGAGCTCCGGTGACCTCCCGACCGAGTTGGAGACGCAGCTCCGACAGGCACCTCTCAGCAGATCGCTCCTCTTCGGCTCTCTACTGTCTACAAGGGACCTCTTATCTCCTTCAGTCTCCTTCCCCCTGCGCCCCCTTGGGGACCTCGGTTCTGACGGACCAGCTCGGAGACGTCGCCCTTCGCGGTGAGGTCGCCGCTTTGCTTCAGAGGCCGCCACTGAGGTGGTACCGCGTCATGACTCCCCAACCTTCTACAGCTGCCTCTTCCTGATCCCCAAGCCTGGCGAACACGGGGCACCCCATCAGCGACCTCTCCGCGCTGAACAACTTCATCTCTGCCACGTCCTTCTGCTTGGAGACTGCCCGAGCCCTGCGGGCCGCGGTGCGACTGTGGACTTTGCCGTCATCTAGACTGGGCGGATGCGTTTCTACACGTCCTCAGGCTCCCCTCCCCCAGATGTTACCTGCTTCGTCTTCGGCGGTGTGGTCTACCAGTTCGCCTGCTACCTTTCGGCCTCAACCTCAGCCCTCGCTGTTCATCCGCTTGGACGCCGTTGTCGCCAGGGCCAGACGGACGTCCTCGAGCCCCACTTCGAACTTCCGGGACAATCTTCTCGTGCGGTACCAGTCGGAGGCCTCCTTGGCGAAGGACGGAGATGCGCTGCTGGATCTGCTTGACCGGCTCGGCTTCTTGGTCAACGTGGGCAAGTCGGACCTTGTGTCATCCCGCCGCTTTGTTCACCCAGGGATGGATTTTCGCACTGACCTCCACGAGGTGAGGCTTCCGGAGCAACGGTTTCAGAAGTTGGCGAATCTAGCGCGACAGGTGTCTCAAGAGGAAGCGGTCTCCGCCAGAGTGTGGCTTCAGCTCCTGGGCCTGATGAGCACGGCAGCGAACCTCCTTCCCCTCGGCCGTCTCTACTACCGCCCGCTTCAGCTGCACCTGCTTCTCCTCTGGCGTCCCTCGGCTGGCAACCTCGAGTCTCAGGTTCCGGTGCTGCCGATGCTCCGTCCTCATCTTTTACGCTGGACGGATCCCTTCTGGCTAGCGACAGGAGGGCTCCTCTACTCGCCCCCACCCCAACTGTCTCTCTGCGACGACGCAAGTCTCTCCGGCTGGGGGGCACTCCTGCTGCCGATTTCTCCACGGCCTCCGGCTTCTGGCCCCGGATCTCGCGGCCCAGCACTTCAACTGGTTAGAGCTGAATGCGGTCTGGCAAGCCCTCATCGCGTGGGAGTCATGTCTGTGACACCAGGAGCTCCTCGTCCTCTCAGACAACTCCTCGGTAGCCTTCTACATCCAGAAGCAGGGCGGGACGCGCTCCCCCTCCCTCTGCATTCTCCTCAACCAGGTTCTCTGCTGGTGTGAAGATCGAGGCATCTCTCTCTCCGAGCGAGACACATCCCGGGCCACCTGACTGTCCTGGCTGACTCCCTCTCGCAACGTGGCTAGCTTCTCCACACTGAGTGGGCGCTACGTCTGGACATCTTCAGAGGACCGGCGCAGCGTGGGGGACCCCCATGGTCGACCTCTTCGCGACGAGGTGGAATCGCAAGCTACCCCTCTTCGTCTGCCCCATTCCAGATCCGCTGGCCTGGGCAGTCGATGTGCTCTCCTTCCCATGGGACGGCCTCGTCGCATACGCTTTCCCACCTATGGTGCTCGTCCCCTAGGTCCTGCACAGGTTCAAGAGTTGCGGTCCTGTTCTGGTGGCTCCTTCGGCTGGTCCAAGTCGTGGACCACCAACCTCCTGAACCTCGCCACGGGCCCCCCTCAGCGGCTCCGCACCCCTCGAACGTTGCTCAAGCGACCACGGCAGGCGCTGTTCCACCCGTGCCCCAAGCGTCTCCTCCTCCTCGCCTGGAGGTTGTGTGGCTTTCCCTCGCCGCTAGAGGCTTCTCAAGTGCAGCAGTGGCAGCTATCGCTACAGCCCGCAGGCCCTCGAACCTATGAGTCTACGAGGGAAGGTGGTGAGTCCTGTGGTCTTTGTGCGGCGACCGACACCTTTCACCCACAGATCTGACTAACCCCCAGCTGGCTGAGTTCTTCCTCTGGCTTCGCCGAGCAGCTTTTGGCTCCGTTCACTATCAGAGGGTACCTGGCCATGATCGCTGACACATACCACCTTCTGGGCTGGGCGGACCCCTGTGGCTGCATCGACCTAGCCGACCTGATGGCACACTTGGCCTCCGGCGGCCTGCCCGCGCTCGCTGATTCTGCGATGGGACCTATCTTGAGGTGCTGACGCGGCTCTACTCTGACCGCTTCGAACCGCTCCCCCCTGGCGCGGTTGGCCGACGTGACCCGAAAGACTTGCTTTCTCCCGGCCCTCGCCACTGCCTCCAGGGTCAGCGCACTGCACATGCTCTCCACACGTCCAGCCTGCTTGCAGTTCAGTACAGATGACTCCATGCACCTACTGACCGATCCTGCCTTCCTGGCCAAGACCCGGTCACCATTGGCCGCCCCACAGGTGATCTCCATTTGGCCTTTTTGGGGAACCAGGCCTGGCACGAGAGGCCAGACAGCAGGACCCGGTGAGAGCCTTACGAGTTACCTGCGCTGGACCAAGCCGCAACGCAGGGTCGCTCCCGCCTATTCTCCCTCTGTCTCCAGGTAGAACTGACATCTCGGCCCAGACGATATCCTCCTGGCTCCATTGGGTTATACACTCCGCCTACCAGAACCTCTCCCCTGACGCTGCTAAGCGTATGAACATCAGGACGCACGAGGTTAGAGCCATGGCCGCAAGCCTCGCTTTTGACCGCAGCTGCACTGTCAAAGACATTGTGGCGGCTCGGGGCTGGCGCACAGAGTCGCCCGGTTCTACCTGAGGGACCTCTCCGGCCAGCGCGAAAACCTATCGCTGGTGGGAGACGTCACAGCGGCGCAACACTCCCTCCCGGCACCCCAGGTGCCGTAGGTAGCTCTTAGCTGAAATTGTCGGAAGGTTGCTCCAGGGAGGGCGGGTCTCGGCAGTATTCAGGGGTTAGGGGTGTTTTACGCAACACCCACCTCCTATTCGCTATTTTTCCTATTAGTAATGTCATCAGTAATGTATTTTGAGGAAAGAAATGAATTTTTCTCTAAAATGTATTTTTTCAAAAAATACTTACCGATGACATTACTCGAAGGACCCTCCCACCTGCCCCGCTTGCCGCTAGTCAGCTAAGCCACCGAACTGGCGTGCTAAGCACGTGACCGGATTGGTAGGGACGGGAGGTTACTCGGGGTGATGGGTTACGATAGACGCCCCTAGGTTGCCTCCCCTGCCCTATAGGTACACAACCAAATTTTGGCTGAAATTGTACTAGCTAAGAGGCATTTCCTATTAGTAATGTCATCGGTAAGTATTTTTTAAAAAAATACATTTTAGAGAAAAATTCATTTTTCAGGTAATTACAATTAAAAGTTAGCCCAGAGTACTGCAAGCTGAACTCCTTATGCACTGTGAAAATGCAGGCATTCACTCAGATGCACTACTTGTAAAGCTTGTAATTTTTCTTCCTAATAAGCTTCCTAGTAAAAGTAATGCCCTACAAAGCAGGAATATTAAGAGTAGGTAAGTGCTCAGTCAATCCTGCAGCTTGCTCAGACATTGTGTAATGTCATGGTTTACTTTTTTTTCAGGAACTGATGACATATTGTGCTAATGATGTGCTGGCAACACATGCTGTCTTTGCAAAACTTTGGCCAGAGTTTCTTGAGAGGTAAAATTCTTATAAAGAAGAGCTTGTAGTAACCAGTCCTAGCTTTTTGCTTTGATAAGGCATGTTTTCTGTGCTTATACATTTTGCTGTGCCCCTGACATATGTCTATAAGCCAAAGGTCCACTGTAGTTGCATGATGCAGGCCCCCACACAACTGTCCAAAGACCAGCTGCAGCCAGCATTGCACATGAGAAAACCTTTCACTCTCTGTACTTTTTCCAGCATTTGTGGTGATTTTTATGTTACCTCATGTGCATACCAAAGTGTTTGAGTTCCTTTGGTATAACTCTGTGAGCCAATTCTTATGTGCAAGAGCCATTGATTCTCATCAGCCCCTGCAGCCACAGAGGCTCATGAACTTACAGGTCTAACCAGCCAAATTCTGCAGCAGCTCTTCTGCAGAATGCAGATGTCATCTGAACTTTATTACGTGTAGTAAATCTTTCATTTTTGCTGCTGTTAACAAAAGACATAAACAGTCAGCTTCGCTTATAACAAAGTTAGATATAACCAAAGTCACATATGCTTTGTTTCCTCAAAAACATTACTGATGACATTACTATTAGGAAACATACACTTGGTTTACCATTTCAGCCAAAATTCCGTTGTGTACCTACACGACAAGGGATACGACCCAAGGGTGCCGTAGCCAGGTACCCTGAGTAGCCTCCCGTACCTCCCTAGCTGGTTGCATGCCCAGTGGTGTCACGCCGGTCTGAAGCTTAGCTTACCGCGAATGGTTGTGTTCAAGCCTACTGGACGTTTCAGCTGTGTACCATTGGATTGAATTTTACCGTGGTTTACCGTGCCTGCCTTGGATTACCTTCATTCTCTGGATTTACGTGTGGGTGCTGATGCTTCCATTCTTCCGTTGGATTATCATTGTGCTTCCGTTGGATTTTGGTGGTACTTCTCAGTTCTGTTGGATTTGGGAGGTGCTGGGCCATTCTCAGCTGCGCACAAGGGGCCTACAACCTTCAGCCACGTGTGGCGGGTGGCATTTGAATGAAGTTTCTCTCCACGTGCCGGCGTCTGGTTTGATTGTCCCACTGCGACTCCGGCTTACACGTAACAGTACCCTACGGCCTTCGTAACAGGTTCCTCGCCAGCCTCTCTCGCCATGGCAAGGTAAGGCCTCGGTTGTTGCCCTGGACCGGCGCCGGGCGGCAGCACTGGCCGTGGAATTGGCTTTTTGTTTTCTCAAAACACATTACCGATGGTATTACTTAAAGGAAATGGTTTCTTAGCTAGTCTAATTTTAGCCCAAAATTGTTGTGTACGAGTATGGTCATGATGGCAGGTGAGGGGCGCCATAGCCTAGGCGGAAACCCGGGTAGCCTCCCTTCCGGTTCAACCACGCATGCGCACACCGCTCATACGCCAGTCAGTTTTCTTTGCTAGTCTCAGAAGGTTGTGTACGGGACTCGCTCTGTTCGATAGGACTCTATCTTCGTTAGGAAAGTCTAAACAGAAGGAAGCTTTGTTCAAGGTGGGAAACCTGGCTTGAGGTTTCCGTCGGTCTACGGACTTAGGAACTCTTGTTCCTAGTGAACGTTACTTGTGGATTTCACCCGTCGTCGCCATCTTGTTTCTACCGGGCGCGGCGACGCCATGTTGAACTGTGCTCACGCCCTTGTGCCGCTCGGGCCCTAGTGCATGTTACTCGTGTGTGCCGAGCTTCTACTTCGCTCTTCAGCCTGCTCTGAGTGCCTGCTGTTGCGGAGACTTCGTTTCGGCGCCTTCACTGACGCCAGTGGCTTCTCCCGGCATCAGCTTCACGTGGTCGCCGTCCGACGCCGGGCCGTGTCTGCGTGCTAGCCATTCTGGTGGGTCTTCGACCGGGTTGGTGCCTCACTTCTTCGGATCGCAAGGTAATATCTCTGCCTTTGCCTACGTCAGGCGCTCAAGGGTAGGGGTGGAGCGCCGGGCGTAGGCTTACACGGTACACTTCGTTCGTTCATGCGGATTTGGTGCGGGCCCACGGGGGCACGCTCACTCGCATTTCATTGTACATTATGTTTTGCAGTTGGCAAGTCCGAACATGCACTCGATGTGGGCAATTCCAGTGGCCGAGTGACGAACATGTGGTTTGCCTGCCCTGTTCCGGTTGTGCCTCCACGCGTCCGTGCTCGGTCTGCGCCCCATGGCTGGAGGAACAGTGGACCCAGCTGTGGAGTTTCTACGGCCGCAAGAAACCTACACAAGCACGGAAGAACGATCCCACACCGGTACGCGCCACAGTCCAGTCGAGTGGCCCTGACCGAGTGTCTGAGCAGACGAACCAGCGGCTTCGGTCGCGTGCACGTGCTCTAGTACCGGCAGCCACCACAGTCCAGTCGAGTGGTCTCTGTACGGTCAAGGATCCTAGAGTGCCTCGGGCTAGGCCTCTAAACAAGACTCCGGTAGCCACCACAGTCCAGTCGAGTGGTCTCTACCCGGTAGCAACGCCTCTGCAGGCACCTGATAAGGAACCGATACAGGCTCCTACACCCGCTCTGGTTGCGGGCCTGACTAATACGGATCTCCAGGTAGCTGACAAGCTCTCGCCACAGATTCGTCCTGCTGCTTCCGCTACCTCGTTCTCCGCTAGGGACCAGCGCGGAACGCCAGCGCCCCGCCCAGCTCCTTCTGTCCGGGCGTCAAGTTCCGACAAGTCTTCTCGCCGGACGCGCTCCCGCTCTCGGGTACGAAGCAGTCGCCTCCGCTCTGCTGCAGTGCGAGTTACTCCCCGTCTTCAGTCCGAGCGAACCTCAGCTGTTAGACATCGTTCACGCTCTAGCGACAGGTCAACTCGCCCGAGGGTCGAATCCTACCGGTCGGAGTCCAGCCGACATCCGCGGACACAGTACAGGCACGACTCTGCTTTGCGTTCAGCTTCGCGCCACTTCAGACGTTCCCGGTCCCCGCGTCGCCAGCCCCCGCTCCCGTTCACGCTTCTCTCGGCGGAGTGCCGCTCGTCGCCCTCGACACCGTCGTAGGTCAGGACTTTGAGCTTCCCGCTCAACGTCGAGTGATTCACAGGACCATTCATCTAGCAGACACTGGCGGCGCCACGCACCAGTGAGAAGATCCCCTCCACCGGCTACGACCGTTACCCGCCCCGGCGACGGGAGTCTTCCTCCTCGTCTGGGAGTGGACCCGATTCCCCACTCAGTCCCGGCAGAAGAGGACACCCTTAACCTGAACCCCGAGGAATCGATGTCGGCACTACTACAGGTGGCCAGCCCCGCCCCGTCCAATCCCTCGGGTGGCGACGAGGAATTCCCGCCGGCTGCCACTGGACATAGGTTAGAGACACTGCGGGCCCTTGATGAAGCGGCACGGCTTATCGCGGCTTGCCTCCCTGCAGAAGACTGCCCTCCCTCTCCAGTCCTTAAAAGGAAAGCTTCCGCCTTTGTGGACGCAGAATGACAGGCCAAGCGATTCAAGTCTCTCCCCCAGCCGCCGGGTTTCCGGGAGTTACGTGATGCGTTTTCTGCTCATCTCGCGCAAGGGGCATGTGGTGCAGGATTCTTCTCAGACTCCAAGTGGCCGACAGGTATAGACATCGCCTTCCGGCAGTCATGGTATGCGGGCCATACACAGTACTTTTCCTGCCCTCTACCGACAGCGGACCCCGCGGCAGTAGCGTTCTCTGGGACTTCCTTACGTCAGTCTCTCCTCCCCGGGGTAGAACAGACCGCGACACTCATTAGGAACACCCTGGCAGCAGCGGGATTCCTAGATTTGGTCACGCAAGCCATCGTCTGACGTGTAGAGGACGCCTGGCGTCCGTCAATTTCGCCTTTGCTGGGAGACCTGCTCGCCCTAGCAGTTTCGGGGAACCGCGCGCTGTATATCATGTCGCTGTCAACTCCATGGCAGCCGCCTCTAACTGCGACTTACTGCGTCGAGATGCGATTCTCCGTTCCTGTCCCATTCCGCTGGATGTGAAGACTCAGCTTCGGCAGGCACCTCTCGGCGGTGACTTACTTTTTGGCCCCGTCTGGCTCGCTGTGAAGGAAGCTAATAAGGACGCCTGGCCCAACCGCCCAGCTCCAGCTTCCTTTCGACCAACCCGCAAGGCCCCGGGTCGCCCCCTGCGGACTGCTAGACCCACCGCCCGCCCTTTCACCAGAGGTGGTCGCCTACCCCCCAGATCTCCAGCCTTTCCTCGCACCCGCCCTTTCCCCAGTACCGAGCCTCCCCCCCCCCCCCCCCCGCCCGCACCTGGCCCAGACCTGCCGGGCGGGGCCGGGCGCACTGACTTTTTTCTCCCCCTCCGGCCCCCGCCGACCTCGTCCGGAGCTCCGGTCGGCGGGAGGCTGGCGCTTCACAGCGAAGCCTGGCGCTCGCTGTTTCCAGACGACCCATGGATTCTCTCTACCATTACTCAGGGACTACTGATCTCCTTCCGGTCCCCACCTCCCTTGCGCCGGAGCCCGGTGTGGACTACAGTACCTTCAGACCAGCTCAGAGCCGAAGCTCTCCGCGGCGAAGTTTCCTCCCTGCTTCAGAAGTCCGCCACGGAGGTGGTGGTCCAGCACGACTCCCCAGCCTTCTACAGTCGGTTCTCAAGTGGCGCCCCGTCATAGACCTCTCGGCGCTGAACAAGTTCGTCGCTCCGGCCTTCCGCATGGAGACTGCGCGGGCCCTTCGCTCAGCGGTACAGCCGATGGACTTTGCGGTCAGCCTGGACCTCTCAGATGCTTACCTGCACGTGCCCAGACGCTACCTACGCTTTGCCTTCGAGGGTGTCGTCTATCAGTTCCGCGCGCTCCCCTTCGGCCTCAACCTCAGCCCCTGGGTCTTCACTCGCCTCATGGACACAGTGGTAGCCAGAGCCCGTCAAAGTTCCACGAGCCCTACGTCGAACTACTTGGACGACCTGCTTTTGAGGAACCAGGACGAGCGCTCCCTGAGGGAAGACCGAGATGCTCTGCTTCAACTTCTCGAGAACCTGGGCTTCCTGGTCAACCTTGGCAAGTCCGACCTCATTCCCGCACGCCATTTTATTCACCTCGGTATGGAGTTCCTCACTGACCACAATACCATCAGACTGCCGGAGAAGCGCATCCAGACGTTGGCGACTCTAGCTCGGCAGGTGTCCCAGTTGACGACGCTTCCAGCCAGACAGTGGCTTCAGCTTTTAGGTCTGATCAGCGCTGCTGCGGACCTGCTACCGCTAGGACGTCTCTACTCCCGCCCTCTGCAAATGCATCTCCTCCTTCACTGGCGACTGTCATCGGCCGACCTCGAGGCCCCGATTCCAGTACCTGCCATGCTCCGTCCCCACCTGCTGCGCTGGGCGGATCCTTCCTGGCTCGCGACGGGAGTGCCGCTGTCCTCACCGCCGCCCACTCTCTCTCTCTGCGTCGACGCAAGCCTCGCAGGTTGGGGAGCTCACCTCCTTCCGTCGTTCGAGACTGCCTCCGGCCTGTGGCCCCTGGAATCGCTGTCCAGACACATCAACTGGTTAGAACTGAAGGCAGTATGGCAAACCCTCCTGGCCTGGGAGCCCCGCATCCGACGTCAGGAACTGTTGGTTCTCTCGGACAACTCCACGGTCGTCTCGTACATCCAGAAGCAAGGCGGGACCCGCTCTCCATCACTATGCATACTACTCTACCAGGTGCTCCGCTGGTGCGAGGATCGGGACATCTCTCTTCGCGCACGTCACATTCCGGGTCATCTGAATGTGCTGGCCGACTCCCTCTCCCGACGCGGTCAACTGCTCCATACAGAGTGGGCGCTGCGACCCGACATCGTTCGACTGATCGCCGCAACCTGGGAGGCTCCCATGATCGACCTCTTCGCCATGAGGTGGAATCGACAGCTTCCCCTCTTCGTCTCACCCATTCCAGACCCTCTGGCCTAGGCAGTCGATGCTCTATCCATCTCTTGGGACGGTCTGGTCGCCTACGCCTACCCGCCCACCGTGCTTGTCCCCAAGGTCCTACTCAAGCTCAGAGGGTGCAACACGATCCTGGTGGCGCCATTTTGCTGGACCAAGTCGTGGACAACCGACCTCCTGAACCTTGCCACGGCTCCCCCGCTACCGCTCCCCACACCGCGGACGATGCTCAAGCAACCACGGCAGCAGCTGTTCCACCCGTGCCCCGAGCGTCTCCTCCTCCACGCCTGGAGGTTGTCCGGCAAGCCCTCGCAGCTAGAGGCTTCTCAGGTGCGGCAGTGGACGCGATCGCTACAGCTCGTCGAGCCTCAACCAGACGAGTCTACGAAGGCAAGTGGAGAGTCCTCTGCGCCTGGTGTGACGACAGACACCTTCACCCCATCGGCTTGACAACTCCCCAGTTGGCGGATTTCTTCATCTGGCTGTTCAGCGACCAGCAGTTAGCACCGATCACCATCCGGGGCTACCTGGCCATGATTGCCGACACGTACAGACACTTGGGACTGCCCGACCCGGGTTTCTGCAAAGACCTAGCCGACCTGATGGCCCACTTCGGTCTACAACGTCCTGCCCTCCGATCCCTGGTGCCGCGATGGGACCTGTCCTGGGTACTCACTTGACTCAACTCGCCCTGTTTCGAACCGATCCAGTTGGCGCGGTTGCCGGACGTGACTCGGAAGACCTGCTTCCTTTTGGCCCTCGCGTCAGCCTCCAGAGTCAGCGAACTGCACGCCCTTTCAGCACGCCCCGCCTGTTTACAGTTTCGGGCTGACGGCTCGGTTCAGCTGCTTCCTGACCCGGCCTTCCTAGCCAAGACCAGATCGCCATTGACGGCCCCTCAACTGGTCACCATTCAACCATTACGAGACCCAAGCTCCACCCGGGAGTCCAGACAACAGGACCCGGTGCGAGCCTTACGTGTGTACCTGCGCCGGACCAAGCCGATACGCAGGGAACGCACCCGCCTTTTCCTTCCTCTGTCCCCAGGTAGAAACGACATCTCGGCCCAAACGATATCCTCTTGGCTCCGGTGGGTGATACGATCAGCCTACAAGGAGCTTGCCCCTGATACAGCCAAACTCATGAGCATCAGGGCGCACGAGATCAGAGCCATGGCCACAAGCCTAGCATTCGACCGGAACTGTGCGGTCAAAGACATTGTGGCGGCCGTGGGCTGGCGAGCGGATACCACCTTTGCACGCCGCTACCTGAGGGACCTCTCCAGCCAGCGCCAGAACCTATCGCTGGTGGGGGACATCGTGGCGGCGCAACACTCCCTCCCGGCGCCCTAGGCGCCGTAAGTATCTTTGCTAAAATTAGAGGGAGGTTGCGGGAGGGTGGCCGACTCGAGCGGCCAGGATGGCAGGGGATGGGGTCGCTATAGCGGCACCCGCCTCCTCCTCGGGATTCTTCCTTTAAGTAATACCATTGGTAATGTGTTTTGAGAAAACAAATGTATTTGTTTTCTCAAAACACATTACCGATGGTATTACATTGTGGAAAAGCCCTTAGCTAGCCTAATTTTAGCCAAAATTTGGTTGTGTCCGTATAAGGGAGTGTTGGCAGGAGTGGGGCGCCATAGACCAGGTCATGGCCTGAATAGCCTCCCCTTATTCCCACCCGGTACGAGAATACCCGTCATCCCCTCAGTTTAGTTCTTAGCTAGCACTAGGAAGGTTGTGTCTGTTCGTGCTCTGCGTTTTCTGAACTTGGATCGGTCGTCCTGACCTTGGTTGACTGTGAACTTGGAACTTGTGTACTGTGGAGCTTGAGTCGTTTTGGGACTGCTTGTGCTCTGCTGGGCCGGTTCTCTTTCGTCGACTTGGGGACTCACTTTGCCGACGGAGTTTGGCTGTTGGGACTTCGAGCTCACTCGACCTGTCGCGGTGACGAGACTTCGGAGCCTGCCCGGTCGTGACTGGCGACGAGTTTCTGCAACCGGCTGACAGTGGGTCCACTTCGGTGGTGAGACGTGGGTTTGCTACCTTTTGCCGCCATGGACAGGTAATATCTCGGTGTATGCCCTCGACCGGCGCTCTAGGGTGAGCAGGAGCGCCGAGCGTAGGCACGCGCTGTACTCTTTCGAATTCGATGAGCTTCGTTTCGTCATCGCGCACGTTTTATTTTTGTGTGACCTCGGAGGCCACGCTCGCTCGTTTCTTCATTGTACCCTCTTGTTACAGATACCAGGTGCGTACCTGCACGTTGTGTGGCGACTTTCAGTGGCCATCGGACGTGCATGCAGTCTGCCTACCCTGTTCTGGTTGCGATTCGACCCATACGTGTGTGGTGTGCGCCCCATGGCTGGACGAGAGATGGTCGCAACTGTGGGGCTTTTACCGCCGAGAGCGACCGACTCCTGTCCGGTGCGGAGTACCGCTGTGAGACGGGAACCAAGCCGGTACCAGTGGCTAAGGCGTCCCGACCAAAGAAAGATTGCAAGTCGCATACTATCGCGGAGGGCCCCACTGAGGTTACCCTTACCGTGGCGACCATGAGACCTGAGCCTGGACCCTTGTCAGCGGAAGGGATTACAGTCTGTCCGCCTCTGGAGGAGGCAGACAACATGATCCTTCCCCCGGACTGGCGTCGGCAACCAAATCTACGACGCTACCAGTCCAGACGCACATGGCGGATCGCAGACATGACAGGCGGGAACGACCACGTACAAGTAGTCACGCGGTGACACACGAGACTCGTTTCACCGGGACACGGCCTCGAGAGATGACCACTCTTCCACCCTCCGACAGCCCAGAGTGGAAACACGACGGACGGACGAACCAGATGCCAGGGCTCGATCCTCGCCTAGATCGCAGGTTAGTGGAGACATACCGATCTCTTCCACTGTGTTAGTTCAGTAGACCCTGCCCACAATCAAGACGCAACCCGGAGAGACGACGGCCGTCGCCTCGTCGGGTTTCTGGTCGCCGCTACCGCTCTCAGGCGGGTAACCCTTCGGACTCGAGTGGTTACACTGATACACGCAGAGACTGCTTACGGCGGACCAGTTCTGTGGGGCCAAGGCGACATGCAGAAGCGGCCACGTGCTGGGAGTCGCACGGTTTGCCACGAGACTCGTCCACTCCCGCCGGGACAATGACGTCACGGGCCAGTTAGCTACAGTCGCATACTAACGCGGAGGGCCCTCCTAAGGTTCCCCTTACCGTGACGAACGGAGAGGCACGCCCAGACCCACTGACAGCGGGTACTGCCCTAGAGGCGACAGCTCGGCCTCAGGTCAGTGACGACTGGGTTGTGAGAGCATATATTGTGCGGTAGCGTGCAAGATTGGGGTTCGTTTGTTGTCGTTTTAGGGCACCTAGTGCCTTTCTTTCAAGCTCGGCGTTTTAACCCTTTTGCCACAGGTGTTAAAATGTTGCATTCCCAGCTGCGCAGCGGTTTCGCCAGACCGCTGGGGCGCAACACCTCTTATCCTTAAAAGGGCTATAACCCTGGAACCACTGAACCGATTACTTCAGTTTTGAGAAATTGGAGATGAGACACAGAGTGGTATTCTGACTCTCATAGTTCAATTTAATGCACATACCTTGATTTATCCCTGAAAGGGCAATTACAATCAAATAAACCCTTTCAATAAGCATTAATTAATTAATTAATTAATTTATTATTATGATTATGATTATTTTGGGCGCCCTCGCCCGGGCTATACACGCGTTGGCTCCATCTCCCGTCATGGTTACACCGGCACTTTCTACGGCTTGCGGCATCCGCAAGTGCTACAGGACCGCTGCACTTCACACGACAAGATCCCGGCTCAGTGATGTTGGGCCATGCCTCGCCCCGACCGTGCAGACGAGAGCCCGCTCTACATGCAGGGCAGAGAGACGACTTCACGATGGGATTCCGTTCCCGGCTATAGGTCACAATCTTTCAGTTCGCCTGACTTCGGAAGCATGTGCTCACTACACAGAGACCAGGGGTACGAGAGGAACAGGAGACGACGTCCCAGTTCCGTTGGGTCGCTACACATCAGGAAGACAGGGCTCCGAAGTATCTTCGTCGCCGTTCGAGTTCGTGGGACCGGCCCTCTGAGGCTACGCTGTTCCTTCCAAGTGCTGGGTCCACCTTCGTTGGATCGCCGCCGCCCGGGGTTCCCCGGACTTCGGAGCAGTTAGACATCCCTTCTCCTGCGTGCGGGACAGACGACTTTTCCGCTTGATTCCGGAGGACGTCGTTCGCCGTGGCTGGGCGATGATAGCTACTCCACGTCGCTACGCTCGCGGTGCCGAGAGATCTTGGATTCGCCGCCTTCTGCGTGGAGATAGAGGAAGGAGCCTCCTCGGGCTTTAGCCGAAGCAGGTCCCCTCATCGCGTCCAAGCATTTCAAGTCCCTTCCTCATCCGTTCGGGTGCCGGATTCTTGTCGCCGGCTTCTGTCTCCGCTTCAGGGCGCCGGGGAGGCACTGGTGGCTTCAACTTTGTGATCCTACTTCTCTTCCGCTGCCAACGCTTCGCTGCGGCTACAGACTGTGATCTGATGATTCGAGATACCGTCCTGCACACTTTCTCGCGGCCGACCGAGTTGAAGAGTCGGCCACGCAGGGCACCGCGCGATGGACAACTTCCTTGGCCCCCCTGGCAGACCGACAAGGAGGCTAACTAGGACTCTGGCACAGCCGATGCACGCTGCTTACACCGCTGGATGTAGCAGTTTTCCAGGAACATTGATGCAGGACAGGCACGCGGTCATCGCAGACCGTCGGACAGTTTGGCAGGGACCACTCTTCTGTGGAGGCGCAGTTCTTCTGCTGCACCGGATTTGTGGCTTACATCCGAGGGACGGAGGCGACGTTTTGTGACGCCGACGACACAGTCCCGGGAACGTCAGTGGCAGCATTCTCCAGGCGTGCGATTGATGACTACCAAGTAGCAGTCTACCTTCATAGAGGTCAGCGCGGGTTGAGGACTGGTCCGACCGACCTCACTGGAGGGGCCGACTTTGGTCTACATCGGGGGTAACGCACACAGTTCAGATTAAGCCCCTGCTGAGACGAGTTCTCGGCTCGTCGTATCCTTCTTCCGACGGGGTGCTACCCTCCACTTCGCTTTGGCCTGGCCGTGGTCAGCGGCGACCAAGCACTACGGTCTTCTTCTTCTAAGATGACAGCTTCGGGACCTAGCGGAAGCGTTCGTTTGCCTGGGTGGAGACGACTTGGAGTTCCGGCATGCTGCGGCGCCTGACTGGAGCGGATGGACTTGCCCTCGATAGCTCCTTGTGAAGTTACCCGCTCGGCACTGGAGATCCTGCAGCCGGGGGCGCAAGTACCGGGAGTTAGACGTGACGACAGCATGACAAAATTAGTTCCCGAGAGGTGGTTGGAGCTCAGTTCCGCGGCAGTATGGTCGACTCTTCTCGTACTCTAGTCGGTGGATATGGTGCACGATCTTCGTTCTATCGACTCGACACAAGTGCCTCGACATCTTGCCAGATGCTAGACAAAGACTTGAGAGCAGCGGTGCGTCTCCAGGACTTTGGGACAACTCGATGTTCGAAGTCCTAACCAGTTGGCAAGCCGGGCGGTAGGCTGGGATTCTGCCCTCTTCGCCGTCGACTAGGCTGCCTACGCTAAGGGACAGGTACTACGTGTTTCTTCGCATGGATCCCGTCGAGGATGGAGTGCGTGGTCGTCCTGTTCGAGTGGGACTCCCAGTAGGACGGGAGCAGGGCAGGCTAGCAGTGACTATCATTACCTTCTTCAGTTCGCTTAGGACTGATGACATGCTAGGGGATCGCCGTTCAACCTGACACCTCTTCTGCTGGGAGAAGGAGGGTGTAATTATGGGAGATGCTAGTGCGCTTGAGGCCGGCGGCGCGGGGAGGCGTCGCTGTGGCCAGATCTTTTAACTTCACTGCTCGCCATCGAGATTGAATGCTGCGTTATACGCGTGGTGGTCCGACATTCCCTTTGTTGCAGGTTTGCGGAGGTAGGTGGGCGTTTCCTGGCTTGGGGTGCTTGTCTCTTCACCAGTCGGGGTCAGCTCGTTACCACATGCCCCCCCCCCCCCCCCCCCCCCCCCTCTGCAGCTCTCCACTACTCGCACGAGGCTCTAGCAACTGGAACAGCCGCCATAACAGCCGGGCCCTGAACTCTTCCGACACACCTGGAGATTGTGCGGCAAGCCCTCTACCACAGAGGCTTCCCTAGGGCAGCCATGGATGCTACCGAGACAACCCGCAGACCCTCAACCGTTCGAGTTGCGAGGGAAGACGCCGAGCGCTGGGTGACGGGACTGACGACAGCCTTCCTTCCCTCCGGACTTGGCGAAGCCCCAGCTGACGGAATGCTTCCTCGGGCTATTCAACGCCCAGGGACGGTCTCCTTTCACTGTTCGGGACTATCTAACCATGATCGCCGACACCTACAGGTGATTACGCATCAGACCCGGGTGGCTGCAAGACCTCGCATTTCGGAGGCTCTCTTCGGTCTGGATGCCCAACACTGCTTCGCGTGGGCCAAGAGTGCTCTACCATGGGGGCTTACGTGGTCTCAACCCCGTCCTTGGAACCCGGCACATGACGCGCTTGACGGATGTATCTAGGAAGAAGTGCTTCCTGGCGGTCCTTGACTCAACCTCCAGGGTCAGCACACTACGCGCGCTGCCCACACACCCAGAGTGCTTGCAGTGCCAGACAACCGGCTTCATGCTACTGCTACCTGAACATCTTCCGGGACAAGAGGCGGCCTCCCTGACGGCGACAGATGTTTCGCCCTGCGCGGGTACGGACTCCACCCGGGAGAACAGACTTAAGGCCCCGGTGAGAACCTTACATGTGGCCTAGCCACCTCTTCCAGGGTCAGTGAACGTACACGCTGGTGTCACACACGGGTTGCTGTCAGGTACGGACAGAAGGCGCCGTGCAACTGCTAACGTTGCCAGCCTTCGGGGCCAAGTAGTGGTCGCCTTGGCTGTCATACCGCTGATGACTTTCCGCCCTTACGAGTGGCAGACTCCACTCGGTAGACCTGACAATAGGAACTGGTGAGAGCCTTATGGGTGGGCCTGCGCCGGACCAAGCTTGCGCAGAGGACGCACACACCTGTTTCTCCCTTTGTCCCCAGGTAGACGTGACATCTCGGCCCCGACCTGCTCCTCCTGGTTCCGGGGAGTGATCCGCCCGGCCTTCCAGGACCTCGACCTGATGCAGCCACGTGTTGAACATCGAGGCGCACGAGGTCAGAACCTTCGCCGCAAGTCCCGCCTCGACAGCACCAGTGCAGTCAAGGACTTTGGGGCGGCTGTGAGATGGCGAGCGGAGACCACTTTCGCCCGCTTCTACCTGAGGGACCTCTCCACCCAGCGGCAGAACCTCTCGCTGGTGGGAGACATCACTACAGAGCAACACTCCCTCCCGGCGCCCTAGGCGCCGCAGGTATCTTAACTAAAATTATCGGGAGTTTGCTCCGGAAGGGCGGCTCTGAGGGTTGGTCTGTTGGCAGTAGGGGCGTTATAACGGCACCCACCTCCTCTTCGGAATTCCACAATGTAATACCATCGGTAATGTGTTTTGAGAAAACAAATGAATTTTTCATTAAAATGCATTTTTTAGAAAAATACTTACCGATGGTATTACTCGAAGGACCCTCCCACCTACTCCGCTTGCCTCAAGTGCGCTAAGGAACTAAACTGAGGGATGACGGGTATTCTCGTACCGGGTGGGAATAAGGGGAGGCTATTCAGGCCATGACCTGGTCTATGGCGCCCCACTCCTGCCAACACTCCCTTATACGGACACAACCAAATTTTGGCTAAAATTAGGCTAGCTAAGGGCTTTTCCACAATGTAATACCATCGGTAAGTATTTTTCTAAAAAATGTATTTTAATGAAAAATTCATTTTTCATTAAAATGTATTTTTTTGAAAAATACTTACCGATGGTATTACTCGAAGGTTCGCTAAGAAAACTGACTGGCGTATGAGCGGTGTGGCGCATGCGTGGTTGAACCGGAAGGGAGGCTACCCGGGTTTCCACCTAGGCTATGGCGCCCCTCACCTGCCATCATGACCATACTCGTACACAACAATTTTGGGCTAAAATCAGACTAGCTAAGAAACCATTTCCTTTAAGTAATACCATCGGTAAGTATTTTTCAAAAAAATACATTTTAATGAAAAATACATTTTACGGAGCTCGCTTCATATGCGTGTGCACTCATTTTGCGTGGCCTCGGGGAGCCGCGCTCGCTCGCCTCTCACTTTGGCTATGTGGTACAGTTACCAAGTACGGGCCTGCACGCTATGTGGGGACGCCAAAGGGTCGAGCGACACGCATGCATTTGTCTCCCCTGGCGGTGCCTCCAGTCACACAGGCGACACCTAAGCCTCCTGGGTGGTATAGCACTGGTCTCTGCTTGAGGGCTTATATCGGCGCGAACGTCCTACGCTGACCTGAGACCGGCCACCCGCTACCGCACCCCCTGCCGCCACCGCAGATGGGATGAGGCGCATCCGCTCTGATGATGGGGGACTGACTACCCAGACCCCGACGCGTGCATCAGCTCCCAGGATTCTGGCCGATTGTGTGCCCCTACTCCAAGACTGGTCCACAGCCCAAGCCTGACCCAGAGCGAGCTTGCTCACCCCGCCACTTGGCCCGAGTTCTCTCAGGCTGAGACGCGGCTACTAGATGTTGGCCTGACCAACCTGTGGACGTGTCTACTGCCCCCAAGCCTGGCCCAGAGTTAGCTTGCTCGCCCCACCACTCGGCCCGAGTTCTCTCGGGCTCAGACGCGGCTACTGGATGTCAGCCCACCGCCCCCTAGGACAGGACTACTGGATCTTGGGGCGTCCGCTCCCCTGAGCTTGGCCCACAGCGAGCTTGCTCGCCCCGCCATTCGGCCCAAGTTCTCTCAGGCTCAGACTACTAGATCGGCCCGCCAACCCCTCGGCACCAGGCCAGCACCAATGTCCTTCGTCCCGCTCCACGGTCAGTGACAAGTGCCCCCGGCTGGACGAGGCTACTTGACCTTTGTGCGCCTGGAGCCTGGCCCGCAGCGAGCTTACTCGTCCTGCCACTCGGCCTGAGTTCTCTCAGGCTCAGACGCAGCTTCGTGGAATGTGCACTCCCGCTCCTCGAAACCAGTCTGGTGGCTATGTCGATCGTCCCACTCCACGAGGAGTGGCACGCGCCACCTGCCGGATGAGACTGCTAGGCCTTTGTGCGCCTGACCCTCAGAGCCTGGTCCACAGCAAATTTTTCGCCCCGCCTCCCGGCCCGAACTCTCTCGGGCTCAGACGTGGATGCTCGGAAGCAGCCCCGCCGCTCCTCGGATTTGCTCCCACAGTGACGCCGTTCGTCCCACTCCACGGTGAGTGACAAGCGCCCCTGGCCCCTGGCCGGACCTTGTGCGCCCTCATCTCGGAGCCTGGCCCACAGCGGGCTTATTCATCCCGCCTTGCAACCCAATCTGCTCTGGACTCCGACGCGGTTCCTCGCTATTAGACCCACCGCTCCGCGGACCCGGCCCAGTGGCTACGTCAACACAGATGCAACATAGATTGGATCACTCCGCAGTGAGTGACGGTGCCCCCGATCGGACGTGGTCACTGGATCTGGTGCGCTCGCTCCTCAGCGCCTTGCGGCCCGACCAGCTTCGGGCTCAGTCGCGGTTACTCGGAAGGATTGCGCTAGGATTCCGTGATACTCCCCGTCGCTCTCCCATGCGTGCACCCGCGGGACTGGACCTCTCACTCATAGGCGCCTACATCTCAGCACCACCGGACCCAGATCTTCAACGAGACGGCCGACACACTTCTGGCCTGGCACCGCCTCCTTCTCGCGCCTGGCTACTTCACGTTCGCGTTCCTCAAGGGCTCGACCGACCCCGCGCTCGCCCCGGTGTGCGTCGCCCGCCCATGTTCCCTGACGCCGATGAGCCCCAAGCTGTTTGCCAGAGGACTCCATCGCGGTCCTCCTCAGAGTTGACAGTTGCCCTCGTCGCCAGTGGTCCCCTGGCCCCTCGGATAGAGACTTCCGGTCCCTCGATGCGATGGCGCGGCTGTTTGCTTCCTGTCATCCCCACAGGACTGCCCTGCGTCCCCCCTCCCCCTCCCCCCCCCACCCCCTCAGAGGAAGGGTCGACCCGGATAGATGCCTTCTGACCCTCCAGGGGGTCCCAGTCCCTTTCGCGCAGAGCTCCTGAGCTCTTCAGCTTCGCTCTGCCACTCCACCTGTGGCATGAACGGGACTGCGATCCTCTTCAGCTGCGCCCTGGCCTGGGCGAGGTCAGGGCTGTTCGCGCAGACTGGCGTCCGGCGCGTCGAGGGCACCGGGCTGCGTTTCACACCTCCGCCCAGCTGCTCTCCACCGCGACGCGTGGTACTTGCTGCTCCCAGACGACCCTTGGGCCCGTTCCACCAACTCCGAGGGCCTCCTGATCTCCTTCAATCTCCTCCGGTCTCCTCCGCCACTGCGGCGCTCTCCCCTGTAGACCGCTGTCCTGACAGATCGGCGCAGAGATGACGTTCTTTGCGACTGGGTTGCTGCCTGTCTGCAGAAGGCCACCACGGAGGGAGTCACACGCCTTCTACCTTCGTGGTCTCCTAGCCCGGTGGCATGTAGCATCCGGTCATCATCCTCTCGGCGCTGAACGGTACGTCGCCGTGTCTATGTTCCGCCTGGTGACGGCCTGAGCCTTGTGGACGGCGGTACAGGCTATGGACTTCGCTGTCAGCCGGGATCTGCCTGACGCATTCCTGCACTCGCTTCTTGAACGCCGTTGTCGCCAAGGCCAGGCTGGCCGCCTCGAGCCCGCCTCAAATTACTGGGATGATCTGCCCTGGAGCAGGACAGAGTTGCGCTGCACGATCTACCCAATCAGCTTGGCCTCCCAGTCAACTTCGGCAAGTTGGACCTTGCACCCTCCCTCCGGTGGTGCGCCTGGACGTGGTTTCTGGCCGACCGCAACGTGGTGGGACTTCCGGAGCCTCAGTTCCAGATGCTAGGGACCTTCGTCCGGCGGGTGTTTCAGGCCGACGCAGTTCCCTCCAGAGTCGGGCTTCAGCTCCTGGACCTGATGACCATGGCGGCGGATGTCTTATCTCTCAACCGGCTTCCTCCCGACTGCTTCGGCTGCTTCGGCTTCACCCCTGGCGCCCATTCCCCGGCGATTTCGTGACCCTGGTGCTGGTCTTCCCAATGCTCCACACTCGTCTCCCCTGCTGGATGTGTTTCCATCGGCGCAGACGCAGCCTCACCGGATGGGGCACGCTCCTTCTACCGAGGTTCCTCATGGCTTCCTGCTGCTGGTGTCCAGACCTCGCGGACAGGCTCTTCAACGGATTGGAGCTGGCGGCGATTGGGCGAGCCCTCTTTTCGTGGGAGACACGCCTCTGACACCTGGAGCTCCTCATCCTCTCCGACACCTCCACATTGGGCTCCTACATCCGGCAGCAGGGTGGGTCGCCCTCACCCCCCCCCACCCTCTGCATCCTCCTGTCCCAGATCCTCCGGTGGTGCAAAGATCGTGACATCCCTCTCTGAGCGCGACACACCCCTGGCCACCTGATGGTCCTGCCGACTCCCTCTCCGAGCGCGGCCGGCTTCTTGACACCGAGTGGGCACTCCGCCCAGATATCTTCAGATGTTCTGCGCGCTGTGCGGGACGCCCTTGATCGACCCCTTCACAACACAGGGGAATCGCCAGCTTCCCCTCTGGACGGTTGACATGCTCTCCATCTCCGGGGAAGCCCTCTTTGCGGATGCTTATCTGCCCACGGTGCTAGTCCCAAGGTCCTGCTCAAGCTCAAGGGTGCCAATGTGGTGCTGTTGCTGGTGGCCCCATTCTGCTGGACCAAGTCTTGAACCACCGACCTCCTGAGCCTCGCCACCGCCCCCCCTCCCCCCCCCCCCCTGCCCTGCGGCTCCCCACCCAGCGCACGAGGCTCAAGCAACCCCAACAGATGCGGCTGTGCCACCCATTCCCCAAGCGACTTCTCCACACACGCCTGGGGATTGTGCTAGAGGTTCTCAAGTGCAGCGGTGGAGGATATCGCTACAGCTCGCAGGCCTTTGACCAGATGCATCTATGAGGGACGGTGGCGAGTCCTTCGGTCCTGGTGCGATGACCGGCACCTCACCCCCACAGATCTGCCTACTTCTCTGGCTATTTGGCGCCAATCACCATCCGGGGCTTCCTGGCCATGATAGCGTACACGTCTCCACCTGGGCTGCCCTCTCACGGGCTCTGGCGGGGACCTCACCGACCTTATGGCACGCTTTGGCCCCTGGCGGCCTGCCCTCCGCTCGCTGATTCTGCGGTAGGATCTACCCTGTGTGCTGACGTGGCTCAATGCGGACCACTGCAAACCGCTTTGTGGACCTGACCCGGAAGGCTGGTTTCTACTGGCTCTTGCCTGCTTACAGTGCAGAACAGATGGCTCTGTGCAGCTCCTGAACGCCCCGTCTTGCCTGGCCAAGACCCGGTCCCCTCTACCCACGCCCCAGGTGATCGCCATACGGCGCTGAAGGGGTTTCCCCTACCCTGGGAGACCAGACAGTAGGACCCGGTGAGGGCCTTATGTGTGTACCTGCACCGATCTGAACCCATCCGGAGTGGACGTGCCCGCCTCCTTCAGCCTTGTTCCCCGAAAGGCAGACATCAAAGCCAGATGATATCTTCCTGGCTCCGCAGACCGGATGGTCAGCCTACCTGGACCTCTCCCCGGAGGATGCTCAGAAGCTGAAGATCAGGGCGCATGAGGTGAGAGCCCTGGCCACGAGCGTCGCCTTAGCCCGCAACTGCGCCGCCAAATCATTGGGGTGGCTGTGAGTTGGTGGGCTTGATCTACCTTCACCCGATGCTGCCGCCGCAGTGACCTCTCGGGCCCGCGGGCGACCCTACCCCTGGCTGGGGCCTTCGCTGCGGCGCGACACTCCCTCCCAGCGCCTAGGCGCCTTTTGTTAGCTTAGCTGAAATGGTCGGGAGTGTGCCCCGGGGTGGGCGGGTCTGTTGGGCCCTTTACAGGGAGTGTGATTCTAGGCGGCACCCACCTCCTATTCGCTATTCTTCCTAATAGTAATGTCATCGGTAATGTTTTTGAGGAAACAAATGAATTTTTCTCTAAAAGGTATTTTTTTTGAAAAATACTTACCGATGACATTACTCGGAAGACCCTCCCGCCTACGCTGCTTGCCGCTCATAAGCTAAGCTTCAGGCTGGCGTGATACCACTGGGCACGCAACCGGATAGGGAGGTACGGGAGGCTACTCAGGGTACCTGGCTACAGCGCCCTTGGGTCGCCTCCCTTGTCGTGTAGGTACACAACAGAATTTTGGCTGAAATGGTAAGCTAAATGTACGTTTCCTAATAGTAATGTCATCGGTAAGTATTTTTCGAAAAAATACCTTTTAGAGAAAAATTCATTTTTCAAAGGTTCTTATAACAAACTGTTGATATATAGCAACAAAAGTTTGAAAACTCAAACGCTGCTGACATCTCCCCTAAGAAAAGCAGAACATTGTGTACTTGTTTGTATGTCAGTTTGGAAAGAAAAAGATTTAACCCATTTAGCCCCAGGGCCACATTCCTTAAATTTTGGAGGCGTCCCTTAACAATTATGTATACCAGTTGCAGGAAATGGATGGACCATGATAATTAAAGGGTAGTGTCAGATTAGCTTGGTGCCTCAAGCTAATCTGGCACTACCCTTGAACTATCATGGTCCATTCATCTCCTGCTGTGGGGCATTAGGGTTAAAAAGGTTGGGGCCCTGGCAGTATATTATGTCTGCGCCCAGTCCACTGTTAATTTCTCACAATGTGAGTCCTTTGGCATTTATTATATGCAAAGTACACTGTGCCTTTCTTTAGATTTCCACACCCAGTGACGTTAGCTGGTATGCTGGAAATGGGTACTGCATACCTGCCAATAGACAGCCGCTGGCCACGCTACATCGATCAGGCCAATGCCATCTACGAAGATTGTCAAAAAGAACTACGCCAGATGCTCATCTCCCTTGCTAATGATGCCTGCCTTCTGATGGAACATGAAGCGTAACTCTATTTTAATAAACTACCACAGTAGGAGATCTATTCACTGTAATAGTTCAAGGTTTGTGGAAGATTAGTTTGCTACCTATGGGCGCCATGGAAACTTTTTGAACGACAGGTCTGACTGCATATATCGTGGTTGCTTGGGTCCATAATGTGCGACCACAATGTCTGTTTGTGATATATTGAGGGGGGGGGGGGGGGGGGGCAGGCGGTGTCATGAGTTTAACTCATTCGCGGCCAGCCTTATCCGGATGTGCATTTTATGCCCCGCATCCGGATGCGGCTTGCCGCGAAGAGTTAAAGGAAGGAGCAAAAGGTGTATGCCACATCGCAATTTCTACCATGGAAAGGGGTTGACTGGGGGACTTTGCACACCATCCCAGTCTGATTAACCCATATCATACTGAGGCTAAAAGATTCAAATTTGTACACTGCCATATGCAAGCTACATTAAAGTACTTACAGATAGGAATATAGACCAATGGCTTTAGTTCAAGGGTAGTGCCAGAATAGCTTGGCGCCTCTAGGCGCCAAGCTATTCTGGCACTAGCCTTGAACTATTTTAGTCAAACTTATTTCACACGCTGGTGTATTCTGAATGATAAGGGTCAATGGTCATACCACTTCCAAGTCAAACACTTTTCACAACAGTTTTCATAACAATGCACACTCATTCATAGTTTGATCATGACAGCTCAAGGGTAGCAGTGACTGATCAGCCTGCCACCTTTTCAATCTCAGAGATAGTGGGACACTAAACATGAGCCAACAAAAAGGATCCATTTGCTGCAGTTGGCACTGGAGGTGAAAGCTACCGCTGGCGGCATTTGCCACACACTGCAGGCACCTGGTGTAATTATTGTCTTCATGACACAAAACTTTATATATGCCACTACAGGCATTGGAGACCGACAGAAGTTATGAGTCTTGTCAACTCATAAATCTACATCTGTCTTTATGGCACCAAGCTATTCTGGCACTACCCTTGAACTAAAGCCATTGGTCTATATCCTTATCTGTAGGTACTATAATGTAGCTTGCATATGGCAGTGTACAAATTTGAAGGTTTTAGCCTCAGTATGATGTGGGCTAATCTGGCACACCCTCACATGACCCTGAAATTGAACCGATGCACAGATTGCTGGACTTGTGTCATATGTATATCAACTGGTGTTTTTATAGCATAAATACTCGCTTTTTTGTTCCATGTAATGTAAGATCATATAAGAAAGGATTCCATCAAACATGTAACCATACGTTATTGTTCTTGTAGACAGAAAAATATGTCTCTGTCCTTTTCATGTTTCTTTTTAGGTACATGGATGATATCTGGCTTTGGGACCTTGACTGGAAATTGGGCAATTTCAAAATGAAGAAAAATGATACACCGACGGCAAAGACAAAAATTGAACCTGGGTTAAAAGTGGAGGCAAAAGAAGAGGATCTGAATTTCAGCTCATTTTCTGATGTGATTATAATTTATTCACTTACACCTGTTGAACTTTAATAGTGTGCAGGAAATCCCAAATTTCATCATGGCAAATTAAGTTCATTGTTCTATAGCTGTTGTATCGTGGTCACTTAATATTTCAAAATCGATGAATCAGTTGACGTGTACATATATGATTCTGAAAACTCAAAAAGAGAAAGATAAACTGAATAGAATTGAGGCTTGCTCATTCCACATGGTAGATCTTCCACATCTGCTGTAGAGGCACAGAGATGGAATGAACCAACAGAGATTTCAGTTGTCTCTTCACTGTCTTTTGTGTTTGGTGTGAAATCCTCCACTGAAGATTCGCTTCATTCTGTTTCAGACTGAAGATCAGCAGAAGGAGAGAAATGGAGTGGACAGTGTGTATGCTATGGTGGACATGCTGCCAAAAAATCCAGTTTTCATGGCTGGTTATCCGGCGTAGGTTTTCAGTACTCTTTACATAGTCTGCTTACTTCAACCCATTTAACCCATTCAGCCCTGTTGCCCTACAGCAGGAGATGGGTCGACCATGATAATTCAAGGGTAGTGCCAGATTAGTTTGGCACCTGTCGGCGCCAAGCTAACCTGGCACTGCCCTTAATTATCACGGTCGATCTATCACCTGCAACTGGTGCATAGTCATTAGATGACGCCTCCAAAATTTGTGAAATACGGCCCTCGGGCTGAATGAGTTAAACCCGCAGCCACATTTGACAAATTTTGGAGTGTTATACTTAACGACCCAGAATGTCACCTGACTCATTACCAAGGGTGGCACTGAGATGGACACCACAGGGGAAGAGAAACCGTGGGCGACCAAAGGAGACATGGCGCCGAACCGTGGAGCGAGAGCTCAAGAACAGAGGCCTTACTCTGCAAACAGCACCCAAAATAGCAGCTGACAGACAAAAGTGGCGCTCCCTTGCCGTCGCCTCAAGCACCAGACGGCGCAGAGAGGACTGAATGAATGAATACTTAACGACCATGTATCAGTTGCAGGAGATGGGTCGACCATGATAATTCAAGGGTAGTGCCAGATTATCTTGGCACCTTCAAGTGCCAAGCTAATATGGCATGACCCTTGAATTATTATGGTCAATCCATCTCCTGCCTTAGGGCGTCAGGGCTAAATAGGTTAAAGAGACATTCAGAAATCAGAAGTAAGTCAAACTATTCAAATTTAAAAAAAAAAAAAAGCAATATCTCATTTGTCCGGGCTTTTAAAAGCCCGGACAAAGGAGATATTGCTTTTTAAAAAATAGAAAAATGTTCAGTTTTGACCTACTTCTGATTTCCGATTGTCAATTTTGTTGCTGTTCATGTTGAATGAAATGTGATAGCTCAAGGTCACACTAGTTAGTTCCCTTGATCCGATTGGGTGAAAGCTGACAAATGGAAAGATATAAATCCATCAATTCAAAACCTTGTGTGCAGATATATGTGCAGGGCGCCCTACACAAATGCTTGGAAAATGCAAAACAAAACCAAAAAATCATTTTTAGTTCTCACTGGCATGTAGATGGTTCCTAGACTCCAGCCTGCCTCTCTGTAATTTTACAGTTGCCAGCTTTGTTCCATTGCCCATGATTTTACAGAGTGGACTGAGGGAAATAAGTAATATGGGCTCAATGGTTGTGCATAGTAGTTAAGTAGAGAGGTAAAAAAATGCCTATCATGGCAACAACTTTCAGTGCAAAGTCATATGTTTGGTCTTGAGATTTGTTGTTGTTAATTCAGATGGTATCATGACCTCTGCCCTCGTCCAAGTGAGGAAAACTGGTACCCTGAGCCATCAAACATCAGCACTCAGTGCCGTGTGACCCCAAAGCTGATGCGTTTGACATGGAACGGCTTTCCTTTACACTTTGACTCGACCTTTGGGTGGGGCTTCCTAGTGCCCACGCTGGAGACACAGACTGAGTTAGAAAGAGAACTGGAAATGCAAGATCCAGAGGAGACCCAGACTAGGTTTCCTGTCAGGTAGGATTTGATTTGTTTTGTTTTGTTTTCGTTTTAGTCCTAGACCAACTTCTTACAGATAAGGATAGACCAATGGCTTTAGTTCAAGGGTGGTGCCAGAATAGCTTGGTGTCTAGAGGTGCCAAGCTATTTTGGCACTACCATTGAACTATTTTAGTCAAAAGTATTTCACACACTGGTGTATTCCGAATGATTAGGGTTATTACATTTCTTATCCCCATGGGGCCAGTTGGAAGCTTAGATGTAAAAACTATTCTAGCATTGAAGCTTCCAGCAGGGATCAGCAAAAGACTAAACAGTGTCTGCTTGACTTTTAATGTCTCAAGAAGCATTCATGTCGCCAACATTCATGAAAAATCGTAACACGGACTCATTTGTTTCCTCAAAAACATTACCGATGACATTACTGATAGGAAAACGTACACTTAGCTTACCAATTTCAGCCTAATAAACCGTTGTGTACATACACAACCAGGGAGGCGACTCAAGGGCGCCGTAACCAGGCACCCTGAGTAGTCTCCCGTCCCTCCCTATCCGGTCACGTGCCCAGTGGTATCACGCCAGTCTGTTCGCTTAGCTTACTGGGAACGGTTGTGTTCAAGCCTACTGGACGTTTCGGCTGTGTACGGTTGTAACCGGTCATGCCTTGGATTCTGGAGTTTACCTTGGATTACCATGCTTGCCTTGGATTACCTTCGTTTCTTTGGACTTACGTGTGGGCGCTGGTGCTTCTGTTGGATTATTGTGGTGCTGGTGCTTCTGTTGGATTATTGTGGTGCTGGTGCTTCTGTTGGATTATTGTGGTGCTGGGGCTTCTGTTGGATTATTGTGGTGCTGGTGCTTCTGTTGGATTATTGTGGTGCTGGGGCTTCTGTTGGATTATTGTGGTGCTGGTGCTTCTGTTGGATTATTGTGGTGCTGGTGCTTCTGTTGGATTATTGCGGCGCTGGGGCTTCTGTTGGATTATTGTGGTGCTGGGGCTTCTGTTGGATTATTGTGGTGCTGGTGCTTCTGTTGGATTATTGCGGCGCTGGGGCTTCTGTTGGATTATTGTGGTGCTGGGGCTTCTGTTGGATTATTGTGGTGCTGGTGCTTCTGTTGGATTATTGTGGTGCTGGGGCTTCTGTTGGATTATTGTGGTGCTGGGGCTTCTGTTGGATTATTGTGGTGCTGGTGCTTCTGTTGGATTATTGTGGTGCTGGTGCTTCTGTTGGATTATTGTGGTGCTGGGGCTTGCTCTGCTGTGCCCAGCTGGTCCTTTACAGCCTTCGTGACAGATTCCTTGCCGGTCTCACCGCCATGGCACGGTAAGGTCTCAGTTGTTGTCCTCGACTGGCACTCGGTGCGCCGGGCGGCGGCACCGGCCATGGAATTTGCTCTTCGTCAGTGTTATGATTCGTACGTGGGTCCACTTGTTTGCGTGGCCTCGGGAAGCCATGCCCGGTCTCCTCTCACCTTTGGCTATGTGTTGCAGTTACCAAGTACGTACCTGCACGCGGTGTGGGGAATACAAGGGCCGAGCGACACGCATGCAGTATGCTGTTCCGGCTGTGCCTCTGGCCACACCTGCGACACCTGCGCCTCCTGGGTGGAAGAGCAGTGGTCACAGCTCTGGGGGTTCTATCGGCGTGAACGTCCTACGCCGTCCCAAGACCATCCACCCAGTACCGCTCCCTCTGCCACCTCAGCAGAAGGGACTAGGCGCACCCGCTCTGACGTTGGGAGATTCACTACCTGCTGGGCCCTGACACGTTCTTCAGGTCCCCGGACAATGCCCTCCTTGTGCGCCCGCTCCCCAGAGCCTGACCCACAGCGAACTTGTTCGCCCCGCCTTGCGGCCCAAGTTCTCTCAGGCTCCGACGCAGTTACTCAGAACCAGTCCAGCAGCGATGTCGATCGTCCCGCTCCACGATGAGTGACAAGTGCCCTCGGGCGGACGAGGCTACTGGACCTTTGTGCGCCCGCTCTTTAGAGCCTGGCCCACAATGAACTTGTTCGTCCTGCCTTGCGGCCCGACTTGCTTCGGGCTCTGACGCGGTTACTCGGAAGGATGGTGCTAAGGATTCCGGGCTACCTCCCGTAGCCCGACCCCACGAGCTCCCGCGGGACCGGCCCTCTCGCCCGCAGGCTGCACCACGGGACCCAGATGGGCGTCGACATGGCTGACGCACTTCCCGGCCTGACACCGCCCCCGTCACTCGTCCAACTACTGTGCATTCCTCAAGGCCTAGACCAACGCCTCGCTTGCCCCGGTGTGCTTCCCCCGACTATCCCAGATGCTCGTCACCTCCGGTGCTGCTGCGCTCTCATCGCTCCCCCCCCCTCGTAGGCGCTCGCCCTCCCGGACCCGGCTGGCTCGCTCACGCCGACGCAGTCGCTCCCCATAGGAACGCCGGTCTTCGCGTCGGACGCGTCTCATTGAGTTGATCTCCACGTCGATCTTTGTGGGACTTCTCCTTGGCTGTCTCGGTCCCCCCCTCTCAGCGGGGCTCCCAGGTGAGACGTTCCCCCCCCCCCCCCCCCCAGCTTGAGTTCCGGACGACATCGTCGGTTCGCGGCCCCTCCCCCCCCCCCCACCCCCCCCCCCCGCCCGTCCATGTCCCCCGACGACGACGAAGCCCTCAGCTTGTTACCAGAGGACTCCGTCTTTGCCCTCCTCAGAGATGACAGTCGCTCGGCCTCTCCGGGCTCACGCTCTTCGGGCAACCCATCATCGCCGGCGGCCCTCCTGGTGCCTAGGATGGAGACTCTCTGATCCGTGGACGAGGCATGATCGCTTCTTGTCTGGCCCCCCCGCTCAAGAGGAAGGCATCGGCCTTTGTGGGCAGTCCAAGCGGTTCAAGTCCCTTCCCCAGCCCCCTGGATTCCGAGACCTTGGCGAGGCGTTTTCCGCGCACCTGCAGCAGGGCTCCTTGGGCGACGCTGGCTTCTTCTCTGACTCCAAGTGGCCGGCGGACTTGGACATCTCTTTCCGCCAACGCTGGTACGCTGGTCACTCACAGACCTTCGCTTTCCCCCTCCCAGCGGTGGATACCCCAGCGCAGTCGCAAGCGGGCGCCCTTCGCGGGCGCCCTGCTGCAGAAAGCCGCCACAGAGGTGGTCACGCGACACGATTCCCCAGCCTTCTACAGCCGCCTCTTCGTGGTCCCCAAGCCCGGCGGCAAGTGGCACCCCATCATCGACCTCTCGGCGCTGAACAAGTACATCTCCGCACCAACGTTCCACATGGAGACGGCCAGAGCCTTGTGGACGGCGGTACAGCCCATGGACTTCGCCATCAGCCTGGACTTATCGGACGCATACCTGCACGTCCCCATGCACCCCGCCTCTCGACGTTATCTGCGCTTCGCCTTCGGCGACGTGGTCTAACAGTTCCGGGCACTGCCCTTTCTCCTCAACCTCAGCCCGTAAGTATTCACTCGCATTAAGGATGCCATCGTCGCCAAGGCCAGACAGGCTTCCTCGAGCCCCACCTCGAACTACGTGGAACCAGTCGTAGTCCACCTTGGGGAAGGACAAAGATGCGCTACTCGATCTACTCAATCGGCTCGGCTTCCTGGTCAACTTAGGCAAGTCGGACCTCGCACCCTCCCGCCGGTTTGTGCACTTGTGCATGGAATTTCGGACCGACCTCAACGAGGTGGGACTCCCAGAGCCTCGGATCCAGAAGCTGGTGACCTTAGCCCGGCAGGTGTCTCAAGAGGAAGTGGTTCCCGCCAGAGTATGGCTACAGCTCCTGGGCCTGATGAGCACGGGGACGGACCTCTTACCCCTCGGCCGGCTCTATTCCCACCCGCTTCAGCTGCACCTGTTTCTCCACTGGCGTCCGTCCTCCGGCGACTTCGTGACCCCCGTGCCGGTTATCCCGATGCTTCGACCTCATCTCCTCTGCTGGGTGGATCCCACATGGCTTGCGTCAGGAGTACCCCTTGCCTCTCCCCCCCCCCCCCCCCAGTTGTCTCTCTGCGTGGACGCAAGCCTCGCCAGTTGGGGTGCACACCGATGTTTTACACGGCTTCCGGCCCCTGGCCTCTGGACCTCGTAGACAGGCACATCAACTTGTTGGAGCTGGAAGCGGTTTGGCGAGCCCTCATTGCATGGGAGACACGCCTCCGACACGATTTGAGATTTTGTTTGAGATTTTGGCCCCCAAAATCAGTGCCTCTTGTGTCTTCCCCCCCCCCCCCCCCCCCCCCCCTGCTGGTTCCACTTTTTTACCCCAGCACGTGTTTTGACCCCTGATCCCTGGCCACCTGAATGTCCTTGCTGACTCTCTCTCTTGGCATGGCCAGCTTCTCCACACCAAGTGGTCACTCCGCCCGGATACCTTTCGGATGATCATCACGCAGTGGGAGACACCCATGATCGACCTCTTCATGATGAGGTGGAATTGACAGCTATCCTTTGTCTCCCCCATTCCGGACCCCCTCACCTGGGCAGTTGACGCGCTCTCCATCTCCTGGGAGGGCCTCATCGCGTATGCCTATCCGTCCACGGTGCTAGTCCCCAAGGTCCTGCTCAAGCTCAAGGGTTGCAACATGGTTGTGTTACTGGTGGCCCCGTTCTGCTGGACCAAGTCTTGGAGGGTGAGCGAGCTTCCAGGGTGAGCAAGCTGCACCCACTCTCTGTGCGCCCAGCCTGCCTACAGTTCAGAACGGATGGCTCTGTGCAGCTCCTGACCGACCCGTCATTCCTGGCCAAGACTCGGTCTCCATTAGAAGTTCTGTAGTATTATTTGATGTTTCTAATGTCTTTTGAAAAAGTCACAATAATGCTGTCTGATTTGCTTTTTTTCTGTTGCTGTCTATATTTACTTTTGCTGTGGAACAGCTTTTGTTGTTTGCATGGTGTTAAGCTCAGTCAAGATGTCATATTTACTCTGATCCCCGTTTTGACATTTGCAGAGCATTTTTGGAATTTATGAAGACAACAAAGCCAGACATGTTTGTACAGAAGGAGTCGAACATGGATCCCAGTCAGATTCTGGGTGCTGATTTTGACCAGAAAGCCATGGACCCACAGGAGGCCATCTTGCACTGGGATGCAGCCAAGGCACAGAATAATGGCAATGGGAATGGGAAGGTCAGTTGAATCTGAAAGGAACATGTTCCGTACATTTATTATCCCCCTCCCCCCACCTCAATTAACTCATTCAGCCTGGTGCACGTATTTCTCAAATATTGGAGGTATCATCTAATGACTGTTGCACGAGATGGATCGACCATAATAACTCAAGGGCAGTGCCAGATTAGCTTGGCGCCGACAGGCGCCAAGCTAATCTGGCACTACCCTTGAATTATCATGGTTAACCCATCTCCTGCTGTAGTGCGCCCGGGCTGAATGGGTTAATATTATTTTCAAAGACACATCCCATTATTATATCCCATCTCTTATCTCATCTCACCATTGATGACATTTCAGTGGGTAAAAGTTCCTTGGGACAATAACAGCCAGAGTACAGGCCAACAAGGCTGATGTTGTCCCAAGGACTTTTTTCTCACTGTAGAGATTGATCAATGATAGCTTAGTGCCAGGCTAGCAGGGATTAGTCTTGAACTATCAGTAACAGGCGACGGGCATTATATCTTTGACCATTGATGGTCCCAGTGTGCAAAAGGTCATTTGGCTGACACTGGCCACCAATGGTGGCTTAAGCTAGGCCAATGACCCTTTGTGCACTGGTATTTCTTTCCTCAAAAACATAACTGATGACATTACTTTATGGAAGTGTCTACTACTTACTCAATTTCAGCCTAAGAACCTGTTGTGTTCCTACACAACCCGGGAGGCACTCAGGGAACCCTAACCAGGGTCGTGAGTAGCTTCCCGCCCCTGTCCATCCGGTCATGTGCCACGTGGTGTGACAAACCAGTCGGAATACTTAGCTCACTGTGAACAGACCTATTCTAGCCTACGGGACCTTGGCTGTGTATGGTGCGACCGGTTCGTTAGGCCCAGTTGTCTTGGATTACTGTGTTCCTTTGGACTTTGTGCTCTTGGATTACTGGGGTGCTTTTGTGTGTTGGATTACACGTGGTTCACTCCTCTGTGGATGTACGTGGTTGCGTGTGGGTTCTAACTTCGCTGGGCCTGCTGGGACTTCTTTCCGCCGGTGCGCTCTGAGGGTAGTGTGGAGGTTCCCCCCCCCCCCCCCCCCGCCCACCCCACCCCATCCCCGCAACTACGGAGAGGTAAGGTATCGGTCCCAGCCCTCGGCTGGCCCCCGGGCCAGGCGCCGGCGTCGATCAGAGGCAATTCGTTTTAACGTCAAACTCTAGACTTCGCTTGGTGGGGCCTCGTGGTGCCCAGGCATGGTCGCCTGTCTTGTCTGATATGTGTTGCAATTGCCAAGTGCTCACCTGCTCGCAGTGCGGCGACTTCTAATGGCCGAGCGATAACCACAAGGTCTGCCTTCCCTGTGCTGGCTGCGCCTCCGACCACGCCTGCGATGTTTGCCGCCGGGCCCGAACTACAGTCGTCGCAGCTTTGGAGCTTACAGGCGCGAGCGCCCAACACCGGCCAGTGACCGAACGTCCACTTGGCGGCCCCCTCAGTGCTCGGAGTAGTGACCGGACGCGCCTGCTCCAACTTGGGAATGGATGACACGCCGGACACGTGACCACGGCTCACACCACAGGACTGCGTCTTACACGGCACCCGCCCGGACAAAGCCCGCTGACTTTTATGGGGAGTCAAGATAGCCGGCAGAGTGCCCGCCTTACGGAGACGCGCTTCGTGCCGTCCGTTGTCCTCTGACAGTCCTGATGTCTCTCACATGGAGAAGCCCTCTGACTCTTACGGGGAGTCAAGATAGCCGGCAGAGTGCCCGCCTTACGGAGGCAGGCCTGCAGAGACCTGTGTCCCCTTGTCCAAAGATTACTGGCAGACCTTGGACCTTGCACTGCGCCGCTCGGACAACGCCCGCTGACTCTTACAGTGAGTCATATAGCCGGCAGAGCGCCCGCCTCACTGAGGCCGGCCTGCAGCGATGTTCGTCGCATCGTCCGTTGCCCACTGACAGTCCGGCCGTGTCCCATGCATAAGCCCGCTGACTCTTACAGGGAGTCAAATAGCCGGCAGAACGCCTGCCTCACTGAGGCCGGCCTGCAGCGATTTTCGTCACATCATCCATTTTCCGCTGACAAAGGAAACCAGAGGCTCCAGGCACTCTTGCTCTTCCGGCCACGCCCATAGGACGGACCGTGATGCGCTATGCGACTGCGGACGCAGCCCCCGCCTCATACTTGTCGCGCTTGACCTTGGTTCCGTGTCCAACCTCATGTTCATCCCGGTACGCCTCACCAGCCACGACACCCGTCGCCTTCGCCCCATAGGCGCCCTAGGAGGAGCACCCGAACGAGGTTGTCGGGCCGCCAGCCGCGCTCCCGTCATCGCACTCGTTCCCGGCGCTCTGCCGGACTCCTCCCCCCCCCCCCCCCCCCCGTTGATGAGTCTAACGGCACGAGCCACCGACACCAACGCGGGACCGCCCTTCTGCCTTGTCGCCCCCTCCTCGTTACGGGACGGACCTGTCGTGCCACCCACTAGTAAGACCTCTGACTCATACGATGAGTCTTCAACCCGGCAGCGTGCCCCCGCTCCATGAGGCCCGGCCACAGCGACCTTCGTCGCCTATTCAGAGACCTTATGGCAGACCCAACATACCGCACGATGCCAGGAGCTACAGACACCCGCGCTCGCCCCCCGCTTGCTCTTGCCGGACATTCCTACATTGCATAGGACCCCTTCGGCCCCACACACGGAGTCTCTGCTTGCCCTGGATGAAGCAGCTCGTCTGTTGGCAGCTGCTCTCCCACGGAGGCCGGCCACCCGTTCCCTTCGCTCAAGAGGTAGGTGTCCGCTTCTTCAACGCAGGCTGTCAGGTGAAGAGATTCAAGTCGCTTTCCCAGCCCTCCGGCTTAGGAACCTGCGGGATGCTTCTCCGCCCAGCTCTGACAGGCCGTTTCCCGGGAGTGCGACTTCTTCTCTTACCATAGGCGGCTGGCTGGACTCGACATCGCCTTCTGCCAGGATTGGTATACGGGCCATTCCCAGGATGAGTAGAAGTGTGTGCGCCCTCTTTGGAGACCTACGTTGCCCTCGCCGTAGCGGCCGTTCGGGCAGCGGATCACTCCTCACTCAGCGCCTTGGCTGCTGCCTCCTACTGTGACCTGATGCGTTGGGATGCCGTGCTGCAAGCTTACTGCGGAATGACCCTCGTTCCAAGGACTCAGCTCCGTCGCGCTCCCCTTGGTGGACCCCTCCTCTTCTGTGCTTCCGGGCGGATGGTGAAGGATGCTAACTTGGACCACTGGCCCAGCAGCTTGGAGTGGATTAAGAAGCGAAGCGGGAGGCTCACCCTCTGCAGCGAGGGGGGTGTTCGCTGCTTCCGGACGACCCCTGGATCCTCTCCCCCATCATTGAGGGCCTCCTGATCACCTGCTGTTCGCCACCGCCGCTGGAGACGCTCACCACGATGGACCGAGATTCCGACCGACGAGCACAAGGCCATCGCTCAACGCAGAGAGGTCGCCTCACTTCTGCAGCAGGCCACCACAGAGGTAGGATCGCAGCCCCGACCTTTCGCATGGAGACCGCCCGGGCCCTCAGGGCCGCTGTGCAGTCCATGGACTTCGCAATCTGTCTGGACCTGTCTGACGCATTTCTCCACGTCCCATGCTCCCCGCCTCCTGGAGGTATCTTCGCTTCACCTTCGATCGCGTGATCTACCTTTTCGGGGCCCTTCCGTCGGTCTCAACCTCAGCCCTTGGTTTTCACCCGCATCTCGGACACCGTCATTGCCAAGGCCAGACATTCGTCTTCCAGTCCGACCGCGAACTACCTAGACGACCTCCTCCTGAGGAACCAGTCAGAGGTCCCCCTTGTGACAGACAGAGATGTGCTGCTCAGGTTATTATCGCAGATGTGATTCCTAGTCAACGCGGGCAGGTCGGACCTCACTCCTTCGCGCCGGTTTCTACGCCTTGGCATGGAATTCGCAACCGACCTCAACAGGGTGAGACTACCAGAGCCTCGGATCCAGGAGCTAGCCGTCCTAGCTGGCCATGTGGCCCAGGAGGATGCAGTTCCCGCCAAAGTTGGCTTCAGCTTCTTGGCTTGATGAATGCAGCAGTGGATCTTCTCCCCCTCAGTCGTCTTTACGCCCTGCCGCTCCAGCTGCACCTCCTTCTCCATTGGCGTCCGTCCTCCGGCGTCACAGCGGTCCCAGTGCCGGTGTTTCAGATTCTTTGTCCCCATCTGCGGCGCTGGACGGACATTTCATAGCTCGCTTCGGGACTTCCTCTCGCCTCTCCGCCTCCTCAGCTCTCGCTATGCGTGGATGCACGTCTCTCCGGGTGGGGTGCTCACCTGCTTCCGAGGTTTCTCACGACGTCCGGCCCCTGGCCTCCGGCACTAGTGGACCTCCTTCATTGACTGGTTAGAGCTGCAAGCGGTTTGGCAAGCCCTCATCATGTTGGACGTGCACCTCCGTCACCAGGGGCTACTCGTCCTTCGGATAACGCCACGGTGGTCCCTACATTCAGAAACAGGGCGGATCGCGCTTCCCCGACCTTGCATTCTCCTCTACTGACTAATGCGCTGGTGCGAGGACCACGGTATCTCCCTCCGAGCTCGACACATTCCAGGACACCTGAACGTTTTAGCCGGCTCCCTCTCACGATGCGGCCACTTACTCCACACGGAATGGACGCTACGCCCGGACGTCTTCAGATGTTCTGCACTCACTGGGAGATGCCTATGATCGACCTTTTCACCACGAGGTGAAAGCACCAGCTTCCCCTCTTCGTCTCCCCGATTCCAGACCCCTTAGCCTGGGTAGTCGACACGCTCTCCATTCCGTGGGACAGACTCATCGTGTACGCGTAACCCCCGGCGGTTCTCATCCCCAAAGTCCTGCTCAAGCTCAGAGGATGCAGTGCGGTCATGTTCTGGTACCCTGTTCTCCCAGAACAGATCTTGGACCATCAACCTGCCTGGACAAGCCCGCTGACTCTTACGGAGAGTCGTGTAGCTGGCAAAGTGCCCGCCTTACGGAGGGCAGCCTGTAGAGATGCGCTTCGCGCCGTCCGTTGTCCTCTGACAGTCCTCTTGGGTCTTGCCTGGAAAAGCCCGCTGACTCTTACGGGGAGTCATATAGCCGGCAGAGCGCCCGCCTCACTGAGGCCGGCCTGCAGAGACCTGTGTCCCCTCGTCCGAAGACAACTGGCAGACTTGAGACCTCGCCGACCTTATGACTCCTCCTTCACGCCTGGAGTTTGTGCGGCAACCCTTCGCCGCTGGAGGCTTCTCGAGTGCAGCAGGGGAAGCTTTCACTACAGCCCTCAGACCCTCGACCAGACACGTCTTCGAGGGAAAGCGGAGAGTACTGCTCTCCTGGTGCGCTGACCAGCAACTCTCCCCCACCGTACTTACTCCGCCAGCTCGCTGATTTCTTCCTCTGGCCCTTGGCGACCCAGGATTGGCCCCATCACGACCAGAGGATACCTGTCCATGATTGCTGTCACTTCCGACACCTCAGCCGCCTGGATCCCGGTGAATGCAAAGACCTCGCCGACCTTATGACACACTTGGCCTTCAGAGTCCGGTTCCCCGCTCGCTGATTCCTCGCTGAGACCTACCCTGGGTACGGACGTGGCTTATTTCTGACAGATTCGAACTGCTGTCCTTGGCCTGGTTCGCGGATGAGAGACGGAAGACCTGCTTCTTGTTGGCCCTCGCCACAGCAGCCCGACTAAGCGAGCTACACGCGCTGTCAGCACGCCCCTGCCTGCCTGCAGTTCAGGACGGACGGCTCCGTGCAGCTACTCACTGACCCTTCCTTCCTCGCCAAGACTAGGTCTCCCTTGACCGCGCCCCAGATGATAACCATACGGCCACTGAAAGTTGTGAACTTTCCCTGGGAGACCAGGCAGCAAGATCCAGTGCATGCCCTACGCGTATACATACGCCGATACAAACCCGTCCGAAGGGGACGTTCACGCCTCTTTCTGCCATTGGCCCCAGGCAGAACGGACATAACAACCCAGACGCTATCTTCCTGGCTACGCGGGGTCATACAGTCCGCCTACAGGACCTTCCCCCAGGGAGTAAAGAGGCTTAAGATCCGCGCACACGAGGTTATGGCCATGGCCACGAGCGTCGCCTTTGACTGCAACAGTGCCGTTAAAGACATCGTGGTGCCATTGGGCTGGCGGGCAGAATCAAACGTTGCCCGCTTCTACCTCTGGGATCTGGCAGGCCAGCGAGACAACCTCGCTCTGGTGGGGGACATCGCCGCAGCGCAATACTCCGTCCCAGCGCCGGAGGCACCACAGATACCACTTAGCTGAAATTGTTGGGAGTGTGCGACTGGGAGGATAGCTCTGACTAAAGCCCTTTTCAGGGGATAACTTGGGTGCAGCACCCTCCTCCTTTTCGCAATTCTTCCATAAAGTAATGTCATCGGTAATGTTTTGAGGAAACAAATGAATTTTTCTTTAAAATGTATTTTTTCGAAAATACTTACCGATGACATTACTCGGAGGACCCTCCCACCTACCCCGCTTACCGCTGGTAATCTTAAGTATTCCGACTGGTTTGTCACACCATGTGGCACGTGACCGGATGGGCAGGGGCAGGAAGCTACTCACGGCCCTGGTTAGGGTTCCCCGAGTGCCTCCCGGGTTGTGTAGGAACACAACAGGTTCGTAGGCTGAAATTGAGTAAGTAGTAGACACTTCCATAAAGTAATTTCATCGGTAAGTATTTTTCGAAAAAAATACATTTTAGAGAAAAATTCATGTTAGCAGTAAAAGAATTAAGTTTCGTAGCCTTTCATACGTAGAATTAACAGATCGAAAAGCATCATGCTGACAATATGTTGTCATGTTTACCTTTAGTATAGTAGCATTTTGTGATTATTAACTCTTTGCTGGTTGATAGCAATTTTTATCATGATTATTCCTGCAGGAATAACCGGAACAAAACCTGCTACTGACAGCCAAAGTTTTACAAGCAAGAAAACGTTTAACTCGTTCATCCCTGACGCACTACAGCAGGAGATGGATCGACCATGATAATTCAAGGGTAGTGCCAGATTAGCTTGGCACCTGTCGGCGCCAAGCTAATCTGGCACTGCCCTTGAATTATCACGATTGATCCATCTCCTGCAACTGGTGCATAGTTGTTATATGATGCCTCCAAAATTTGGGAAATATGGCCGTCAGGCTGAATGAGTTAAACCTCTTCACTGCCAAGAAAATAAAACCCAATCCAACTGCAAGAAACAACATAGGTTCTGATGAGCCCCTCAGTTACGGGGGCTTCCGAGGATCTGTGCCTCTTGCTACATTCCATGTTCCTTGGATAACTGAGGCTGTGTGGGGCTGAATTAACAAAGAAACACTCCTCCCCCCCACCCCCAAAATCATCCACAGTTCTTTGTCAATGGCTTTAGTTCAAGGGTGGTGCCAGAATAGCTTGGCGCCTCTAGGCGCCAAGCTATTCTGGCACCACCCTTGAACTATTTTCATCAAACTTATTTCACACACTGGTGTATCTGTGTTTGCTGAGAGTGAAGGGGTTAATAGCCTGTGTGCAATTTTTCAGAAGTCTGATCACCTTGGTGATGGTCCGCATGACATTGGTTTGCCTGGCTGCCTGTTCTACACAATGCCTCACAAGGTGAGAACAAAAGTCACTGTTTGCCATGGTTCATCCAGACGGATGACTCGCAGCTTATGTTGTACTTATCAGCTACTTTTCTCTCCATGCGTATTAGCTGGAAAGATGGCCTATCCACCTACCCATGCACCAGAATGTTTTCACTGGAAAGCTGAAATTAGACTTTTGGTTTACTGCTGAAGATGCGAAACTAATCAAGCACTGCCTTTGAGTTGTCAAGGATGCAGTTTGCTTTGAAAGTTAGAATTTGTACTGTTGTTATTTTATAGTGTTCTTGGTGTGCACGTTTCACTTAGTTCTGCCAGCTGATTTTGTGTGCTACCGTGGTTGCAAAATGAACGTGCCAAGTTATTCTGGCACAATCCTCGTCATGGTCAGTCCATAACCTGTTGTATGCCAGGGCAGAATGTTTGAAATTATAACAGTGCGAGCGATATTATGACATTTTTATGTCTGTGTCTCATGATGTAGGATGGGAGTAAGAAGCGTGTTGGAAACCCACTGGCAAAAGATTACCTTCACAGGGTGGAAGATGGAACTTTGCGAGCAGAGATTGGTGACCATGCCACCCGTGCGCTGACTCTCAGCAAACTCTGCTCGTACTGGAAAAACAACAAAGAGAGGATTGAGTGAGTTCACTTGGCAGACAATGAATTTCCCCACGGGGGATTAATAAAGTATTATTGTATTGTGTTGTATTGTTTATTTCCTCAAAAACATTACCGATGACATGACTACATGGGGGAATATCTACTTCTAGGCTCAATTTTAGCCTACTTGCCCGTTGTGTGCCCACACAACCCGAGAGGCCCTCGGGGAACCCCCCAGAGGGGCCGAGAGTTATCTCCCCATACCTGCCTTACCAGATCCGGTCACGAGACCATTCAGTCTTTCTACTTCGCTCGTGGAGAGAAGACGTGTCTGGCCCGCGCTCTCGCTGCCTCGACCGGTCTTCTGCCTACCGACGCTGGTTGCCGACTTCGTGTGCTCTGCGCCCGCTTCTACCCTGCCTTCTATCTGGCCTTCTCTTCCTGCTTCGTTGGGCCACTTGCGGGGATTCTTCTGCTTCTGTGGACGGCGGTTTGACTGCCCTTCCCCCCCTTCCCTTCGTTGCAGAGGTAAGGTAGCGGTAGTTCCCTCGGCCGGCCCTCGGGCTGAGAGCCGGCTGCCTGTGGGTGCTTCCCTGCTTTTGCTTTGGGGTTCGTTTCAGTGCGTAGTGCCTGATTAGCTCACGGTCGGCTGTTGCCGTGTCGCGCCCGTTTTGCACGTGGGCCTTGGGCTCCGTGTGTGTTAGCCCGTTTAAATCCCCGTTAGCCCTCCGAGAGTGCCCCATTACGCTTTCACCGGGAGCCCGCCTACGCTTCGATAATGTCGTTGTGCTCCCGGTGCGATGACTTAGCTGGCCGACGGACACTCACTCGGTCTCCCTACCGCGTTCGGTGGTTCTTCGGACCGCAGGTGTAATAATAATAATGATGATAATAATAATAAGCACATTAAATAGGCGCTTTATCTCAATTGAAAATCGGCTCAAAGCGCTGCCCCGAACGGGGCCCAACAAGCGCGCTCACGCGAGTTACGCGCATTCACTCACACACGGAACGTAAACACAGAACTTTCACGTGGTGCTAAGGGCAAGCTCAAGCGAGCTGCTGTAATTGTTTCCTCAAAACACATTACTGATGACATGACTAACTGGAAATAGTCTACTTGCTTACCAATTTTAGCCTAAGACCCAAAGGGTCCCCCCAGGAGGCTCTCGGGGATCCCTGATAGGGACGAGAGAGCTTTCGGGGATCCCTAACAGGGACGAGAGTAGCCTCCCCTGCCCATCCGGTCAGGCGCCCGGTGGTGTCTCCTTTAGCCAGTTGTCTACTTCGCTGTTAGCGTTCGGACGCTTTACCTGAGCCTCTGACCCTTGGAAAGACTGTGTACGGTTCGACCGTCCCTTACCGGCCTGCCTTCGCCTAGCCTCTCGTCTACCGCTTCTGGCGTGGCCTCCGTCTTCTCTGCTAGCCCTCGTCTGTGCCTCGTGCTCTTGGCTGGCCCTGGAACCTTCTAGGCTCCCGTCGTCGTCTCCCTGCCATTCCGCCATGGACAGGTAAAGTCTCGGCCGTTTCCGACGTCTCGCCTGGCTGGGTCGGATGTCGGGCTTCGCTCGAGCTACTGTTGGTTTCTCTCCGCATTTCACGGTGAGTTTTCGAGTGTTTCTTGATTTCAAAGCTTTATATGGCGGGGTTCGTTACCCGCCCCCGGTCGCCTTTCATGTTTGGGTATGGGCTGCAGTTATCTAGTGCGCCTCTCCCCAGTACGTCGACCTCCAGTGACCTACTGTCAGGTACTTTGTGCTTCGTCACTCTGCCGTTCCGCCATGGAAAGGTGGAGTATCGGCCACTTCCTACGTCTCGCCTGGCTGGGCCGGACGTCGGGCTGCGCTCGAGCTCCTGTTTGTCTTTGCATTCACCGTCAGTTTCGCGTGTCTCTTAATTTTCGAAGCCTTAAATGGCGGGGTTTGTTACCCGCCGCCGGTCGCCTTTCATGTTTGGGTTTGGGTTGCAGTTGCCAAGTGCGCCTCTTCCCCGTTCGGCGACTTCCAGTGACCTAGTGTCCGGTGCTTTGTGCTTCGTCCCTCTGCAGTTCCGCCATGTAAAGGTAAAGTCTTGACCGCTACCTACGTCTCCCCCGGCGGGGCCGGACGTCGTGCTTGGCTCGGACTTCTGTTTGTTTTCTCTCCGCATTTAACGGTGAGTTTTGCTCGTTAATTCGGAGCTTTATCTGGCGGCGTTAGTTGCCTGCCGCCCGTCACCTTTCATGTATGGGTATGTGTTGCAGTACCAAGTGCGTTGCTGCCCAGGACGGCGGCTTCCAGTGGCCTGGTGTCCGCCATACTGTAGACCGGGTGCCACCTGCTCCTCTGTCATCGGCTGCGCTGGCTGCCCTGCTTGACTGGAGGTTTCTTGGTCTCTACTCCGGTGTTCCACCGCCGAGCGACCCGCGACTTCCGCCTCCTTGGGACCTTCCGCGGCACGGCGGAATTGTTCCAGCTGCCCTCGGACATGGGATAGCCACTCCTCTCGTTCCTGGTAAGTTTGTAGCTTATTCATAGACGCGTTAAGCCCGCTGACTCCTCCGGCGAGTCGCCAAGCTGGCTACGTGCCCCCCTCCCGTAAAAAGGAGCCCCGGGCACCGCGACCATGTCGCCTTAGTTCACGCGTCGGCCCCTCGGCCAAACCTCAAGCCCGCTGACTCCTCCGGCGAGTCGCCAAGCCGGCTACGTGCCCCCCTCCTTGAGCCCCGGGCACCGCGACCTTGGTCGCTAATTAGTTAAGCGTCGGCCTTTGGCCCTTCTTCTAAGCCCGCTGACTCCTCCGGCGAGTCGCCTAGCTGGCTACGTGCCCCCCTCCTTGAGCCCCGGGCACCGCGACCTTGTCGCCTGTTACATACAAAAAAAAAAAAAAAAAAAAAAAAAGAAGAAGTTGACGCTTGGCCTCGCGGCCCCTCTTGAGTCCGCTGACTCCTCCGGCGAGTCGCCAAGCTGGCTACGTGCCCCCCTCCATGAGCCCCGGGCACCGCGACCTTGTCGCTAATTAGCTTAAGCACCGGCCTTCGGCCCATCTAAGCCCGCTGACTCCTCCGGCGAGTCGCCTAGCTGGCTACGTGCCCCCCTCCTTGAGCCCCGGGCACCGCGACTTTGTCGCTAACTAGTCTACGCGTCGGCCTTCGGACCTGCTCAGCCCGCTGACTCCTCCGGCGAGTCACCAAGCCGGCTACGTGCCCCCCTCCTTGAGCCTCGGGCACTGCGACCTTGTCGCCTATTGTTGACGCGTTGGCCTCACGGCCCCTCCTAAGCCTGCGGACTCCTCCGGCGAATCGCCGAGCCGCCTTGTGCCCCCACCTTGAGCCCTGGGCACCGCGTCCTGGTCGCCAATTAGTTCGCGCGTCGGCCTTCGGCCCCAGCTTAAGTCCGTGTGCCCCCCTCCTTGAGCCGGGCACCGCGACCTTGTCTCCTTCGTTCTCACTTCGGCACTTCGACCTCAGTCTCTGGGCCCGCTGACTCCTATGGCGAGTCGCCTAGCCGCTTGTGCCCCCTCCTTGAGCCCCGGGCACCGCGACCCTTATCGCCTGTTGGTACCCTACGCGGCTTATGGCCCCTCCCTCCAACCCGCTGACTCCGCCGTCGAGTCCCCAGCCAGCTTCGTGCCCCCTACTTGAGCTTCGCGCACTGCGTCTGGATCGGCCTTCGTGTACCTCGGGACTTCGGGCCGTTTCCCCTGGCGCCTACGGCCTTCCACGTTTCACCGGTTCTCGTCTGTTCACCGAAGTGAAGCTACGTCGCGCTGTTAGCGCTTGGTTGGGTGCCCCTAGGGGTACACCCAGTGCAGTGGGGTTCGACTTCCTCGCCCTCGTCGCCTGGATAGTTGCGGCGCCCGACGGTCGTCGCCCGCCCCTCGACTCCCTCCGGGGTCCCTGTCGACCTTTGCCTGGTGCGGCGCTGTCGTTCTCCTCGGGACATCCTCTTCCCCGCTCCCTGCACCCTTCGCCTCCGGCGTCTCCCCGACCCTCTCCGGGGGATGACTCGGCGTCCTGCGTTCGTCTCTGGCCTGCTGGCGTCTTAGCCTTCGGCTCCCCGGTTCGCTGGCCTCTCGCTCCCTTCGTGCTCGCGGCCTCCGGTGGTTCCGCCGGCGCCCGTGCTTGCGGCAACCCTTCCCAGCTCTAGCGGATCTTCCGCGTGGCTTCGAACCCTCCGCCCCTTGCCTTCCTTCGTTCGTGGCGGCCAGGCTCCTTCTTGACCATCTCCCCTGATGCGACGTCGCAGCTCTACCGTGCTCCTGTGGGTACCCGCGCCCGTCGGCCCTGCCTGGCAGTCTCTGAAGGAACCCTTCTAGGCCTGTGGGCCCAACGCCACCCTTGTGGATTGGGTTCCCGCCCTTTCGGACCAAGGCCCTCGCCCTTCGCGCGCAGGTCTCCGCTCTTCTTTGGGAAGTTGCGATGCTGCTCATCGCTCGGCACGGCTCCCCCGCCTCGGACCCTTTGCGTCGCCTTCAGCCCTTGGTTGTCGCCGCCAGCCTGGCCCTACCTGTTGCTTCTACGCGTCCCCATGCCTCCCGCCCCCGCCTTTGTCTTCGCTTGCCGTCGACGGGACCGTTTCCAGCTCGGCCTCCTTGGTGTGGTCTCCCCTCAGCCCTGGGTCCTTGCGTGGATCGTGGATGCCTTGGTTGCCCGGGACCTTCGATCTTCCGCCAGCCATTCTCCTCCTTGGTCGACCTGCTTCTGCGGTATCAGTCGGTGGTTCCTCCTCGTAGGGCAGGGATGCTCTCCTCCTCCGGTTGCTCGCCTGGTCGCCCTGGTCAGCGCCTACGGTCCGACCTCTCGCCCTCGCCGTCTGTTCACCGGGGAATGGTTTTGGTGACCGTCCGCAACTTGGTGCGTACTCACGAGCCTCGGATCCAGTCCTTGCCGTTCTAGCCCGTGGGTAGCTGCGGGCGCGGCGGTCCCCTCCTGACTGCGGCTCCAGCTCCTCCTCCTGATGAGTGCAGCGGCTGATCTCCTTCCCTCGGTCTTCTGTACTCCGCCTCTGGAGGCTGTCCTCCGGCGATCTCTCTACCCTGGTGCCGTTCTCCCCTGTGCTGCGCCACATCGGCTTCGCTGGACGGACATTCTTAGCTCGGCTCCCGGATCCCCCCTGACCTCGCCACTGCCCCTCTCTCTCTGCGTGATTGCCGGTCTCGACGGTTGGGGCGCTCTTCTTCTCCCGAATTCCGCTCGTCGGCCGGCCGCTGGCCCGCGCACCTGACTTCGCGGCACATCAACCCGCTGGGACTGGTTGCAGTTGGCAGGCCCTCTGCGCTTGGCGATACGATCTTGGACACAGGACCTCCTCGTCCTTCCGACAACCCCTCTTCGTGGCTTGCCTTCAGACGCAGGAGGAACCCGCTCTCCCGACTTCTGCTTCCTCCTCTATCGCCCCCTTCGCTGGTGCGCGGACAGCGACTTCTCCCTCCCAGACCGCCTCAGTCCAGGTCTCCTGTTCGTACTGGCAGACTACCTCTTGCGACGGAGGCAGCTTCTTCACACGGATTGCGCCCTACGCTGGGACATCCTTCGCTGGTTCTGCGCTCGTTGGGAGACTCCCCCCTTGTCCTCGTCGCCACGAAGTGGACCCTCCGGCTTCCCTCTTCATCTCCCCGTTCCCGACCTCTGGCCTGGGCAGTCGATGCGCTTGACCCCTTGGGACGGTCTGGTCCTTTACACCTACCCTCCGGCGGTCCTGGTCCTCAAGTCCTGCTCAGCCTCCGGGGATGCAACGCAGTCCTTCTCCGGGTAGCCGTTCTCCCGGACCGGATCGTGGACTTCCGACCTTCTCAGTCTCGCCACGGGCTCACCCTCCCTCTTCCCACCCCCCGCACGATGCTCGAGCAGCGCCGACAGCCGCTCTTCCACCCCTGCCGTGAGCGACTTCTCCTACACGCCTGGCGATTGTGCGGCAAGCTCTGTCTGCTGGAGGCTTCTCGAGTGCGACAGCGGACGCTATCGCTTCAGCCCGCAGTCCTACCAGACGTGTCTACAAGGGAAAGTGGCGTGCTTCGTGCCTGGTGCTCTGACCCCGCCGCCTCTCCTCCGTCGGCCTGACGTCTCCTCAGCTCGCGGACTTCTTCTCTGGCTCGTCCAAGACCAAGGTTGGCTCCCCTCTGGGGCAGCTGCTACCCCTCTTGATCGCCGACGCCTACCGTCACCTCGGCCGTCCCGACCCAGCGCCTGCAAGGACCTGCCCGACCTTATGGCGCGTTTCGGCGTGCAGCGTCCGGTCTTCCTCTCCCTTGGCCCGCGCTGGGACCTCCCTGGTCCTCCCCTGACTGACTTCGGACCGTTAAAACCGCTCCATCTGGCCCGCTTCGCTGACGTGACTCGGAGGCCTGCTTCCTGATGGCCCTCGCCACGGCGCCCCGCGTCAGCGAGCTCCACACGCCCTCGTCTCGCCCCACCGGCCTGCAGTTCCGAGTGGATGGCTCCGTGCAGCTACTCCCGGATCCTTCCTTCTCGCTCAGCCTAGGTCTCCCTTGACAGCGCCTCCGGCCCTCGCCGCTCGGGCCGCTTACACGACCCGGTTCCTCGGGGCACTCCGCAGCAAGATCCGGGACAGGCACTTCGTATCTACCTGCTCCAAGTCCGTGCGGAGGGGACGGTCTCGTCCCTTGCCGCCGACCGCTGGCAGAACCGGCTTCTCAGCCCAAACGTTCTCCTCCTCGCCCCGCTGGGTATTCCGGTCCGCCTATCGCGACCTCTCCCCACAGGGAGTCGGGGCACTGAAGATCCGCGCCCATGGAACGCGCGCTAGGGCCGCATGTCTCGCCTTCGCCGCGCCGGTGTGGTTAAGGACACTGTGGCGGCGGTGGGGTGGCGGGACGGATCTACCATTGCCGCTTCTACTCCCGCGCCCGGACAGTCCAGCGCGACAACCTTACGCTGGTGGGCAACTTCTGCGGCGCAACACTCCCTCCAGGCGCCCTCGGCGCTTAGGCGGCACTTCGCTAAAATTGTCGGGAGTGGGTGATCAGGAGTGACGGGCCGTCTTCGTCCCTGAAGAGGTTTCTAAAAGGGATTGTGCGGCACCCTCCTCCTCTTTGCCATTCTTCCAGTTAGTCATGTCATCGGTAATGTGTTTTGAGGAAACAAATTAATTTTTCTCTAAAATGTATTTTTTCGAAAAATACTTACCGATGACATGACTCGGAGGTCCCTCCCTCCTCCCCGCTTGCCGCTGGTAACTCCGTAGACAACTGGCTAAAGGAGACACCACCGGGCGCCTGACCGGATGGGCAGGGGAGGCTACTCTCGTCCCTGTTAGGGATCCCCGAAAGCTCTCTCGTCCCTATCAGGGATCCCCGAGAGCCTCCTGGGGGGACCCTTTGGGTCTTAGGCTAAAATTGGTAAGCAAGTAGACTATTTCCAGTTAGTCATGTCATCGGTAAGTATTTTTCGAAAAAATACATTTTAGAGAAAAATTAATTTTTGGAGGTTCAAAATCGTTTGTATTTGAAATTGGTTGGGTGGACTGACTCTGATACCAGAGTGTAAGCGGTGTGCGGCCTGGCCTGAGGTTATGTGGGCGGACCTTGGTCCTTTTACCGCCGAGAGCGTGCCCGCCCGGCTTACGAGCGTTCAGCGCCCTTTGACACGTTGGCCGCCCTGGCTGTTTCCTCGGCCACTCCCGCACGGAACGGTCCCTGCTTCGGGGTTCGCGGTTTGTTCTGACCACAGGACCGCCACTGCTGCCACGCCCGCTGACCCTTCCGGAGGGTCTGTTTGCCGGCTTAGCGCACGTCTCACTGAGAGTGACCAGCAGCAGTCGGCCTTGAACCGTCCGTCATTGACGAGCCGTCCTCACCACTCTCCCCGCACCAAGCCCGCTGATCCTTCCGGAGGATCGCCTTGCCGGCATAGTGGCCTACTTCCGGAGTAGGGCCCGGAGAGACGTCAGCACCGTCCGTCGCGACGCAGCTGCGACCCTGATCCTCACCGTTCCTCCTCCAGACGCCCGCGTTCTCGCTCGCCTCGCGAGCACCGTCAGCGGGATTCTCGACGCCCCCTGCAGGACGATGCGCTCAGCCTGCTACCCGAAGTCTCGTCTCGGCTCTGTTGGACGAGGATCGCTCGACCTCGCACGCGGCAGCTTCCCCGGAGCTGAAGAGGAAGGTCGCCGCCTTCGTTGACACGGAGAGGCAGGTCAAGAAGTTTAGGTCGCTTCTCCAACCGCCTGGCTTAAGGGTCTTCGAGACGTCTTTTCGTCGCACCTACAGCTGGCCACGTCCCAGGAGCCGGTCTTCTTCTCCGACCGTCGCTGGCCCGCGGATTTAGACATCTTGTTTCGGCCGGACTGGTATGCTGGACTCTCCCAGGCCTTCTCCATCCCTCTGCCTACGCTGGACCCTTCGGCGGTGTCCCTAGCCGGTGGTCTGACTCTGCTGCGGCGGTCCCCGATGCGGGGCCTGGACAAGACAGCGACCTTGGTCCGTAACACCTTCGCCTGCTCGGGTATTATGGAGCTCCTCACTCAGTCCTTGGTTCGTCGGGTGGAGGTATCCTGGCATCCTTCCATCTCTCCCCTCCTAGGAGACCTGCTGGTCCTCGCGGAGACCGCCAATTGCGCCGCCTACCATTCCTCGGTCAACGCGATGGTGGCTTCGGCCAACTGCGACCGCATGCGTCGAGATGCCCTGCTCCGCCCCTGCAGTACGTTGCCGCCGGACCTGCGAGCGCAACTTCACCGTGCCCCCTTGGGTGGACCCTTGCTGTTCGGCGACTCAGTCTCTACGGGTCGGCGGTTCGTTCCTCGTGATGTCTGTGCGACTTGGCCGGAGACGTTTCGTCGGACCTCTGGAGTTTTATCGGCGAGAGCGACCTCCGTCTACTATCTCTCGTCCGGATCCTGTGGACTCTTCCGCCGCCCCTTCGGTAACGACCGCCATTCCTCGCATCGGCCACTCGGAACGGTCTGCTCGTCGGGACCCAGCGTTGTGCGCTGACCAGAGGATCGCCACTGCTGCCACGCCCGCTGACCCTTCCGGAGGGTCTGTTTGCCGGCACAGCGCCCGCCTCACTGAGCCCGGCCTGCAGCAGTCCGCCATGAGCCGTCCCACGTTGACTGGCCTTCATCCTCTCTCTCTCCCCGAGAAGCCCGCTGATCCTTCCGGAGGATCTAAACGCCGGCATAGAGCCCTTCTCACTGAGTCCGGCCAGGAGAGACGTCAGCCTCAACCTGCGCGACACGGTCGCGCCCCCGACTCATCCCGTTCCACCGTCAGTTCGAGACACTTACGCTCGCCCCTCGAGCGTCGCTGGAGGGATCATTTACCTCGCCGGGATCGTCGCCGCTTCCCCCGGAGGATCTGAACGCCGGCATAGCGCCCTGTTCTCGGAGTCTGGCCAAGAGAGGCTTCAGCCTTAGCTTGCGCGACACGGTCGCACTCCAACTCCCTCCGTTCCACCTTCAGGTCACGTGATGGCTGATCAGAGGACTGCCACTGCTGCCACGCCCGCTGACCCTTCCGGAGGGTCTGTTTGCCGGCTCAGCGCCCGCCTCACTGAGCCCGGCCTGCAGCAGTCCGCCATGTGCCGTCCCACGTGACTGGCCTTCCTCTCCCGTCTCTCCCAGTTAAGCCCGCTGATCCTTCCGGAGGATCTGTACGCCGGCGTAGCGCCCTACTCACTGAGTCTGGCCAGCAGAGACGTCAGCCCTAGCTTGCGCGACTCGGTCGCGCCCCCGACTCCTGCCGTTCCACTTTCAGTTCAGGACACTGATGCGCACCGCTTGAGCGCCTTCGGTAGGATTGCCGTTCGGCGCAACCTCCGCCCCTGGGTCTTCACTCGGCGGATGGACGCCTTAGTCGCCTTAGCCCGACAGTCCTCCTCCAGTCCACGTCGAACTACCTGGACGACCTCCGGTTGCGCAACCTATCGGAGACTGCGCTAGCCACGAACAGAGATGCTCTCCTGCACCTCCTAGCACACCTGGGCTTCCTAGTAGACGACGGCAAGTCGGATCTCTCTCCCTCCCGCCGGGTTGGGCATCTGGGTATGGAATTAGCGACCAACCTCAACACGGTACGCCGTCCGGCGCCCCGGATCAAGAAGATGGCGGCTCTAGCCGACCAGTTAGCTCGGGAGGATGCAGCCCCCGCCAGAGTCTGGCTTCAGTTGCTCGGTTTGATAAACGCCGCAGCGGATCTTATCCCGCTAGGGCGTCTCTACTCCCGGCCAATTCAACTGCATCTTCTTCTCCATTGGCTCACGTCTTCTGGTGACTTGATGACCGCGGTCCCAGTGTCCCAGATGCTCCGCCTGCACCTTCGTCGGTGGACCGACCATATGTGGCTAGCGTCGGGAGTTCCCTTAGCCTCTCTCCCTCCACAGGTCTCTCCTTGCGTCGATGCCAGCCTTCGGGGTGGGGGGCCCACCTCCTACCCGGTTCCTCGCGACGGCGGGCCCCTGGCCCTCACACTTGGCGCACACCCACATCAACTAGCTGGAGATGCGGGCCGTCTGGCGAGCCCTTCAGGCTGGGGAGTACCTCCTCGGACACCAGGAGCTTCTCGTGCGATTCGGACGACACGACGGTGGTCGCTTACATCCACAAGCAAGGTGGCACACGCTCCCCTGACCTGTGTATGCTCCTCTACAGGAAGATGTGTTGGTGCGAGGACCCGAGCAGTATCCTTCAAGCCCAGCACGTTCCCGGATGCCTGAATGTCTTGGCCGACTCTTGGTCTCGCCGCGACCAACTCCTACACACGGAATGGACCCTGCGACAGGACATCTTTCGGATGATCTGCGCCTGCTGGGAGACTCCCCAGGTCGACTTGGTCGCCACCAGGTGGAACCACCAGCTCCCCCTCTTCGTCTCCCCGATTCCCGACCACCTTGCCTGGGCTGTCGATGCGCTCTCCATTCCCTGGGACGGACTTGTGGCCTATACCTGTCCCCCTACCGTCCTGGTTCCCTAAGTCCTCCTCTAACTTTGGGGCTGTTCGGCGTTCCTCCTGTTGGTCGCGCCGTTCGTCTGGAACAGCTCCTGGACTACCGACCTGCTCAGCCTCGCCTTAGACCCGCCCCTGCTGCTGCCCACCCCGCGGGCCATGCTCAAGCAACCGCGCCAGCCGCTGTTCCACCCCTGCCCGGAGTGTCTCCTCCTTCACGCCTGGAGGTTGTGCGGCAAGCTCTCGGAGCTAGAGTCTACTCAGGTGCAGCAATGGAGGCGTTCGCTGCGGCCCGGAGACTGTCGA